>CM052538.1:10048420-10079518 GCA_028533065.1 Trachops cirrhosus | reverse complement strand
CTTGTTCTGGATGTGAGAAATCCAAGTCTCCTGGCTGCCTTTGTCTCCTCTGCCCGACTCAGGGCCTATGGAAATAGCAGGGGTGGTGAGTCAGCGGACACCTGGGGTGAATTGGACCTGGGGCATAAGATATGAAAAATTCTGTGAGACCTGCTTGCTAGGATGCTCTTGATGTGTAGGCTCTGGCAGGAAACTAGACTAATCCTGTACCTGTCAGGTAATACCAGCCCCAAAACCCAGCGTGAGACTTTTGAACTCTATGTAAATTATCTACCTGTTTTGATCTTTTCTGCTAGATGATGAATCCACATTCTGTATCTGTTCCCTTACCCAATACTACCTAATAAAAAGCCTATTGAGGTGGCAGCTCGGGGCGCTCTCCTTTGAGAGAGTGGCCAGGCCACTCGGAGGTGCCCTCCCCTTGAGAGGGTAGCCATGCCGTCCCTATTCCTCTACAGGACTTGGTAGTCCGTGTGTATGTTTTTCTTGTGACTTGCGAGCATCTACAACATTTGCAGTCACTGCTGGCCAGTGACTGCAACAGCAACAAATATTTCAAAGAAGAAAAATAAGCTCTACAATAATAATTTGGGCAGAAGGCATATCTGTAACTTTCCTTTAGTAAAACACAAAAATTTTGCCTAGGGCTTAAGATAGCCCTGACTGGGAGCTGGAAGCCGAAGAATAAACTGATTTTTCGATTAGATACCCTGCTGATGTGTTTGTTTGTTTGTTTTTGGAATCTGCTTCCTCAGGAGGAGATTATGACTTAGTAGGTACTTTTTTGAACAGGAAACTTTTTCACTCCCCCATACTCTGCTGAAATGGTTAATAATTATTATAACTATTTAACACACTCAGTAAAATGCACTACGCTGGATCTAAGCTCTTTACATGCATTGTCTGTGTTCTCTTTACTACCACACTGGGAGCACACTGCCAGTGCCTAAGTTTACAGACGAAGGAATTTCGGCTCAGAAAAACATTGTACATGGTCCAAGATTGGTGGGCCACCTTGAGAAGAGGGGACCTTGGTGTTGGAACCCAGGCTATTTTTAACTCAATGCCCTTCTTCTTATTCCACTGTGGAGGGACTTGGCTTCCACAAGACATTCCTGGCGGGGGTGCACAGAATGTGCAAGCATCTCCCTGCCAGACTCTATGACTCAGGGTTGGACAGAATGTAAGAGAAAACAGTAAACACAAAAAGCTACATTCTGTGGTCTTTATGACTAATGTATCTGCAGAAACTTCTGCTTTTGAAAACTTGGGTAACCCATTTGCAAGCTGTTGGGAAATTTAAATCTACATGGAGTTTACACATACCCCTTAAATCAATGCACTAAGTACTTTTTTCCTCCATTACGTCCAAATTATCTCCATTACCTCCATCACCTCTAAGTGGTACCACTTCCACTGTGTATGATGCATAAGGGTACTTAAAAAATGACAATATAAAATAAGCTGTATTTGTTCTGTCATAAGGGCCCTGCACAATCCTGAGGGAGGCATGCTTTGGGCAAGTGGTTTTGCCTTACTTACGAAAGGAAAACACAGGTGGCCGTGGTGGTATAAACACCTCCAAGACATGCATTCCATGGCAGGGCCCACCAGACCTGATATGAGCAGGCCTGGGGCTCTCTCCCCAAACCCCTACCAAGCTGCACTCCTTGCCCAGGAAGCCAGTGCTGGTACATCTGGGGGTACCACACATCTCCCTAATGTCAGCCTGATTCATGGAATGTCAAATGGGCACCAATCTGACCCCTCATTTCATATAATAGACATTTACTATCCTCACATCAATAATGAAAAGGCCGCCCCTGGTAAAAATAAATTACCATCACTTCTTAAAACAATCTATTGAGGTCTATTGCCAACTCAATTCACTCATTGTCTCGAACATTGTTTAAACTTGTAATGAAGCTTGTCTTTCATAGTTGGTTGTGATGCTCTGCATTCGTGAGGACTCCTTGGGTGTCCTTCATATCTATATTGCAATCCTTTCTCACGTATCACTCATATAATCCTCAGAATCACCCTGCAAGGTATTTGTATTAGCGTTTTATTTGTATTGGTACTAGGATCGGTTTTATTCTAAAAGCGAGAAACCATACCTTCATAGAGTATGTATGGCTGGTGCAGAGTCACCCTGGGCCAGAGCCAGGCCAAGACAATCTGTCTTCTAGCCTTGTGTCCCTTTATCTTCCTCTCATGTCACACTGATACCAAGATAACATGACAATGTGCAATGGGGAAAGGTAGCTCCCCAAAGGAAAACCCAGCTCTGTTGCCAAAAGAAAAGTAGATGCTGAGAAGAACCAGAACTAGTTATCCATTGTATAAACCCCATTGTTCCCCCAAATCAAAAAATTCTTGTATCACATCTTTGTACTTGGATGTTTTCATAGACTTATTCGCTCTGCAATACAATCTATTCAATGAGTCATTTTATCCAATCCATTAAACCAATTAATGGAGACATTATATTTAAATTATGTTTTCTGCCCAATAATATGGTAGTTTGCATTCACTTACATCAAATTCTATCAGCTCTATCATATGAAGTAGATTTTCAGATATTAAGTTTCAGTTTTTACCCAAGGAAGTGTCAACTTGAGAATAAATTTGTCTTGCAAACTTGGTTAACACTATTATATTTACTCCTTAATAAATTAAAAAAAATATATATATATATATATATATATATATATATATAACTGGAAAACTCAAAAAAGAACTCTC
Source organism: Trachops cirrhosus (assembly GCA_028533065.1). NCBI lineage: Eukaryota > Metazoa > Chordata > Mammalia > Chiroptera > Phyllostomidae > Trachops > Trachops cirrhosus. The sequence goes on along the minus strand of CM052538.1, from coordinate 10,076,773 downwards.
TACCCAATTTGATTCATTGAGCATATATTAACTTTTAAGAAAATGAATTTTAAGATAACATTAAGGAACACATAGGTAGTAATCTATTCTTATGATAGGTGAAATAAGATTCTATTTATAATTTGGGACTCTGGTAAATATGAAGACCCTTTCTGAAGTAGGCTAGTGTATGAGGCTATGTTCTTCTTTCTAAATTCTTCAATATGTTGACACCAGCTGTCACATTCAAATAACTCTCATTACAGAGAAATGACCATTAATAATACATTTGGAAGCACTGAATTTAGTTCCTAGCACATTTGAATTCATGAAATATGAAAAGTTGGCAGCAGTAGGGAGATAAGCACTGTATTTATTTAAAATGAGCTTTTTTTTTTAGTTTTTTAGAGCTGCCCACAAATACCCTTCCACTTCCAGAGCTCAAATATCCTAATTATGAAATTTTAAGAGACCTTTGTATTATATCAAGAGTTAGTCTAGATGAATCTTATTATTAGAGTTGGCATTTTAAATTATTCCTTTGGATATTAGGGATCAATATTTAGATTTATATCATGTGATCAGCCTCCTGAAATCATAGTGCCTTCAATCATGTTTCCTTCTATTACAGCCCATAAACCTGGGGCCCATTTCTCATACACTCTCCAAGGTCCCAAGATGCTCCAAATAATAACAGCTAATATTTCCTGAGAATTTACTGTCTGCCAGGCACAGAGTTAATGCCTTATCTATCTTATTTGATTTGATCATCTTTATGAGGGAGGTACTATTATTATCTCTATTTATTTTTACAGGGGGTGATTAGATGAAAAGAAATTAGGTACCATGTGCAAGGTTGTAGAAATAGTATGTGGTGGAGTCAGGGCCAGCAGCTGAGTAATTCCAGCGCCTTCCAGATATACTGGTGAGTCTCATTGCCCCAGAGGTATCCTTTCTGCCAGAAGGACTCTTCATCTACTGGTCCCCACATGCTGAACCCATTCTCACTCCAGATCAACACCATTGTTGATCTTCTTGTTTAGAATGTTCTTTCCTTCTCATCCTCTCAGTTATTCAAGACCCATAAAATCCTCTAAGCTCAGTAGAGCTCTCACCCTCCTGGAGAAGCTCATTGGAACATTTCATTCCTGTGCCTAAAATCCTTTAGAGACCCTCATTTCTAAAGGACAAAGTCCGAGCATCTGTGCCTGGCTTGGGAGACCCTCCATGGTTTTGTTCCTGAAAAACCAATGGGACCTCTGGCAGAACGGCCCTTCTGGGCTCTCATTGCTCTCCCCACCAGGCCCCATGCACTCATTCTGTCCAGCCCAGCTGGTGCCCTCCAGTGCTGCCCTCCCCTGACTCCAGGATGCCGCTCTGGACTCCTCCCACTTCTCTCCTACGTCACAGGGGCAGTTTCTCTGCGCTCAACTAGAAAAGGTTTCTTAACCTCATGTGACTGCCTACTTCCTTCATTTTTCCAAAGAGTTGTCTGAGTACTTAGTTCCAGTTTTTTTCCCCATCTTTCTCTAGCGCTGTCTCTGATTAGGGTTTTGCTCAGATAAATCTCCTTGAAATGATTCTGTCAAGGTCGCCAGTAGCCTCCGTATGGCTTAATCCAATGAGCTGTCAGCTTGCCTCAGTCATGCCTGTCATACTTCCTTCTTGGGGCTTTGCAGGTGCGGCCTCCTCCACCTGGAGACTGTTCCCCTTAGATCTCTCAACTGACTCACATGCGCCCTCTCTCAGAGCTTGATTCCTGCAGTCTCGGCTTGGCTAAGCCTTCCCTGCCTATTTAAAATCAGAAAATTTCCCATCTCACCTCATACCCTGACCTCTTTCCTGCTTCGTTTTTCTCATTAGCACTTAGACCATTGGTTGTATATGTTACTGCATGACTTTATATGTTACTTTGCAATGGACTTCTTATTTTACCTAAACATGTGTTTTTGGGTTTTTTTTTGTTGTTTTTTTTTTAACTTTGAGTGTCTTTTCTCCAGGAGAATAGATAAGGTCCACACAGGCAGGGATTCAGTTTATGTTTTGTAGCCCCTTACCTCCAGTATCAAAAATAAACAAAACCCTCGAACATAATGGACCCCCCACAATGGACAGTCCTTGAATACTGAATCACCCAAAGTTCCCTAAATGTGCCACCTGACTTAGTTTCCTCTTGACCTTTTTTCTTGCTGCTTTCTGTGTCCTGAATCGCTTTCATGACCTCTCTGATCAATAATGCCTGATCATCTTTGAAGCCTCTGCTTAGAGCTGCCTTATTCATTTCTCACACTAGTAACAACTTGGGTTAAGGTCTCAGCTCTTATTCTCTTAGGGTCATCGTGACATTTAAATGAGACAGCACGGAGGGGGTCTAAGTGCTTATCTAAGTATTTGAGACATCAGAAAATTTCAACAAGTTATTGTTATCTTACTCATTCCTCTTCCACTCCTGAACCCTGGTAGAACTGACCACTCCCCATTTATCAGGTGTATGCCATCTCCCTACTAGACAACTGGAGGGCACGAAGTGTATCCTATTCATCTTCGCATCTTCAGAACAAAACTGAGCACCTGGCATACAGAAGCCTGAATGTTAACATTGACAGCCATCATGTACTGAGTTTAATTTGGTACTAGATTCCATGATAAGAAGTCCACAAATATCATGTCATTTAATTATATTAACATTCCCATAAAGTAATACTTTCTTAAAGTATGCTTTAGGAGACTCAGTTAGGTTACTTTACTTCCTCAAGATCACACAGTAAGTTACGCACTGGAACTAGGGTAGAGGTCTACCTAATCTCAAATTTTGCTCTGTATCACTTGACTGTAACCAGAAAGGAAAGGAGAGTGAATGAATAGACAAATGAATGGATGGACAGACAGATGGACAGATGGATAAAGACTGTTCTTGGCCAGTTCAACCCTTAATCTCTCTTCATATTCTCTCACCTGTATAATCTGAAACCCATATAAACTGTGCTACAACGCTTTAGAAATTGATCATAGAGAAACTAGAATTATTATATCAGTTTTTCTCTTTCCCAATTAAAACACCAGGGCAGGGATCTCTGTTAAACTGATGGTACAGGGGGTTTCCTTCTGCTCTACCAAAGGCTGTTGTCTGTTGTGGAAGGCATAGCAGTGTGCACCATCAGTAAATGCACAGGCTCTGGAACCAGGCTCCCTCGGTCTGCTTAGCCTCATCACGGACTGCCCGTGTGACCTTAGACAAATTATTTAACTTCACTGCTCCTTAATCACACTGCACAGTGAACTTACTATTTAAATCCAAGTTAGACTTAGTATAAATGGTCGAAGTAATGCATTTAAACTGTTTAGGACAGGACCTGACACATACGATGTGCCTAATATATTTTATTTATTTTTCCCTTGGGTATTTATCTTATGAACATGCATTAGACATGTTTTACTTAATCGCAAATGATCTTGGGTGTCATTAGAATAAGCTTAAACCACAAATTTGAGCTTTTTTCTTATGTATAGTGCAGTCAATGCTATTGTCATTGTAACTAACCGTATCTTTTCCTTAGGGAAAGCTTCTTAAACTCTAGTCACTCCAATAAGACTCTCATACATTGCTTCCACGCGTCACACCAACCTCAGCAGGTATCACGACCCCAGTCAAGGTCTACCTGACACACTATGATACTGGAGGAGATGGCGCCTAGGTTTAAGCTCACGTACTTCTGAATCCAAATCTGGCTTTCCTTCCACGACCCCAGGCTTGAAACGGCATTTTTATCTCAGCCTAGCAGGAGGTGGTGACAGTTAGAAATATGTGCGCTTTATTTCAGAATCTGCCAGTGACAAACAGTCGTGCCAAGCCTGCTTTGTAGAGGGAGCCTTTGGGGAATCGCCTGCAGATTTGCTACCTCGGATCGAATGCAGCAGACATGGAAAGATGTCAGATGGAGGACTCTCCCGGTGGACTCTGTGTTTACAAGCTAGTCATAGCCTTGACTTTGCATAGGTAGATTTAAAAATTCCCTGACAGGTAGAATGCAGCCATGTGTCTTCCTTCAGTAGGAATTTCTATACAAATGCACTTCCATCATGTGTCTGGTTCTTGACACAGCTGCACCGCTTGGCAGCCACGCTTATAAAAACTGTTTTTGGAATGGTAAATGTTCTCCAAACTGTAAAATGCTTCCAACTAGAAAATGTGTCACTCGGCCAGGAATGAGTAACCTGGCCTGGTCTAGGTGTTGGTCATGCATCTTTTGAAGTCTTGAAAGGCAATAACTGTGTCCAATTTTGCTAAAGCCCTGATGAAAAGAATGAAACCAAGTAGGCAAAATAAAACAAGATAAGATAGGTTGGAGCGGGAACAGAAAGTACCAAAGACAACCCAGGCACAGAGTATAAGAAACCAGGTGATGAACCTGCTTTCGCTGTCCACTTTAGGGCAGCTTGGCTAAAAATGTGGGTAAGACCCCACATTTTTTGTTTGTTTGAGGTGTGATTGATATACAGTAAACTGGATCTCTTTCTCTCTGTCTGTCTGTCTCTCTCTCTCTGACTCTCATGTTTTATTCTTGTTTTACTGGGTAAAGACCAGAGACCATGGGGTCAGGATTAATTTTGCCCTTGTATCCCTAGCTGTAGGCACAGAGATATTGGAGGGTGACAGGGAACTTCCACTGACCCTTAGGAGAGAAGCTGCCGTTCCCAGCGGGAGTGCAAGTCTGTATGCCACGCCTGCCGTCCCTTCCTCGAGCCAGCCCTCAGGAGCCCTTGGTGCACCCTCATCCTTAGCACTCTGCCTGCTTTACCCGGCAGTGGCCCTGGAAGCAAGAATCCTGAGCTCTCACACCTCAGGAATTGCCTGTGTGTTTCCCCTCTGGCTTTGCTATTTCTTTTGTGGACAAGTCTACACAGGGGAGACTTCCACATAAGCGAGGCATGATGGCTTTGCTGGAGTGGCTGAAAATTTGGGAGGATTCCTAACACCTGCATTGCCACATGGCTTCACTTGCAGGCTGAGGGCTGGAGTGCTTTCAAATGATGAAAGAGAGGTGGCTCCTTTTCTACCAAGTCAACCATGTACAGACCGTCCCTGATATAGGATGATTTGACTTACAATTTTCGACTTCACAGTAGTGTGTAAGTGATACGCAGGCTAGATACCTTAACTCAAATTTTGAATTTGGATCTCCTCCTGGCTAGTGCTATGCATGATAGTCTTGTGATGCTGGACAGAGGCAGTGAGCCTCAGCTCCCAGCTCCTCCTGACCTTGAGGGTAACAGCCCACACTCTCCAGTGTCTTTATGGCATTTCCTGATTTTGCCCAACTGTAGGTGATTATAAGGGTTCTGAGCATGTTTGGCTGTGAGGTTGAGTAGGTTAGGTGTATTAAATGCATTTTTTATTTGTGTCCATTTTAATTTATGGTGGATTTATCAGTACATAACCCCTATCATAAGCCAAGGAGCATCTGTAATAGTTACATTTTTGTTACCGCCAGGTTAACTGAATGAGCTTAACCTTTTCACCAGCAACATTCAAGCCTTGTATATTTGAGGGTGTATTTCATTATTAAGAGAAATCTTGACCGCATTTAAAGATAAGTGTGGAAAATACAGTTCCTAGGCCTCAAATCAAATGGCTATAGCAAAAGAATGTCTATTTATGATAGGATTTCAAGCAAGCTTTATGAACGTAAACATGGTTAGATACTTTACAACAAGCGATCACCTATTTATAATCTAGGTTTAGTCAAAGTGCTCATGTGAAAAAAATAGCAGAATAAGGTGCACAGAAATTAACATTTGTAATTTCAGATATTTTAGGCCATGAGTATCTTAAGTTTGGTTGATGGCTAGGAGCTAGTGAACACTAAGGCATAAATATTTCCTTAATGGACACAAATACATCATCCAGATCTCAGGCCTCAAATTATTGCTAACCTGACTAATTTCTATTCTGAAGCTATTTCCAGAAATGTGCTCTGCCAGAGTTAATACCAACAACAGAAACAGAATAAATAGCTATTGGGTGAGAAAATAAAATAGAATGAAAAACAAATTGAAGGTGGTTTCAAATCAATCACACCTAAATATAATGGAAAAAATACAACTGTATCAATTATGGAAACAGATTTGATTTGTGAAATGTAATCTGGAAAGTGAAAGCAGTATTTAAGGGCAGGCTTGGACGTTAGAGATAGTCATGGTAGTCCCCGGCCCGGAACATGCTACACCTTTCTGTCGCCCACCACTACGTCCAAACCCTTGGGAGGGAATGCCTTTCCTCTGGTGCAAACGTGCCTTTCCCACTTTCCCTTCCAGGCTGGCACTCCTGCCAACTCAACTGCGTCTCCCCATCCCCCACCTCCTTGCCTTTCTCTCGGTCCACTTCCGATATCCTCTCCTGACTTTGTGCCTTTTCAAAGTGACCCTCTTCCAAGTCGAACCCATGCACTTTTTCTTCCAAGATGAATACCTCTGACCAGTAGTGCTCTTCATGCTATGAAATCATCCCACCTTTTATGTGTGTATTTCTCATTGTTTTTATCTCGTGTTATTTTTTTATGACAGTTAATTTGGTTTGTGTCTGCTCATGATTCACTGGCTTATATGGTTCTTGAGGTTCTTTTGCGCTTTCTCTGATGTGTACCCTTCCCATGGCATAGGTGTATTTGCTTATCATTAATGTATTAATTCATTCCTATATTACAAAATACATGTCATATTGTACACATTTACTGTATACGGAGATGCTGCATTAGTTAAGATCCATCCCGTGCTTGCTTTGACAACATAAATACTAAGATCCTTCTGTACAACCTGTGGAGTACAAGTTCTTTCATCCAACACATATTGTTGGTGTCTCCTATATGTGAGTCCTCTGCCCAAATCTCTTCTCTCAGCACAATGTCTATACACCACTATTATAGCCCTTATCACATTATATAGTACTGTTCTCACTCCCATAAATTCCTGATACATCCCACTTAGCAGAAACCATGCCATTTCATTTTAAACTCTCAACACCTAGCACTTGATAAGCTCTCAATAAATGTTCAATAAAGATTTGTGGTAGATGCATTGATAAGTGGCAGAATGAGTGTATTGAGGAATTATTTTTTAATATAACATGGTTGCTGTAGGCATAATGTGTTTGGAGCAAAATGTTTAGTTGAAGGTTTAATACTTGTAATGTTACTTAAATTAAGTGCTAACAATGCAAATTGCAAAAGAAGGATCATTAAGATGTGGACACCTGATGGAGCTCACATTTTCTTGGTTGAAAGATGAGTAGCTCCTCTCCCATGAGCTTAGTCCCCCTTCATCCTCACTGCCAGAAACGCCCCCATTTTATCAGGTTTCTACTCTCTGGACTCAAAAGGGTAGCAAACAGGAGAGCTCTTTATGCTCCCTGAGTATTTATTTTCTGATTTGGGAAATTAGTGTACCAGCACTTAGGGCCTCTGTGGCTAGACACCTACAGGTCCCTACATGTTATGGAGGAGGAATGGAGGTTATTCCTAAGTATGCTCTTCGAGGAAAGAGAAGGGGCTACCTTAGGCTTCAGTCTCTCTCTGTGCTCCTACTTTTCACAGTGATGGTGGTGATAGGCAAAACTACCCTCTGTGAATTACAAAGACCAGAAAGTGCATATAAAAAATCTGTAATGACTTGTACAGCACAACTTGCAACCAACTATTTGAAAAGTTCACTTTTCTCATCTCCAGTAGAGCTATATAACTTGTAAACACACTGCAGATTTGCATAGTATTTTACAAATGAAAAATATATGCACTGGATGATTTCAATGTGTTAGTGCAGCTGGTGAGTAAAAAAAAAAACAACCAGCTCAGCAGACAATCCTGGATCACTGTGTAATGTAGGTACATCAGCTAAAAGGTCAGCCCTGTAGGACCAGCACAAGGTTTGAGAAACATCTTTTATCCACAGTCGTGGGGAGTTGGGACCAGAAAGTGAGCCTGGACTTATGTTCGAGTGAAGGGCTCAGAGCTACAACCTAAGAAGCATACCCAGCTAGGCAATTGGATGAAGGAGGGCTGCCGGGATGTGACTGTCATCAGAGGGTAACACCCAAGGATCAGAGGGACTGGAAAAATGAGTACAAGAAGAGAGATCTTGGGATCAGGTGAACAAGCACCTAAATCATGACTTCATCCCCCACTAGCTACTCTGTGGTCTTAAAAATTCTCACCAGCTACTGTGGTCCTGAGCAAGTTACTTAACCTCTCTAAGCCTTTTTTTTTTATTTTAGTTTATTCAGCACAGTTTCTATCCTTTATTCCCATTCCAGCCCACCCACACATCCCTCTCCACCTCCCTCCCATTTCCAACCCCCCTAGTTTTGTCCATGTGTCCTCTATATTTGTTCCTGTAAACCCTTCCCTTCTTCCCTGAAATTCCCCTGAAATTTCCTCCCCTCTCCACTCTGGTCACTGACATCCGTCCTCTATTTCATTGTCTTTTGTTATATTTTACTTGTTTCTTTGTTTTGTTATTTGGGTTCCTGTTAAGGGCAAGATCATATGGTATTTGTCTTTCAATGCCTGGCTTATTTTGATTAGCATAATGCTTTCCAGCTCCATCCATGATATTGCAAAGGGTATGAGCTCCTTCTTTCTTTCAGCTGCATAGAATTCCATTGTGTAAATGTACCATAGTTTTTTGATCCATTCATTTACTGATGGGCACCTAGGTTGTTTCCAGCACTTAGCTATTGTAAATTACGCTGCTATGAACATTGGGGTGCATAGGTTCTTTTGGATTGGTGTTTCAGGTTTCTTAGGATATAGTCCCAGCAGTGGAATTGCTGGATCAAAGGGCAGGTCCATTTTTAGTTTTCTGAGGAAGTTCCATACTGTTTTCCACAGTAGTCGTACCAGCCTGCTAAGCCTTTTTTTTTTTAATAAAAAGATAAAAATGTGAACCTATCAAAAGAGCAACTTTGAAGCTTCAGTAGCTCAGTAAATGTTATTATTATCATTATTAATTACAGTAAAATAAATTAGTTGGAGACCTGGCTGAATAACAGGCACAAGAATGACACATTCTTTCTTATATTTTCATTTATCTTCTATTAGTTCCCTGAAATGCATCCCATGGACAGTTGGGACCCAAATAAAGAACTGGATAAGATTAACCTAAGTCTATGGTTTTTAACTTAAATTTCACCTGTAGGTTTCTTTTACCTTTACTGGCCAGGGCCCTGTAAATTAGAGTGACAAAAGACAGATTAGCTTGAGAAAAACAAATAGAAGTGTATTAACATGTGCATACATGAGGAAACCCAGAGATGAGTAACTCAAAGGGGTGGTTAGGACTTGGGCTTACTTAGCATTTTAACAAAAGGATGATACTTTTACAGAGAAGCAACAAGGCAAACAAAAAGGACTTTGAGTTCCTAGGGGTGGCAAATTGCCAGGAGGCAGTTACAGGGGAAACTAAGTAGATGAGGGTCAGTTTTAGCAAGTTTTGTTACTTAGATGCCTCTTGGTGAGTGACTGGGCTGAGAAGGGTCTACAATTGTCTCCAGTGATTAACTTCTGTCCTCCCTGATAGAGAAAGAAAGGTGGGGGCACCTTTATATATTTATGCCCTGCTTTTTGGCAAATTGGGGGAGGGCAGAAAACGTTCCTACATCTGTTTCTTCGTCTCAATTGCCTTCAGCTCAAAACAACCCTAATGCCAAAGAAGGATATTTAGGGGCAGCCTATTTCGCTCCCCTTCACACTCATCAATAAAAAGACTGGTTATGTCATAGGTGGGCACAGGTTACCAGGTTCTTGGTGATCACGGACAAAGAATTGAATTGAACACACAGGGTTTATAGCATAAAGAGAGATAGCAGATGTATTAAGCTATAGTACACCCCACAGAACATGGAACTGGGCCAACTCTGAGCAGAGACTGACCTCAGGGGCTGGAGGGATTCTGTTCTTCTAGGGCGCATCCTTCCTGGCTAGTTTTGGTGAACTTTTATTGTGCATGTACAAGTAGTTGTATTACTTTAAAGCTACTATGCATGTGATTTTCCTTGAGTAGCCACCAGAGAAGGGGGTCCCACATGTTAATTTATTATAATGTTATTATAACGAAGCAGGGATCATGTAGCATCTTCTGCACAGGTGCATTCCTGAGTCGCCATGATTAAGTGCTTTTCCAGAAAGCAGGAACAACCGGTCTTACAGGGTCTCTGACGTGTATGGAAGTCTTTTATCTTAGCCCTGCGGCACCTCTGGAGTTTGCTCCTTCCTGACTATCTCCTGCCTCCCTTAGAATGTTTCTTCCTGTTCACCTGCAGTGGGGACCCCTGCGTGGCCTCCCCAGAGAGGTGGCTTTCTACCCAATTTTGCTCCCGAGACCTTGTGACCAATTTTTCAGGGAAAGGGTAGAGGCTGTAAAAGAGAGTGAGAACTGAATGTGCATTACTTTGGGTTGAAAATTTTTGGTTTGCCTAACCTTTATCTCAAGCCTAAAAAGTGATTTCCCAGAGAACAAAACTGAGGTTGAGATAGGAAGTAATTGACCCAGGATCACCTAGCTAGGGAATGGCAGATCCAGAATTCAGATAACATGCTTCTAATACCACTGCTTTTGCAAAATAAAAAAATTTACCTTTTTTTTTTCTTTTTGTCTTCAGTTCTTATCAAGAGCAGTTGCCAGAATTGCACGTGTTGAGTGAGGGGAGGAAGTTCATGACTTTCTCAGTGATGAGATCCGCTGAGCCAGCCCCTGGGCTGTTCTGTGGCTCCTTCTCTCCTTATGCGGTACCTCATCTGTATTGTTTTCGGACAACTGACATAGCGCCATTAAAAGTTGTTTGTAAACTGGAATTCACAGTACCTCGGGTTGAATTTGACCTGTTCTATTTCTCTCTCTAGGCCAAACAGCTGTTGAATAGACTGTCTATTTTCTCTGAACTATGCCTGTCATCACCTCTTATTCCAGTCCTAGCCTCTCTCTCTCTCCACTCTCGCACATGCACTCTCATTCACCCCAATGAAAAGTCCAATTCCCAAGCTGTCAGGCAAGCATCCTTCTTGGGCTTTGCTATGTGAGGTCATTCTCTGGACAATGGGGAACAGCAGGGAGAGGGAGGACAATTTGGGGCTCACGGCTTCCTGTACCCCTGGAGGGAAAGTAATACTACCATTAATTATAAATATGAACTAGCTGTGGTTATGACAAGTACAACACAATATATATGCATATTATCATTAAATATGTTAGTTTATAAGTTTATAATTTTCATTCAATGTTTTCATGTAGTTCACTCTTTAATACTATTGTGATTTAAGGAACAAGCCTCAGGTGCAAAAAAAAAGTTAAAAAAAAAAAAACCCTGACAGAACTCAGGGTCTGAGATCCTAGACAGTATACAAGCGCTATTTATTCCTCTGGACAAAGTAAACTGTAGCAGTGATTGCAGCTCACATCCTGTAGGAGCCAGACCATAATAACAGTTAATTATTTTTTGTATTAACTGTGCCAGAAAATGTCCTTTTCTAGGTAAAGTCCAGGGTAGCAGAGGTTGTAAATGCAAATTTTAAGGAGTAGACAACAACAGTGGTAACATTTCTTGAGCATTTTCTATGTGCTCGATGCTGTTTGAGCCACTTTTATGTAGTATTGCGTTCAGTTCTCACTCATGAAACTGAAGGTAAGACAATTATGCTAATTTCATAGGCGGACGAACTGAAACATTGAATAGTGAGTCAAACAGCTAACAAGTGGTGGAGGAAGGTTACAAATGAAGACCTCTGACCCCAGTGTCTGTCTCTAGCACTGAGCTTTAGGCTCTTCTAACTGTACACAGTGTCTGCAAGTCAGACACTAGTAAGTCCTGTGGGAAATACAAGCTGGAGAGTATCTGCTTAAATTTTGTCAGTAAAATGATGATGATGATGGTGACGATGATAGATGGGGGGGTGTAGGGGGAGGAAAAGAAGGAGGAAGAGGAAGAATTAGAGGAGGAGGAAGAATATGTGCTGACCAAAAACCACATCTCGGGGGTTGTTAGCATGTACTGGGACCTGGACGACCCGAACCAGTGTGCTGAAACAAAGAGGGTACCGGCCACCTGATCAGCAGGTTCCCTATTGTCAGAGGCAACTGAGGCAGAGCCACCGGCATCCTGTTGGAAACCTCGCTGCCCCTCCCCATCAAACAAGGCCCATAACTTTCTGTTTCCAATCAGTCATCCCTGACCAGAGGACATTGTCTTACAAACACCTACACCCAGGACACCTGGGGCAGATCAGCAGGGTGACCCACCCTCCCCAGGGTTCTGCTACACACCCTGAAAAACCCTTCCACCCTTTCCCTTGCTGCTGCAGTCTGCTCGGACTCAGCCAGTCTGGTCTCAGTGCCCTGCCTCGAATACAATCCCCCCTCCCTGTATTTTTTTTTTTTTGGTCTGGGATGGGCTGAGAATTTATTTGTGTTTTAATGTTTTGGGGATTTTTTTTCTAATTTTTAAAAGTATATTTTATTGATTTTGCTATTACAGTTGTACCATTGTTCCTCCTTTATTCCCTTCTACCCTGTACCCCCCATGCCACCCACATCCCCCCTCCCCTTGGTTCATGTCCATGGGTCGTATATATAGGTTCTTAGGCTTCTCCATGTCCTATACTATTCTTAACCTCCCCCTGTCTGTTTTGTACCTACCAATTATGCTTCTTATTCCCTGTACCTGCCCCCCCACTCCCTGCTGATAACCCTCCATGTGATCTCTATTGTGATCTCTATTTCTGTGAGTCTGTTTCTGTTCCAGTTGTTTGCTTAGTTTGTTCTGTTTTTATTTAGATTCAGTTGTTGATAGTTGTGCTCATTGTCATTTTACTATTTATAGTTTTGATCTTTTTCTTGTTCTTAGGTAAGTCCCTTTAACATTTCATGCAATAAGGGCTTGATGATGATGAACTCCTTTAACTTGACCTTATCTGGGAAGCGCTTTTTCTGCCCTTCCATTCTACATGGTAGCTTTGCTATATAATCTTGGATGTAGGTCCTGGCCTTTCACGACTTTAAATACTTCTTTTCAGCCCTTTCTTGCCTGAGATTTTTCTTTTGAGAAATCAGCTGAGAGTCTTATGGGAACTCCTTTGTAGGTAACTGTCTCCTTTTCTCTTGCAGCTTTTAAGATTCTCTCCTCATCTTTAATCGTGGGTAACGAAATGATGACGTGCCTTGGTGTGGGCTTCCTTGGGTCCAGTTTCTTTGGGACAAGCCCTTAATTGGATCTTTTTGACTCCCGTCCTTTCTTAGCCACCTCAGCTACCTAACAGGGGCCAGTTTCCACCCTGGCTGCTGGGGTCTGGCAGTGGATGCTGATTTAAAGCTAAATTAAACAGATTTATGAACTTGACATTTTAGAGTTATCCTCAGGAATTAATACTTTGCTTGTGACTTGAGGCAGTTTTAGGATAATTGTTCTTTTGTCTAGCCCTGACCTTACAGGCAGACACTTGCAATTTCAATCCAAAAATTCTGATTTATTTTTTCACTGCTTCACCTACATTTTTGTAATTAACATTATTTTGAATATACATTTTAACACACAAAAGAAATGGTGTTACACTATGGAGAATTTTTAGAAACCCAATATCCTCTTCTTTAAACGCTTTTATGAAAACACAATAAAGTACATGAAGAAGTTTCATTGTTAGTTTAAAGAAATCCATTAATTTACATTGTATTCATGTACTTTTGAAAGATAATGATGCACTGGCTAGGAATGCTTTGTGAATATAAAACCCCCAAAACAACAGTAAAAACCAATTAAAAATAAAAAAAGGTTTCTTCACAGCATGTCACTGCTTCAAAAAGAAGGCATCAAGAATCCAAAAACCAAAATCAACTTTCTCTTTTATATTCTAAATGACTTTTACTTGAATAGATAAGCAAGCTTTTTTTTTTTTAAATTTTTTTATTTTAGTGTATTCAGTACAGTTTCTATCCTTTATTCCCATTCCAGCCCACCCACCCATCCCTCCCCTCCTCCCTCCCCTTTCCAACTCCCCTAGTTTTGTCCATGTGTCCTCTATATTTGTTCCTGTAAACCCTTCCCTTCTCCCCTGAAATTCCCTCCCCTCTCCCCTCTAGTCACTGACAACCTGTCCTCTATTTCAGTGTCTTTTGTTATATTTTACTTGTTTCTTTGTTTTGTTGTTTAGGTTCCTGTTAAAGGCGAGATCATATGGTATTTGTCTTTCACTGCCTGGCTTATTTCGCTTAGCATAATGCTTTCCAGCTCCATCCATGCTGTTGCAAAGGGTATGAGCTCCTTTCTTTCGGCCGCGTAGTATTCCAATGTGTAAATGTACCATAGCAAGCTTCTTTATATACTATTTTTGGAAGTTGGTGATATAGAAATAAAACTTGCTATGAATTGTGAATTGTTTTAATTTTCTAATATACTCAAATAGAATATAATGGATAATTTATCTGAACCACTTTACTTGCTTAAGTAAGTATAGCTAATAATTCCTGATAGTTCCTAATTGTTTTGATTGACATTTTTCTAGTAGATTGAAATTAATGTAAGGTCACATTCATCAGTCAGTAAGAGATTAGATATCTTTTAATTCTAAATTCTGAGAAAAAAAAACAGTTTAAATTTTGAGGCATGATTGCCCATAGTTGGATCCAATAAATACAGGGTCTAGCACAAACTGCCCTTTTTATTATAAAATCATAAGCATGTAATTCTGTGAAATAACAATATCACACTCAAGCACACCATATGACATTTTAGGTGAAATGTTCAAATTAAAACTATAAATTATTATACCCATATTATTGCCCTACCAACCACTCAAGCAGGCCTTGCTTCTGCCAGACCCTGTATTTTTATACGAATAGATGAATGATTGAATGAGGGAGTAAGTGAATGGATCTCAATTAAAAACCGTTCAAATACTTGTTTCTGTAAGCAATCTCCTTTTCAGATATAAATTTCATTTCCTTAATTTTCTTGATGATTGGTAATAGAATGAGGAATTTTCCAAATTTTATCTCTTTTTTCATCATTTTGAATGTTTTATTGTTTATGCTGTTACAGTTGTCCCAATTTCCCCTTTGCCCCCCTCCCCTCACCCTACCCCCATTCCCACTGTCAATCCCCACACTGGTGTTTATGTCCAGAACATATAGGCCATGCATATATGTTGTTTGTCCAACCCTTTCACCTTCTTTCAACCAGTCCCTACCTCCTGCCTCCCCCCACCCCCTTACAGCCGTCAGTGTGTTCCATTTCCTACGCTTCTGATTCTACTTTGCTGGTTAGTTTATTTTGTTCATAGATTCCACTTATAAGTGAAATCATCTGGTATTTGTCTTTCATTGACTGGCTTATTTCACTTAGAGTAATACTTTCCAGGTCCACCCATGATGTCACAAAAGGTAAGAATTCCTTCTTCTTCACTGCTGTGTAGCATTTTTTGTGTAAATGTACCATTGCTTTTTTAGCCACTTCTGAATTTTATCTCTTTATCTCATGTAAAGCGCAGTAAATATGGAATAGAAATGATTCATTCATCTGATTTTTCATGGTACTCCCAGAAAATGTTTGGGCCCTGGGACCAGTGTGATTGCCAGGAACACTGTTTCATAGTGTGGTTCCAACTGTGTCACGAGCTGAAGAGGTGGGGAAAAGTCACAGGGAACTCACATCACTAGAAACAGTCAGCACAGGTGAATCTCCTTCAAGAGGATGTAAGCACTTCAAATGGTCTCGAATGCTCACGTTGTTATTCATATGCTTCCTTGATTCATTTTTAATATCTGAAGAGAGAACCAGGCCATAGTGTTTACGGAGTGATAATTATTCTGTAAAAGTTATGAATATTTATGGCCTTTCTGACCCTTATTTGGCTCATTGTATATAGTGATTAAGAATATTATGTGCTCATCCTTAAGCAAATTGGATTTTAAAAAATGATTTTCACACTCAGACTTCAAGGTGAAACCATTTGTTTTAGTTTGCTAGTGCTGCCATAACAAAGTAATACAAAGTGGGTGGCTTATCATTAATTTATTGTCTCACAGTTTTGGAGGTTTGAAGTCCAACATCCAGGTGTCAGCAGGGTGGGTGCCTTCTGAGGGCTGTGAGGGAGACTCCGTCCATGCCTCTCACCTGGACTCAGGTGGATTGCTGGCAATCTTGGGCCTTCCTTTGGCCCGAAGCCAGAAGCACCACCTTGATTTCTGCCTCCCTTTTCACATGGTGCTGTGTGTGTGTCCGAATTTTCCCATTTTATAAGGACACTAGTTGTATTGGATTAGGGCTCACCTGATGACCTCATTTTAACTTGATGACTTCTGTAAAGATTCTCTCTCCAGATAGCTCACATTATGGGGTACTGGAGGTTAAGACTTCAATCTATCTTCTTTAGGAAGACACAGTTCAACTTCTCATACCTTTAAAAAAGAAATGGCTCAGGATTTTACAGAAAGAACTGTGTCTGCTATGTGCCAAGCACGTATATGTCACTGTACTTAGTTCCTTGACAGCCTAGTGAGGTGGGTGACATTTTCATTTCAACAAATGAGGAATGTAGAGTTTAGAGGGATTAAATCATTAGGGAAAGTTCACCCATTAGTGAAGAGAGGGGCCAAGAATCAAATCCAGACCAAAAGTCTATGTGTTTTCACTTCTGCCCTGCTTTTACTGAGTGGACTACATGGGCAGGGCTTTTCATATAACTATTTACCATCATATCTCCAGTACCTATAATAGTGATTGGCGTAGAGTATACACACAGATGTCAGCTAAAACAAATAAGACAAAGTTAACCAACTTGTTCACATGTGGTTTTCCTCATTGTGAGATGAAGGGAAAGTGTGTGTTCTTATGCTTGGATATGAATGGAAACCTGTCTAGTACGGGCCTTCACACAAATGAAAAATGTCGTCTTGTACCATCATCAGTCAGTTTGAGATGTGGAGGACAGCTTTTGTTTGAAACAAGAGCCTCAGTTATTAGCTTGTACCAGAGAAAGTGCACACCAGGCACTCTATTTTAAAGTACACACACGCACAAACAAACATTCATAATAAGAATATAGCCCTCACCAGATACGTGGTTCCCACATGGCACAGAAACAGCCAGAAAAAGCATGGCGTCACTGAGTAGGCTATTTCAGAAATCTTGTACACTACGTGCAGGATAGTATCGGGAAGTGAAGAATCAATGTTTAGTACATGGTCTTGACTTTACATGAAGTAATTTTTCTGTCAAACCAGAAAAAAATGCAAAAGTTCAGGTTCACTTTGAATATGGCAGGACTTGCTTGATAAGAAAGGAATACACTTCCTAGTTTGACCTCCGTTGTAATGATATTAAAGTTACAATTTATTAGTCACATCGAACAACCCAACTCAATACCTGCTAGAGAAAGTCGAAGTGCCGTTGATATAAAAGCTATGCATTTGTCTGTAGAAATGCTTCATAGCAGTAACAGTGAAGTTGAGCATGACTGAATGTGTGAGCGCAAGAGACCTTCTCTTGATGATCACAGGAGGTATCATGTAGGATGCCACTTTTGGGCGTGGCGTTTATTAGATACACGGTTATTTGAACGACTCCCTATTGAAGCCCACTTTTAAGAAAATAGTAGTACCTTCCAGCATGGACTGCTGTGCACTTTGCATGCCACCGTTTCGACCTTGTCCGATGTTCACAGTTGACTGTCTGAGTGAAGCAGACCGTGTGTAGTCTATGGTACTCAGGAATCAAAGGCAGCTCAGAGGATTTATTTGATTAAGCATGTGCTTAACGAACAAGTGTCAGAGACAGGGCCTGAACCTGTCTTAATGTTGTTTGGAGATCAGTTTATGAGCTGCTGTTGGGCAATTGAACAAAGGGTGATTAAAAAGTCTCTGCCCTGTGGTGGAGAGCTAGGGTTATTACAGTTCACTGACTTTTCAGCCAAGCAGTCTCCTGACCCACCAATTTTACAGCAGAATGTGGTTTTTATAAGGCAGTTAGGTTCATGGCTGCTATTTAAATGAAAATCACTGTAGTCAGTGTATTAGTTTACTGGGGTTAACATAACAAAATATCACAGTCTAGGTGGCTTAAACGGTGTATTTTATTACAATTTGTCAGGCTGCACGGTCAAAAGCAAGGTGTCAGATGGTTTGGTTTCTCCCGAGGCCTCTCTCCTAGGCTTGCAGACGATCACATCCTCGGTGTGTCATCACATGAGTGCGGTTGTCCTGATTTCCTCTTCTTATAACTGTATCATTTGTGTTTAATTCAAGCCCACTCATATACCCTCATTCAATAAAGGAAAAATCACTAATTTAAAGGCCCTATATCCAAAGAGTCACCTTCTGAGATACGAGGAGTCAGGACTCCATCGTATGAATTTGAGAGGGGACAGATTTCAGCCCATAACAGTTAGGACGGTACTGCATTTTGATTTGCCAGGGTGGTCTCCATTTACACCTCTTGTCTTAGTGTAATTATCATTAATTTTCATTAATTTCCTGTCTCACTCAAAAGCATTCCAATTTGTATGGTAAATTATATGGTTGTTTTACCTATAGTCAAACTAACCTTTAAAACCCCTTTAAAATCACCCATGAAGCACAGTATAGATGTACTGTTCCTTAGTAACTCCCTCAGCCAGGTTTTCTCCCATTGTAAGGTACCACTGTTTCTTCACTGGGGCTATGTTTTTTGAAATGCGTATTATTAAACATTGGACATATACATGGTATAAAGGGGATATACTGTCACCCTTAAAGGCATGTGGGAAATGAGACTGACAGAGAAAGAGAAAATTCACTTCTCCCATGTTATACGCATTGAGGGATGGGCAAGGATGAGCATTAGCTCAGTGTGATGGTGGGCGGTGCTGCCCGGGCAGGACATCAGTCAGGGCCTTAGTCCCTTCATCCAGGGAAGGTAATTGACCCCGCATGTCATGCCGGCGACCGGGGACACCCTGCCTCCACTAGTGGGTTGGAGTGTTCTCGCCTAAGTTGGTTCTCATAATCAGTTCTACAACTCTGAGTTTCCCTGGCACATTAAAGTACGTTCACCATTTACACTCGTAGGGTTCAAGGAAGGCAGAGTTCGAAAGTCCATCCCATTCCTCTCACTTTTACCAGATAAACACCTGCTGGGAGCATGGGGCAAGTCTGGACAGAAGGAAGTGCAGGTCAGTGGGAAGAAATGAGAGGGGATGATCCAAGGAGTCCAGACTTACAGTTCCTATTTTTAATAAATATTTTATTGTTGTTCTATTACAGTTGGCCCAATTTTTCCCTCTGTGCTGTCCTCCACCCAGCTCAACCCCACTCCCACAGTCAGTCCCCACCCTGTTGTCCATGTCCGTGGGTCATTCATGCATGCTCCTTGACTGGTCCCTTCCCCTTCTCTCCAGCCTTATCTCCTGCCCCCTTCCTCTCTGGTTGCTATCAGCCTGTTCCTTGTGCCCATTCCTCTGGTTCTATTTTTCTTCTTAGTTTGTTTTGTTGATTATGTTCCTCTCATGGGTGAGATCATATGGTATTTGTCTTTCACCACCTGGCTTATTTCACTTAGCGTGATACTCTTCAGTTCTATCCATGCTGTCACAAATGATAGGAGCTATAGTTCTTAATTAAAATGTTAGTGGTAGCCTGGTGCCGCCATATTAGTTTTCTCAGGTTTCCCAAATAATTTTTTACTAGTAATAAAGTACCAAAACTGATGAATGCATTACCCTATTAAATAAATTAGGGTAGTCATTCCTTTAATTACAGTACACTTTCATTTTGACAAATGTTACAGAGAGAGAATGAGCTGGAGTTACAAGCAGCTGGCTGGGGGCTGTGCATAACCTAGGAGTACCCAAGGGATCGTTTCCTAGACTAGAAACTCTTTCATTATGTAAATCAGCACAGAAACATAAGGTTGAGAACTGCTATTCCAGCTCTTTAGATCAATGTTAATGTCTCCAAAAATTCTCTCTGCTGTTTGCTTTCCTCATACTTTATTACCCAGGAGAGCTGATGGAAACGATTCCTGTGATATCAGCTACTTGTCATTGCAATGTGTTGCCCCCCATTCTGAGTTGGTGAGCACTGTGGGTAACCTGCCCTGCACTCTCAGGACCCCAGAAGTCCCCAGTGCACTGGTGGCTGGACATGGCAGCAGTCCATCCATTCCATGAGGTGCCCTCGGTCACTAGTGGGTCTCAGTTCCTTGTAAGGGCCCCCAGATTTATTGCTGGGTAACTAGGTGTATCTTCTGGTGCCAAGAGATTATCTCAATTTTCTCTACCTCTTCATTAAAGGTTTATAAAAGAAGTTGCTGAATGACACATTGCATGTACTATCTTGTGCTCAATTAATCCTTAAAAATATCTCCTATCATGTCCTGCCCAACCCTGGTGTCTCCAACAACTCCCCAATTTCAGCTGGAGAATGTCCGGAACTTGGCCTATAATCAAAGCATTTCATGTTCTGACTCAATTTACTCTGCTGCCTTCCATATAGCAGGAAGTCAGTCAATGTCTGCTGAAGGAACAAATGCACTGAGTCTTCCAGTGATTAAATAATGGAGCTAAATACTGACTCAGTGTTTATAATGTTAGGCAGTTTTTCTGTTTCTTTGATAACTTGCAATAAGCCCATGAGTTGGGTACTAGCATTATTTCTATTTTGCACTTTAGGAAACTGTTTAAGTGACTTGGCCAATGTTATTTAAGTTATGGAGTGTCAAAGCCAAGTTTTTAACTTGGCCAGACTAGCTGTGGCGTCAGGCTCTCGAACACTATTGTGAACTTACTCTCCCGGTGCTCTGCTACCCCCTCCATCCCCACTACGAAGCTTTTGTCGGAGGCATTCCCCCATCGGGAAATGCCCTTCCCATTCATTTCATCTGGCTAGCTCCAAGCAGCCCATTAAAGCCCAGCCTTGGCCCCACTCTTCCACAGAGATATCTCCAGTTCTCCAACCCACAGCCAACTGACTCTCTCTAGAACTCACAACACTTCTTGTTGGCACCAATTCTTTTGGCTCCCAGCATATGCCAGATGGTAAAATCCTTAAGATTGTTGGTTTGTATTATTTTTAACTCAATAAATGTGTAACGAATAAATAAAATACTGTAGTGCAGCTCTGAACTCTCCCAGAGCTATATATTTTAGTTCCTCATTTCCATACACCTTGATGCTCTTCTCTACATAGTCCTTGCTGCTCCAACAGATTTATATTCAGATAAAGTGGTTTAAGGCTGGAGTGAGTTAGCTAAGTCATTTGCAGGGAGAGGCCACTACGTTCACTACGGGCTTTGCTTGCTGACTCCCAGCGAGATGAGCCAGGATGAAACCAGAGACAGGGCGCTGCATTTCCTATGTTGGAAGAATGCATGCCAGAATATAGATAGGCCTGGTTATGTTTTCTTCCACAGAGGAGCTGCATGCTAGCATTCTGAATTCTTTGCAGTATAACCTAGCAGAGACACCTGTGTGTCTGTTTTGTAAGCTTTTGATAACTTCACTTGGGGAAAAAGCCTATGCAGAAAACTGCCCTTTCATCGTTGAAGATGGTCAGTGCCTTAACCAGACCATTGTTTCTCAGTTACGGCCACCCCATCAGCAAAGGCATGCAGGTCTGTGCTACTCAAGACAGAGAGCAATCAAATTACCAGTCAAAATCCACAATCCTGAAATCCAGACACGGGCAACATGTATATCTGCACATCCCACTGGTCCCCCCTCAGTCACACACTGGTGACCTTCTTGGGTGGATGAGAGCAGCTTTCCTCTTTTGTCTTCCTCTCTTTTTTTTTCCCGACCTTGTGCTCCATGCCTTGAGCACAATCCAAAATATTGTCCTCAAAGTGCCCCTAGGTTCCAGGGTCACACCTGAGTCCTTGAGAAGTTGTGGGCTCTTTTTCTATAACACATCATCTATTGTGTTGTATTGTGTGTTCACCACCCCAAGTCAAGTCTCCCTTTATCACAGTTGTGGGTTCTTACAATGTGCCTAGTTTAAGCCTCTCTGAGTCTGTCATGTGGAGGAAACAAACAGATATTTTCCCACTTAAAATAGACAATCTCTCACAGCATAATTATGACCTATTATCATGTTAATATGCTGTTTCTAATCTCCCTAAGGCTCCACGTACCGACAGAAAAGTGGGTGAAAGGAAAGAAAGGGATAAGAGAGAACTTGTTGCCATACCACAAAGAGATGATGAAGATGGTGCTGACCACGATAAAAATCATGTACCAAGTCCCCATTCGGGGCATCATATGGAACCCATATCATTTCATCAACACCACACCCATTTTACAGATGTGTGTTTGAGCACGGGATGGTATACTAGAGAGTGCCTGTAACTTGCCGTGCTGGTCCTTCGCAGGTGTGCTCTCAGATCCATTTTCTGTTCTTCTCTTGCTAGAGCTGTATCACAAGGAATACATTTAGGCTCTGTTTGCCGACAGCCTCGTGGCTGAGCTTATTGCATGCTGTGGAATGTACTGGAGCGGGGTAGAAGGTGGGAGGGAGTGACCAGGGTATCACCCTTCCTGCCTCAGCAGCATGTCTGGCATCTTCTCTGTGGCTTCAGCTCCCCCTGGATAGTCCTGTCCCCTGCAGTGCCAGATGCCAACAGCCTCCTGTGACATTGCCTTCTTCCTTTGTCCCCCTAGCCTTGGGGAGATCCAGGCATCCTCCATCTAGCTGTTCTGTGCTCCTGGTAGCCCAATTGTCCATTCTTCGGCTTCTAAACATTACATAACCTGGGTAACAGATCTCCCGTATTAGATCTCTTTGATTTAAAATACCTAAAAATTACCTAAAGTGTGTGTGTGTGTTTGTGTGTGTGTGTGTTTCCTGAGCTTGCCTTATTCATAGGCCCCAGGTCACACAGCTAGAACATTGTAAAACTGGAACTCTAATCCATGTGCTCCAAGTTTCAAACATATTCTTAATCACTATCCTTACCTCCTGGAACTTAAATTTAAAAAACTATTAAAATAATATTTAGCTTTATGACTAGATCATGAATTTTACTAATAAATACTATTATTTTGATTTGATGGAATTTGATTTTAGCTAAAACCTGAAGCCATGATGTGTGGTATTGAGTCGTGTTTTGCATCATGGAAAAACCATAGTCACTTAAATTGTACAGGTTAACATTTTGCTGTTCGGAGAGCTGAGTTCCAGTGGATTAAAGTCACCTGGGAGCTTTTTAGAAATGCAGAACCCTGGTTCTCATGAAAGTCCCTGTTTTAACAAGCTCCCCAGGTGATTTGTGTACACAGAAAAGTTTGAGAAACACTGTGCTAAAAGATTATGATTTAAGTAAAGAATAACATAAAAACATCCTGAAGATTTAAAGGATAACACCATTACAACATTTTATAACACCAAAACAACGTGTTAAGTCTATGTTGTTCCAAGTTTAACAGCCACTGTACTTCAGACTTTACCCCAGCTCATAAATGAGTTATGTTCCAAATTCTATTTGTTAGTGTAATTTTGAAACTCTTTTGCTACATAAAAATCATAATATGTATTTTGATTAGGTTTACAGACTAGCCCATTAGAACTCATGTTAAATTGTGGTATGATGAGATCCGGGTTAATTTCAAAGTAGAAGAAAAATCTTTTTTTCTTGGACATAAGCCTATTCTAAGCACTTATTATTATTCACATACCCAGAGTTAGGCTGGCATCCCTTGGCTACCCACCCAGGGAATCTCTCTGTCTCTTTATCATTCCCAAGCATCTGCCCTTGTGAACCCCGACCTAGACCTGCTCTGTCCCAAAGTGCTACAACGTGAACCAGCGCCATGCTGCTTTCACCAAATTCCGCATTTCTCAGAATCCATCATTTTAACAAGAGTTACTATGAAAGGAATTAACTTTATTTTATTTTTATTTGTTTATCTTTACCTAAGGACATTTTTTCATTGCTTTTGGTGAGGGGGAAGTGGGGAGAGAAATAGAGACAGAGAGAGAGATGTGAGAAACATGAAAACAGCAATTTGGTTGCCTCCTGGGCATGTTCCTACTAGGGATTGAACCTGCAACCTAGATATTTGCCCTGACTGGGAATTGAACCCACAACCTTTTGGTGTATGGGAGGATGCTCCATCCAACTTAGCCACATGGGCCAGGGTGAAATGAATAGACTTTAATTCAAACTAATGAGTAGTTAACAAGTCATGTAAGCATGCTCAGAGGAATTTCCATATTTATAATAGGATGGTTGTTAGTTCAATTAGATCCCTAATTGGTGGAACTGTGTCACCTAGTGTAACAAATGGAATGGGGAACCAACAACAATGCAGAGGACAGGTGACTTGGTGAGTAGGCCAGCTTTCCTTGGGATCATAACCCCGAATACTCCCCCATTCACCTTCCTTGCTCAGCACAGCTGCTTTTTGTCAATAGCTCTGACTTGGTTGTTGTCATTCTTTTTTCTTTTTACAGTGGCTCTGTTAACATAGGGCAAAGATTTTCTGTTTCACTATGTGGTTCGCATATCATCAGGATTACCTGTAATGTAAAAATTTGAGTGGTTCCCTACTATATTAGTTATTCATTACTATATAACAAATTACCCCAAAATTAGTAGCTAAAAATACCTTATTTCACAGATTTTGAGAATTAGCTAGGTGGTTCTGACTTGTGAAGTTCTGTCGAGCTGTTGGCTGAGTCAGCAGTCAGTTCAGTATTTCACTTGAGCAAGGAACCACTTTGGAGTTCACCCTAACTTGCTGGCAGGCCTCAATTCCTCACCACATGGGCCCCTTTAGAGGCTGCCAGAGTTTCCCCACACACGGTTTCTGGCATCCATCTCCCCAGGGCTGCTGCAAGGCATAGTAGCCAGCTTCCCTCAGAGGACAGATTCAAAGGAACAGAGCATGAGAGAGTGCACTGAAGACGGAAGCCACAGTCTTTTTATAACCTGACATTAGAAATGGCATCACATCACTTTTGCAATATTCTACTTTCTAGAAGCAAGTCACTAAGTCCAGCCCACACTCAAGGGGAGGAGAATTAAGCTCCACCTCTTAAGGAGAAGAATATTTAAAAATATGCGGATGTAACCAACACACCTACATAATAAGTAGACGTAGTGACACCAGAACTTTCTATCAGAAGTGAATTCTTATGCATGTATGTCTCTGTGTTTCAGGATTCGGAAAGAACACTGATCTTATGTAGGAATCAGGAGACCAGTTGTTACTCCTATGTCTTACATTTACTGGCAACGTGACCTTAAAAATTACCTAAACTTTTTTGTAGTTGAGGGAGATGTTTTAATTTTCTTTTCTAGAAATTGGAAATATTAATGCCTGCTCTGGTACATACAAAAACTTTGTGATGCTTTGATGAGGCAACGCATATGGAAGTACTTTGGAATCTGCCAGGTCAGCATCACTACAGGGGTAGTTTACTCTGTCTTCTGTACCTCTTACATCATAACTACCTATGTCAGGATTAGAAGGACTTTGTAAATTCTCTGTTTTCTCCTTTGGATTAGTCACTGCTTCTTTTAGGTTTAACAAATAAAACTTTACTGACCCCCAGTTTTTTTTTTCAGTCTTTACCTTTTTAGGAAAGTTTACAACAAAATTAGGAAGAAGTTTCAGAGATTTCCCATTGGTCACCTACCCCTACATGTGAATAACATCACTCACCAGAGTGGTATATTTGTTACCCAGAATAAACCTGCACTGACACATTCTAATCCCCCAAAGTCCATGTTTGCCTTAGGATTCACTCTTGGTGCTGTATATTCTATGCATTTGGATAAATGTATAATGACATTTTTGCATTGTTATAATGTCATACAGAGTATTTTTCACTGCCATAAATATCCTCAGTGCTATGCCTATCATTTCCCACCTTCCACCACTGGTGGCCACTGATGTGTGTATATTGTCTCCATAGTTTTGCTACACCATCGTTTAAAAATAAAATAAAATAAAAACCTTCTCCTATTCTCCACAATTTGGTCTCTGAGGCCATTGGCTCTTGAAAGTCCTAATGAATGTGTTTATGGATTTAATACCCCATCCACAGATGGCCCCAGGGCTTACTTGTGCTTTATCCTCTGACACAGTTCCTTGACCTCTCATTTCCCATAGTGAACAAGCCACCAGACCTTTATCTCACTCGTTGGCAACTTAATGTTCCTTTCACAGTCCATGTTAGATGGATTCTAATAATTAGACTCCTCATGTAACACCCAGCTTGCCTCTGTAGGTTGGTTTGCAGACTTTCAGGCTCTGTGATTACAGGAAAGTTTTTCCTTATTTTAATTGACTGAACACCTTCTCCATTGTCAGTGCACGTCTTCTCAAATATTTGCACGCCTCCTAAGTTCCTCGCCTCTTATGCTAACCTGTTTCCCTGGGCGGCTATACCCCCATGTGAGAAAGTGGAAAGGACAGGGCAATGGGGCGTACAATCCAGAGACCTGAATGCTGATCATTCATTCACCAACTGTGACTTTTACTAGGATTCCTATTGGAAAAATGGAGTTCAAACCTCTTCCTCAGAGTGTTGTTCTGAAAATTTGAGTTAAAAACAACAGCTTTTTCTTCCTTATAAGATTTAGGCATGGCATGGAGGACTGGCCTGAATCAGAATTAGCTGGGTGGGGGGGCAGGGGCTTTTCAAACGGAGCCTGTGTGAAGCCCCTCCTACAAGAATCTCTAGGGCTGGAGTCAGAGAACGTGCAGTCTGGGCTTCCCGGGGGATTCTCTTGGACCATGAAGTTTGAGAATTATTGCTTCTTTGGAAATGCCCTGGGCTCATGGGTCCTGGCACAGAGATTCATATAGACAAGTATCCTTTCTGTTCTATGGGTTGAATTGTTCCTGGGACCGTAAAGAATAGGCTCATCATGACACAAGCCATTTTACTGACTGAAGGGAGATGATGCACTTGGAAGAAGGGAGGTATAACTCCCTAAAGAGCTGCCTTTCCTGTCCAAGGTAGAGGTTTACAAATGCGCATATTTCTTGCTTTCTGAATTTCCTCTGCCCTCTCTTCCCACAACTTTTTTAAGGAGTATCTTCCTAAATATACCCTTGGCTTTTCAATACTTCTGCTTTCACTGCATTTGTGACCTCATTTACCACCCTAGCTCCAAACACATTACATTTTTATTGACTTTGGCCCTGCAGAACTATTTCTTTTAAGTCTATTTATCATGGACTTAAAAGCAGCTTCTCAACTTCCTTGCTGTCACCAGTGTTATAAGAAAATGCAGACTGCTGTAATTGGGTCCATTTTTCACAAACCCTTTTCTTCTCTGTTCACCTATTGCTGATTCCGAGCAGACTAAACTATCACCTTAAGGAGGTGAATGCCAAGAAGCAGACCTGAAGAGGAAAATTCAAGGCTCAGAAAAGAGGAACATTTTTTTAAACCTAGAACTTACAATGCTACCTATTACTTCTTGGCTCTAGGTTTAAAGCACCACTATCCCCTAGACTTACTTTCCCTCTGTCCAGATGAACAGAGAGGGTAATGTGTTTGCATCTTGACATTAAGGAAAACTTAGATTATAAAAGGAATATTCCAGAGGAAGAAACAAATGTATACAGGCATTATGCAGCAGGATTTATTTATTCTGCAGGGGACATAGCAAACTGTGAGCCTAGCAACAAGATTAGGTGTTTCATACTTAAAATTAATAGAGAATAAGAGAGACAGAATTTTTAGGTCATATTATAAAGATCTTTGAAAGGTTAGGTAAGGCATTTGTAATTTTATTCATCAAGTGCTCTGAGGGTGTAAAAAACAAATAAATCAAGGATCACATGCAAGAGTAAATTGGAAAGAGAATAATGGATTTATAGTCAGAGGAAGTTTGTTTTAGTTCTAACACTAGCAGTTAGTCAGTGTGTGTGTCCTTGGTCATGTGATTTAAGCTTTCTATTACCTTCAGTGGGGAACAACGGCAATTTTTATTCATCAATTGCTTTTTTTCTTAAATTTATTGGGGTGACATTGGTTAATACAATTCTATAGGTTTCGAGTGTACAATCCTATTGTGTATATTCATCATCTGTATATTACATTGTGTGCCCACCACCCAAAGTCAGATTTCTTTCCATCAACCTATATTTGACCCCCTTTGTCCTTTACTGTCCCCACATCGCTTCCCTCTGGAAACCACCACACTGTTATCTGTGTCTATGAGTTTTTGTTTATATTTCTTGTTTTTTCATTTGTTGCTTTCAGTTTTATATCCACATGTGAGTGAAATCATATGGTTCTTGACTTTTTCCATCTGACTTATTTCTCTTTGCATAATACTCTCACGATCCATCCATGTTGTCACAAATGGCAGTATTTCATCTTTTCTTATAGCTGAGTTGTATTCCA
>CM052538.1:10010839-10047920 GCA_028533065.1 Trachops cirrhosus | reverse complement strand
TTATATATCCTACATCTATATATATATCCTACATCTCTATATATATCCTACATCTATATATATATATCCTACATCTATATATATATCCTACATCTATATATATATCCTACATCTATATATATCCTACATCTATATATCCTACACACACACACACACACACACACATATATATATATATATCCTACACCTTCTTGAGCCAATTATTTATTGAAGGATACTTCCATCGTTTCCATTCCTTGGCCACTGTGAAAATGCTGCAATGGACTTACGGGTGCACGTATCTTTACGAATAAATGTTTTTGAGTATTTCAGGTACATACCCAGAAGAAGAGTGGCTGGGTCATATGGGAACTCGATTCTTCATTTTTTGAGGAGCCTCCATACCATTTTCCACAATGGCTGTACCAGTTTACATTCATACGTACCAGCCGTGAATGAGGGTTCCTTTTCTTCACAACCTCTCCAACATTTGTTATTACTTGTTTTGTTGTGTTAGGGATTAAATTAAGTGATGTAAAGGCAGTTTTTTGTACTCTAAAACAATAGTTTCCCACCTATATAAATGCTGCCGTGTGTTCAGTTTTATGCATCCCCATATGATGAGTCAGTTCCATGACCCTCTCCCATTCTACCTCCTCACCCATGAGATAGAACATCTTGTCCTAAATTTCTTGGGACCCCACCTTCCTAGGTTTGTCCCTTTGGTTGGCCCTTCTTCTACACTTTGGAGCCACCACTCTTGCCTCCTTTCCTCTTTCCCCGTGTAGTCTTAGCTATTTTTTCTAAGGAAAAAACTCACATTGCAAGCATGCCTCTAAGACTGCACTTAGGTCCATGGCCGTTATGAACTTTGTTTCTAATTGGCATGAGGCAGGAAAGGAAAACAGCCCCGTGGACATTGATGACAGGGAAGGGAAGCACAATGAAAACAATGTGATTAGCAGAACCAAATAGCACCTTGTTGAGTGCATATCTTGCATCCTTCATAATGTTAATTTCTAAGCGACAAGTCACTCAGCTGCTGAGAGCATGTAAAGCTGTCAGACTGCGTATCAAGTCATTGATCAAAGAAAACTGTGGACTTCCTGTCATCAGAACTGTAGTGATAGGAGAAACCACATGGGAGGATAAGCCCATCAAGGAAGACCCAAGGAGCTGGAGACTGAGAACTGAATCAATGATGTGTTTTATAGTCCCGAGATGCTAGGAACTAGAAGCACTGAGAAAAAGCAGTGGTCAGAAACAAACAGAAAATTATGGTTCTTATAACTAAGTTAAGTGTTTCAAAAAGGTAATATTGTCACCATGCCTTTTTCATCTTTCTGGTCCCCTGGGTGCAAATAAATTGCACATCTGGTGAGGGGGGTGGGTAACAAGAACCATTAATTACAAGAAACTATTAAAAATGGCACTTTAAACTCGATTAGCATTTTCCTTAAGTTATTTTTCATTTGAAAACACTTGTCTACAGATTTCAAAATGCACGTGTTTTATGCATGTGTTTGCATAACTACTTTTCAAGTATATCAAAAGAGGGTCCGTCTGGAGGTGACATCAGTCTGCTTATCTAAGGGAAACAAGTGAAGTGGGAGTTAGCAATGTGTCATTAAGAGCCTGTATTTGGTTTCCCAGATTGCTCTAACAAGTTTGTTGGCTTAAAACAATAGAAATTTCTTCTCTCACAGTTCTGAAGGCTAGAAGTCTGAAATTAAGGTGTCTGCAGCATCATGTTCTCTCCAATGGCTCTTGGGAAGAATCCTTCCTTGCTTCTCCTTAGCTTCTAGTTGCTGCCAGTAATCCTTGGCATTCCTTGTCTTGTAGCTGCATTATTCCAAACTCTGCATTTATTGTCACATGGCCAGCTTTCCCCAGTCTTCATGTGATCTTCTTCATTGGGGGCCCTCTCTCATCTAGTGTGACTTCATCTTATCTCAACTAATGATATGTACAAACACCCTATTTTCAAATAAGGTTGCATTTTTAGCCTCCTGGTAGGCGTGAAATTTAGGGGATACTATTCAACTTACTACATAGCCTTTAATGTGACTATGTATATGTAATGCAGACAATGTATTATATGGAGCTGGCCATGTTGAGGCAAATCTGATGACTATACTTAATGTTCTTTCTACTGAAGCTTCAGTTCTCTCAAATTTGGCTATTGCATCTCAGGCTGAACTGGACCCTTTTCTGTGTATTTGCGACATCGCATGAAAAACAGAGATGCATATTTTCTGGAATGGAATATTTTTCTGGTTGTGTGCCAGCGGAGTGTGTTGATTATATACAGAATTCTGAAATGCCCGTGCCCTTTAGATGTCCTTAGTAGATGCGTGTGATTGTGAGTCTTAGTGGCAGTTCTGTAGACTTGCGCCATCCGATGGCTGCTGTTTATGAGAGCCTAGCAAGTTGTTATTCTATATGTTCTAGAACTAACCAGAGATAAAGTAAATCAAGTTCTGCCCTTTCAGGTGCAACAGATTTGAATTTAAATAACAGATGGCTTCAAATAGCTTTCTGAGACCAGGCCTATGAGAATCATTAGAAGGAATAATCTGGTTAATAATGATACAATTTTTAAAATGTAAATGGACTGTTTTTTAAATGAGAAGGAATTTATTTATTTATTTTTAATCTGCCAACAGGTGAGATAACAGAACTTAGAAAGGTTTAGCAGGCCATAAATCTGTAAAGAAAAATTACAGTTAAAATATTTTGATGATTTTGCATAGGCCCAAAATATTACCTGTATCTCACTAAATGGAAAGAAAAAATGGGTGATTAGCACTTACTTTTGAATCATCAGTAAAGAAAGAATAGGGAAGAATGCAGGCTATCCCTGAGACTCAGTTTTCTTTTTAAAATGGAAAAAAAACTGCCTGTAGCGTACAGTGATTACTGGTTGGAGGGAGTCACGTGAAAGACTATTATGCAGGAGGATGTTGCTCCTTCACAGAATTAGACATATACACAGTAACAGAGTAGTTGATGGAGATGAGAATACAGAAGTAGTAGAAGAAAATATAAAACATTGTGAAAAATGACAAAGAAATTGCATAGAAAAAGTTCTATGCAATTAGTTCTGCTCTCTCTTAAGCACCCATAATCAATTCCAAATTCTGTATATATATTCTAAGAAGTATTCTATTGGCATATCCAACTAACATATGTAAAATGCAACTTCTCCTTTTTCTTACTGTGGCTGTTTTACCTTTTTTGATCATTATTTGTCATGGCAGCAAAAATGTAGCCAAGGTTGAAGTCCCACAGGTCTTGAATGCTTCTACCTTTACTTCCTAAAAATAATCTTCAGGTGACACTTCTATACTCTGCCACTCAGATTCCCTCCCCTATTTCTGTGCTCTCCACCTCCGCTTCAGGTGCCACATTTAGATCTATTACTCATGTTCAGGAAATGATTGTTTCCACTTTCCCGTTCATTCAACAGGCCAGATGAAGCCTCCAAAAGCATGGGTCTGACTTTGCTCTGTTACTACTTGAATATATTCCATTTCTTGATCATGTTGCTTTGTTTTCTGCTTTTTATTCTTCCAGTAATTGCCTTTCCATATACAAAGGGCTCCCTCAAAAACACAGATTTATCTTCTGGAAGGCAGGCTTCTTGTTGTACAGGCTTCCCCCATTAGGTGAGTGTTCTAGGAACCCATCTGTATCAGTGTGCCAGCTGGCATTGTTGTGAGAGGCTGTGTTCAGGTTCAGGATTTTTTTTTCTGAAGATTCTTTCATCATGTTTGCCCATTTCATGATGGGTGATTTAACAGCACACCTTCCCACACTGCCCTGAGTGTTCAGCAGTTTCTAACCAAAAATGGCATGACCCCCATGCCCACCCTCCCTGTACACCCAGTCTCACCCCAAGAACTGTTTTTTGTTTCCCCAAATGAAAAAAGTACTCAAAGGGAAACATTTGCCAATGTGGAAGCAGTGGAACAAAAAGTGGCAGAAGCACTAAAAGGCATCAAAATCAATGAGTTCAAACACTGTTTTGAGCAGTGGAAGAAATATCTCAATAGGTGCATTGCATCAAACAGGGATTACTGTGAATGCGGCTAAAGTTTAAACATATGAAAATAAATACACAATCTTTAATAAATAAATTCCAGGGGGTTTGCCCCCCCTGGAATTTATGTTCAAGCAAAAGCATTCTGTGTTCAAGCAAAAGCATTCTGCTTGTCATTCTATGAATTACAGCCCTGCATAACTGCTTCTCTATTGATTCCCACCATTTACTCTGAAATAATTTTCCTCTCACTCTTACTGTAGATATTCAACAGTATTAAGATGAACAAATTGCTTTCTGTAATTGGATAACACTGAGCTATCATACTATCACTTAGCCAAAGTCAACTACATATGTGCTTCTGACCCTGCAGTAGATAGCAATCATGTTTATCTACCTAGTAGCAACACAGTTCACTGGTCTAGGCACGGTCCTTGTGGATCCTTGTGGATCCTTGTGGGCAGCAGGCACTTACTGCCTGCTACAGCAGCTCATGAAACACAAAACACACCCTTAGTAACATTTATTGCCATGAAACTTCCTTAGGTTCCTGCACTTTGCCAACGCGAGCTCTGTGGCTCTCTTCTCATTCCATAATTCTGGATTCTTCCAATGCAATCCTTTTCTGCTTGTTTGTCAGATTACTTTATTCCATCATGTGTAATGAAAAAGATATGAGTATCAAAATCAGAGAAAGATCATAGTAGGTGTGACTTTTGAGTTAATATGTCCTTAAGGGAATAGATATAGTCTTATTAATTATATATTAATATAACTACTTTAGAGTAAGAGTTATTAAATGGTTACTATGTGATGAGACCTTCATTTATGTTGTGTTAAACTTTCAAAGTAACTCTTTAATGATGACATATATCAGGCACTGTTAATTGCCTATCAAATTTTTATTTTGACATCTGCCCTGCTAAGAGAACCTGATTTTGTTTGGGGCAGCAATGTACTCAGTAAAAATATTTGGTCTTTCATTTTCCCATGTAACAAGGTATCACCATCTTTTTAAGATTTGGCCAAAGTTTCCTTTAGAATAAAAATGCAGTCATACAAAGGGAATGATTTTGGCCTCTTCTGTCATTTCTGCCTCAAAGTTAGACGCAATGCTTAGTGGTAAAGAGCTATCTTAAAACCAAGGACAAAAAGATGCATATAAGGAATGGTGTGAAGTGTTTACTCAGGTCCATTGCCCATGTTTAATTACTTTATTTGTTTTTTGTTTATTCATTTGTTTTGGTGGTTTCTTGCTGATGAGTTGCATGAGTTCCTTGTCCTGTGCATATTTCAGATATCAACACCTTATTGGATATGTAGTTTGCAAATATTTTCTCCATTCATACGTTGCCTTCTCATTTTGCTGATGCTTTTCTTTATTGTGAAGAAGCTTTTTAGATTGATGTAGTCAGACTTACTTATTTGCTATAGACATTTTTAGAGAAAGACATACAAATGGCCAACTGGTACATGAAAACATATTTAACATCACTGATCATGGGAGAAATGAAAATTACAACCACAATGAGATATGACCTCACTGTGAGGAAGTCTACTATCAGAAAGACAAGAGATAAATTTTATGAGGATGTGAAGAAAAGAGAACTCTTGTATAATGTTGATGGGAATGTAAACTTGTATGGTCATTATAGAAAAGAGTACAGAGGGTCCTCAAGAAATTAAAAGTAAAACTGGCATATGATCTATCAAGCTCACTTCTGGGTATATATCCAAAGAATACAAAATTATTATCTTGAAGAGATATCTGTACTTCCATGTTTCGTGTGGCATTAGTCACAATAGTCAAGGCACAGAAGGAACCTAAGTGCCCATCAATAGAATGAATGAGAGAGAACATGTGCAACACGAAGAAATTCTATTCAGCCTTAGAGGAAATATTGCTTTTTGCAACAACATGGGTGAACCTAGAGAGCATGATGTTAAGTAAAATAAGCCAGACAGAGAAAAATATGGCGTGCCATCACCTGTATGTAGAATCTAAAACAAAATCAAACTCATAGAAACAGAGAATGGAAAGGTGGTTGCCAGGGGATAAACAAGTGGGGATAATGGGCAGAGGTTGATGAAAGTGTACAAAGTTTTATTATAAAATGAGTAAGATCTGAAGATTTAATGTATAACATAGTGACTATAGTTGAAAATGCTGTATTGTATAATCAAAATTTGCTAAGAGAGTATAACTTATTCTTGTACACACAAAAATAGGAGGTATATAGATGGCAAACAAGCATTCACAAAGGCCCTCACATCATATGTCATCAGGAAAATGCAAATGAAAACAACAACGAGACACCAGCACACACCTGTTAGATGGCCAAAATCTATAGCACTGACAATACCAAACGCTGGAGAGGATGTGGAGCAGCAGGAGCCCTCATTCATTGCTGGTGGGAAGGCACAATGGTTTGGCCACTTTGGAAGACAATGTGACAATTTCTTACAAACTAAACATACTTTTACCATATAGTCCAGCAACTGTGCTCCTTAATGTTTACCCACAGCACCTGAAAACTTTTGTCCACTGAAAAACCTTTACATGGATGTTTTAACAGCTTTATTCATAATTTCCATAACTTGGAAGGAACAAAAATGTATGTGCTTTAGTGAATAGTTAAACGTAATATGTGGTATGTCCAGACAATGGAATATTGTTCAGCACTAAAATGAAATGAGCTATCAAGCTATGGAAAAATGTGGAGAAAACCCGAATGCATATTTTAAGAGAAGGAAGTCAATCTGAAAAGGTTATATACTATATAATTCCACCTATGTGACACTCTGGAGAAAGCAAAGTTATGGAGATGGTAAAAAAAAATCAGTGGTTTCTGGAGTGTGTGTGTGTGGTGTGAATGGGCAGAGCACAAAGAATTTTTAGGGCATTGCAAATAATATAATAATCCATTATGCCATTATACATTTATCCCAATTCATTGATTTAAAACACCCAGAGTAAACCCTAAGTTAAATTATAGAGTTTGGTGATTATGATGTCAATGCAGGTCCATTCTTGGTAACAGATATACCACTCTGCTGAGTGAGGTTGGTGGTGGAAGAGGATGTGTGTGTGTGTGTGGTACAGGGGGTACATAGGAAACATCAATACTTCCCTCTCAATTTCACTGTAAACCCAACATTGCTGTGAAAAATGGTCTTAAAAAAGAATGGTGAGTCAGAAAGATAGACAAGGATCTTGGGTCTTTGATGACAACATGGAGCTGCTGTGTCAGGCTTGAGCTGCCCACTTCTGATTTCTTATTATATAAGAAAATGAACAGCGACTTAAACACATGGACACTGACTTAGGTATTTT
The DNA here is from genome assembly GCA_028533065.1 of Trachops cirrhosus. Classification (NCBI taxonomy): domain Eukaryota; kingdom Metazoa; phylum Chordata; class Mammalia; order Chiroptera; family Phyllostomidae; genus Trachops; species Trachops cirrhosus. Next base: position 10,040,565 of record CM052538.1, on the reverse strand, counting down.
GATACATGTAGCCAAATGCTATCCTAATACTAGCAAACTGAGCTTAACAAACTTGCTTAAATAAATATCCCAGTTTGTAATGGGATAGTCAAGATTTGAACTAATGTAGTTTGCTTTCTGGGTCCATGTTCCTAACCAACAATAACTTAATTTATTCAAAATCTGACACAGTAATTATTTTTCAAAATGAAATTCCTAGCCATTCTAGCACAAAGAGATGGAGCTTCTTAAAAGGTATTTTTTCCTCCCAGGAAAAAAATTATTTTGTACTTTAAAAATTTCATCTGGGAATATGAAGATTCCATCAGGGAGTTTTGTATACTAAGTATGGCTCTAAAATAATAAATTATTTGAAACCCACCTCCCAGAATCCAAAACCCCCAAAGAGAATGTTTATTTGAGGTAGTCACCTTTGGAGGCTACATTCTTATTTCTACAATGCTTTCTCTCATTCCCCAAAGCCCCTGGGAAATACTGTTGGGAAAGTGACTACCCAGGCAAGTCTATGAGCTTCACGGAAATGAGATTTATGGCTTCATTTTAATATGAAAAGAAAATGACCATCTGTCTTAGTTGCAGATTTGATCTCCAATTGCTTTGGGGATTTTTTTAAAATCAAATCATCAACAAAATGATGAACACTTGACATAATAAAAAAAGCACGATGACCCTGGCCTCATCCCACTAGAACTTACCTCGCATCTTACACTCTAGCCGCGCCCACCCCTTAACTCTCCTCCCTTCACTCCCTGCTCTGCGACATGGGGGGATCCTGACAGCATCATGCTAAATGAAATAAGTCAGAAGGAAAAGGGCAGGAATTATATGATTTCACTCCTACATAGAGTATAAAATGAAAAGCAAGAAAAGAACAAACAAAACAAACTCAGGCACAGACAACACAATGGAGGGGAAGGGGGTGGGGGAGGGTACAAAGGGATAAAGTGGTCACATATAAGGTGACAGGATGACACTGGACTCTAATATATCCTAGTGTGCTCTGAGCAATGTCAGAATAAATGCAAAAAGTATGTAATCAGTAAGATAACCATTCTGAAGGTGATGGTCTTTATTTGGATTTATACTTTTCAAAATGTTTCAAAAAAACCCCACCCCATTATGTTGTAGCGATGTATGTTTAATGCCCAGTTGACTCTGAATGAAAGTACTGTCTTAGCAAAATATGGTCAGAGAAATATCGTGATATGCAAGGAGAACCTCAGAAGCAAAAGAGACATATTTAGAGTGCCAACTTGTAAATCTTGGATTCTGCATTTGATAGGGGAATATACAAATACTTTCTGTATCATTCACTGGCTGCATCATTCTTATTGTATCTAGTGTATCCTCCCAGGCAGTGCCAGGACCAGAAATTGCCCAAGGCAAGGGAGATGATTCATTGATTGAGTTTTTTGTTTTGGTTTGAAATTTTCTTGTAACTCCAAGTATTATGGGATTTTTAAGATAAAGGATCATTCAGAGAACATCTAGTTCCTGTGTTTGGTTCACAGGAGATACCCAGATGCTGGGAGGTACAGTTTTCTTCCAAGGTCACCAAGAGGTTTAGGGACAAAGAGGACAGAGACAAGAACCGATGTGCATTTTTCCACTGTATTATGTGAGCCGACCACTCAGTAGTTACTAGTGAGATGGAATAGAACTCAGCTTCTCTCTCCAACAAGTTGCACTAGACTTCTGTGAGGGGCAGTTCCTTTATTTAAAGTGAGAAGAGGAGAGAGTTGGGAATCTACCCAAAAGAAATGAAAACCCAAGTCTAGAAAAAGACTTGAAAGTAAATATTTACAGCAGTGTTATTTGTAATAGTGACGCAAACGCCTGTCAACTGGTGAATAGAATAATAAAACATAGCAGGTTGGTAAAATGGAGCACATCGTAGTAATACAAAGAAACCAAGCAGTGCTGGTACGAGATGCCCCCAGGGATGACCCTCCACATTGCATGATGGGAAAGGATCAGACAAAAAGACAGCATGTGATGTAATTACATTTGCATGAAATATCTGGAAAATATAAATTGACAGAGTGAAAGAATAGACAGTGGTTGTCAGCAGCCACACATGAGCATGAGAGACCTTTCGGGGCGATGGAAATGTTCTAATGTTGGATTTTGGCAACAGTTGCACAACTATGTAAACTTGCTAAATGTCATTCAATCATACACATAAATGGGTTGCAAGTTATACTTCAATAAAGCTGTTTTTAAAAATGGGGGAGGGCACATTTATTCTCAGGAGACCCAAGGTTATTTAACTCCATCAACTCCATCAGCTATGCTGTTACCCTTTCCTAGAACTTATATTCTCAAGACACAGGATGTCTTAAACTTATGGCCCTTAGGGCACACTGTTCTATGGCAAAAACTAACATCCTTTTCCAGATTTTTATTACACAGTGAGTACTTTACTTGTTTTGTCTTTTTATTCCTCACCACAACCCTGTGACATATTAACCCTATTTTAATGAGGAGGAAACCGAGTGATTTGTTTACTGTCACAAAAGTTGTACAAAGTCCAGTGGAATAATCTCAAACCCTTGATTTCCGGAATCTGAATTCTCGGCCAGCACACCACTGCTTGTCTAGCAGATGGTTGCCGGAGGAAAGGAAAGTCAGGTTTTCCGGATGCCTTGCTGAACCTGTTTTGCAACAGACAGGGGACACTCATATGATAGACACTTTCTGTCACAGTTTTAGCACATTCAGGAAAATAATGCTTTTTTATCTCCTGAAATTTATTTCTACAGTGATATGATAAAGTAGTGGTGGGAAAATCCCCAGGATTTTTAGACTGAATTATTAAGAATAAGCAAGTGATTGCCTTTTGGGCACCAGCCATAAAAAATTAGTCTTATCACCAGAAGGGTCCATTCTCTCTCTTTAACAGATCTTTAATCTACTGTGACAGGTTTATGTGAGAGGGTTTATTAATTATTTTTTGGTTATTTTCAATGACAGAATGCCAGTGTGATGTCCTGTTTCTTTTCCCCTTGATATATATATTTAAAAGTTTCCTGATAAAAAAATTCATGATGAAATGTCAACAAGATCACATCTCTTCCCACAGAGCGAGTCTAACTGGGAGGAGACAGACATGTAAACAAGTCGTTGATAAGAAATGTGTTAAATGCCGTACTCTGAGGTGATAGCAAAGAGAAAGGATTGATGATCTTCAAACAGGTAGAAAATAGTTTATGAACAACCTGACATTTAAGTTGAACCGTGAAGGATCAACAGATTTTTCGGAAGACAGAGTAGGAGAGAGTGCCCCACAAAGGAGGCATGAGCAGGGTAGAGGAGGTGAAGCTGAAGGAGAGACATCGTGTGGCTGAGCCAGATGGTGAGTGTGGCAGTGAGTGGGCTTATTACGTATTAGTCACTTGGAAAATATCCGTTGAATGAATAAATGGATGAATGAGCCCAACAATTTTGCTTATGCAGTACAATTCTCTGAGCTCCAATTTCTGGGCAAAGGATATAATAGAAAGACTGTTTGTGTATAGATTTTCTGTATTAATATGATATATAAACTATGTAATTGCATACAAAATTCCTAGACAAGATATGAACAGAAGTTATCCAGTACGGTGGTAAAAGTGTATGTTTGCGTGTATGGAGAGAGACAGAGGTCAGGGAAAGGGGACACAGAAAGAAAGGGAAGGAAAATGGAAAATGATTTTTAAAATCATCTTGAGGGAAATGAGCACCAACAGAAATGGCAGTAGCATGACACTGGGCATGACCTGGGAAGTACAAACTAGGAACTATTGGGCTCAGGAAGGGAAAAACATTTCTGAATATTGGTTTTAGCCAAAGAAGCAAGAAGCAGACTATAGTCAAAGTTTGTGATAGGAAGTCAAAATGAGAGACTCCATCAACACAGGGAAGGCAGGATGCAGTTGTTTTTTTAAAGATTTTTATTTAGTTATTTTTAGAGAGAGGGGAAGGGAGGGAGAAAGAGAGGGACAGAAACATCAATGTGTGGTTGCTCTCAGGGGCCCCCGACTAGGGACCTGGCCCACAACCCAGGCATGTGCCCTGACTGGGAATCCAACCTGCTACCCTTTGATTCACAGGCCAGCACTCAATCCAGCTAGGGCAGGGTACAGTTTTAGAAAGGAGCCAAACCAGACTATCAGGAAAGGGGAAAACAGAGGAGGCAGTAGGAAGGTAGGGTACAGAACAAATCGGGAGATAATCCAATTTAATTTTAGTGCCTGATTCAGGTTTGATTTTGAAGGGACAGGTCTTAGCTTTGGGAACCAGCACCTCAGTGTCTTAAAGGTACAATTGAGAACTGCTGAAAGTAACGGACAAGGCATGGCTGAGGAAAAAAAGGGGCTCTTTTCAAGAAACAACAAGAGAAATAAGAAGAAATAAGACATTGCTGAGGATGGAGTGGGGAGATTTTGATAAAATTCATTTGCAAAAAGTAATTATTCACTGGAAGTAGGAGTGACCATACTCAGTGACAACACTGATTATGTTGGAAGAGAAAGCTACAGAGCTTGTTGTCCTTTAAGCACATCCCATTGTTGAAAACCATTCATGTGGAATGTGTCATGAGGTTTCAATTAAATTTGCCCAGGATTAAATGTGAAATTATTCCTTGTTTTAATTTGAGAGACTTAATACAAAAGCTTTCCCTAACATTATACAATGGCAAAATGAATGTCATCACTCACTTTTTTAAGCTTATTTTTGTGTGAAATTGGGTAGTGCAACTGTTTAATTCCTGGAATTTATATAATCAGAATTCTGTAGCCATAAATGTTACTGTCTGTACTTCTTATAACTTTGATTCCACTGTGTTCCTTAGAGTCATTGCTGCAAAAGAATATTTCACAGCAGTATTCTTGTGATTCTAAGACTCATTCCAATTCAGAAATTCCTGTAATGTATCCATTCTCATCCCTTTATGTGTTCTTGTAATTATGCATTTAAAAGGAATGATTCTCACTTCTTAGTTTTACATTAATCAGATGTTTCATGATGCCTGTCTGCAATTATGATTGGTTTCCAAACAGTAGACGTGCTCATGAACACTATTGAACATTTAAGCTCTAAACTGATTTATAAAATGTTAATAGTGGTCCTCATGCATTCCATATACTAACCTACACAGGCAGGTATGCTTTAGCTTATGTAATCTAAACACACTGCTTGTAGTGACTTCTCCCACAGTAAAGAAGGGAAACTTGCCAATATGTTGGTTGGGATGTTAAGATATTACTTGAGATGGCCTTGAAATCATCTCAGTGTTTATTAATATCTAGTGCACCTGAAAAAAAACACGAAACTGAAATATTTTAAGTGGCATTTGTATCATTCTACCCATCAAATATTAGTCAGTTTGCTAATATGTCCCTCTAACAATCTGCTACACTCTTCTGTTTATTTTATACCTGTATGGACTGACATATAAAATTTCCTCTTCTGGGAGCGCTCTTGCTTGTTGATCTGGAAAACTCCTACTCACCTATAAGACCCATCTTGGGCCTCACCTCTTTGGGGAGGTCTTCCTTGATGAAACCTTCGGACCCACTGTCCGTGGGCAGAACCAGACTTTTCCTCATCAGCATTTCCCAGCACCGTAGGGCTTTCTCTGAAGTGCAGATCATGTTGTTTTGGAACTGTGTGTTTACAAAATTTCTCTCCCACTAGACTGTGGGGTCCTGGAAAGCAATGGTCTCATCTTTTTTCTTTTTGAAGTATCAGTGTAAAGAGTAGGTGCTGCATAAATATTAGTTGAATAGAATGTTTTTCTTTAGCAAGATAGCATGGGTCTGCACTCTTACAGAGGTTTCTTTTAAATTTTTGTATTGTTGTTCGATTACAGTTGTCCCCATTTTCCCCATTACTCTCCCCTGCCCCACCCCACCCCCACCTCCCACATTCAATTCTTCCCTCCCACCCCGTTGTCTTTGTCCATGGGTCCTTTATACATGTTCCTTGACTTGACCCTTCCCCTTTTTTCCCCATTACTCTCCCCCCACACTCCCCTCTGGTCACTGTTGGTTTGTTCTTTAGTTGAATGGAACTTACTGCAAAGAATCTCAAATGGCTATTTAAATGTTGATGTAGTTACTTTCTCATGCATTTATATCTTGCCTCCCAATGGAATTACAAGCCATGTAAGCACAGGGACTGTGTCTCTATTTGTCTGTACTCATTTGGGAGAACATAAACAGTGGGGTTTTTAATAATAAAAATGTTTATTGTTAATTACTTAGTATAATCCCCTCTCCAGAGGTCATCAGTATGAAACATTTGGACTACATATTTTTAGACTATGCATATATTTTTAATATATACACATATTAAATACAAAAATGGAGTAAGGAGATAATGCTGTTTTGCAACTTGCTTTTTTTCATTTAAGAATATATTTTGCCTACCACTCTGTCAGTAAACAAAGAGTTTTTTGTAATAACTTCATGGTATTCTTTGGCATAAATGTACCATTACTTATTTATCAAAGCCTCAGTAGCTTGCCATTTATATTTTTTCTTACTTTTGAAACAATACTATTACTCAGTGGCTGTGGCGCACCATCCACAGCCCCCTTTAGGAGGGAGATACTCATAAACAGTGTTTTTTGTATTGTAAGTAACCAAATACTACATATTAATTATCAGTCTTTTTTCTCAGAATAACATCATATAAGCTATGAAGCAATTGTGTAAGTTGTTTTATACAAGGTTATCATTTATTGAAATAATCCCGATATCAGGTCCATTTTCTGTTTATATGAGAACAGGGAAATCTAACGTATTGTTATGGTGACATAAGTACCAAAGAAGGCAAAAGATGTGTTGCCTTTCAGCGATGCCTTTTTATAGGTGTGACCAAAATGGGCCCATACAGAGTTCAGCAGTTGGTGAAAACTGGTATATGCATCAATTCATAGCTGAAGTTGTTGGAGACCCTTTTCAACTCTCAGTTATGTTACCAATCCTCTCCAATTAAATCGAGCACAGGGTAACTGAGTGTTTGCTGTGTGTTAGGCACTGGGCAACTTCCTAAGTGTTAGTTATGATAGAAATACATCGAAGGTAACCCAACTAGTATTCTCTTCACTCCTGGCTCTTTGTCTTACTATTAAAGTGATTTAGGGGAAATTACTTAACTTCTTTTACCTCAGATTTTTAATCAGTGAAATGAAGGACATGAATCTCAACCATAAAGGAAGTTATGAAGAAGAGAGGTCTGGCATCTAGTTGGTGCTCAAGAAATGATAATCTCACTGAAAGGAGCACCCTTTTTTGCCAATTCACCACTTTATAGTAGAGGAAGAAAGCATGCAGGACTCCTTCAAAAGGCAGGTGCCAACTACAAAGAGATAATGGGACTATCGGTTGTTTCCAGATGTCTTTATTTTAATAGCATTATTATGTGTTGGAGTTTTATATAATTCAGTCTTGATTACAGTAACTGTTACATGTAGTGGGCTAGCCAAAGGTTGGCAGGTACCTCTTGCCAGAGCCTTAGATTTAATGGCATTAATGGCTATGTCAGCTCCCCATTACTGTCTAAGTTTGATTTAGTGGTGGCCTTCAGCCTAGAGGTAGGGCGTTGATGCCTTCTCATTGACTGGCTCGGATTTCTGGAAGAGACTTTCATTTTGCCTGAGAACATTTCCTTCTATTTCCTGTTATTAGGCACAATGCAACAAAATATAGTTTCCTATTCCCTTTTTATTTCCCCTTCCTTTTTGGACAAGTTCTGTCACCAAACAGAGTTGCTTTACCAAAGCATTCCTTGTATTCAATGGATTCTATTTTTATTGTCACCCATGAACACTTACTTATTAAAAACATAATGATGATTCACATGTATTATAGTTCAAAAAAAGCTGTCCAGAAAGCAATGTCAACCTTGCTGGTATATTTTATAGAGAAATAAATTGGGGTGGGGGCGGGATTGAAATTTCCTTTCATCCTTCCTTCCTCAACCCTTTCTCTCCCTTATTCCTTCCCTTCCTTTTTCCTTCTTTTTCTTCCCTTCCTTTCTTCTTCCTCACACTCCTGCTCCTTTTATTCTCCTTATTCCCTTTTTTCTCTTTCTTCTCTTTTTCTCCTCTTCTTCTTTTTATTTTTTTTTTTTGAAACATATGCTGAACTTAACGAATCCCCTTGTCCTCGGCTTGTCCGAAGCTTCCCATTCGATTCCATTACACTCCTGCCAGTCTGTCGTGCAGCGCACTAGAAGTGCCCTGGAATACCCATACTCACATCCTCCCACTGCTTGTAGATTTTTATCACATCCCCTCGTTGTCACTTAGCCAAGTAGTAGACATTTATCTCCTTTAATCTGGCCTCATCAATCAAACCTATTTTTTCCTCTAATCATTTTTTATCACTTTCTAAATGGTTTCCAATTTGTCTACATCTCTCTGGAATGAACCTGCCTCACACTAAATGCAGGGACCCAAGGCTGAACCCTCCTTGGATGCATTTGGCCATGCTGTCTTTCTGAACAAATATTTTATAACAAGTATCTGTATATTGGTCCTTTATCTTGCCAATTTATAACTTTGCAAATTTGTGCAGTCTGAGTCCTCACTGAGATTCTCTGAAGTTGATTTTAAAAAGTATGTTTTTTTTCCAGGAGCCCAAGTGGTTAAACCTTGATACAACACTACTTATGACATTCTATGTAAATAACTTCCCTAACATCTAACACAGAATTGATAATGCCTGCTCTCCTGATGGGGGTCCAGACTAGGTTGAGGTAAGCCAAGTCCCAGGACAACTGCAGGACCCTGATAATCAGTCTCCCCTTAAATTATACAAACTGTGTTCACTTGCTTTATGCTACTTCCTTACAGCCTCTCTCATGCAGATAAAATAGCATAAAAGTTTGAAAATACCCTAAAGAATGCAAAGACACGGACACACGTAAGAATTGTCATCATTATTCTTCACCAGTCCAACTCAGCACAACTTAATAGCAGTGGAATTATCACCCAAGTGGGCTCACTTTGCCAAGTCCTTCTCTCCAGCCTTGTCAATCCACTCTTCTGAGTTTTCTAGGCTCCAGTCATGCAAACCCTTGCCTACCCAGGCACCTCCATGGCAAAACTAACCCAGCAAGCTATGCAGATACAGACCTTATTATTTCTTTATTGTACCATTAAAGTGAACTCATGTAGATTCCCATTCCCCTGTCTGCTTTCTTGAAAATAACAAGCTTATCAGAAGAAATTGTGTATGTTTATAAGGAAATACTATTCACGTCAGGTCACAGATTTGCAATTTCATTAAGGGATTTTGCAGACATGATGGCTTTTCTGGCAGATGTTCTAACACATAGTTTATAAAACTATTCTGATTATGAACTTCAGTAAGAAATATATTCTTTTCATTACCCAGAACACACACAAAGACACACTGAAACATAATGGGACAAGGATTTCTTAAATTAGTACTAACATTTTCTACTTGCAAAGCATTCACCTAGTCTATTCTATTTCTTTCTATTCAGTTCTGTTCTGTTCTGTCCTATAAAATGAATTCCATTCCATTCTTTTGGAGTGTACTCAATCAGCCTATTTCAGTTTTTTTAAATTGTTAACCATGAACCAATTAAGTTCATTTTGCTATCCATTACTATGACACAATAATTTTGGAAAAATAAGATCCTCGGAAGTTTTGTTTTGTAGTGGAGCTAGGTAGATTGCTGTGAACAGACTTTTAACTGATGTTTGTATACATATTTCTGTACATATTTGTATGTGCCTGTGTAAGGTGTGATAGAAGACAATGCTGGACTGACTTTGTCAAGTGCAAAAGGGCATCCACCTTGAAGGGGACATGACTGTTCTTATGTGCACTGCTGTTTAGTAGGAATTGCCATGTAATCCAAGGAGCAGGAGAATTCTGCACAAGTTAATGGGGCTCCTATTGGGTGGACAACTAGTTTACCATAAGACACTGAAAAGAAGGCAACCTTCAGAGACCCACAGAGGCATCGTGCATTTGGGAACTTTCTACACAAAAACTAGAATCCTGGTAATTGAGAGCCAGATACTAGAGGTAAATCATTGATTGAAATACAAGGGGAAAACTAGTCAAAAACCAGAACCTAAAGATCACAGTAGGACTGCAGAAAAGGCCCATTCCTTGCCATATCTTGCATCTGTGGACTTCTTGCTGCTTAAGTCTATCTTTACTTAAGATGTGATTGATCCAACTACATGTGGGTGCAACCAGAGAGTCACAGCTGCACACAGAACCAGTCTCAAGGCTCAAAGAATGAGTAATGCCTGGAAGATCTTGGGAAGTGGACAGAAATCTGCCCTCTTTAGACTTATATTTGGCATTTGCTTTTTTTTTGCCTACGAATAGAGCAAGTTCTGAGTGTCACATTAAAATATATATCCATAAAAGTTATTAATGTTATTTTTTCTGACTTATTTCATAAGTTATGTCTTTAAATTGCCCAAGTATGGCATCTGCTTTGAGTTATATTTTATTATTTTCCATGTACACTGCCATTATCAAATTAGTAATATCCCAGACTTTATTATTAACAGGAGGGATTATATTGGGTTTCCTTCATAGTTTGTTGATGGCTTAAATATAACTCCTTTTTTTAAAAAGATTTTATTTATTTATCTTTAGAGGGGAAGGGGAGGAGAGAAGGAGAGAAATATCAATGTATGGTTACTTCCTGTGCATTCCCTGCTGGGACCTGGCCTGCAACCCAGGCATGTGCCCTGACTGGGAATCGAACCGTGATCTCTTGGTTCACAGGCCCGCACTTAATCCACTAAGCTACACCAGCCAGGGCATTATATAACTCCTTTTTAAGCAGTTTCTGATGGAGTGACTCTTCATGTTTCTTATGTCCAAGAAAAATATAAGTGCAGGAATGTTTTTTACTAACCTTGTAAAGTCACAGGATAAAGCCCATAAAAAAAAAAGCTTTTCTCTCTCACCATTTATTCCCCCATACCCTCTTCCACCTCCATTTACCCCTACCCCCCAATCATCACACAGTTGTCCGTGTCCATGAGTTATTTCTCATTTTTTTCTTTTTTTGCTCAATTCTTCAACCTCCCCAGCCCCACAATACCCTTCAGAGCAGTAAGCCTGCTCTCTACCTATGAGTCTGTCTCTAGTTTGCTTGTAGTTCAATTTGTTCATTAGATTCCACATATGAATAAAATCCTATGGTGCTTGTCTTTCTATAACTGGCTTATTTCACTTAGCATAATGTTCTCCAGGTCCATCCATGCTATCTCAAAGAGTAAAATCTCATTGTGTAAATGCATCATAACTGCTTTATCCACTCACTTACTGATGGATACTTGGGGTGCTTCCAAATCTTAGTGGTTGTAATTAATGCTGCAATGAACATAGGGGTGCTTATGTTCCTTCTAATTAGTGTTTATGGTGGAATCACTGGGATATAAAAATGGGCAGATCCATTTTTAATTTTTTGAGGTAACTCCATACTGCTTTCCAGAGTGGCTGCACCAAACTGCATTCCCACCAAAAGTGCTTAAGTGTTCTCCTTTCTCCACATCATCACCAACACTTGGTGTTTGTGGATTTATTGATGATAGCCATTCTAACAGGTGTGAGGGGATATCTTACTGTGGTTTTAATTTGCATTTCTCTAATGATTAGTGACATTGAACATCTTTTCATATGTCTATTAAACATCTGTATGTCCTCTTTGGGAAAGTGTCTATTTAGGTCCTTTGCCCATTTTGTAATTGGATTTTTTTTGGTGTTAAGATGTGTGTGTGTATGAAGAATATATATTCTTTATAAATTTTGGATATTAACCCCTTATAAGATATATCAACAACTATGTTCTCCCATGCAGTGGGTTGTGTTTTCATTTTGTTAATAGTTTCCTTTGCTGTGCTATGTTCCTTTTTAGTTGAATGTAGTACCATTTATTTATTTTTTTGTTTGTTTGTTTCCCTTGCCCAAGGAAATATATTAGAAAAAAATATTGCTATAAGCAATATCTGAGATTTTACTGTCTATATATATTTTCTTGCAGGATTTTTATGGTTTCAAGTCTAACATTTAAGTCTTTAATCTATTTTGAGTTTATTCTTGTATGTGGTGTAAGAAAGTGGTCTAGTTTCATTTTTTTTGTACATATCTGTCCAGTTTTCCCTACACTATTTATTGAATAGACTATCTTTAGCCCATTGTATGTTTTTGCCTCCTTTGTCAAATATTAAGCTTCTCTTGATGCCCAGGCTCTTTAAAAAACTGAAACCCATGTTCATATTTAACTTGCAGTTACTAAAAACACATATCAAGGAGCACTACAAAGGTAAAGAGTTTTAGAAAGAAAAAAAACAGGGAGTTGAGTGCCATTTTCTCTTCCACTATTTGGTGGTGCATTGGTAACAAAGTACTTTGCTGTACAATGCATAAGTCTCAAAAATATGAAAGTAAATAACAAAATATATAGAAAAATGACCTTTTCAAAAATCCCATTTCAAACTTTCAAGGTCAGAAGTTTAAGTGAATAGTGAATCTAAGATGCCTTCTCCAAGTGAAATAGAATTGTGGAGGCTGATTTCTACCCTGAGTAACAAGAAATTATTAGGATTTCTTTGACTCATAACGATAAAGTGAACTTCCAACTATCCCCCAGGTGAACTAGGGGGTGCTGTAGGAAAGGTTAGTGAATAATTGAAATTTAATGATAAAACAGAAGGCTTATTTTAACCATGGATTTCAACTTCCTTCCCTAGCAAACCCTTATATAAGCCAAAGAAAAATAGGCAAGTTGCTTGTGAATCATTTTACCTCTCTGCCTTGCATTCTCTCTCTCTCTCTCTCTTACTCTCTCTCCCTCTCTCCCTCTCCCCCCACCCCACATTTTTCTTGATAGTATTTATAAGACATGAAGAAGTCAAAATGTGATGAGAAGGGGCTATGCCTTCCCTGTGAATAGGATAAAACTTGAGTTAGTTCTTGTGCTAATGGCAGTGAGGAGACATGGACTTTGGGCAAACTGCAGGCTATACTGATTTTATACACATAGAAACAATCTACAGATGGAACCTTGACCAGTTTACTCCAAGCCTCAGGATCCCACAGTTGCTGGTTAGCCGTGTATTAACATACCTGTTGAGGTGACAGAAGCTACCACATGAAGCTCCAGTAGCTGCCAAGGTGCTTATCTCATCTCCAGGGCCCACAAGGCATCCAGCATGGGGACCACCCCCCTTTCTCAGAAAAGCCTACGAAGAAGGATGTGGCTCTAAAAATGCCATGTGTTATCTTTCTCACTGGCACAGAGAATGGAAGGTATGAAGATGACAACAAGAATTTAAAGGGAAGCCCTGCCTGGCCGGGTGGCTCCATTGGTTGAACCATCATTGAATACCCCAAAAGGTGCTAGGCTTGATCCCCCAGTCAGTGCACGTATGGGTGGCAGCTGAGCAATGTTTCTTTCTCACATCGATGTTTCTCTCTCTCTCCCCCTTCTTCTCTCTCTAGAGGCAATAAACATATCCTTGGGTGAGGATTTAAAAAAATAAAAATAAAGGGAATTCCCAAAAGGGGAGCTCTAAAATGTTTGAACAAAGGCAGCATCATTGGAAACACTGCATAACTTTTTGATACACCTTAACTGAAGAGTAGGAAATCCATTTGGATTGGATGGCCAAGTCCTTATAGCAACTAGTTACACATACACATACTTTCTGTTCTTCATACTCGTGCCTTGTTAATATATATATATATACACACACACATACACATTTCATACACTACCTCTCTTCTATATATATGCATATATATATGCATATATACACACACACATATATAGCAGTAAGCCATATATATGGCATGCATATATATATGCATATATGTGTGTGTGTGTATATATAATTCCATATGTGGAATGAGTTTCTCTACCAGGTTTTTGGTATTACTTAATCATTTTTTAAACATGTTGATGTAAATACATATCTGCCCATTTAATTTCCTCCATGAATTTTATGGAGATTTTTTTTTCCCAAAGGAAAGTAAGTCATAAAAAATGATTTACAGTGTTTTTGGAACACTGAGTAGCAAATGTTTTTTTCTGATTTTATGTTAATTCATCAAAATGATTTCTATGTTCATTAATCAAAATGTGTTGATTAACTTTATGTTAAAATCACTAGGCTTTAAAAATTGACAAAGAGACAGTTGGCATGTGAATTGAGAGTTTGATCAAGTCCAAGATACTGTGAAAACAATCTGAAATGCTCAATATCCCAGACCAGATGCCACTTTTTACTCTTGCTAATGACAAGCATGTCCATCCCAAGAGAATACTGAACCACCTTCCCAGTGTCTCTTGAATGGTTGGCCACCTGAAAAGTGTGACAGCCAGAGCAGCTCCTGAGAACACGTTGGCATCACCTGTAAGAAGACCGTGTCAGGCAGGGTGTGTTCCTAAAGAGAGGGAATGCATGAAACTCCGAACCGGTTATTCCCAACACGGAAACCAACTTCTGTAAAGTTGGTTTCATAATTTGGGAGGCTGCATCCATCAGTGTGATGGCTAGTAAATTATTTTAATAAAGTAAATTTGAATGTTCAAAAAATAGAAAAGTTAACAGGGAATAGGAAGAAAGTCATAATATTGCAGGTTATTGATTGCCTAAGAACTTCTGCCTTAGTTTTGAATGTTCTGATTGCCTTAGAATCATTATGCAGGCACTATGGAAAGCAGTATGAAGATATCTCAAAAAGTAAAAATGGAACTGCCTTATGACTCAGTGATTCCACTTCTGGGAATTTATCTAAAGAAACCTGAAACACTAATTTGAGAGAACATATGCACCCCTATGTTCACTGCAATGTTATTGACAATAGCCAAGATCAGGAAGCAGCCTACGTGTCCACTGGCAGATGAGTGAATAAAGCAGCTATGGTACCTTTATTCTACAGAATACTACTTGGCCATAAAAAAGAAGAAAATTTTATCCTTTGTGACAGCATGATTGGGCCTAGAGAACATTATGCTAAGTGAAATAAACCAGACAGGGAAAGACAAGTGCCATCTGATTTCACTCATATGTGGAATCTAATGAACAAACTAAATTAACAAGCAAAGTACAGACAGACTCAGAGAGAGAAAGCAAGCTGACAGCTCTGGAGGGGAGAAGGTGGTGTAGAGATCAAGCAAAAAAGAAAAACAAGAGAAAACTCATGGACACAGACAACAATGTAATTGCAGGGAGGAGGTGGGTGGGTAGAGGTGGAAGAGGGTATTGGGGTGATAAATGGTAATAGAAAACATACAATAAAATAAAAGGTCAATCAATCATAATTATAAAACAAAGAATCATTCTGGATTTTCCAGTTCAACTACCTATTCTGTTGGATAAGCCTCCGTGCTTCCCAGGAAACTGGTTCTTAAAAATACCCCCTTCATCATGCCCCAGTGCGATCAAACAAGTCACCAGGTCACTAATGGTCTCACTTTTTCTGCACAAAGGTGATGAACAAAAGTCTTTCACACCAAGGGGTTAGGGATTAATATATTCTGCCACTTAAGTTATTTTGGGGACATCTGGGATGCTTAATGTGAAAAATTAAAACATTAACTGTGGGATTTGGGGCATGGTGATGCTTTGGTGGAGGATTATGCATTTGGCTTAAATCCTCTCCATGCCTTACAGATAACACACCATTAGTTTCTTTCTTTTGTAACTCCCCTCTGTTGCATCCCTTCTTCATTTACTGCAACATTTACTGATCAACTATATATATATTCCAGGAACATGAGCACGTACTGAGGATAGAAAGAAGATAATAATCCTCTCCTCTCAAGAGCTTGTAGTTTCATACAGGAGATAGTTATGTCAACCAGCTCATAAATCTTGAATGAATTATAGTTGAGATAAGTACCAAGCAGAATTAGAGGAGGGAGGGGGAGGTTGATCTTGTCTCGTTGGGGGAAGGAGCTTGTGAAAGACTCCACCCAAGTGAAAACAATTAAGCTGATTCTTTTTTTTTTTAATTAATTTTTTTATTTTAGATTATTCAGTATAGTTTCTATCCTTTATTCCCATTCCAGCCCACCCACCCATCCCTCCCATTTCCAACCCCCCTAGTTTTGTCCATGTGTCCTCTATATTTGCTCCTGTAAACCCTTCCCTTCTCCCCTGAAATTCCCTCTTAAATGATATATAAGAATTTCTCAGAAGGAGAAAAGAAGCAGTTGGATAAATGAACTCAGTATATTGGCTACAGTGCAGTTTAGCATGACTTGAACCTAAGGAGATGAGGCTGGAGAGCTTCTCAGAGGGCTGCGGGGGACCTTGCCTTGCTGTGGTTAGGGATTTCATTCTTTAGGCAGTAAGATAGCGCTGAAAACTGAAGCGGAGACTGTCATGTTCCTATCCCTTTGGCAACAATGCAGACTGAGGGTGGACCAGAGAGGAAGAGAGGCTTTGAGTTTAGCAGCCACACGTTGAGTAGATATCATAGGCCAGACATGGCACCAGATTCTGGACCCACCTTGGGAGCAAAGTACCTATAACACCCACGTCACTCTAATGATAACAATAAGAACGACATTGATTTACTTTCTTACTTTAAGTACTTCCACTCACAACTTCGAGGTGTTATGACTACATGTGCTTTATAGAGGAGGTAACTAGAGTTAAGATGGAATCTGTCCACAGCTCTGTAGCCAGTGAGTGTCACATTAGTAATTGCGTCCAGGTAGTGATTTCACTATGATCTACTGGGATGGGAGGAGAAGAGATATCTGTACAGTCAGTCATGACCTTAGTGAGAACAGAGCTGGGCCACAGTTACTACTGCAACAAAAAATAGGAAAAAGAAAAATACAGGGAGACCCTGTGCTTCAATGATTGGAAGCAGGAAGCTACAGTGTTGGGGCCCCAGGCATGCATTTTCTCACCCTCCCCTAGGTTGTTCTCTCTGCCTCACACGCTTTAATGGGTGCAGCCAGCTGGCCAGTGTGAACAAGTGCTGAGTGGACAACTGGAGGGCTGTTGTGCCTTTTTCTTGACTCTTTCTTCCCTCTTGCTGCTGAAAGTGGCTCGCGGACAGCTTCCACTCCAGGACTTCAAATCTGTGTGCTGGCTCTCATGCATTCAGCAGCCAAATGCCCAGTAGTTCTATGCTAAGCCTCCTCTAAAGTTTAGTTTGAAAAAAATCATAAAATAAAAATTGTCCTTCAATATCCTGTAATCACAGGACACCTGGTGTGTTACTCAGCAGTTAAACTAGAAGTATAGGATGTGGCACTGATAATACCCCCTTTTTATGAGCTGGTAATTTACAGCAAATCCTTTATTACAAAATCGTAAGCATGAAATTCCATAGCATAATAACATCACACTCAAGCACATCATATGACATTTCAGGTGAAAGGTTCAAATTGCTGTCCATCTCAAGGCAGACTTTCACGTACCCTACCAACCACACTCAATGGCACTGCTTCTGCTGGACCCTATGTGTTGTGGTGGCCCCAAGCTTCCATGTCGTGTTATATATGCCCTTTAAACCCCTTTCCCTTGGGTAGGAGTGGAACTTGTATCTATGATAGGGTACCACTACCATAATTATGGTGCTGTATATGGCAGAAGTGATTTTGTGGATGTAATTAAGGTCCCTGGTCAGTTGACTTTGAGTTCATCACAAGGGAGACTATCTGAGGTGAGACTGACCTAATTAACTAATCCCTGAAAAGAGATCAGAGAGACTGAAAAATAAGACAGATTTTTCTACTGGCATTGAAGGAGCAAACTGTCATATTGTACAGATGGCAAGGCACTGAGAGCATCTTCTAGAAAACTGGAGTGCTCCGTGTCCAGCAGCCAGCAAGGACACAGGATTTCAGTCACACAACCACAGAGTAATCAGTTCTGTGCATAATCAGTGATCTCGAGAGAGGACCCGGAGCTTCAGATAGGAGCATAGCCCCAGACTATACTTTCGCTACACTTTTTGTAAGCCTGAGTAGAGGATCCAGCTGATGCATAACCAGATTCTTCACCCACGGGAAGTGTGAAATATTAAGTGTGTGTTGTTTTAAGTCACTCAGTTTGTGACGATTTGCTATGCAGTGGTAAAAAAACTATGGCACATACAAATGCCACGTTCACAGAGGTGCCATTCTCACTTATCAGACCAGCGAGTCCTGCTCCATTGGCTTGTTTGGATGACCCTACAAAAAAGTTTAATCTGGTTATGGCTCTCTATATAAATTTAATATGCCATGCCCTCAGTTATCTATAAAGGTTAACCTTTTACTCTCTGAGGTTATTTTGTGTTATTTAATGAATTGCATTTCTATTGAATTGATGTGTGTATCACATAAAACATAAGCTTAATTATAATCCAAAATTATTTTCTAACATGATATAAATATCATAGCACTGTATTTGAAATATTCCTATTGAAACCAAGGTTATTAAAAAGTGATTAAGTTAGAGTTGTTATTAATTAAACTACAACATATAAGTAGTATGAATAATTGTCAAGTAGATTGTTCTCTATTACTTTACATATTTTGTATTTCTTTCATGCAATAAAATAAGAGAATAAACAAATTTTATATTATATTATAGTGAGGAACTATAAGATGGCAACTGTAATGAAGAATAATTTTTTGGAAGGCACAATATTTGGAATAAAATCTAGCTAAATATATATCTGTACCCAAGAATTCTATTAAACAGGGCTAAAATCTGTAGAAATTGCCCTGGGTTTAATGAACACATAAATAATCCTGTTTCAATTATTTGATTTTATAATAAATGAATTATGCATCAGACTTTGTGTCTTTTGTTACTTTCATAGTGTCGATTTAGATAAAGCTGATCTCCGGTGGAGTAATGGGACAGGGCTCCACGTGGCTGCTGTCTTGGTTTTTATTAGATCTCAAACTGCAGTATCTACTTTGTCTAAATCAGCTTCACACATCCGAACACTTGCATCCATCACTTGCTCTTTATGTCACTTTGCTTGGCTATTAAGACGGCTGCATATCAGTGTTGTCCCTCCCGTAAGTGATTACATTTGGGGCCCAACAGAGGATGCTCCAGGGATAAATCCAAGATGAGAGTTAGGCTGTGGAGCAGTGCTGAGACATGTGGAAAGGTTCACAGTCCTATCTCCATCTAAGTTTGCATCTGAAGCTCCCTGGTGAAAGAAAGATATGGTAGATGCAGGGAGTGAATCATCAAAAAATATTTTGACAACATAGAATGGAACCTTGCATCTATTCACCAATGATTTAAAAATATTTTACTTTTAGTAGAAGAAAAACTTTCTAGAGAAGTTGGAGAAACGGATGGAGCCCCTGTCTATTCTTAACGATGTCAAGTTCAGAAAATGTGTGACTCTTGGCGAGTTTTTAATAAGCTGAAGAAACGTCTCCCCGGAGGCTGTGCTACCTGTGGGGCGAGAGTGTGTAAGCAGATGAATGTAGTGTTTCTCACGGTGTGGTCCAAGAAGTCCTGCATTGGGGTAGTTGATAAAAAGGGAGACTTGTGGGCTCTACTCAAGATCTACTGAATCAGAATCTTTGGGGAAGATCTAAAGATTCATTTTTAAGAAAATCTCTAGGTAACTGTAATGCACACTAAATTTTCAGCACCACCAGTAAATATATATGTATTTATTTTACATACATATTTATGTAAAATGCTCAAGAGAATGGTCATTTCTCTCTTGCCAATGTTAAGCAATATTGCTCTTATTTATAATCCACCCTCCTCATTTATGTTTAATCCCATAAGGATGCACTAGAGTGGCTTCAAAGTGTTTTCTGAGTCACTGCCTATTATTTCTCCATTTAACTCCCTTCACATTCACCCACGGATCGCGATGCCTTTGCTATTCATCCTGAGGACAAAGTTACCCGGTGAAGCCTGGTATGGTGTTGCTTTCTTACCACTGAGGATATTGTCTAGCCAAGGAATGTTGAGTGTGATGTACAGACAACTGATGGGACTGATGGAGCAATGGGATACGTCCTTGAATTGAATTTCCCCAGCAGATGACAGGACTCTGAAAAATTAGTTGAATCTGAATAGAGTCTCGTGCTCCACTAAGACCTCACTGTATCTGTTCACCCTGTGAAGTATTCCAGAATGGGAGTTGACTAAGATTTCTAAAAAAACAGTTCCCAGGAAAGGTATTATAATGGTATTTACATTTATTTTCTTTGGAACAGAAATACCTGGATTTACATTTTTCATAAGAAAAGCAATTTAAAAGCTATGTCATTAAAGTAAATAAATTTTCCTACATCACTTTGGTGAAGGTGGTGGTAAATTTGACAGCTGGATGTGAGCAGTGTGTTTTCTTTAGAACCCCAACTTAATTGAAGATATGCTACTTCTTCGTATCCATGAGGTGGGTGGGAATAATGGTATTTGGCTAATGGAGTTGTTCCATGAATTTACTGATATAATTCACGTAAAGCAATTAGAACAGTGTGTGATGTGCAGCAAGGGCTCAATAAGTAATAGCAATAATAGGTACCATTTATTGAGCATTTACAATGTGACAGCCTCTGTTCTAAGTGCTTTACATGAATCATCTCAGCAATTTTCTCAATGCCAAGACACTCCAAAGAAGTGGACTGAAGATTTGAACCCAAACTTGCTCCTAAACCTTAGTCTGCATTGTCTGCCACTTTCATAAATGTGGTTTGTTATTTCCTTACATTATTATTGAAATACACTTCTCACTTGATGACTTACTGCTTGGTTTTATTTTGAAGTTCTTGTAGAAGGGCCAAATATCCTCCCAATTCACTCAGTCAGAGGATTTAGCCAGGCTTCTCTTGGATCGAGTAACTGCTAAAGGAGGGAAGTAAGTTAGAGGCAGGCAACTGGTCCTCATCTTGTGTCAGAATGGGAGATGGATGAGAGAAACTTCATGTGGGCATCAGGGCAAGTGATCTGACTGGCACTGAGTGTTTCCAGGACCTGGGTGAATTCTCTGGTGAGTCTATTTACTTTCCACTGGACATGTAATGTAGACTGCTCTTGCTATAAAAAAAATTGCCACCTAATATCTGTATGATTCCATTCTCCCACCTCCCATTGCCACTGGGCCTGAGTGGGTCTCCCGCTCTCATGGTACTTTCCATACTCCCTCAAAGACTTTTTTTGCTAGAAGTTTCTGTAGATGATAGTTGTTTGCAATTAGTTCTAAAAATCTTTCTGGTCAAGAGCTCTGGAGTCAGACATGAATTTCAATCCTGGGTTGGATATTTTCTGCTGTAGCCTACTAATTCTCTGTTCCTCAATTTCCCCTTGTACAATGGAGATAATAGTGGTACCTACTTCATAGGATATAGAGCAGGGTGCAGTAAAAGAATATAAATAAAGTGTGTCATTTGCTAATTTGTCAACCAGTAATTAGCCTACAAGCACTAGCTATTACCATCTAAATTTTGTTTTAATAGATTTTAAGTGTTGCAAAAACTGGAGATAGGGTTTTTATCGCCTATACCATCTTATATACCTTGACCATGAATCTAGCAAATAAATACATGATGAATAATCAAAAAGTAAATGAAATAAAGTTTAGTTTTTGACCAGACAAACTAACGGAGGCTCTGAGACTTGGGTAAGAGAATGCTCTCCACCCTGCCTCCCTCTCTTCCCCTACCCCTTGTTTAATACCGCCGCCAACCTGGAATGAAGAAGATAGGCATAACCAGTCCCTCTTTGCACCCTGCCTCGGTTCCTTGAAGGGCAGCCTCACCCCTCATTTTGGAAGAAAACATTATTTTCCTTCCAAAAGCCATGTTGCTGGAAACAAAGCAGAAGTGGGTTTACTGCTGGTAGTGAATGGTGATTTTGAATGAACCGCACCTGAAGGACAGGCTCTGCAGTGCCACAGTACAAATGCCTGTAACTGGGCGTGTTCATTCATCTGGGTGCAGGCCAAGAAAGGTTTCATGTGGCTGCGGAGCCTGAGCTCCTCCCCACAGCTGCTTTGCGGAACCTTCTTTTAAACCGTAAGACCTGGATCTGCCTCTCACCCTCCTGGTTAGTTTTTAAGAGTAGGTCGCCTAAAGGTTTAGGCCCTTTTGACAAAATACCACAACAGCATCCCCTTCCCTCACCACTGCCGCATACTCCTTCTCCCAGACCCAGCCCCTCGACTCTCCAACCCCAGTGTAGGGCACAGAATTTTCGTGTGTCTGAAATCACACAATCCAGAAAGGACAAACTAACTCTGTTTTGGCAAGTCACGGTATCATGCTGGCTACTTACCGCATTGACATTTGTCTGTTAGTGAAGGGCAGCATTTATTATGTGCTCAGTGGGAATCTGCTCACTGTTAAGTCCTTCACGTGGGGATTCTCCTGGCACTCTGGGTACAGATGACTGGCTTCTGGTGCTTTGGGACATGGGACAGTTTACTAACTCTCCCCAAGCCTCTGTTTTTTCATCTCTAAGATTCGAATGAAAACCTTTATCTTCTTGCAGTGGCCGAGAGGAGAGGAGAGTTGGTGTGCTCAGCCCAGGGCTTGGCAAAGCATGTACTTCATGAAGCACAAATGGTGTATAGCACATAATCCTCACGATTCCCTCAGGGAGGTATACTGGTCCCATTTGGAAGACCAGCAAACTGAGGTTTAGAAAGTTTAAGTAACCTGAATGAGGCCAAAGATCTGGACTCTTCTTTCTATTGGCCATTCTAGTATTTGTCTTTTAAAATGGAATGCTGTGCTTTACAGGAAGGAAAGATACCGATTCATGCTTTAATTTGACTCTAAACTATGACTGAAAGCTAAGAATTATTGAGAAAGGCACTTTGCCTATTTAGACTGCAATGGTCTTTCGAAGGAAAATCAAAAGATGGGAGGGGGCACTCTCCTAGGTCCTTCCCACCCTCCTCACCAGTGGCATTTAGGTAACTTGGACAGGGACACCTGCCCTAATGCTGCCTGGTATGGCTTTCCTTGGTCGCGTCATTGGGAACTGCAGGTTAAACTCACATTACACTCTGAGAGCACACGGCCAGCACACTCCAGTGGGCAGCGCTCACGGCAGTCCTTACAGCCAGGTGTCAGGAGCACACTGCACTGCTGTGCTGGCTTCCTCAGCTCAGGGCTTCCTCACGAGGCAGGCAGAGACCTCAGCAGGGTCCACAGGTACAGTGGGCCCTCGAGATAACAGGGAGCAAAGTCCTGGCAGATGAGTGAGAGAGCAGGTAGCTTCGTAGGCTGGGTGACAGTATCCATACGGTTGTTCACGCAACAGCTAGTCAGTGCCTTTTATGTGCCAGGCACTCTTCTAAGCGCAAGGCTGTCCCAGTGAACAGCATGGACAAAAATCTCTGCCTTCACAGGCAGCAGGTTATATTCTAACATAAGATATTAGATGAGTGAGTAAACAAATACACCTCTCGAGTGGTAGCAGTGCTTTGGAGGAAAATAGAGAGCGGTGATCCCAGGGTCGGGGAAACTGATGTTCTACACAGTGCAGTTAGCAATGACCTCGCCGCGATGGGCAGCTTGGAGCCAAAACCTACGTGAAGTCACCTATTCATGGAGTGACCTGGAAATAAGCATTCCACTAGAGGGAACAGCCAGGGACAAAGGCCTGAGCTTATGAGGTAAACAATCTGAAAGGAACCCCCACAGGTCCTGGGAGGAGCAATTCAGATCTGAGGGAACCCCTAACTTATCACATCCTGACTGAGTGGAAAGAACCTTCCTCGGGGCTTTTCACTGGCAACATGCCTGCACCCAGTTCTCAGCCAAACAACACCAACTTTATTTTGTTTTCATAAAAATTGCATACGTTTTAAGGTGTACAATATGATATTTTGGTATACCTTTACATAGTGAAATGATTACTGTAGTCATCTCTTGCATGTTATCTTTTTCATGGTCATGAGAGCCCAGAAATCGACAGTCTTAGCACATTTTAGGAGTGCACCACACCTTTATTACCTACAGCCAGCCTGCTGTCCATTCCATCCCTAGAATGTGTTCATCCTGCATACCCACAGCTTCGCACACTTGGGGCAACATCTTCCCGTTTGTCCCACCGCCCTGCCCTTGGTGACCCCCATTCTACCCTCTGCATCAATGAATTCAACTGCTTTAGATTCGACGTATACGTGAGATCATTTCTTTCTGAGTCTGCTTCCTTTCCTTTTTTTTTCTACACTTCTTTTTATTGTTCAAGTACAGTTGTCTCCATTTTCTCCCCACAGCTCCCCCCCCCAGCCATCTGGACCTCCCCACCTTGATCCTACCCCACTTTGGTTTTGTCCATGTGTGGTTCATTTCTCTTAGCATTGTGCCCTGCAGATTCATCCACAATGTCACAAGTGACAGGATTGCTTTTCTTAAAGGCTGAATGACATTTCAGTGTTTGTGTGTGTGTGAGTATCACCATTTCTTTATCCATTCCTCCATTGATAGATTGTTTCTATGCCTTTGCTATCATGAATAATGATACAATAAACATGAAAGTGCAGGTATCTCTTCGAAGTACTGATTCCATGTCCTTTGGATATATACCCAGAAGAGAGTTTGCTGAATTATGTGCTAATTCTATTTATAATTTTATGAGGAAACTTCATACTGTTTTCCACTGTGGTGGTACTAATTTAAATTCTCACTGACAAATCATAAAAGTTCCTTTTCATCCACATTCTCGCCAACATTTACCTTTTATCTTTTTTTCTTTGTATGAAATTTCTAGAGGTGACATTGGTCAATACGATTATATAGGTTTCAAGTGTACATTTCTACGATGCATGATCTCCATATTGCATTGTGTGCCCAGCACTCAAAGTGAAATCCTGCCTGTTCCACCCGGCCATTCCAGTGGGTGTGAGGTGATACCTCACGGCGGGCTTTTTCCTATGCATATATAATCTTTCACTAATCCCGTCATCTGCTTTGATTTGCGCTTCCCTAATAATTAATGACGTTGAGCACCTTTTCATGTACGTGTTGGCCATTTGTCTATCTTCTTGGAAAAAGTCTATTCATGACCTTCGACCATTTTTAAATCAAGTTACTTGATTTTTGCAATTGAGTTGTATGAGCCGCTTATATATTTTGGATTTGATCACTTTTCAGGCATATGGTTTGAAGATATTTTCTCCAGTTCTACAGGCTACATTTCTATTTTGTTGGTGGTTTCCTTTGCTATGCAGAATCTTTTTAGTTTGATGAATTCCAACTTGTTCATTTTTGCTTTTGTTGCCAGGACATCACCTTTAAATATAAATACAAAGGACCTGATCACTGACTTTCATTTATGGGGCAAGTTCAAGGGCTCCCTTGGGTAGAAAAACAGAAAAATCCCTTCTGGAGACCAGAGGTTGAAGTGCATTTAAGCAATAATAATCTTGTGAATAAATAGGCAAGAAAATCTATGAACTCAATTAACTATGAGATTGCAATCTTCTCATGTTGCAAAGTTACAGAGGTTAATGGATTAATTAGAATGTCACAGAACTGTTTGGGAGGATCATTCTGGTTCTGACCTTCATTCCTGGGATGATAAATATTTGTGCCAGTTGTTTGGATATTTAATTCAATTAAATCTGTGTGGAATAATGGAAGGAAGAATGAGCTTTGAGTTGAACAAATTAGTGATTGAATTTTGATCCCATCCCTCACCAGAAGCAGAACCTTGAGGCTACTAGTTAAACTCTGAAGCTTAGTGTTTCTCTGTAAATCTCATCTAATTATACCTCATTTCAGAGAGGCTGAAAGGGAAAAGCAATGTGTGCAAAGCATCTGGTATGTGGTAATTAATTAATGCTGCCTATTGTTATGCAACAAGTATATGCACCATAGGCCTGAGAAGTATGATGTGCTTCAAGGTATGTGGGGAACACACAGGAAAGGAAGGCATGATTTCCACCCTCAACAAGCATACCCTGAAGTGTGAATAATTACACTCAAGTAGCTATAATATAATGTATTGTAAGAGGAAAAAGTATTATAATAAAAGGGAGGGGGAGAGTTTCTCTCCAATTCTGCTTGGAGAAGTTTCATGGAAATGTTTTAGGAACTCGTGAGGCAGATATGGTGTGGAAAGGGTTTTTCAAATACATACAGTCTCTGAACAAAGCCTGGGGATGTAGGAACTCAGAATGAGTTTGCGGGGAGGAAGCTGAGCTGTCAGGTAGAGTGATGGACAGAAACAGGGCCAATGAGGTGCACCCTCAAGCTGCCATCAGATGCCTGAGAGACTAGGATGTGGTTAAAAGGAGCTTAGATTTTATTCATTAGGGACATAGGGAGCCATGGAAAGTTTTTGTGGAGGGAATAATAATATGAGGGCTGTGTCTCAGAGCCATTACTCTGGCAGCCCTGTGTGGTATCAACACAGACAAAGAGACTTGCAGTAAACACAAGAGCTACGAGTGATTGAATACTCCGTTCTGAAAGTATTACTCAATTCCAGCAACAGTTCAATGAGCTAAGTGCATTATGCCCTTTTTGTAGACAAGCACATGAAGGCATGGAGATGTTGAGTAACTTACGTGAGGCCACACCTCTTCTGTGAGAGGTGGGAGACTGGAATCCAGGCATCTGGGCTCTGGAGTCCATGCTCTGAACCATTGCACTACCCTGCCTCAAAAACCAACCACACATTAGGGAGGCTTGCATTCTAACCAGCTCTGCCTTTGCCTGATCTTCCTTGTGCTTTCTGGGTCCTCAGTGTGTTCATCTGAAATTGGCTTTCTGAGATGTCTTCTAACACTTGTTTGTTTGTTTGTTTTATCTGTATTTTAATGTGGGTCTGATCTATTTGGGTAGCAATGGGGTGGGGGAGGGGAGAGATGAATGATTGTGCAGGAAACAGAAGCTCCAAGCAAAGTTTTGTTTCTGATTGATCTTTTTTCTTCAAAAACTGTCTGTGGCTCCAAATTTACTTGAATCATGTTTTTTAAAAAGCATAGGAAGTATACACCGAAAAAAAAAGTATGCATTTTGGTGTATTCAATGGAAATGAGCTAACACCTCAGCTAGCTGCTGAACTCTAAAATTTACAATTATTAAGAATACTTACTAGTTTATTATACCTTTCATTTGAAACTGTAAGATAGTCACTATTCAAATCCCCGAACTCGTTCACAATGACTCAGACTGTGCCTTGGGATAAAGCAACTCATTGAAAAGAAGCCAGTCAATAGGGCACAACTCCCTTAAGCCTCCTTTCTCTCTGTTCTCATCTAGCTGGGACAGAATACACACTTCGCTTTCCCTGACTAGTAAACAGTGTTTCTGAAGCAGCTGAATCCGAGCTGATACTCCGCCCCTCAGCATTTTCAGGTTTATTTCAAGATGTGGTGCGCTGGTCCCTGTCTGCAGCAGGAGTCCAGCCTTGGTTAGTTTCCGTTTCCAAGGCAACTGACCAGCCCAACAAAGCCACCAGCAGAGCGGGCGCAGGCTGGCTGGACCAGCGGCCACCTAGCCATCACTGCCACACGTCATGTTTCCTGGAGACCTTCTGGTGACCTCCCAGGTCTTCGGGTGATCTGCGTGTTACTTCATGCGTGGCTGTCTCTCTGTGTAAGAGTGATAACCCCCAGGAAGCGCATAATTCCGACAGGCTGACTTTATCCGGCTGCCACTTCTGGCCTCTGCTACTGTAGACAGGATGAATGTATTTTCTCCCATTCACGCCCTTTCTCGCAGCCGCTCCATCTCGTCTCCTCTCTCTCTCTCTCTCTCTCTCTCTCTCTCTCTCTCTCTCTCTCTCTCTCTCTCCCTACCCCCCCCCACCTCGGCTCTCCTCCTCCCCTACTCCTCTGGCAGTAGCCTTCTTAATGTAGTTTAATGGCTTTACAAAGAAAGCCAGGAAGACAGGCACTTCTCACTGGCTGTTATCGGACCATGACCTAGCTGACCATGAACTTGGAAGGGCTTGAAATGATAGCAGTTCTGATCGTCATTGTGCTTTTTGTTAAATTATTGGAACAGTTTGGGCTGATTGAAGCAGGTTTAGAAGGTAAGGGAGTGCTTTTTAGTGACTTCTAAAAATTCTGTTTTGCAATAAAAATTTCTTAAGGGACTAGAAGAGGCACCTGAGAGGAAATCAGAGAAATGTAACTGTGGGGTGGATGTGAAGAAAGGCAGATTTTTTTCAAGGAAGAAAAGATTAATAAGATAAACTTTTTGTAAGTTTCAGTAATGCTTTCACAGCAATAGAATGTTAAAACTATGAGCAACACTTTAAATCAGAATGTTAGCACCAAAACTGAAGAAATGAAAGGTTTATAATTGATATGTCTGCTTATATTGAGAACATTTGGTCCTTATGGATCTTCAATTATTTTATCTATTATTCCCTTTTATTGTATCAGCAAATTTTATTTGGATATGTTGTGAGGTTCATCTGTTTGTTGCTATGCAAATGCATTCATCAAATGGAAATGGATATACATTTATTATAATTTCTTATGATTTAAGATCGGAGCCTAACACTGACAAGCTTTTTATAAGGTTGTCTTGAGACGTATTTATAATGTTACTTATGTTCCATCCCAACAGAGAGTTTGTGGGGCAGCGTCCCCAACTCATATGCCAGACCTCAGTGTGGAATCCCAACAGCAAACTGTTTTTCCAGTGTTGTTCTTCATGTTTATCAGAGGCTCATTCTCCTAGTGTCCCTAACAATCATCTTGTGCTTTAAAAAATAAGACACGTACTTGCCCGTACGTTTCCCTGAATTAAAGTCTCTGTTAAGAGTCTGGGTAAATTCAGATTCTTTTATTTTCCTACTGCTCCGAACACATTTGAGAGTGTTTGCATACAGCGAGTGACTGACTCGGAAGGTGTCAGAGCAATGCTTAAACGCAGCCACAGGCGATGTTTGACGTGGTAATACTTTGATATTCGCCTTGCTTTAAATTGGAAACTTGTGTAAAAATGCAAATATGTTATAAATGTTTTACATCCACAACTAATCTAGTCCTCCGGAGGGAGCTGCCAAGTGTGGCATCAGTAAGACTGCATTTACAAACAGCAAACATCAAATTAGAGTAAGTGTGTCACTCTGATGTAGGTTATCAGAAATCTCTGTCTATAACCCGTGGTGGAGAGGGATGGGGGAAAGCAGGGTTTGTTCAAGTAACGTTAAGTAAGTTTGCAGAACGTTTTTTGTGGCCTCTTTGGATGGAAGCATTTGTAGTTCTAAAAGAGTATAAAATTCTAAATTCTGGAAGCGGTGACTGCTCTTTAACACTGACTTTATCTCATGCGTCCTCATGACACCAGGAACTTGGCTGGGTGTCTGTTTATTAGTGTGTGTTATCGTGCCCGGCAAATGGGACGGGACCTGCCATTGTAAGGCACTGGTTTTTATTTCCTGAGACTGACGGTTACATGGAGTAGCGTCGGCATTCTTAGCTATGTTGAGGGAATTGTTTACCTGATTTCATGGATGATGTGTGGTCATTCTTTAAACTCTTTGTTGATGGTGTTTATTCTGGGTTTGGGGATGAAAGCTACTCTGGTATTGGTTTTCTTTTAGGAGCAAAAACATTTACTCTCCCAAAGGAGAGTGTACATTTCCTTCCTCTAAAGACTACTAACCTTTATGAATTCTTTTCTTTTTCTAATTGCTTGTACTCCAAACTATACTGATTGTTATAAGCAGTTTCTGTCCTGTATTTTATATTTTATGATATCAGCATTTCCCAGGCCAACACTGTACTAATACTATGAGGGAGGGAGTGTTCTCTCTT
>CM052538.1:9966790-10010339 GCA_028533065.1 Trachops cirrhosus | reverse complement strand
GAGTACATTCTTTATTTGGGCTCTGGGATAAAAACTGGGAAGAAAGTAGATAGACTCAGACTGAACCCAATTTGTACCTGGTTTGCTCTGGATGACAGGTGGGACCACTGGAAATAGATGGGACAGAGACGAGCTGCTGATTCAGGAGAAAATAGGAAAATCCACATAAGATGCCTCAGTGTAAAGATAAGACCCTGAACCCAGGAGGAACGCTATTGGGGAAGGGCTGAGGTTTATGGGGAGGACTGAGTGCAGCACAGGCAGATGAAGGTAGTAAGATGATCCTCGCAGGCACAGGACTTCGGAGTGAGAGCATCCAGAGTTGATACCGAGCCTAACGGAAGCCTCAGTAGGATTTCCGGCTTAGTCAGGATGGTCATCAGCAGAAAACACATACTCCAGTCTGTTTTCTTGGGTGCAAAGTGAGAAGGAACACAGATAGTTCTGCTTCTATAGGGAGGGAGGAAAACTTACTTCAGCCGGGAATCTACTGTAGGACCAACAGGGTAAAAGGAGTGTTGTTCCATGTGCCGTGCCTGGGCATTATCATGCCAGCCTGCAAGACTGCAGGAGACACTTCCATGTAGATGATAAACTGGAGATTCAGAGGGATTAATAACTTGCTCAAGATCACAAGAGAATGTGATGGAAGAATCTGTATTATTTCCAATGTTTTCCTACTGGCACTGATGCCAAAACCGTTGAGAAGATAAGTATTCAAAGCTAAGATAAAGTGTGCACAGATAAATAAAAAGCCTTTTCTAACATAAACCATTTCTATAGACTATCCCTATGAAAATAAATGTTTTTCTTTAATTTGACTGAATTTGTTTACTTCTAGTCCCTTGTAGAGGTGTTCTATATAAATGCACAGCTATGATGATAAGCCCAAAAATGAGAACGAAGAAAAAAAGAAACATGTGTATTTAACATAATTTAATTTGTACTTTATCAAGTCTTCATAGAATGGAACATCCTTTAGAAATTTCCAGCTCCAAATTGATTATTTTATAGATAAGTAAACTGAGTCCTAGAGAGATGAAAAGACTTCTACAGAAGAAAAAAAAAACACTTCTCTACAGAAGAGAAAAAAAACACTTCTCTACAAAAGAAAAAAAGTCTGATGAATTATACTCAGAAAACAAACTTTAGCCATGGTCTATATTCCACAAAATATGTATCCAAATTTTAGCTTTCCTGAGTTATTCTGCCATTGGACCAATCACTAACATCCAAAGATTTCAGGACCTCGGCAATTTTCACACTTTCTGCTTAGCTTTATCATGAGAGACAGATGCTATTACAATGAATACTTAGGCATTTCCCACCTCAATGACTTGTCTGAATAAGTTAGTAATGGAGAGTCATTGCTGCCAGCCAGCCATTCAGTAGCCCAGGGGTTGAATTTCTGGAAAACTTAGGTTCAACACCCAGTGGATGCACACACAAGTCACAAGGGCAGGTACCCTAACTGGTCATCACTCTGATTAGTAAAGGCAGGAAGTTACATATCGCCCAGGCCTTACCGCTTGTACCATTTCAGGAGACCTGCCTACCCTGACCTCTCTGTTTGGAATTCTCCCCCAGGCTGCTGGCAGCAGTTCTTTGAAAAATGTTTACAAAGGTCAGCAGCCTCATCATCAAGACCAACAGTTATTACTGAAACAATGCCACTTTTGTGTCTCAGTTTTCTTACGGGGACCACAGGTTACAGAGCTGAGAGCACAGGCTCCAAAACCACAATAATTGCATTTAATAATAATTGAATGCTAGCTCTAATATAGCATATTTTGCTGTGCATAATGTGCTCCCATGTGTACTGAGCACCCATGATTTTGGCCCAAACTTTAAGGAAAAAGAATATTTTCTTTTAATTTTTTAATTCAATTTTTATTCATTTATATTTACAAACAAATCCAATTATCATATTCTGGGGTATTATTTTACATACAGGTGTCATTATTGCTTTCTAGAGTTACATAAGCATAAATAAAAGAATTAAAAACATTTATATAGACACAGAATTAGTACCTCCCATGTATAATGTGGATCCTTATTTTTCCCTCAAAAATTTGGTCAAAAAATACATATTATATGCAGCAAAATACAGTACATTAGTTTTATGACCCTGGGTAATGTGAGTTAGTATCTGTGTATGCTTAGAACTCTTTCTAGGATACAACAAACGATTTGTGGGTTTTGCCATATCCAGGTGCCATCATCTTTTATTCCAGAGAAAAGAGGTCACCACTCAGTATCTGGAACCAAAAGCTGAATTCCTTGCCTGCTCAGCAAGTGAGAACAGTACTTATAGAATACATTGTTCAGAGCAAAAACCCCTGGTGTGTGTTGGGTTGGGGGCTTTGCAAAGTGTGCTTATTACTAATGGAGAGTTGCCATTTTTTTAATTGGGTTGGGTTCAAAATTGGTTCTGGTGTTACTTGTTACTGTAATCAAAGAACAATCATTGATTTCCTTTCTTGAAACTACACTGCGGAAACTTTTTTATTTTCATGGTAAACAATATTTAAGATTATTTATTGAGCAACTCTCAAGCTAAGCTTTCATATTGTTCTAAGCTCCAGGAATGACACCAGAAACCGAGGAAAAAATCTTCCATTCTTGCAAGGTGATCTGCCAAATTTTGAGATACAGCTACAATTGCTACAAAAAGGTCCAGGAGACAGAAGAGTTAAAGTGGAAATTATCCATACATTCATTCACTAAGCATGTTACCTATACTGTGCTCCACACATTGTTCTTTACACAGCAATGAGCACAAAACAAGTCCTTGTAGAATTGATGCACTATTGGGAAGGAAAATAAAAAATGATAAACAAAGAATATACAACCTGATATCTAATAGAGACAAGCATAAATTATAAGTAAGGGGTCAGAAACAGGTGTTTTTATGATAGAGTGGTAAGAGGAGTCCTTTCTGCAGAATTGACTTTTCTGCCAGCACTTGAAAGAAATGAACGGAGAAGACAGTATTATCTGGGACAAAAGGATTCCAGGCAAAGGGACGATCAAGTACAAGAGCCTGTGGTGCAAGGTGTGTTTCTTGTAGCCGAGTTGCACAGGAAGGCTAGTGGGATTGGAGCAGCGAGCTGTTGAGGGTAGTGAGACGAGGAGTGGAGGGACGGCCAAAGTCACATCATGCAGGGCCATTGCAAAGGCTGGGTTTTAGCCTTTATATATTGGGAAGCCACTGAAGGGTTAGGATGGGAAGTCTCTACAAGTCCTCGATTCCACCTTTCTTTTATGAGCCACGGTATCCATTTCCACACCACATCCACCTATGCTAATCTCAGCATGGGGTCTACTTCTAGGCATTTCGGGGCTCTGCCCCAGACACCTCCCAGAACATCGATTCACTAACTTTCGTCAGACCTCCCTTATCTGGAAAAACTGCCTGCAACACTCATGACCAATCTGGAACAATGTCAGGCTTCAATATTCATCCTCCTTCATGAAGTTAGATCTGCCCTTGCACCTGCCCTGCGGGGGGAGCAGGGCTCGTCTTCACCTCCTTACCAGGCTGCTTCAGGGACCTGGCCCACGCACCCTTCTCTTAATTGCATCTACAGGGCCAATGTACATTGTCTTCACTAGAGTGGACGTTTAAAAGAACCAAATTATATTCCTCGAGCACCTGCCATAATGAGAGTATTTGGAAGTTGAGATGAAAGGCAAATTTCACACAAAAGAATGATGTTGTTTTCCTTTGAGTAACTTCTCCTCCCCCACATATTAGCTTCAAATATAAATATTCTAATTGGGCATATTCCAAATTAAGGTGAGAATAATACATTTATACTCAAAATATTTCTACTAATACATTTTTTGAAACTAGCAAGAAGTCATGGAGACTGTAGTCCCACCCTCTCATTTTATGAGTAATTGAGGCCCAGGAAGGTTAATTGACTTATTAGAAGTGACAAAACTAATTGTTACCATTAGATACATAATAATTGCATCATCTATGATAGAGTGATAAATTATAGGTGCATCGCTAATAATTTTACATATTTATATTATCCAAATTTTGTAAAACCCTGTAAGAATAATCTGATTAGCCATAATTACAGGATTTCTGGCTCTTTATTTACTTAATATACTATTAACCTTTTTTCCTCATCTTGGTATTTTCTGGTTTTACTGGTTTATGTCCAGGAAAGTGGGGGAGGGAGGTTTCTGGTATACAGGCAGAAGTGAGGCTCCTGAGGAAACTGGTGAGGTATGCCGAATGCGATGCACAGTGGTGAGGACACGGGGGTGGATCCCAAATGCCTGGTGCTCGGGCGTTCGGGCAGCCATCAGATGGATACAGGAGACAGGCATCATGTAGGGAGGTCCCCGAGCTGGTGGCATCAGATACTAATAGCCCCAATAATATATGAATGAGCGCTTCACTGAGCATATCCTATGCCAGGCACTATGGCCAGTATTTTAAATGCATTATTCATGTTGACAGTCATTTTTATATACTGGTTATAGAAGTGAAGATTTAACAAATGAGAAAGTATATGCTTTGGAAGTTTCCATCACTTACCTCAGATCATACACCTAGGAGTGGTCTATCTGGGATTCAGTTCCACCCTGTCAGCTTGGAGAGAATGAATTCTCAGTCATCATGCATCTGCCTCTCAGGTAGGACTAGGTCAATTACATTGAAATGAACAGAATTACATTGAAGTAAATTAAACTTAAGCTACAGAGTCCCTCTGTAGACCCCTTTCCATCTTCATTCTAAATAAATGTTGACTTTCATACCAAATGTTGTATAAGTGGTTTTTCTACTCTTCTCTTAGAGACTCTTCTCCTCCAAATTGTATAAGATTCAGGCCCCGCAAAACCAAGATCTGTCCCTGTTGTGAGCTGAGAACATCTTGCCTTTTCCACCATGACTACAGTTCCTGCCTGGAGATACAGAAAGCAACATCCGTCCTCCAAGACAGGAAGTTGGATATGACGTTCACTGTAGGGGCCCCCATTGTCTCTCTGCCTAGGTCCATGTGTGCTCAGACTTTATGAGGGACCCAGTGAGGCCGAGATGATTTGGCAGCAGGACACGCCCAGATGCATGGACAGTGCCTGGCTCTATTCATGTGCTCTATAAATGTGACCATTAATTGTTAGATACACTGTAAAAGCTGGGCGGGACAAAACTGAGGAAATGAGGCAAGGGTAACGATCTTCTGTTATTTATGTATCATTTGTTTCATATACGATCATCTAGCTATACGCTACAAATTTGGAGTACCTCCCTAGAAATCTTCATGTTTTCACTGTCTTCCTCTTCATTCAGGGCAAATGAATCCTTTCATATTCATCAGTATTCATTCATTCATTTAACCTGTATTTAGCAAGCTCCTACAGGATGGAACTCTAGGGGATGGTGACAGGAGAGTGACAAAAATGCCGAGGTCCCCGCTGTTATAGAGGAATCAGCCCTGGTCGTAGCATAGACTCTCCTTCCCGGTGTTACACACAAGGGAAGGCAGAGAATATGGGCACAGTTGTTGGTACATACACAAGGGGAAGTTGGGAGACATTGTGGCTGATTGCTTTCTCCTTCTGTTAATATGAAGTGGGGTGAGGTAAAAGCACTTGTGGATAGGGTATAATGGGTGTTTTAAGGAGAGAGAAAGTACAGTGTGGTCTTTTTGGAGCCTGGTCTTTACAGAGCAAATATGAGAAGATTGCTGGGCAGCGCTTAGTGCCTGTTTGAGATGCGTGGATATAATTTTAAAAGGGGACTCTCCCTAACTCAGACAAAGTGAGCCTCGTTTTGAGTACATTACTATAAGGTTATTTTTTCCAGACATGTTCAAACAGAAGGTAGAATTGGTTAGTAAATGGGAAAATGGATATAAACTTTCCATTCCAGTGGCTATCAGAATCAGCAAGGTATATAATTTGTGCATATACACATACACACTTGTGCACAAATATACCATATTTTGCCAGGTATAATGCACACATTTTGCCTAAATATTTGAGGGAAAAATAAGGATGCACATCGGTAGTACTAATTCCATATATATATATAAATGGTTTTAATTCTTTTTTATGCTTATGCATTAAAAATATAGTTCTTGAAAGCAATAATGATATCTGCATGCAAAATAATACTCTGAAATACAATAATTGGTTTTGATTCTAAATATAAGTGAACAAAAATTGAATTAAAGAATTAAGATGAAAGGTGTTTTTCCTGAAAGTTTGGGCCAAAAACATGGGTGCTCATTATACACAGCAAAATGTGGTATGTTTTTGTAAACATCACTAGACTCATGGGCATGCACACCTACATGCTTCACACACACACACTCCAAGAACATAAGCCACCAAATTTATCAGTTAAGATATCAGCCATTGTTCACTGAAGAACCCAATTCTTGATTCCTTTGTACCATCACCTATGAAGCTTCCTTGAGAGATGGATTTGTATTTAACCCTATGAACAAACACCAAAAAGGAGAGGGGTGTAGTGGAAGAGAGCACTGGAGAGAGAATGGGGCTTGACTCTGGAGTGAAGTGGAATGAAAAGGCTCTGACTGCAATTTCTCCTCTAGCTGTGTGACCTTGGCCAAGTCATTGAACATTCCTGGTCCTCTGTTGTGTCTACGAAATCCTTCACTGGGTGTGTCTCACAGACTAATGTCAGAAAGGAATCAGATTTAGTAGAAACACAGTGCTTGGAATGATGGTTCTGGCCCATAGGAAGTGCCCAGGTCAGTGTTCTGTTCTCTGCCTGGGTCCTGCTATCCAGGGCCTCAGTTTCCTGCCTTGGGTCTGGAGAGGCCCGGTCTTATGGTTTCCTGACTGTCGTTGGGTCCCAGCCAGATGCCCTTCCTAAGCTCAGGTTCCTCCCTCCCCGATCAGTGTCAGTACCCATGGCCATGCTGAATTCAATTTTGAATTCATTCAGTTTGGACAAGAGCCCTATTGATAAACTGCACGTTGGTAAATTTCCCCAGTCACCTGGCATATATATCCCATGAAGTTGGCAAACACCACTGTGTTGAAAACATATTCCAAATATATTTCCTAAGTTAAAAGAACAAGTTTCAAAACCGTATGGGCAATAATGATGCCATTTAAAAAATGCTCACAAGACTGGAGGGGAGAGAATGAGCACTGGAATTTTTTATTTCTTTTCTGAACATGTGTGTTTGGGGCATGTGTTAATATAACTTCTTAGAGGTTACTTTTAAAAGGCAAAAATACCCATGTAGAATGCACACTAATTTTTCCAATTGAAGAAACTCAGTGCCCTTTAGAACCTAGCCATTTATTAATTTAAAGTGAAAAACGTTTTTTAATTTAGAAAATATATTTAAAACTGAGGCATTTGGGGGTTGTTTTTTATCTTTAAAACTAAGATAATTCAGAAGTTACCTCTTGGAACTGAGGACAGATTTTTATACCTTGAAGTCATTTTCAACTTCAAGTCTGTTTCTGCGATGATTGATAAAAAGCCATCTCTATCCCTAATTCTATGTCAAGGAAGTTATTAAGGGCCCAGAATATTGATATTTTTCTTATGAGCCTCGCTTACCTAAGAGAGGAGCTCACTTTCCTGCCCTTTTGAGGTGGAACTGAAGTTTTATGACTCTGAGGGGAAAACCATTTCACTCCATTGATGTGCTTTGCTTCGTCTCCACTGAAAAGGACATTGAGCTGGGTGTGTGGTCTGGGAGAAGGGTCGGGTGGGAGGTGGGGAGGAGAGTGCCGAAGGGAGTTTGCTCTTTCTGGGCCATTCTCAGCTTCCCTCACTTCTGGACTTCAGTAATTTTCTTTCCCCAACAGCAGCTTGCTGCGTCTGAGTGAATGCCATTCGTGCGAAAACCTAGGTATGAGTTATTTAATATGGGGAACGGATTAAAAGGAAAGAAGTGATAGAAAGAAGCTTCGAGAAGTATGGAAGCACTTAAGGCCTGGGCAAAGATTCCACTAAATGGCTCCCTAGCAAGGAATTCTAAGTACTTCTCATACGTTTCTTTTCCTTTTGAAAGTATTTTATAGGATTTGGCTACAGGGGTGATCCTGTAATTTTCGTTTTTTATTCCCAGCCTTTTTTGTTTTCTTGAATACTGAATGTGAAAAAAAATGAGGTTGATCTTGATTCAAATAAATGAAATTTGGGGGAGGGAAAAACGCTACTTTGAGACAATAGGCTATGATCTGAGAATACAGGTGAGTAAGATATGATCTGTACTTTGACAGAACTTAAATTCCAAAACAACTCCCCCTGAATGTTTGCACCATGGAAAGAACACAGCATTGGGTTCAAATAGTCTTGTGTTTCCATCCAGACTCAGTCTGTATGTAGCCAGGTATCTGATCTTAGTTTTCCTTCTCCAACAAGTGGGTATGAGCCCAACCTCATAGAATTCTTGTGAAGAAGAATGAGCTAATATATGTACAACCTCAAGTGCAGTAGCCAAATGAGAGGGCTCACTCCACCAATACTCGTTACATGTTGTACAACAGGTGGCCTAAGAATGTCAAGAGTATGCACTCTGCAGTCTGACAGCCTGACTTTGAACCCTGGCCTGGGCAATTACCTGCTTTGTCATATCAGAGAAACTGTCTATCCCTTCTGTGCCTCAGCGGCCACATCAGTTAAAAAAAAAAAGATAATAGTAGCAGTGATATCACAGGGTTTTGAGGATGAGTTAAGATATGAAAGTGCCCGCAGTGCCTGGCCCAACATAAGTTCTCTGTAAGCGTTTGCCCTTACTGTTTATGGTAACTGGGGAATCTTTTCCAAAATCTAGTCTAAGTGCTTAGCCCATCTTCCTTTTAAAAAATATTTTCATAGCAGTGACTTCTAATTTAGCTTGTTTCTTTCATTTTACATAGGTATGCATGTGTTCTGTCTAAAAACTAAGCATGCATCTGTGTGTGGTTGAAGAGTCTCAGAGAGACAGGCAGGCCACAGGTGCAGTGAGCACTTGGGTAGTAGTCCACACTGAGCGGGCAGCCCCGCCTGGGCTAATTGTCACAGAGATGTGCATGTGGCGCTGGAAACAAGGACAGCCTCATGAGAGGCTGTGCGTGCATCAACACAAATCCTGCCCCCAATGGAACAAACCCAGCTTTTGGTAATCAACCATCTTTCCTCCCCAGAAAATCCAAGCTCCATTTCAGGCAGAAAGAGTTTCTGACTGATGCCTCTATGCCCCGCAGCAATACTTGGTAGATACGCACCTGGATGTGAGCAAGGGAGTCGGACAGATGACTATGAAATATTACCTTTATATAGCTAAATCAAATTTTATAGGACTTATAATTCTAAAATCTAATTTTGATATCAACTCTATATATTTAATATGAAGAGCTCTCACTTGATTTCAGATCAGTAGATTTCCCAATAACCAAAGCACCAATGGTGGT
This sequence comes from Trachops cirrhosus, assembly GCA_028533065.1. Classification (NCBI taxonomy): domain Eukaryota; kingdom Metazoa; phylum Chordata; class Mammalia; order Chiroptera; family Phyllostomidae; genus Trachops; species Trachops cirrhosus. Next base: position 10,000,931 of record CM052538.1, on the reverse strand, counting down.
AGAAAGTTAAGGAAGGGAAGCATCATAATAGGAGCCCTTGTTTGTCTTTGCATAGGTTACAGGAGCCCTCCTAAAGCACCTAGACTTTTTGGCAAAATAGATTTGAATGGGGGCCATCTGCAGTATGGAATTAGTAGAAAGCCATTTGGTACCAGGTTCTGCTGCACACTTACTTGGGAAAGTCACTAGCAGGACTTTTGAGAAGTAAATTAACTGTGCCCCAGGTTCCTCATGGGTCATATGGAGATAATAATGTTTGCTTCAGGGGTTGCTAAGATGATTAAATATATTAATATGTACAAAGCATTACGGACAGTGGCTGGCCTTGCATAACTTTGCTTATTGCTTTATAATAATAGCACTTTCCAGATATTTTATGAATATATTATCATTTTGCTTTTACATAGTGATTATGAGACATACAGAACCTCGTGTAGTACATATTTATGTTCATATATTTATGCATGCATTCTAATGGGAATATACGTAGTATTAGTAGTGGTAGTATTTTGATTTGTATAAATGATCCTTGGCTTTTTCTTTCCCAAATTAATGGAAGCTCATAAAATTTCAGACAGTGAGACAAACTGACTGGGTTTGGCTGAATCCTAAGCATTGCTTGCCTCCTATTAACACCTAACAAAATGCTTTCGGGAAATGCTGTGTTACAAGCAACGGGAATATGTGGAAAGAGCAGGCACATCGGAGTTAGAAAGCCTGGATTTGAATCCGAACTTTGTCCTTAATGAATCTATGCTATGATTTTTCTTTTCTTCTTGTTTTGTTTAATTTCTTTGCCTGCTTTCTTGTCAGCAACATATGTATATTATTTTATTCTCAAAGGGCCATTGGGAAAATTGACAGATTAAAAGCTTAAGCATAGGTCACAAACATTATCTCCCTTCCCTTCTCTCCAATGAATGGAAGGAAATTTACAGAGAGATTTCTGACAGACATCAGGAATCCCTGGGGAAGTATCTTGAAAATTGCTCATTGAGCAGAAATGTTTCTGGCCACGGTTTAAAATAGGGTATTAGATACTTAGTTACTTCCCTGGATGAGAGTTCCTTTTCAGAGAAAATGCATCCGGGGACCTGGTCTCCATCTCACACCTCCTTTACCCTGAAGCAATAAACCTTATCTCCCCAGTTTGTCACTTCCAGGCCTTAAACTGTAGGCAATTTGGGGTGCCATTTATCACACGTGTATGCTGGAGCCCTGTTAATTTTCACCTGCTCAGCCAATTATGGTGTCACCGTAATAGGGCACGATGGCCTTATCACAGGCAGGCACTTGGGGCAGCGTTTTATGTTCTACATGAAACACACACACAATGTCATCCAATCACACGTTCTGTTCCTTCCAAATGTTCTGACCGCTTAGCTACTTATTCTGAAGTTGAATGCTCTGAGGCAGGTTTTCAAAGTAGGCAAAATAACAGAGATGGGGGGAAAGAGGGGTAGCAAGATAGGTGGAGGGTATAGAATCCCCCTGTGTGTCTGCATTTAAATGGAAAGGGTGCCGAATGGAGGGAAGGACAGAAGAGCATAAACATAGGCTCCAAGGGGCCCAGGCGATTTTTGTGCAGCGTTTGTCATTTTTTACGAATGGTGCTTGTCTCACAGCAATAAGTCACACCACTGCGGGAACGAAGCCAGCTCTGTCAGGTGCTGTGTGGCAGGCTTCATGTCATGCTTTTTGTTCTTTTCCACTGTAGTTTTGACCATTAGATTCCACTCACCTGTATGATTTTATCCCTGGTAAAAAGAAAGTGAAAGATACAGAGCGATTTCTCCAAAAGGCAGACTGACTCATTTGGAACGTGCGGTGATTGGGCACTGCTGGAACTGAGGTTGTGAGGCAATCTTTATTCATAGGGAATGTAAATGCGTTTGTCTGAAGAAGATTTGGAGAGGGGAATATTTTAAATGCTGGAAGAAGTCAACTGTTTTCAAGCAGCCTCCCAGATCCTCAGATGCTGTTTAAATAATGTATGTAATTAAAAAGTATTTTTATCTATTCATTAAAAGCAAGATTAAAGAAGGGTGTCAAATAGTCTTGACTTTGTAATCCCAGGTTGAGTTAATATTTAATTTCAAAATAGATGCTAATGGATCACCCTAGGCCATAACGGGGTATGGGGTGCATTTTTGCATGTGTGTGCTTTAAGGGCAAACATAATAAAGTGTGATGCTGAAGGAAAAAGATAGGGAGTTAAAAGCACTGATGCAGAGATCAGATTACTGGTGTTTGAATCTGAGGTATTCTATTTACTTGGGGGTGTGACTTGGGTCAAGAGCTACAGGAAAAGCCCTTGGTGCCTTCCCAGGTCCCTTGCAACCCTTTTCCTGGTGGGTGTGTCCACGCCCCAGCTGTGGGCTCTCCATAATGGCTCACACCTGTCACCTCCTCTGAAAGATTACCCTTGGGGGATTACAGCCAAGGTTCCCGGGAGACTCTCGAGCTCATGTACACACACAGAGGACCTGGGTCAAAAGGTATATCTGAGCCTCACTCGCTGACCTCAGGACCTCCAGATGGGACAAACTCTGCTCTCCTATTTATCTTCCAGAGCCTCCCCTAGATGAGAACAGCAATTTTCAACCAGTGTGCTGCAAGAATTTTTAAAACTTGCAATACCTGACTATTTAGCCAGGGGCACTGACCTGCCTTAGATTGTCAAATAAAAAAGAGACAACAGCCAACACAACAACAGCTATCCGGTATGAATGAATCAAAATTATACTTAATTTTTATCATATTGGCAAAAAATATAATGTACTTTTTGGTGTGCCCCAGAATTTTAGTAATGAGTTTATATTCACCATGAGATGAAAAGGCTTGAAAATCGCTGGAGCTGACTCCAGCTGGACTTCCCAAGAAACTTCCCAGTTCCCCCACTTTCCCATTCTTGCTCCCTACATCTCACGCTACTATCGTCTCCTGAAAGCCTTCCCTCCACGAGCCAGGTGCCCAGCAAATCTGCTGCAGGCTCTGCCTCCAGGGCCCTGGACCTGAAACTCGGGGCTTAATTTCTCTGTGTCTAGTTACTTTTTCTGGAATAATACCCACAGATTGAGAAGCACCCAGCTCCCTCGGCAGCCCAAAGCAAGCATTCAGGAAAGGTTGTTCCTTCTGATGTTGCTGCCTTTGCTGTTGATGCTATCTATTCTTATTCCTCGAATGTGTGGCTGATGTGTTGAGCCATTAAACTACTTTTTTAAGTTAAATATTAAGGGGTAAATTTCAGAGCAGCCAACTGAAGAATGAATACCCACATCTGGGCATGTTCACTTGAGTTTTTTATTATGGTTAACCTTCATTAAATAGAATCTGCTTCCTAAACTTAGACTGAACAATATTTATTTTAAAATGGAATAACCCAGAGGTGTTTGTGTCTGCAAATACTCACAGTCTAGTAAGGATATCACACAGATATTTAAGTGAATAGAATACAAGGAAGGATTGGAAGGCAAATGACAAGATATTAACACCAAAATGGTGTGTTGTTCCAAGGCAAGGAAAGACCATGGTCAGATTGAGGCATGGGAGAGAGACTCTTAATGAAAAGGAAGAATGGCTGAATGGGTGAACGGGTATATGGTTGGCTAACTGGTCAACCAGCCTCTTGGCTGAAGTTTTTAATAAGTTTATTGAATAATTTATAGTCACAAAATTGAACCTCTTAAGTATATAATTCAGTGAATTTTAGTCCATTTTTTATGTCATGTCTATCCACTTTTAGGACATTTCCATTATTCCAATAGGTTCTCTCCTGCCCGTTTTCAGGTCATCTCCATCCACTTCCATCCACAGCTCCATGCAACCCCTAATCTTTATAGGTTTTCATTTTCTGGGAATTTTATACAAATGTATTCAGACAATGCGTGACTTTCAATAATTCATCTTTTTTATTGCCGGGTACTAGTCCATCCTGAAGTTGCATTGCATTTTCCTTCACCATTCACCTGCTGATGGGCACTTGGATTGTTTCTACTTTTTTGGCTATTTTGTGTGCAGGCTTTTTGTGTGGAGGTCAGATATATTTTAACAGTTGCATATAAAATACCAGTGAAGGAAATGAATAAGAAATGGAGATGAAAAGTTTGTGTTGAGGTCAAGAAGAAGTGATTGCACATCTAGCAGGAGCAAAGAGAATCCCAGAGGCGTGGAGAAATATGAAAAATAATGAAACCAACAGCACAACTTGTCAATGTACATCAAGAGAAATATTTATCTTCCAAAATGTTCTACCTAGAAAATATTTTATGTTTGGAACATTTTGTGAAACACTAAATGACATGCACTCCTCTGGGAAAATACCAAGGTCCATTAGCATTTTAAAGATTTGGAGAAATCTGGTAGGAACAATAACAATTTTTAAAGTACATTTGAAACCTAAAAATGCATTTAAAAACTTATATTTTGATTAGCTTGTCATTTCACATATATTTTGATTAGCCTGTCATGTCACATGGAAATGGTTTTAATTAATTAAGTTTATTACTATTTCATGAATCTAACATTCTATGCATACACTTTGGTTAATGCATATAAAATAGTTACATACTAGCTTCTACCTTGAATACCAGGTAGGAATTATGGAGAAGTTAATCGTATTATAGGGAGGTGATTATAACCTTCCTAATCCAGGCTAAGTCCTTTGATTATGGAAATGAGACAGTCTATTTTTGGTGCCAGTTCGAAACACATCAAAAGAGTTGTTTATGTCTCTTCTTCGAAAAGAGAGCAGTCCTGAGCTCAGACCCAAGGCTTGTAAACAAGGCTGTTTCACTGTGTTCGTATCTGTCTGTCCTTATGTCTTGGTGGCAAATGACACTTATCTGCAATTTGATAGTGATAAAACATTCCCTTTTACAGAGGGGAGAGGGGAGGGAATTTCAGGGGAATTTCAGGGGAGAATGGGAAGGGTTTACAGAAACAAATATAAAGGACACATGGACAAAAGCTAGGGGGGTTGGAAATGGGAGGGAGGAGGGGAGGAATGGGTGGGTGGGCTGGAATGGGAATAAAGGACAAAAAACTGTACTTGAACAATGATTAAAATAAAATTTAAAAAAGGAATTAAAGAAACAGAAAAATAATTCCCACTTAAAATAATGAATTTACTTTAAGAAAAATAACAATAGTATAAGTAAAATCTGGATTTTAGTAGAGAGATTAAAGATAGTTTTGAATAGTTGGAATTTGGGAAACACCATTCTAAACTTTACGTAAGCTAAGAATGTTCTTTCTTTATGAGAGCTTCCTTGATATTTTAAAAAAATAAGAATTGCCTCATTTCTCTTTGGTGATCATAGTCTGTTTCCTGGGAATCAACCAGTCTATTTTAGAAGACAGCCAAGCAAATAAACACATGATAATCTAGAACTAAAGGTTTGCTGGTGAAAGGGGGAGGCATGGTTTGAAAACCACTCTCAGATAGAACGTTTTTTCTCTTTCTTTGCAAAGAAATCTGCAGAAATATTGCAGCCTGTGATGGAAGGCTTGCAGCCCATAGAAGTTTCCACATCTCTCATTAGATACAATCAACTCAGTGACTTGGAAATGCTAAGTTGTTTCACTAAGTCCAATATTCAGATCAATGGGAAGTCACCACATGTACACAGACTAACAATTTTCAAATGATTACAATACATTAACACATACCCCACATTCTCCTGATTTTGTGTATATGATTTAATATCTCCTTGTTGAATCACAACTGAACTCAGGATCTCAAACACTCTTGAGAATATCAATTGGATGTATACCGTATATGTGCCACAGTACCTCTTAAATAGCAATTTATTGGATGCTAGATAAAAGTTTACTTGAGCTCAAAACTGTCTACCACCTTCAAGATGGGCCTGTCTCTGCTTTGAGTTCGACACACTGGTATCTTAATTCAATCCTGCATGTGTGCCCTAAGTATGCCTTAGAATACTATATCAGCAGAGGTAACTGGTTTGTGTTTAAAAAGATAGTTGAAGCCGTTCCAGAGAATATAAATTGTATTTTATACAATCAGGGAAATGATGGCTCTGGGTTTAAGATTATAGGTGCCTGTGCTGTGTTTTCTCTCTTGTGTTAAACTAGATAACAGCGTAATTACCAGGGCATTTACGTTTAAGTCTCTGAAACACAGGGAATCCAAACCACTATGAACTTCTCCTTTTAACTTCCCTGAAAGTCCTCATTCACACCATTTGTCCCGGCTTCCTGGAATAGATGATAGGTTCTCAATGTTCTGGTGGCATTTCATGTCATTTCTAACACCCACTAAGTCACTCAGGGCAGAGACTATGCGTAACCCAGGTCTCAATGGTGTTTGATGGACTGATTGATTTTCATTCAACACATACTTCTGGTAGGTTATTGCAGGGAATTTGGCCATTTGGGGCAAACAGAGGAGGTTTGGGACAGAGGAGTATTGAGACATAGTTTGTATTTTCAATGAGTCACACTAGCTGATGTCTTCACAGGGGAAGGACAAGACAGAAAACAGGCCAACCGGTGTGGAGGCTTTGCGGTTAGCCAGGTACAAAGTGATGATGGCATAAACCAGGATGGGCAAAGTGACAGGTGCTTGTTTTGTACTTTGTAACGAGCCTGATAAGTTTCTGCTTCCAGTATAGTGTTTAACAAATATATGATACCATATTTCTGTCTGCTTTACACCTCTACACTTTCCAAACTCTTTACCTTCCAGTAATTATTTTAAAAAACTTGTCTCTGTGTATTTACAAAATAGCCTCTGTATCCAAGCTGAAGGGCAGGGAATTGGGTGTATTATATAGTTGCTGTGCTCAGCAGAATCATTCGTTTCCTATGCAATTGAATGCATTTTGATTTAAATACTTTTACTAGATTTTTTCACATAGGCAGAGAAAAAGAAGGGAATGAATATGGCCTGCAACTTCTGCTAACAACAACATCAAAAACCTTGCAATATTTAGACAAAATAAGTGACTAAATGCAAAATTTGACAGGCTGCCTGTTAGCACTAAAGAGAAACGTGGCAGTCGCTTTGTGCTCTATCAATGGCTTTATCCCTAAGAGTTCATTTGTGAGTGCTAGAAATAATTTTGAAAGTGCCTTTTTAAATATTGAAATGCTGCTTTGTGAGATGCTTTCTTTAGCACAGGAAAATTTTAATCTAGACACATCCTCAAAATTCCTTCTTAAATAATGGGCAGATACTATTATGCTCACATTAGCAGTGAGTTATCTAAGGCTCAAGTAAATCACATGGCCAAGGTCATGCCGTCCCAACACACCCACATTGGAAGCTCGATGCTAGCAGGGAATTGTGTCTGCTGTGCCCCAGCGCCGAGTCCAGTGCTGGCCGAATAAATATTTGAAGAATATATGACTAAATGAGTGAATAAATAATATCACAGAACCAAAATTATAATAAAGACATGGCTTAAAATACTAGATGGGGACTAACTTGATAAAGGTGTAGAAAATATGTTCAATATGTCCATAGGAATGAAAAAGTAGAAATGATAACTAGTATGTATGATATTTTAAAAATGCAACTTTTTGGAAACTTTAGACTGTTTCTTCTATTACACACTTTTATAATGAATTTGTCCTTACATATATTTCTTGACCTTTTAATTTCAGATATTACCTATTGTCTTCTCAGTGTGGAAAATAAGGGTCGCACTCTCTCACAAGACTCCTTTGTCTACACCCAAGTCCCCCGCCCCATCCTCACGATATTTTCACTCAGCATTCAAGGGCTTCCATTATTACAATGATATAATATTGTTCACAGCTCTTTAAAATTGTGTATAATGATTACTTTCTTTTGTCACTTGAGCTAATAATGGCATTTTTTTTTCATTTTAGTTTCAAAATGTTCTATGGATGTGTGACTTCTCAATCCCAATCTCAATCTCAAACTGTAATTCTCCTCTCAGGACCAATGGGCATATTCTAAAACCTCATAAATTCATTTTTCTGATCTGGAAAGTCCCCCCTGGACCCTGTCCTCTCATCCCAATTTCGGCTGTTGTTCTCTAGGTCCCCTGCATACGTGTCCTCCCAGGTCCCTGTTGGGAATCCCTTAGCCTCTGTCTTGGGTGGGAGCCCACAGCCTCTTCTTCCTTGATAGTCCCTCCAATCAGTGGATTTTTGTCTTCTGTTCCTTCCTAAGGAGAAAAGGTTATTTCATTCTAAGTTTCCATTCTCAATTTTTTTAAAGTTATCATTGCACGCGACCTATAGTTTGAGTTAAATTATAAATTAGAGAATAATTTCCCTCAGAATTTTAAGTTTTACTTTTTCAATCTCCCAGTATCTTTGTTTAAGACTTCACTGTTATTCTTCCAATGGAAACCATTTCTTTTCTCCCCTCTGGAAGCTGTTAGCATTTTATCTTTTTCCAGGTGGTCTGAAACTCCAAACCGTGTGTCTTAGTGTGGGTTTCTTGACTTTCAATGTTTGCGCCTTAGGCTGGCCTTTGCAGTTTGAAAACTTAACCCCTCAATTCTGGGAAATCATTTTGCTTCATTTGTTTGAAACATGTTTCTGCACCGTTGATTCTGCTTTTTTCTTTCTGCAACTTCTATCAGTCAGATATTGGGTCTTCTGAATTGATCTTGTAATTTTTGTTTCTCTCTTATTTTCTAGCATTTGTCCACATTTCTTTATGTGAGAGTTTCTTAAATTTAATTTCTTTCTTTCTTAATTCCTTTTTGTGCCTGCTAACACATTTTCTAATTTTACAAAGTTTCTTATTACTGTTTCTTTTTTTACAGTACTCCTTGTACTTGTGAATTTTTTAAAATTTTTTCTGAAGCTATCAAATATATTTTAAAAATTTAGTAATTTTTTCTCCCTGTACAGAACGTTTCCTCTGAATCCCGTTTATTACTTGTTTTGGTCTCTGCCTTTTCATCCTGGGCTGTGCATGAATATTTCAGAGTGGGATAATAACATGCTGTGCACGTCACCTGTGTGGCTGAGCAGACCGTGTTCATTAGTGGCTTTCACTATGGGCTGGCCACGCAGTGAAAAATCCAGCCATCTAGTCAGAAGGTCCTGAAATATTCCCATCTGTGGGTCTTTTCTCCGGGGCTAGAGCTGATTTCCTATCATATATCAGTTGGAAATAGGATTAGCCTGTATTAAACAGAAATCCAACTTCAGTTGCTTAATTGTTTAAGATTTTCTCCTTTTCTCTCAATAAAAAGGGTAAAGTTCTGTTCAAATTGTATCTTTACCTCCCAGCACGCTTAGCATATGGCTTTTATCACCCACATTTATCACTCGTAGTTTCAAAGACTTTGCCCCAACTCCAACCTCGTCCACACTCCAGACAGGAAGGAGAGATTTTTCTTTTTTCTTTTTTTTTTTTACTTATTTATTTAAATTATCTTTTTAACTTTTTAAAATTGTTGTCCAAGTACAGTTGTCTCCATTTTTCCCCTACCACTCCCCCCGACCCCAGCCATCCCCACTTCCCACCCTTGATCCTACCTCCCTTTGGTTTTGTCCATGTGTCCTTTATAGTTGTTCCTGAAAACCCTTCCTCCCTTGTCCCCCCATTATCCCCTCCCATCTCCCCTCAGGAAGGAGAGTTTTGAAGGAGGAAAGGGTAGCACCTTTATTAAAACAAATCAATGAATAAATAAACATGCTATAAATCTATAGTGAACTTCTTTGGCCAAAACTATTTCATTCAACCATTTCTAGTTGCAAGGGGGTATAGGAAGTTAAGGTTTATAGCTGGGCCACTGTTAACCTGAACAAAATCAGGCTTCTGTTTTTGAGGAAGCTCAAAATTAGGCTTTCTGTTTCTGATAGAGGAAGAAGGGAAGGTGGATATTGAATAGAAAACTAGCAGTGTTCACTACATAAAATAAAACGATAAAATGCATTGTCCAAGGTTGAGTTAAAGAGATTCAAACCCAATAGACTGTGTGTGCTGCTATTATCTTAGGATCAAATGACGGGTGAGGATTAGACGTTGGGGGCTGAGCACGCAGTGCACTGTGCAGATGAGGTGTCATGGAGTTGTGCTCTTGAAACCTGTGTAATCCTATGACGATGTCAACCCGATACATTTAATTTAAAAAGAGAATCTGACTTAAGGGACATCAGTGTATTCATGTGTCTGCTTTAATAGTAAGATTAGGAAGCATTTATCCAGGAAAGACTCTGTTAGCTGCTCTATCATGCTCCCTAGCTCTGTGTAGAGTTAACAAACTCTGCTACAACTAAACTGTAACTGCCTTAAGTGTGGCCACTGAAAGGTATTCATAATGGTAAAATTAGCCTCTAATATATTCCCTGACAAGGAGTATTTGATAAATATTTGAATAAACACATCAAGGTATGGCATTGCTTATAGTTTATGACTAAATTGCTTATTGTGTGAATAATTGAGTTTTTTTTACATTGAACATTTAAAGAGGAAGGAAAGAATAAAGAAAGGAAAAGAGAGGAAAAAGACAGAGACAAAGAAGGAAGGAAGAAAAAGAGGGAGGGAAGGAGGCAGGGAGGGGGAAAAAGGAAGGAAGGAAGGAAGGAAGGAAGGAAGGAAGGAAGGAAGGAAGGAAGGAAGGAAGGGAGGAAGGAAGGAGAGAAGGAAGGACGGAGGGAAGGGAAATTTTGATTACTTGCAGCCAGTATGGTTTTATGTTAAAAAGAAAATCTCACATCCTCATTGTCTGTTGAAGGGCTGTTAGAATTAAAGTTGAGGGAAATGCAGAAGAGTTGACCCAACTTTTACTGGGCTGTAATCTGTAGCACCTGAGTATACAGGCGCTGGCATCAGTCTGCCCAAGGATAAGGCCATTTGTGCTACTTCCGAGCAGCATGACCTTTGACAAGTTGCTTAATATTTTTATGTCTCAGTTTTCTCATCTGTAAAATGAAAGCAATAGTAATGGCTGGCTCATACAATTGATGTGAGTAATAAAAGGTCCACATATATAAAACATCTTTGATCAGTAAACATTGGATAAAAGTTAACTGATTTAACATATTTAGACAAGATGAATATTAAAATGAGATTTTTTCCAAAAAGAATTAAGCAACTACCATATTTTGCCATGTATACTGTACTCCCATGTATAATATGCACCCATGGTTTTGACCCAAAGTTTCAGGAAAAAATCTTTTTAAATTTTTTTAATTCAATTTTATCTATTTATATTTAGATACTTGTTTTTTATATTATAAAGGAATTTTAGCATTTATTTTTTACCATACAGATATTCTTATTGCTTTCTAGAGTTACACTTTTAACACAAGCATAAATAAAAGAAATAAAAACATTTATATAGATATAGAATTAGTACTACCCATGTATAATGCACATCTTTATTTTTCCCTCAAAAATTTGGGCAAAAAATTGTGCATTATACATGGCAAAATACAGTACACACAAAACAGGATAATTCGGGTGGTCACCAGCTGTGACTGGATTGCCAGCGGGGACTATCTCCCCTCAGGCACTGTACTTGTTTGCTAGATCTGCCACAACATAGTACCACAGGCTGGGTGGCTTAAACAACAGAAATTTACTGTCTTGCTCTTCTGGAGGCTGGACATTTGAAATTAAGATATGTAAGAGGTCATTTACTTCTGAGGAGGATCTGTTTCATGCCTTTCTCTGAGCTTCTGGTAACCTCAGATGTTCCTTGGCTTGTAATTGGTGATCTCCCTGTGTCTTCACATCATGTTCCCTCTCTGTCTATCTCTGTGTCCAAAGTCCCCTTCTTATAAGGACACCGGTCATGTTGGATTAGGGCGCACCTTAGGGAACTTACCCTGAGCATCTGCAAATAATCTATTTCCAAATAAGGCCGTAATCACAAGTACTGAGAGTTAGGACTTCAACAGGTGGGGTGGAAGTGGGAGGACAATTCAAATCATGATAAGCATGACTTCGACGAGGACATAGCTAACTTGTTTACCAGATCTGCACATGACCCAGGAGTCAGCTGGTGCCCCTGTGGCCTTTGGAAAATGGACAGGATTGCTCTCGCAGCCTTGGTCAACCTAGGGCCCCAGAATGATACCAGTGGACTCCTAGCGACTCTTGCTCTCCTGGCTCCTCGACACCAGGCTATTGTGCCCTGTGGACTGCAACGTACCTCACGGACCCAGAGGTAGAACCCACTGGGGCTTTCAGATATGATCCACTCACACATGCACAAAAAAATCAGTGAGTATTGCTGGCTCCATGGAGGCTTTTTGAGGGGAGGAAGAATTTTTAATATACACCATGTAGTGACTTTTCCCAGGACTGCTGGGAGGATTGCCTGGATTCCTGTGTTACAGTTGGACCTGGCCTGCATCACGATTATTAATAATGGGAGTGGTGGTAACAACTTCACTACTCTGAGTATGAACGCTTGCATGATTTGAGTGCTTATTTGTTCATGCTGCTCCGCTAGGCTGAATTCTGTGAGTTCGGGTTCCCTGTTTTATATTTTCATACATGTGCTTATCACTGCAATCTGATATGGTCAGTTGCATTCACTATGTCCTCAGAAAAGTGTATGCTGAACAGGGATGCCCAGGTGTGTGACCTCCTAGCATGCGGTATCTCCTATGGAGCCCTGGACTGGAAGTCCAAGGACTTGGGTTAGGATCACGGCTTTGCCATGAGCCAGCAGGAGAGTCCAGGGGGTCTGGAAAAACACATTCTTCCTCTCAGGATCTCAAATGTTCTCATTTCTAAAGTGAAAAGACTGCATTATAAATCCGTAGACACAAATGCAGATCCATGAGTCAGCATTTCAAAATCAGCGTGTGCCTATTAAACATACCAGTGTCGGGCTTCGTTCTTGACCAATGGGACTGAATATTAACAGCAGGGCCCATACTAGTCCCTTTTCCAGGTTTGATGGGACTCAGTGATTGATTTCTTTAAAATTTTGGAATTTTTTATATCAGGATAGTCACATTTAACTTTTTAAAAAAATTCCTAAAGGAATCCTTTGTTAAAGGGAGGAAAAGAATTAAATGAACAGTATTCATAGTGATTTTGAAGGAAGATCATCTCCCTCTTTTCTAGAAGTCAAACAGAAATGGGACAATCAAGTATGCAACCTCAGCCGAGAGAGTACTTCGGGGGTTGATGCATTTAAAGTCTTGCTGCGATGTTGGAATATTTGCACCTTGGGCTCCTGAGTTCTGCCGATGTTGGGAACTTATGCTCAGGGGGAATACGTGTATTTACCAAATTATTCACAGTATTTGGGGAAATACAATGATTTTCATTGGAATTGAAGACGTTATGGCTCCGTGCTATTTTAAGCCAGCCCATTAGCAGCCCCTCATAATTGAATTTTTCAGTTGTAGTAACCTTTTAGATCTATGACCTTCTGCATCGAAGTTGGAAGTGATTATTACAAGTGTTCTCAATTTTCTCTTAGCTCTGTTGGTCTTAAAGGATTCTAAATTAATTTGTTAAATGTCATATCCCAAAGGGAGAAATAAAGGTTCTTCTCTTTGTGATGAGATTCCTAAACTCTTCCTTAAATTGTTGATTGTTAACTGAGAGGCAGTTTCCAGAAAGCACACATCCTGAGAACGTACACTACCTTCAAGGGTAGTTTTTCCTTCTTTGTTCCTCCTTGATTGGCTCCACAGTATTTCCATCTTTCACACACAGGCCTGGTGCTTCACAGCATATAGAAGGTTTTCACAAGTATTTTCTAGTTTGATTTTCACAACACAAGGGCTTTATAGGGAATATATTAAGTTTTTGTTTTTTAAATAAAGTATTAAATTTAAGCAGAAAGAAGGTAGGTGATTTTGCCAAGGTCACATGAGACCTGTAAGCAAAACCTTAGTCTATGCATTTTAGTCATCACGAGTTTATTCTGCAGGAATGTACTGAGTACACCCTGGCCTAACACATACCAGACATGGTGCTGGACACTGGGAATTCAGATAGGAGCAAGAGAACTCATGGAAAGCTCCAGTCTAACACACACACACACACAAATACATACATAGAGTATAGAAAATGCAATAATCGAACCATGTACAGGGTGCAGCTGCAGAATACAGAAAGAAACGATCAATTCCCCATGGAGTTTAGCTATAGTAAGACAGAATCTCTAGCAGCTTCAGAATTCAGTGTAGGCAGAGTTTAGGAGCCCTACAATTTGGATAAGAATAGAGGATACATTGTCTTAAATATGTTACAATAGAATTTATGTAAGATCAAGGAAGTGCCAATTATCCATATCACAGAATACAAAGAATATGATGATGCCATAAGGGATCCTTTCTCATTCTCCCTGTAAAAAGACAACTCGCAGATTTTTGGCCTGAGTGACTGCTTGGGTAGAAGTGGCTTTCACTGCGATGGAACTGAGATGGGCTAATACAGGAAGGAAGTTGTCTTTCCTCAGGAGGTAATTCAGCAACAATCTTTCCACTGTGCCATGTTGCCTCCACTCAGCAGACTTTTTATTAGTTACCACCACAATGGGAAGGAACTTCTCTAGAAGTACTGGGCCTAGGAATGGACTGGTTTGGTAGGTACTTGGGGTGTAGTGGGCAAACAGATCATGTTGGTGCACTCGGGGGGATCACATGGAACATATTTATTCAATATTCTTCTCCACAGTTGATGTCCTGTTAATGATAAGAGTAACAAAAATAGTGGCAACTGTTTTGTCAGCAAAGCAGCACTTTAAGGACCGGCCTGTATTGTCTTTGGCAATGACACAATGGAATGAGACACTGTATGTAATTGCCACATTATTCATAAAGCGATTGCCACTAAATGCTTCATCTAAAAAAAAGTGATGCTGTTAGGAAAATTCGGAAGTGAGATTTGCTTAGTTTTATAGCTATGCTGGAGATAATTGATAATTGGCTCTAAAGAAAGAATCAGAGGACCTTAGTTTTCCATTAGCATCTATACCCTTCATCATCCTAATGGCGCAAAATAAGAGTCTGCATAAAATATTTATATGTATATGTTGCCTAGTAAAACAATGACATTAAAGTAAAATACAAGCAGTATCATGGCTATGGAGGTATGAATTGTTCAGTGAATTATATAAAAATAGCCTGCCTTAATTCTTCTTTTCTTGGTTTAACCCTTTTTTTTTAAAAGGAAAAAGAATACATTCATTTCTTTAATTGCACTATAAGATGAAGAAAATATTTAAATTCCCAGAAAAGGGATTTTAAAATTTATATTCAAGAGGTGGTAAAAGTGCTGATGAAGAGCTTCAGGCGTGGGTTTTGCTGCTCGGTGCCTTCATCTGTGAAATGGGGTTAATAATAATTCCATCGAGCAGGTTGCCATGATGGTGTATTTGCACATGGAATGTTCAGCACGTCATTGTACAGAAATCACTCAGTGAATTTAGCTACTGTATAATTTGGTGTCACTTTGACATTTGAATAATAGCCAACTCCAATATTGTATTTATACTCTGCCGGGTACTACTTTCAGTATGTTTTGAAATGGGTACTACTATTATCTGGGGTTATAGAAGGTGAAATAAAGGTACAGAAAGGTTAACAAAAATGTCCCCAAAAAAGACATCTAGCTGGGAGTGGAACCCAGCAGTCTGACTCCGTGACTGACCACTATATGATAAATGCTCCAAGATAAATTCCTGGTAATGTAGGCACAATGAATAATAATGCTATGTGACTAAGAAGAGGTATTGTTCATATTCTACACTTTCTTTTTTTCTTTTTTTATTGTTGTTCAGTTACAGTCGTCCCCATTTTTTCTGCCATTACTCTCCCTGCCTTACCCATCCCTTTCCTTCCACATTCAACCCTCCCCACTGCTGTCTTTGTCCATGGGTCCTTTATACAAGTTCCTTGTCATTCTACATATTCAACATAATGATGATTCTTTAAAAAAATAGTAAATATGTACTATGTGTGGGGTGCTGATGGAGAAAGAGCATAAACTCTCTTTGTGAATGCTCTCCTAGGTTTACCTCTCTTCCTTGCCCTGTCCTAAGAACCTTTTTGATTGCTAATTATTTGCTTTCCTGTTCTTGATAAATTACTGCCAAACCACTTAAAAATTCTGTTCCTTTCCTGTTTTACCAATAGCTTCGGTCCTATCTTCTTTCACTGTGAACCTTTTGGCAACCTGCTGCCTCATTGACGGAAAGATTGCATTTCTCACGTTGATCCCAGGTCTGACAGGCTGCTCAGAGCACCATGCAGTGTTTATGAGGCCAAGACCACCCCCAGGTTTTGACCCCCTCCCCACACCCTCCTGATCAAAGACAGGAAGTCCCCCACTAGGCCTCTCCTTTTGGCTTCATCTATCTTTTGGACAACATTAGTATAGTTGCTTCCAAGAACTATTTATAAGCACTGGCACCCTGAGAATCATAAATAACACATGTTAAGAGTGCAGATGAACACAAGTTGCATGAGTAATGCCACATCCCCTAAAATTCTGTCTCAAAGCATGAATCAGTTGTTTTGAACGACTACCAACAGCTTTTGCCGTGTCTAGAGGGCAAGCTCAATATTTAGAAATAAGAAGCAATTCTTCTTTCCTATTGGATTGCCTTCATTCCATCTGAAAACATAAAACAAGAGTAAAATGGTAGCTCAACACAATGTCTCAGATTCACCTGATCTGTTAAAGCAAGAAGTAAGTGTTGTGCCACGAATCTTCTAGCCTAAAGACGAGGTCTTCGGTGCTTGACTATGACCTGACGCTGCTGCAGGAAAAAATAAATAAATATACTTTTGGTTCACAACCTTGTAGAAGAGCTTCTATATGTGTCAGATTTTATATATGAAAGTCAGATGACCACATTAAAACACTGGTCCTCAAACCACATTTCTAAGAAGTACTAGTACTTCAAGTTGCACCAATATGCTTCTCTCTATCCCAAATTGAGTAATAGAGATATTTCCTCCTTTTTAGGGAAAAAATGTGGATAGAGCTTTCACAATTTTAAGTTTTTTTTTCTATAATCTAATATTAAATTATACTTGTTGCTGGAAAATTCTGGAAGAAAATAATTTGAATGAGCAAATAGCAAACATCTATCTATTACTAGGGAAACTAAGAAAAATAGCAGATCATATTTTGACGGCTTTGGATTTCTTCATCTATATAGATAATTATTACATGTGAAATATTCTTACTTTCTGTAATTTAAGTTGACCTTGGTCCACTTGATAGAATTAAATCTACAGATATTTTCAACTGATATACTCCCAATAGCATGGTTTCTAGATGTTGTATCATCTAAAGTCTGTTGAGCTGCTGTCCTCCCCTTGGCCAGAAGTCACCTCTCGGGCCTGAGTGAAGTGTGCACATTTCTAATGCCGGTGCTTCCTGCAGAAGTGCTCTTCCTTGTGAGATGAGAGTGGATCCATTGGCTAGGTCCTCACGCCTTTCTTAACCAAAGCAACAGCACTTTCATTCTCTTTGTTTTGGCATTTTGGATTTCTTTGTGAATGCTAATTTGATCAAAAATTAGAAGAGTTTGAGAACCAGTGTCCTAGTGTTTAAGAACACTATGAGCTGGAAAATCTGTGAGCCTATGATATTCTCTGGTGGCCCTAGAAATGGTTGAGAACCAATGTCCTAGTGTTTAAGAACACTGTGAGCTGGAAAATCTGTGAGCCTATGATACTCTCTGGTGGCCAGTCTGTTTAAGTGGAGTATGCAAAGCTACCATCTACAATCTAACCCCAATAGATTTGATTTGATTATAAAGGTGATCTACACAATAAATTCAAAGGAGCTGTGCTCAAAAAACAGAAGAGTTATGGGGAAAACTAAGGTGCATTTAGTTTAGGATCTCTTGGGAAACTATTTCTTTTGAGGTCACACACAAAACCAAGCACAATTCTGAGGATCATGCAGCTGTTCGGGCTGGTGCCTCAGTTGAGCTCTGACCCCCAGGATCCCAGTTCTTTCCATGCAGTCTTCATCTTTTTTTCTCCCTCCTCTTCTGAGCCATCCTCCTTGCAAACTTATATGGCAGGATTTACCCAGGCCACTCTGGGAAGGGAATGAGAATAGAGGAGGAAGTGAAGAACTTGCAGATGGATTTCTTGGATTTGCCCAGATAGAGGCAGTCCCAGTGGCCCTGACTAGTGATATCTAGTCAATCACCAAGCCCTGTCTATTACATGTCCCAATTATCTTTTGATCCAATACATCGTATCTGTTCCTTCCATCACTAGAAAGCCATGTTTCACTGGGATCTTTAAGGCAAGTTTCTAAGATGTTTTCTGGGGGCTAGCAGCTTTCTAGCCCATCTTTCTCACTATAGCTGAATTGCGATCATACCACTCTCCCCTATAAAACTACAACTGGACTCTTTGGCAGGCCATAGAGGCCCCTGCTTGTTGTTCAGGCTTAAGCTCTTGACCTACCTTCTTGTAAACTTAGCCTTCCACCCATACTGAAGTATTTGTTGGGCCATAATCAAGAAAGGATCTACCTGTACTTGGACATTTGCAGATGCTTTTCCTCCTCCTGCCTGAAAGACACCCCTCACCACCTCTCCCCCAATTCCTAGGTAAACCTTTCTCATTTTAGTTTTAGGCAGGACTTTTGTCCAAGAAGACTTTCCTAATTGCCAATCTGAAGACTAGAGTCAATGATTCTTGGGTGTCCTCCCAAAAACCAAATCAAATATCCCAAGCCTGTGAGATATTTGAACTAAGACACCTAAAACCATCTGCATCACAACTACAATCCTTAGCACAGTGGACTTTAATCACCTACTTCCTATTCAAACTCCCCAACTAGGCTGCAAAGCCCTTGAGGTCAGGGACTATTACATTTTGGGCATTCTGTTCTCTTTCACCTCTCCATCCTCACTCCATCCCTGCACCACTGCTTGACATTAAATAGACATGAAGAAAGTATTGCTGAATGAGTTGCTTCTTAGTTTAAATATCCCACAGGGTCAAAGACCACATGTGGAAGAATTCTTCCTCTGGACTGAAGCAGAGGATGACACGTGTCTGTTCTTGACTGCCTCCTTCAAGACAAAGTCAACCTCATTAATTTATAATTCTGGCAGTGATCTGTGTCTCCCAAATTAATTTTGTAGGGCATTAGTGGCTAATCAGTGAAAGAAGATATGTACTATTAGTGTTAAAGTAAGAAAATATTAGAATGGAAAATGGCAGCCTTATACAAACTTTCCTAATCATTGAGAGCACCGTGTTTGATATTAAAGGTCTCTGTGTTTCACTTGGTCCCGAGAAAAGATCAGTAAACCCTGTTTATATGCAGTCAGAGACTTTGTTTTCATCTAAAAACATTATTATGCAAATAGTCGTTTCAAAACACATGCTGAGACTTGAATATTTATTCAGTTAAAGAAAGCTCTGCTGTTGAAATTCCAGAAAATGTAAATGTAAAAGATTGATACATGAAAAGCCCAGCTCATTAAAAGTGACCTTTTAAAATGTGTTTTAAAACTTAGCTGTAGCATTGTTATGTTGTACACAGGATCGATGGTATAAAAATAACTCTGGGAGCTATTTTTTTTTTCTTTAAATCTACCTTTCCTATTCAGGGCCTGAGATTACGCAAACATAGGGGCTGCAACATTATCCTCATGAGAGAATTAAATGGCGGTTTAATGCACTCTTCAATGAAAAGCAAATTCAATTAAAAGCATACATAAAACAGGAGGAAACTGCCACTGTGAATATTATCTTAGTAGGCACATTCAATAAGCAAAATTTTCAATCAGTCATATTTGGAAAAAAAATCTAAACTCGAGCCAGTATCCATCATTTTAGTCATTACCATATCAACCTATCTACAGTGGTGATGACTGAACTTTGATGGCACTTTGTGTCTTCTCACTTACTTTCCTAGGTAGCCTGCATTATGGTGGCTGTCACCCCCATTTTATAGATAAGGAGACTGGGTCTCTGAGAGGCTATGTGACTTGCCCAATATCTCACCAGTAGTAAGGGGCAGAGCTGGGATTCAGATTCCATCCTGGCTGACTGGAGAGTATCCAAGTTATCACCACTGCATTATTCCCCTTTTCTGTTAATGAGGAACTGTTGTCAAATGGTTGGTCTGAGCTCTCCTTGGTGTTTGGTTGTTTGTTTTTTGTTTTGTTTTCTTTTTTTTTTCATTTTGTTTGCTTGGCATTCTGTTTTTAAGTAATCATAATTTGTTAGTTTAAGTCCGACGCTGGGCCTCAATAAAAACATCATTCTATGAAAACTCAGGGATAATCTTGTGCAAAAAATAGACTGTAATGGTAAAACCACTGTCTTTATCGTCTACGGCAAGCTCTGAAAAGTTGCCTGTTTACTTCCCTAAAAATTATAGCTCAGTTCAAATACGTCGTATGTGACAAAACTAACACCACAGGCATCATTTGTATCGACTCCCTAACATGGGGAAAGACTTGAGTTCTTACTCTGTCATTTAATGTTTTTGTGACTTGAAATGAGTAAGTAAATCTCTGTATATGAGTATGAAAAATAGAGATTTTTCATCTGTGGAATGGGACAAACTATACCGACCTCACTGGATTATTGAGAGGACTGAGTGAGGTACAATACACAGAGCGCTAGCACGGTGGCAAAGAGCAACTGCTCGAGAAATGTTGGCAAATTATTATTATACTCTTACTGAATTCTCTGATAAATATCTTATTTAT
This sequence comes from Trachops cirrhosus, assembly GCA_028533065.1. Classification (NCBI taxonomy): domain Eukaryota; kingdom Metazoa; phylum Chordata; class Mammalia; order Chiroptera; family Phyllostomidae; genus Trachops; species Trachops cirrhosus. Next base: position 9,980,295 of record CM052538.1, on the reverse strand, counting down.
AGATACTTTACACAGTTCCTTAGCCCTTTAAAATGTCATTGTTTATTCAGTGTTCCAAGCTACAAAAGAATTGATGTGTTCAATTGCATGTGTTCAAAAGTCAAAAAACAAGTGGTGTATATTAATTTGTCCTTCCATTAAACAAGTGGGCGAAGACTGCCGGCTCTTAATTTAGAGCATTGATTTCTAATCGTGAAGGTTATTTTTGATTGCGCTTCTATCTCTCTGCATCAGAGGTCAATACTTTCACTCAGAATAAGCTACTACAAATCGGACCATTGCAAACAAAATTGGTTTGTGTGTTGCTATCATTGCCCAGAAAGCTCCGTTCCCCCACTAGTTCCTTATCTCAGGCTCTTGCCCTCTTGTCTGGCTCCCTCCTGTAGCCCAGGAAGTAGTTTCCATGCTCCCAGCTGTGCTCAATGAAATCCATCCTCCGCCTTGTGACCCCAGTGATCTCTGTGGGGTGCAAATCTGATCATGGAATTTCCCTTTCTCCACATTCCCTAAAGGTACTCTATTGATAACATAAAGTAAAAATTTCTTTTCACCCCCACAAGGCCCTTCATGGCCTGACTCTGTTAACTCAATGCCTTCAAGCTCACCAGTTCTCTCTTTTCACTCGTTCTACAAACACACTCAGATATGTAACAAGCAGCTTCTCATCTCCCCATTTTTGCCCATTCTCTTCCTTCCACCCAGCTCCCTCTGTCTCTCCCCCACCACTTCTTTTGTTGGTGAAGTGCCAAATCATCTCTTGAAACTCACATCAAATGTTACATTTCCGTGATCCAGTTCTGGTCCTTGTAGTCTCGCACTGTGGAAGTGGGGTCCTCGTGGTGTTGCTAGAAAAGCATTTTGGGGGACCCATAGGGAGGATGAGGTAAGATTTATGTGGGTGAGAATAGAAGGCTGGTCCCTGGTTTCCAATGCCTTATTTCTGTCCATCTTACTCTGAAAGAAGTCCAATCTTTTCTTAGGCCCAGAAATAGGGCACCAGTCCAGACATTTAGTGCCATTGGTTCAGTCCGTGTGTCTGTCCCGATTTGGCTAGCGTAGTTTGTTTGTGGCTGCCACTGTGCTCAGGCCCACACAGTCTGCCGTGGGCCCCACGTGGCTGCTAGGGCCACATGGCTGCTGTGGAGAGAACACACAAATGAAAGGGACAAGCACCTGTTACTGGGTGAGAAAAAGAAAAAAAAAGGCCTTTGTCTTTGTTAGGCTCAGCTTAGCTTATCTTGGGCTTGGGAATGACTAGGCACTTCTTTAAACTGAACAGTCAGCTTCCCAAGCTTTTGGGCTTGCACTGGCCCCAGCCCCTTTTCTATTTCCTATTTCCCAACCTACTTCCTAGATCTCCTGTGTTGTGCCCCTTATCTAAGCCTGTCCTTTTCCTAGGCTAGACTGACAGACCTTTATGGTCACCTTTTGGCTCCCACTGTGCATGCCTCATAGAAGCACCTCCCCCTGCACCATCTTCACTTCTACTGCACATGTACTCACCTCCCCCCTTCTCCCCCTTCCCTCCCTCTTCTCCCTACACTCTAGTACCATTGGGCAGCTGCTCCCTGTGTGGGGGAGGGGAGGGGTGTGCATCCCCTATGTGGGGCAATGCTGCTATCCCCTTGAGGGTGTGAAGCTGTAGCTTCCTGATTAAGCAGACTTATGCTCCCTAGTTGATTATGCTTAATAGTGTCTGATTCCCTTTGCTTCCTTTCTTTATTAATAGTTAGCTATCTATGCTAACAACACCAGATTGAGTTAACGTTTCCTTTTCTGCATGCCTGTAATATCTTGTATCTATTTTATTCTAGCTCTAATTTCTTTATTTATTGAACAAACGTCTATGGTTCCCATTATGTTTTAGACACTATTCTAAGCATTTTACAAACAATCATTCATTTAATCTTCTGGACAACTCTGGGAGGTGGGTGTCGTATTTTCACTGTCATTTTACACGTGGAGAAACTCAGGTACAGAGAGATTGAGGAGTATAGCTAGTCAGAGGTAGAGCCAGCACGTTAATTCAGCACTGAAGCTCCTGAGCAGAATTGGTTAACTTGTGCACTGTGTTCTTAGTCACTGTGCTAACAACTATCTCTATCCCTACACTGGTGTTGGAAGGATTTTTTCCAGTTCTCATTTCAGTGTGTCTTTCTCATATCAAGTGCATACTTACTGTATGTGGATGTTGGATAAAGGTAAGAAGTTGAATATTAATAATTCAGTGCTATCCCTAATCCTTCCTTTGGCTTTTCATGCCTCCAATTTGTTGTCTCCTTGGGCCACAAACTCAAAATTTATTTTCTAGAATGCTGGACATCAGAACAGCTCTTCTAAAACACCCCTGCACACTTACTAACCTCTAATCAAGGTGTCTCCACCATTGTTCTTGGGGCACAGAAAGCAGAGAAGTTTCCATATCCTTAGCAGTTCTTTTATCTGTGGCAAAAATGAGTTATAATTCTGGGGTCAGACAAGCCTCTGCTAGAGCACTGACTCTGTCAAGAGGCAAAAGTGGTGGTGGCATTTCAAACATCCAGGCCAACAGGTGCTGAGTAGCTGCTCGAATAAGTCATGGCATTGTAGGATTTGATCATCTGCTTTGAAGGCCCAGAAGTTCACTCTTTTCACTTGATTAATTTCCAAGACGATGACTCAAGCTAAGCAAGCTTCGCATGAAACAGAGGTGGCACGATGAGAGTTCTATAGCCAGACTTGGGTTCTGATAGAGCCTTCACCGTTGACAAGCTCAGTGACCTTGGGCTCTCACTCTTAGTTTCCTCCTCTCAAAAACACGGATAATGCATCTTCCTCACAAAGATGTGTTCTGGAATGAAATAAAATATTGTATTCCTACCTTAGTTACTACTACCTGGCACATAGTAAGCTGTCAAAGGATAATGGCAAGTTATAACAAGTATAATTGTCACATGGACAGAATACACATGTCAGCATGACCAAGACAGGCTGTCTTTATGGTCAAGCTCCCATGAAAACCTAGATCCCAATCAGGAGCTACTTGATGGATGCCATGGAAACCAGAGAAGGGACAGGTAATTCAGCCTGCATGAAGAGGGGCATTGGAAAAGGTCTTGTTATTTATTTAATCATGCATTAAGTAATTATAGATTAGACAACTATTACCAGCCAAATACTCCATTAGGTGCCAGAGATAGTTAAAACAAGAACGAAAGATTCACTTCCTGCTCTCAATTTGTTCACAGTCCTGATAATGCAGGCAATAAATAAGTGAACAAGCAACTCAATGTATAATAATAGCTTTTGACACATGCTAGAAAACAATAAATGTTGTGAATTGATGGAGAATAACTGGGCAAAAATTGGAGTATTCTCTTAGCTTGCTTTAACAGATCCTGAGATGAGATTGTGTGTCAATGTGATTTATTAGATGTTCCCAGGAAACAATGGTAAGGAAGGGAAGTAGGCCCTGGGAAGGAAGGAAGGCACATAAGAGTGCAGTAAAATCAAAGACCCCGAGGGCAACACTGGCCGAACCCTGTGGAGAGCGGTGAGGGAATTGCAACTCAGCTGCAGAGCTGAGCCCATCATGAATCCAGGGAGCTGGAGCCTTTGTACCCCTCATCCATCAGGCATTGGTTAAGGCTGCACCCTGGGACGGAGGGGGCTATAAATCAATAGGTACTTTCAACTCTCAGTGTACAGTCAAAGCCATTCTGGCAGTCCGAAAGTCATCCTTGGGCAAAGAGACACATTCTGGCATTTGGAAGTGAAACGGCACTGGGAGTTCATGTTCACGAAGATGAAAGAGAGAACCGAGGGGATGTGGGCAGAGTGCTGACAGCATCCACTATGGGGGTGAGGGTGTCATCTGAAGGGATGACGTTAAAACCAAGACCTGAGAGATAAGAAGGATTCAGCCTTGTGAAGGACAGGGAAATGTTTCCCAGAAGAAACAGTGTGGGAAGGCATTGAGATAGGAAAGGGCATTACACATTTAATGAATTGCAAGCATCTATATGTCAGTAACATCATGAGTGAGAGGGGAAATGTAATCAGACTGAGGAAGTATGCAGGGTCCAGAAGTTTGCTGAACAGGTAAGGGAGTTAGGATTTGCTCATTGCCCGAACCATTAACTCTGCCGACAGGCGTTCAGGTAATTGCTTTAAGGAGGCAAGAGGGGAAAAGTGGTTAATACCATAGGTTTTGGAGTCTGACAGTTCTGAGTTCAAGTTCCAGTTTTGTATCTAACTATGAGTGTCATTTGGGAGATTCTTTAAGTCTCTGAGCTATAGTTTGACCATATGTACCATAAAGACAGTAAGAGTATTACCGCCCTCATGAGGTGGTTAAATGTTGCCATCCATATTAAATCATAGCCAAATGATGGGAATCCAGTAGGCACTTAGAATATGCTTGCAATTATTATTATCGTTATCAGCATCATTAATGTTTCTACACTATAATTACAGAGTGAAATAATGCCCCCTCTTTGGTTTTAATGTCCATTTGTATAAGAACCAAACAATTGTGTCTAGGGCTTTAAGCAAATACAGGAATGTTTCATTATCATGTGTCTGATAAGCTAAAAGCATTCCAATAGGAGAAAAGATGTTATTTAGGTTTGAAATGAAGTGAGGCAGATAACCTTGGCAAGAAGAGATCTCAGAGTGAGGAAGAGGTTGCCAGGTTTTTTTGTTTGTTTTGGTTTTTGCAGGCTTTTATTCTCTTTTTGCCTTGTTCAAGCAAGCCAATACAGAGGTCAAAACACAGGGACATTTGAGAGTTTTCAAATGTACAAAATCAATTGAGAATAGTAAAGGCATCAAGAATTACAGAATACTCTATCAATTACTGTCTTAAAGAGATGGAGAAACTGATAGTTAATAACTTCAGATAATAATTTATGTCTCCCTCCAAAAAACCCTCACTCGGTGGCGGACAGTGGGTCTGGGCAGTGTTGCTGCTGATGTGAAGAGCTCGTTAGCTAGATCCTCTGTCACTGTCCCTCTCTCTTTCTCTGTCTCTGTCTCTCTTTCTTCCTAGCTTAGGTGAGTCTTCATTTTCTTGGATCCTACAATGACTGTTCCAGGAATTATTCAGTCAGTGAATATTTGAGCACCTATTATTGGCTGACACTACAGTGTTATGAGGAAAACTCTAAATTGAGACTTACTTATTCCATATTTACCAAAAAATGTTTTGTCTCAGTCCTATCTAAATTTTCATGTGATTACTAATAAATTACTTAATGGGACTCTGTCTAAATATGTTCATATGTGACATGAGGCTGGAACTTGCATCTCCACTCTCTCCTAGCTACTCCCAAGCTACAGTTAAATGACAGATGACAACGTGTTTTAATACACCAATATTATTTTTGGAAAGCTCCATTATTACCATTGCTATATAATTTATTTTTAAAATAATTTAAAAGAATAGAAAAACATTTGATTCTGTGAATAAACTAATTAAGGCAGCTGAGGAAAGCTGATGGATGAAGGGAGATTTGATGAAAAGCAAGAAAAAACCGATCAGAATAGTTTCAGAGTTCAAATAGTCACTCAAATGATCCGTTTACTGTTCCCTTCTTTCTGATGACTCCATCTAACAGTGCTTTCGATCTGTGGCTCTCAAACTTTAGTGTACATGAGAATCGTGAGAAGTTGAGTCCTGAGTTTGTTAAAACACAGATGACTGGACCCTCCACCAGAGTTTCTCATTCATTGGGTTTGGAGTTAGGTTCAAAACTATGTGTTTCTAACAAGTTTCAGATTAAGCTCATACAGCGAGGCTGGGCAACACACTTGGAGAAGTTAAGGGAGCTCCTGCTCTTGCCGAGCTTGCAAGAGTAAATGAAAAGACAAAGTTTGAATGAATGGGGAAAAAAAGAAAAGAACAAGAAAATCTACCCCTGAGGTCCAGACACAGTATGAAAGTGTCTACTCGCTGAGGCATATCAACTCTAACGTGCCAAGAATGGAGCTCTTGCCTTCTGTCCACAAGCCTGTTTATCTTCGTCTTTCCCACCTTGGTTAATACATTCTCAACCCAAATGATCCAATGAAAAACTGAGGGGTTTATCTCAGCACCCATACCCAAGCCATTTGCTCATTTATTTAGCAAAGGCTTGCTCATTTAGCATGCGCTGTACATCAGGAGCTGTATGTCAAACACTCTTCGAGATTCTGGGAGACAGAGAAATGACCCAGACGAAGCCCAAGTGCTCTAAAGACTTAATTTGTGCATGTAAAATATAAAACACCAAGTAAATAAATGCACATATAGTGTATGCCCTGTACTGCAACCAAACGGGAGCATTTCACACCAGCAGCATTGCCACCCCGATTTCAGCCACCCTCGCTTGCCTCGTCTACTGAAATGGACTCATAACTAGTCCTCCTGCTTCCGCTGTTCTCCAGTGGAATGAGCCACCCACAGTTTTCAGGTGATTCTTTATAAAGTATCAGATTATGATGTTTCCCTACCTAAAAACTTTACATTTAGTATGAAATCCAGACTCCTTAATTAGCATGGCATACAAGATCTCTTGAAACTGTTTTATGTAATCTCTTTGCCATTCACAACCTCCTATAAATTTCTTTCTTCCTCTCTGACATACCACATTCATGTAAGCCTCAGGGCCTTTGCACTTGCTGTACTGCCTTCACACAACATTCCTTCTGAACATCTGATTTTCCTTGTCATCATTTCAGTCTTAGAACAGTAGTTTCTGACCCCACTTCTAACACACCTCACTGCCACAACTCTGTGTTTTATTACTCTTTTTTTCCTTCATAGCATTTATTGCTCTCTGAGACTACCAGCTAAACAGACAACTATTGCCAGTCAAATGTAAGCTTCATGAGGGCACTGGCTTACTCAGACTCGTTCGTTGTTATGTCTCCTTATGTCTTAGGTGCATAGATAAGCACCTAACATATCGTACGCACTTGGTTAAAATTAGCAGAATAAACACATGAATGAATAAAGCACTATGATTAATGGTCAAGGTGTCTCTTCAAATCAGTGTGAAGCTCTTCAGTGTCAGTGACCATATCTAGTTCCTCCTTGTGCCCCAGTGTTTAACCCAGTGCCGTGCATGCAGCTGATGCCCTACCAATGTCTGCTGAATGAATAAATACATAAAATACGCATTTCACTGTCTTATACTTCTGACACAGCCTCCTAAATTAGTTATTAGTTCATCTGTGTTAGAGGTAAAGGTTCCTAAGGGTTAAAACTGTTTGAGGAGCTTGCTTCAGTAGTGGCAAAGAACAACAAGACAAAGAAAAAACAAAAGAAAATGAAACAAAGACTGATCATCCCAGAGACTGGGGGAGCAGAGGTTTCAGAGGATTAAATGTCACTGGGCAGGTGTGGAGGAGGAACTGAACACTGACCAGCGGATTTGTCCTGAAGACAGATTTTGATAAATTTGAAGAGAGCTGAGTGAGGAGGAGAGTGGAGTTCAGGTAGGAAGTGGTAATGAGAAAATAAAGAGAATAGGTATAAGAGATGTGTTTAAGAACACAGAGACAAAACTCTTCAAACTCAGGTTTTATTATGATTTGGAAATGGGGGGTGGAATTTAAACAAATTTAAACAAAGGTGGGATTAGAGCTGGTGGGGAGGGAGAGTCCAGGTTGCGGTTGAGTTTGGAGGTGAGGAGAGGTGAGGAGTTCAAGAAGAGCAGCCTCTCCCTCTAAAGGGGAGGTGGGCAGAGGCAGGCGCCAGGATGCAGTAGACAGGGACAAACTGTAGGAGCTCGTCCAAGACTCACTTGGACTTGATAAGATGTGATGAGGCAGAAGTCATTGAAAATAGTGGCTCATTTGTTGATGTGTCAGGAATGAGGGAAGGTGATTATGTGGTGAGTGTGGATGATGTAAGGGTACAGAGCCTTTTAGATTCCATATTAGAAGATAGAGAAAATGAGGTAATGAGAGACCAGAACCTGATAATTAAATGGAATTAGGTGAGCATCAAGAGGTAAAGTGTTAAAGAACTTTTGAGAAAAATAAACTGTTTTGGTTACTGGTTTCACCTATGTCTAAATATGTACTTTTGAGCAAATTATTTACTTTCCACCTTAATTTCCTCTCCTATCAATTGTCAAGATTAAGAGAGAGAACGTGTACTCAACACTTGCCAGAAGAGCTGGATGAAAGAGAAAAGCTCAAAAAAAAAAAAATAATAGATTGATCAGAGTAAGGAAAGGTCCAGAGAGGTTCTTAGATGCCATTTTAAAATTTAGTACATAGGAATCACTTGGGAAAGTGACTTTAAAATGCATAACCTGACCCCATCTCCCCAATGAGATCTGAGCCTGTAGGTTTTCAGCAGGGCCTGGGAATATGCATTTGTAATAAGCCAACATTCTAGCTGATGCTCTTAAGGGTGATCCATGAGTCTCACTGAGAAGAGCCTTGAGAAATGGAGAGGTGATTGATGGAGCTGCATGGTACGGAGCCAGCACTGTACTATTACAATTGTACTGGTATAATAGCCATGATTGACCTTCTAGAACAGGGTTCTTACTATGTACCTTGAAAACTATTCATTCATTCATGCATTCCTTCACTCATTCATTGGTTCATTCATTTACATTTACAGTGTTGTATACCCACCACTCCTGTCTACTTCCAAAACATTTTCATCACCCAAAACCTGTACCCATCAAGCAGTTGCTACCCGTTTCCCATTCTTCCCCACGTCTGAGAACAACCAAAACTGTCTCTGTGAATTCACATATTCTGGATATTTTATATAAATGGAATTACATAGGATGTGAAGTTGTGTGCCTCATTTCTTTCACTTAGCATAATGTTTTGGGGGTTCATCCATGGTCTAGCAGGCATGAGTACTTCATTCCTTCCTTTTTATATCTGAATAAGATTTCACGTGTGCTTATACCACACTTTGCTTAGTCATTCTTTTACTGATGGACATTCAGAGCACTTCCGGCATTCGGCCATTGTGAATAGCGCTGCCATGAATATGGATGTGTGGAAACAAAACCTCTCTCCGCAGAGGCATGAGCCTCGGAGATTCTAATGTAATCCCTTTGGCTGAAATCACCCAGGAACTTTTAATATGGGGCCTCTACTGAGAACCTCTGTCAAGGTATTGATTGGTAGAAACATTTGAATTTCTGTGTAATTTTAGCCCTATTAACAGACACATTCCTTTTCTCAGACTGATAGAACATTCTTCCACAGGACTCAGTGGAAAAAGAGCTGTGATTGCAGAACAGGTTGGAGCGAGCAATTGGCCTGAGTGAATTAGCTCGGTCCTGGCTCAAGCGTAACCATAGCACATGCAGTCATCAATAACCTCCTGAATGTAGTCGACTTTTCTCTCCCCATACGATTGCTTCCTGGCAATGCTACAGAGAGGGGTAGGGGGTATCACGTTCTATCCCTGACGGCTGAATAACACAGCCGAATGAGCCAAAAATGAGCCTCAGAGACCCCTCCCAGTGATCTGAGAAGGGGCGTCAGGATTTATCAAGGCTGCCTGTGAATAATATCCAGGGGAAAAAAGAAAAGAAATTGCTGTGGCAATTATTTTAATGGAAAGGACCGTTCACTCTCAGACCTAGACATCATTGATGTCTCGGGAAGGTATGAGCGTGTCCTTTGATGCGAGGCTTTGTACTTCTGTAAAAGCTTCTTCAGAGGAGTTCAAAGTGCTTTCCATGGACTTGCTCCCCGTCCCTTTCAACCCTTTGTGAGATGGATAGCAAGTGCTCTTCTCATCTCGCAGATGACAGGGAAGCTGAAACGCCACGAGGTTAAGTGGTGTGTTCAAGGCTTCTCTTTCCGTCCTTCAGGATGGGACCCACGGCTCCTGGCTTCCAGGGTCCTCACAGCTGGCCCTCTCACCTTCTTGCCCTTTCATCACAAGAGTACCATATAATAGTTACTAAAAAAAGTATCTGCCACCGTGCAAGATGGAGATTTCCAGTTGAGAAACTGCCTGGACCGAGTTTGCCATCAGGGTCACAATGGCATTACGGAATCATGGCATGGAGAAGTCGTTCACATTCGTTTTCATTATTTTTGTTGGATTTCACACAGTTGTGTGAACACCATCAGTATTCATCAGCTCTTCATAAAGTGCCGTCTTTAGGTGGTGGAATGGAATGATACACTCTCATATCACGTTTCACTTCATTGTGACAGAAAGGGTATTATAAAGCAACCCCGGGCACATAGTCTACTTAAAAGATAACTGAGACATGATTATTTTTGAGCACAAGATGATACATTTTTTTTTTCCTGGACGAAACTTTTGATTAATATTGTTGGTTTGGTTGAATAGTTCTCTCGTCATTAAACCTTACTTTAGCACCACAATGTAATATGAGGCCCACAGTGTTCTGAGCACAGTGTGAACTTCAGAACATCAGAACCTCATAGCTGCTGTGTATTTATTATTTGTCTATCTCTTAAATTATAAAAGTAATGACTGCAACTAAAAAAATCAAAATAATGAAACTGAGCTCATAGAAAAGGATTTAAGAGGAAAACTAAACATGTTCTTCTCTGTTATCACTTTCCTGAATTTTTCTGCATTGTGCTGCAATCTACCATATTCCAGCAATCTGTCTTGAATAGCTTTTCTTTAATTCGTTTCACTATACAAATCTCATTTTTTTATTACTTACAAAGTATAACATTGTTTGGCTATATAATAATTTATTTAATTAAATCCCTTGATGTGGAAATTTAAGTTGTCTCTAGTTCTTCAATAATTAAAATATCTGTAATGAATAAATAGACCATTATATATGTAATTTTATGTGTTAAAATAGAGAATACAGTTGTATTCTTTGTATTCCTATAGAAATAAAGTGTTTCTATAACTTATGTATATATATTTTGAAATATGTATATACTTATAACATATAGATATATGAGTATAATATATATTTATATATGGAACACATTACATATATTCATATATCTTACATATTCTAGTCTAGATATGTTGCAAGTTTTTCCTGAGGAGCTTTAAAACAAAAATTACAACTTTTCAAACCCCAACATAAAGTATCTGCTGAGTCAGAATTTCCTAGGGTGTATACTGAATATCAATTTTTTTTCTTTTTTAAAGTCCAAAAGTTTTTCTCTTGATACATTACATAAGTGATTGTCAGATTGTTCGCCCTACACATTGCTCCTGGAAAAGCAGCGGTGAAATTCAGCAAAACAGTAGGTTTCTGCTTCATGGAACAGGCAGTTTTTAGTGACTGGTTTTAGTGACTTATCGGAAGGATTAGGCATCCACTCAAGCAGAATACCTGTCTTATTGCAGATGGAGGTTTCAGAGCTGAATAAGAAAAGAACTGAGCTGTATTGCTTGGAAAGAAGTTTTACACTATATAGAATTTTCCAAGTGTGTAGAATCTCTCTTTTCAATTTTTATTACAGCTAACAATGATTTTGTGCAAATATTAGTATTTTCAACAGTACTGGATTTTGAGCAAGAGTATAGTTGTCCAGATGCTTTATGAGCACCTGTGGTTTTACAAAAAAACAATCCTGGAAAATAAAAATATACGAAACAAATGGGATGCTTTAGTCTGCCTGAACAGTTTACTGCTCCCTTTATACATTTAGAAAATGTGTTTCTTGGATAAGATCTCAACTTGAAAGGCTTGTGGGGTATCAAGAAATCACCGCTCTGAACCCTTTCTTATTAAAAAATACATAGACTCCCGCTTTGTCACAAGACCGTGCTCTTGGTTATCAAGAAGCTATTGTGCTTGCAGAGAATAATTAAGTCACTGCCTATGAGCTTATTGAATATTTCGAGGGAAAATTATTTCATAAAACATATTGCAGCAAGCCTGAACATCATCAATGTTACTGGCACATTCAGTTTTTCATTACCAAATGTTACTATATTTGGGGGCACCATGCTGATTTAAAGGGCGATCAAATTTAAATAGAAATATTTGTGCTAGCTTAAATGAACACTTTTAAATAATTCTATCATATTAGTGCATCTAACTCAAAGACAAAAATTTTGTGGGGTGGGCAGCATATATTGGTATAAAGGGAAAAGTAACTCTCACCTGAGAAGAAATTCTAGATTATTTCACATTTTACTGTCAAGACTGAAGACACACATTGAGGAATTTCTGGGTGCCTGTAGTTATCATGACCAAGGTTAAGCAGCCAGCTACTGTTGTTCTCTTCTGCTGGGCCCACTTGTAGGTCTCCCAGTACACAAACAAGTTCATAGTTCAAGTGCCACAAGTTATTAGACAAGTAAATGTTGGATGAGTCATGTAATCTCTATATAGTTCAACTTTACCATCTATGAAACGGTTACAACTGTAACAGTTACTTCACACAATGGCTAAGACAGTTAATTACTATTGGACGTATAAAGTACTGGGCACATGGTCTAATACATAGGAAGCATTCATTACCATTTTCAACAATTGGACACATCCCTGGGGCCATTGTGGTTAGTTATCCCTAAGAGAATTGTCCCTAGTCCCCCTGTTTTGAAATCCTTTGAGAGCATGGAATAAAAGGAAAAGGAAGGGGAGTGAGTATTATTGATGGGTAGCTATTCTGTTCTAAACACTCTGCTAGGTACTTAGGATACAATAGTTCAATGAGTCTTTGCACCAATCTTACAAAGTCAAGCAAATAAGGCTTACAATGGTTATTACAATGTTAGTATGGAATGCAGAGTATAGAGCAAGTATTGGAAACTTAGTCTGGCTGCAGTATTAGAAGGAAAGAGACTCAGTACTGACAGGCATACATACCATTGACTTTATTTTCTCCCAGCCCACGGCATCTCCAACACCATCACTAATGCATAATGAAAGGGACTTCGATTTTGAACTTCAGCCCTTTCATTTCAAACTATAGGCTTTATGCCTGTCACTGTCTATTATCCAAGTCTGCTTTATTTAAGTATACATTTAAAGTTGGAGGGACACACAGTATAGCATCATTGGCCCCAAAGGAATGAAAGTGTCAGCTTCCTTCATTCTGTGGGATTGCTACTGATATATACGGTATCAGAATATCTTGCCAATTCTACTCAAGACTTAAAGGAAAACATGACTTTCTAGCCTAAAATGAAAATAAATTTGTCCAGTAGATTGTTCACTGTTATATAGAGAGAGTAGGTAATACTAACTAAATTTTTCGCTAGCTGATTACTTGTGTTGGCATGATAGAAAAACATTGACTTCAATGTTGATATATTCTGGTTCTAGACACACTCAACCACTTCATGAATGTGTGACTTTGGAAGTTATTTATCCTCTTCAAGCCTTAATTTTCCAGACCAGTTTGAACAATGACGGTATCTATCCCATGGAATGAATATTTGGATAAACAAGATATGAAAAGCCCTTCTACTGGGCCTGGCCCACACGAAGCCTTTCAAAATGACATAGGACGTCAGACACTGCTGAGCACCCACTTCTAGAACTGGGCTCCCTTAACACCTATAGTAAGAGTAGATTAATCCCAGGATGTAAATT
>CM052538.1:9945881-9966290 GCA_028533065.1 Trachops cirrhosus | reverse complement strand
TCCCTCTCTTAGCTTCCAGAAGTCCCTGCACTTCCATTCTGACATGTTTAACCCTGTGTGAAGGACACTTCAGTAGCCTGAAGAGCCCTAATGAGCAAGAATCACGTTCCTGCCTCACAAAATCATAACACCTTGCATGGTAGTTAGTGTTAAATAGTCAGGCTGTAACTTATATGGGATGACTAACTGAAGGGATAGGGAATATAATAGAATGTGGGTTGGTTTAGAAATTGGACCTGTTGATGATTAGCTGCGTGTCATCCACCCTCCCAGTCATGCTGTCTACATCATGTAAAGGTTGGATTAGGTGAGCCACCAAGTCTCTTCCAACTCTAAAATTCTTGGATCAAGTGGAGTACCTAATCCCCCTTGTTCATTTTATTCCTATTTTAAGCTCAATTTTACTGACTTGGGATAAGCTTCTAATATCTCCACAACCAGGATATTAGTAATACAATCCTTATCTTTCTGGATCTCTGCAAGAACTAATTAATAAATAATGTGGAAACTCTTCGATGAAATACAGAAAGAAATGGGAAATTACTTATTACATTTTCATAACTGCATTTTAAATGGTAATAGTTGCAGGTCTACATTTCACTTATGAACAGAACTTTAGCTATTAGTGTTTGTAAAAAAATATTAATTCTAATTTTACATTCCTTTTTCCCTGAAGAAGTAATTTTCTTTATTATTTCTCAACTTTTATTATAAAATCCTCCACAACCCAGTGGGTCTGTTGCAGTAAATCTTTAGGCCCCGCATCCTTATTTCAAGAGAATAAAGGGTTTGCAATATGCTTCTCCTTCCCAGCCTCCAAGGGCTATCACAGTGCTGGGAAGGGGTAGGTGCTTCAAAGCTGCCTGCTGTTTGCCGAAAGAAAGAAAAGCAAAAATAGCTTCAATAGTAAGTAGCCCATGGCAACTGTGTGGCCTAAACTGCTGATGGATTTCCAGTGATTTCAGGGATCAAGTCTTCAAAGGTTTTGTTTTATCACTCATGGGTATTTCACAGGATGCCTCACATAACAAATGCTCTAAAACTAAAAGTTCTCATTAACAAAATTAGGTCAGGACTCGAAAGTGTTTGGAGGAGTGTGTGAGCGTCTTTCATTGTGTACTAAGGAGGTGGTGGATGACATCAAGGTTGCCAGGCAGTCTATCTTCTGGGGCCTCCAGGAAGGAAGGGACCAGGATGTTCAAAAGCAGAGAACTTGCAGCAAAACAGGGCTATGCATACATGTGTGCCACCTGTGTGGAGGGAAGGGGCTCCCTGGTGCTGAAACAGAGCTGTGATATGTGGTTCGCAAGAAAATGGTAACAGATGTTGTATTAATGTTGCCCATGGCCGCAAGGTTGGCCCCTTTGAGGCGAGTTTGAGCTGATCGTACAAAGTATTACTTCATAAAATTGTTACGGCCCTAGGAAAATCTGCTGTTAGTGTTGTGTTCTGTATCTGAACATCTTTGACACTTCTTTGTCACCTCTTTACTTCTGCATCCTGACCTTGATTGGTTAGTATTATTATTCTATTGCTCTGTAACAAAGGAATACAAACTTGGTGGTTTATACCAATGCATATTTGTTATCTCGCAGTTTTCGTGGGTCAGGAGTCTGGGCACAGCTTAGAAGTGTCCTTGGCTTAGGTTCTCACAAGGTGTTAGCTGGAAGTGAGTTCTCATCAGGAGGTTAGATTGGGGATGTGTATGTTTTACCACTCATATGGTTGTCGGGCGCATTCAGTTATGACTGTAGACTTGATGGAAGCTTGCTCTTCAAAGCCAAGAAGAGGGAAAGAGAAAGACTCGAACCACGCAGACACCACAGCCTTATATAATGCAATCATGCATGTTGCATATTCTCTTGGTTAGAATCAAGTCACAGGTCTCACCCGAACTCAGGGAAGAGAGGAACACAAAAACACGACTTTCAGCAGGTGAGCATCATGAAAGGCCTCCTGAAGCATCTGTCTGCCCTGAGTTCCCTTCAGGTTCTCTCATTCTTGGTGTGAACCCTGTTGCTTCTCTTGAATTTCCAGTTACAGGTCTGACACGTTCTACTTCTCCTTCTCCTCGGACCCCTATTATTAGTTTTAGACATTCTCTTGCCCTTAAAGGCTTATCACATAGGATCTACAGGGATTTTGCATGTTTGTTCACTTACTATGTGTTTATTAATCACCTACTATATGAAAGTTATGTCAGAAGTGGAATGTGCAAAAATAATGAATCAAAGCAAAGACAAAAACAAAGCAAAGCACTGCATTCACAGAGCTTACTCTCAAAACTCCATGAGTTTGGGCTACCTATCGGCTTACCCTAGTTAGAAATGGATATAAGCCAATGAGCCGTGGTAATGCATCCCGGCACGCTCAGGTGTGTGCAGTGGAGGGGTGTGATGGGCCACAGGTGAAGGCCTAGAAGTGGAGTGAACCTTTAGAAAACCTATCCATTCCTCATTGCCTTGAAAGGGCAAGAGAATGCATTTATTTCCTCATTTCAACCTCACAGAAACCTAATAAAGTAGTCTTAGTGACCACATTTAAGAAAAAGAAAAAGAAAACGGAGGTCAATGAAGCCCTCGTAGTTCAAACAGCTTGTAAGTCACGAACGTGGGGTTTGGGCTCAGGTCTTCTTCCCGCTAACATCGGTGCCCCAGACTGCTGCTCATATAGAATACCATGTATCCTTAATGGAGAAGTAGCCTCTGTGTAATGGATTTGGGCGAATGATCCATCTCTGTTGACTTTGATGCAGTAGCATTCAAGAATATTTTTGAATACATTTGAATTTCAGTAGGGCATAAACAATATTAAATTTGTCATCTTATTGGTAATGAGATGGAAGCTTTAATTGTTGTTTTCGAGGACTTAGCAACTTAAAGAATCAGGCCTTGGAGATGTCTCTCATTTAAATGTGCATTTTAATAAAGCATTTGTTCTAAAAGTTGAAACATATTTGAACAGTTTCAACTAACCTCAAATTTAAGTATTTTGAGATGCATTAAAAGACATATTTTTAGAATCAGAACTCATCAACACCAGCACAGAATGAACATGCTAAGTCTCAGTTTGAAAGAGAATTCAACTGGAAAGGCATTTTCCTCTCTGTGGGATTAGTGTGTTTATATTCAGTATTATAAATAGAATAGATCCACAGTCAATTGTAAATGGCTTCTTCCAAAATTACTTCTTTCTGCTTGTGTAAATGTAGACTATCTGTCGCTGTGATAGAAAATTATGGCTAGTAAACATTTATCTATCCAAAAGAAACCAAAGTGGAATGTTCAGATTATTGAACGATTTACAAGAAAGTTCTTTTAGGGGTGCTTTGGTCTTTAGTCATTGATAGCCTGGATTTGGCGGAAGTGGTGCAGGACACTCACTCTCTTCCTCATTCTGTGCAGACAGACACCTTCAATCATTGTAACAGCCTGTGCGATGATGGCTATCTATTATTATCCCCATTTAACAGATATCACAGAGGCAGAGTCTCAAAACAGTACAGTGTTTGCTCAAGGTCTAACCTGAACATAGCATTTACAGATTACAGAGCTTTTTCTCACACAAGATTGTCTTGTTAGTTGTTTCTTTTGTACATATGATGTGTAATCTAGACTCATCAGAGCAATTCACATTTCTTTACCCTTTCAACAACCCTGATTGATGAGGAAGATAGGGAAGCCATTTCTATGCCCGTAATGTAGAGAACCATCCTGTAGTTTTGGAGACTGAGCGTTCTACATTATGGTAAGAAGCCTAGAGGTGGGGCTTCCACTTGGTACCTAGGAGGTACCAACTGTGGAGCTCTAAACAAAACAAGACAATGTGGAATAAACAGAAAACCCCAGCCTATCTCAGAGAATGACAAAGAATGAGAAGGAAGTTCTTCACAATATAAATAAAAGCCCCAAGGCCTCTGTTATTTATTTATACCATTTCTTGACAGCCCATTAAACCCCACCTGGCTCATTCCTCTGACCAGGGGTTGCTATGCACTCCATGCTGTTTCTTTAGTCTATACCTTTTTCACCTGGAGACTCAGCCACAAGCCTCTGACTTAAATCCCACCTACATGTCAAAGGATGAGCCCGTTGTCTCTTCAGGAAGTGTTCAGCTCAAAAGAGGGAGTTTTTACAAAATAGCACATTTTCCTGATTATAAAAGTTAACTCATGTTGGCTTTAGAAATTTTTGAAAAATCTTTGGAGAAGCATGAATGGAAAGTTTTTTTTCAAAATACCATATTTTACCACTATTAACTTTCAGTTTTATACATGCTCAGTAATGGGAATGTACACACAATTTAGATTGCACTGCACACACTGTACGTAAACTTCTTTTTTTTAACCAAACTATATACCATCAACACACTCGCACTCTTTCTTGTCATTACATGTTCTTCTACAACATCGCTTGTAACAGCTGTGTAGAATTTCATACATATCATCAGCATATAAAGATATATATTCATTTATCTAAACAGTTTCTTATTTTGACCCATTTAGATTATTTTCCATTTTTCAATACTATAAATAACAATGCAATGAACATCATGATGGATAAATATGTTATTACATCTCTTCTTATTTCCTTAGCATAGACTTTGACAAGAAAAATCTCTGTATTAAAGTAAATGTGCATAGTAAGGAGAAAAGTGTCTCAACAATGTTCTACAGTCGGGTGATCACTAAAATGATGTCCTTACATTGTGAGGAATATTGGGAAAAGTATTTTGGAGGCAGCTACCCTGTCGGGAAGTGATTTTTGTTCACTTTTTTTCACTCTCTTGCCTTTGATTCCCCAGTTGCTATCCTTTCCACAGTCCCTGTCCTCCAGTCTAATCTGCCCTCACCTGCCAGACTTACATGGAAACCAGGAAGTCTTGCCTAATGGACTGTACCCCATACCACACCCCGGGGGTTCTCAGACAAATCAACAGGGCATGAAACTAGGGGCTGGGAAACAATAACAACTGATAAAAGTAGATAAATGACGTGTAGGAAATCCTGCTAGCGAAGATTTTTATTGTAATGAGTAATTTACTGCAAAGTGACGTTTGCTGCATGAGGTCTGTTGGCTCTTACAGATGGCCCGAATGTGGGAAGAATGTAGGGATTCTGGTTGCTTCCACAGGAGGCTCCTTTGAAGTAGGGGGGCTTGGTAGGATCAGGAATTAAATTAGATTGCCTACACTCTAAGGGACTTTGATGATCTATGTGGACCAAACCCCATTTTTATGTACTTTACTGTCTTCATAACACTTGTGTCAGAATTCATTTATTCGTGTGCTTTTCATTGTCTACTCCCTTGCTAGAAGGTAAACACCATGAGACAGGTACTTTGCCCGACTTGTTCCCTTTCTATCTCCAGCATCTAGCACAGCCTACAGCGTGGTTTTGATTTCAAACAGTATTGTTGGGATAAAAGAATGAAAGAATCGCTACCGTTCTCTGACCTTTGGATGTCGACATTCTCAGTATGTAATAAATGAAGTCCTGATGAATTGTTCTGTTTCGTGTGTGGCATCAGGCATCTCCTCGGCATGTGCACCTCTCCGTAGTTGTACGGGATGCTCCTGAAGGAAAAAAGGGGTAAAACGTAGAGGAAACTTTCCACCAACCAGCTGAATATATATCTTAAAGGGCAAATTAAATGACTATTTATTAAAAATTTTTCACTAACTGGAGGCTAATTAAAATTATGTCAGTTTCTGATTTTAGCACCAGATCTAACTTCCTGGATCTGGCATTCTCAGATTAGGCTTGCTGACATTTTGTCTATAAACTATGCTTATCTCAAGTCTGGTTAATACAAGAATTTGAATGAGAAGAAAAACTATTTGAATGAGAGGAAAAGCTAGTGGAATCAATGATTTGTAGGGTAAGACTCAAATGTTACATTTCCCTCCTGATGGATTTAAGTGTTTGTAATACATTTAAATGGAAAAATAAATCAAATTTACCATATGAAAGTAATGTCGTTATGTCGATACAAATGCTCTGCCAATTCTACCTGCCCAGTTCTTTGTTAATGGAACTCATCTTTCTGAATTATTTTGTGATATTCATATTGCCATCTGTGTTATTTATATATGCTTACTCCGGGTTTCTTCTTAAAAAATCTTTAATTAATGCAGAGCTTAGAGAGTAGAAAGAAAACGCTAAATCAAGACCATTAAGCTATGACTGAAAAAGCCATTCGTTTTCATTAAACATGACTTTAAGCTGTCCACATTGGAGCCTAAGCATCTTTCCAACCAAAGTGTTTAATTTTCTCCTTTTCTCCAGTCTCTGATGGCATCAAGACCGTAGCCAGACCAAACATTCTCCTAGGAGCCATCCCTCCTCTCTACGGGCCCAGAACACTGCTATGCCCTGCATCTGAGCACCTACCTTGCACTGTTAAAATGTCCTGTTTCCACAAATATTAATTGACCACTGGCTATGTATGTGCCAGTCACTGGGATGTTGTTAAACCAAAGAAATCCCTGCCTTAGAGAACTTGCTTTCTAAGAGGGGAGTCACTAAACCAATAAGCAAATAAAGCTATGATATAATTCTGGGTAAATGAAGGCTGTGAGGAGAAATAAAGCAGGGTGAAGGGTAGAGATCTCGTTTGATCTTTGCCTATCTCTGCTTTTATTTTTCACACCTGTGCAGCCCATACCTTCTTATCAGTGATATCAAGCTACTTGGTCACCCCATTTTCTGTTCCCTTTCCTCTTTCACTGCACACATCACTGGACCATCTTTGATCTGGTATGTTCTTTTAGGAAATTTCTGTTCATCTTTCAAATCCCAGGTTCACTGTTACCCTCTCGGTGAACGCTCTTTATCTTCCCTACCCCTTTCACTCACTCTCACACTCCTCCAGAGCTATTCACCTTGTTCTCTCTATCACCAAACCTCATGTATTAGGTAGATAGATAGATGTAGATATATCATTTTCATTTTAACCAGTTATTTTCTTATTGGTTTGGGAAATTTCTGTATTAGATTGAGAAGGCAAAAAATAACTCTTAACACAGTGCTTTACACAGGCCATAGACTCCAAGGATGGTTTCGAATGAATATATGCATGAATGAATGAATGAATGAATGAAAGAAATTCTTCTACTATACCTTCAACAATGAATTAAACCCCAGATCTAGAGCAGTGCCTAACACATAGTACGTTCTCAATAATAATTTATTGAATAAGTTATGTTTCATTCAAAAATAAACATAAAAATTATTGAATAATATTTAAGAAATAATTCTTAAATTTGGAAAATTTGCCTATAAGACACACTCCCAGTAGCCAACTGTTGTAATCAATTCTACCCAATTTCTTTTATTAAATTCTTCCTTCTTTATATATAATTTAATCATTAATAAAAGGCTATTTTATAAATAGTTTAAAATACTTAGTCTTAATTAAAACATTATATATAAGTCCATTTTTGTATTTCAGCAGGTCCATTGCACTCATCTTCCATGTGTACAGCTCCTGATTCTTGAAAGTGTCGCTGATACATCACACCACTAAATTTGAAGTCTTTGCTAGGGCACATGTACTGGTGCTTAGCAGGGAAGGAGCCAAACAGTATCTCCAGTAGAGGACAGGACAAGGTCTGAACACAGAGCCTTTCATTCCAGCCAGCAATTTATCAGCAATGGTGACTTAAGACACCTTGGTTAAATTCGAGCATAGGGGTAGAGAACAGGTAATTTCATTGCATGGGAGAAAGCATCGCTAACCTGCTCAGATTATTTACATGTGCCCTGTCTGTCAGCCAGCTTCCTCTCTTCCACCGACTGATTGTGTGCACTTATCTGGTCTTGACATTGACCACAACTTGGAAAGTCAGGCACCTGTGTCACAAGCTTTGAACACAGGAGATAAATAGACCTGAACTTCCACAACTTATTGATGCTGTTGTCATTTCAAGTGCCACATTACCCTCTCCCGCACCTCCTGATGAATGGCTTTCCATCTTTGTCAAATGAAAAAAAAATGCTATGGTGGTATTTTCAAGAGTGAGCGGTGACATCTGCACAGAAGTGTCATCATCTCAAATATTCTTGTAAATACGGTTAGCCCACTGAGCAGAACTCAGTGTCTGTGGATTATTACCAGAAAGGGGAGTAAGAATCTATTTTTTACAAATAGGCCAGCTCAATATTAAAGCATAGTTCCAAGAAATATTGGAACCTTAGAACCTTCATCTTTATGAAAGAATATGCACAAATAAAATATCTACTATACATATTCACACATTAATTTATACAAGCAATTTATACAAGCAATTTATTCTTGGTGACTTAAGCAATATGAATCAGAAAATAGCAGCTTGGGTAAAATTTAACAAATGTACACTGAACTTGGAACTACTTTACATGAGGAAGATACTTCTGTACAAAGAGTTTAAAAGTCTCATACCTGAAAAACAAATGTAATAAAACAAATATAATAAAACAAATTTATTTAAACTCAAATGAGATTCATTTACCAAACTTTAGTGCATGAAAGCAATAAGAGTGAATTTTTGTATATTTAAGAGAATCGGGCCATGCTTCCAACTTGTATAATTAAGTGGTCTAAGGACAGTAAATTTTATATAAATATTACTTGAAATAATTTTTCAAAACTTTATTGGCATTAATTATATTAAGAGATGACACCATAGGTGATTCCATTCTTATGGTTTTTTCCCCTTAGTTTTCCAAAATGTCTATAGTGATTCCCTTTAAATTAGAAAAACAAAAGAATCCATATTATATGAAAAGAATGGGTTGTGTGTTGTTCCTTAAGATTGAATCTGTAGAAAATTTCCTCACTCATCTGTGAAAATGAATACTGGGCCTATTTTAAAAGTGTCTCTCATTCAAATGCATTTGAGTTTTTTTAAGACCAATGTTCTCATAGATGCTTCATTCTTCTTTATGCTCAGTAACATGCTACCGTGAAAGTATGAAGTCAACACTCAAAATTTGGAAAATGCTTGGGATTATTTTAAACATTTAGCTTTTGGGGATTATACTACTTTAAATTTGAAGTTTGCTTATATTTTGGATATGGGAAGAACACTACCTATCCTGGAATCCAATTCTAGTCATTCTATTGCTCTGAGACAACCATTCAGTCTATATTTAGAACAATCGACTCAGTAGAAAAAAGAAACAGGCCTCTTTCATCACTCTTTGATCTGATAGGTGTATCCAAATGCTGGTCAGCTTTCCAGGGAATGTTGCCATGGGCAACAGTTTTAAGAACTGGATATGAATAAAGGAGAATGTAGAAAAGAAATACCATATGAATATTTATCTGTGTGACCATGTCCATTTTTTTCATGTGGCTGTCAAGACTCAGATCTTCACATTTTATTTATCTATTTCTCTGAGCTCTTGACCATATTCCCCCAGAATCCTGAAATGCATACCTAATCAGCCTCCTTCCCCGTGCCCCACCTCCTGGCTGGCCCAGTGTTTTAACTCACTGAGGTCAGAGAAAGCCACCAAAATGATGCTCTCACCACATCCCTCCCTGTTCAAAAGGTCAGTATAACACTACAACTATTTAATAAGTGACAAGCATTCCGCTAGGCCATGGATCTACCAGCATGAAAGAGCTTCTGCCCTCAAGAAAACTCAAGATGTTTTTATTTGCAATCTAGTAGGAAAAGAAGACATGTGAACAATGAGTTCTAAAGCAGGACGGGATGACATCAGTGAACACTGGAGTCTGAGGCGAAGGCTTTCATAGAACAGTGAAATGAACATTGAATTATTTAAAAGCCCAACCTCTAGCTAATTAGAGTACCACTGAGAGCCCTTGGTGTGTAGTTTTAATCCTAGATTTAGCCTGTTCTTTGAGTTCATGAGCTTTTATTCCTGTCTTGGCCTTTTTCACCAGCAGCTAAAGACTTTCTTCCATGAGGACACTTTTTAAAGGTAAATTTAAGAAAAGTCAAATCATACCAGTTTGTTAAATAAGGATGGGGATGTATTAACTGATGTACCCAAAAAGTTTAGAACTACTTCCAAACTTTTAGCAACCATCTAAAAGTGAAGCTTCAGGTGAAGCTTAATCCAGCAACTAAAATATCACCCCCGAGTCCTGGTTTCCCTTTTATTCTCCATGTCTTCCATGTAGGACCCCTGGGTATCCTAGACCAATCTTCAAGTAGCACCTAAAGGGTAGTTATGGACCCCACCTCCTTCTACTAACTTCAAAAAGAACAACTGATATTTTCTAGAAGTCTAATGCAATTCCTGAACCCGAGTTGAGCCACAGCCCCACTCATAAACCAGTCACTGCTGGAGTGTTAGAGCGATTGTCTTACCCCAGTTTGGGACCATCTCGAGACTTAATGGTGGTGTCATCTCTAGATGCCTACTCAAACAGGGAGAAGAGTGCTTACGTCAAGGGGGTACCAGTACTATTTTAGCACAAGAAGGGAGAGTGAACTAGATGGCAAAGTGAATCAGATAAGAATGAATTAATTAAAAATCAAATAAATAATTAATAATGTTTAACATCTTTATTTTTGGACAATATTTTTATAATATCTTCTTATGCTGTAGAAGGTATCCCCAGCTGAAATGCTGTTTAAATTCAGAAAGTCTGTCTTCTATATTGTGTTTTCCCAGCAAAATCTGTCACAGTATTTTTGAACAAAATAAGCACCCAATACATTTATTATTTTTTTATTCTAAAAATTTCCACTCCACCATTCTACTTATTTTTTTAAGTGACCAATGTTCTCTCTAATTTTAAAACCAAAGTTCCTCCCGTGTCTTTTCAGAGCTTCATTTCCATTTAGCTCATTTCTTCTCAGAACTGAATAATATTCCATTATCTGGATTTTCCGCAGTATGTCAGTCCATGCGCCTACCAAAGGACATCTTGCCTCTTCCAAGTCTTGGCAATTATAAATAAGACTGCTATAGAACTGTGTGAGTGGGTATTTGTGTGCACATAAGTTCTAAACTCACTGGGGTAAATAACAAGGAAAGTGATCCCTGGGTCATGTGGAAAGAATACGTTTAATTTGTAAGAAACCGCCAGGCTGTCTTTCAAAGAGGCTGCACAGGTCTGTATTCCCACCAATGATGAATGAGAACTCCTCGTTGCCCCATTCTCGCCAGCACTTGGTGTTCTCAACACAGCTACAGTTGACCCTTGGACAACACAGCAGTTAGGGCACCGACCCCCACGAAGTTGAAGATCCACATATGACTTTTGACTCACCCCAAACTTAAACTACAGTAGTTCCTCTGTCTCCAGAGGTGATTGGTTCTAGGGCCCTCCTCGGATGCCAAAATCCACAGATGCTCAAGTCCCTAATATAAAATCATGTAGAACAATGCATATACAGTTTTTGAAATTAAGTTATCAATAGAATAATATGTCTAGAATTTCTAAAAATATTAACAAGATTTGCAGTTGCAGTTGACGCTCTGGCATCTGAACCCCTGATTTGGATACATGAAACACTCACCTCCTCCAGAGTATAGAGCAGAGATAACTATCACACACATATATGTTTTATTGAGACATTATAAAATTAGTTATAAAATATAACAAAAACCCTAAATGCAGGTCCTCTTCAAGGTTTGTAGTGAGAGAAACATTTGACTGAGCCCACAGATTTTTATCCTGAATTCCAGGCAGACCAATCCATGAGCCTCGGGTGTCTGTGAAGCCCCCGTAGTTATATGAGAAACTGCAGTGTGTGTGCCTTTTTCTAAGAAGATAGTTGATAGGTTTCCTCCTCTTCTTTCAAGTGTCCATGCCCTGTTAAAGGTAAAGAACAAGTTCTTCCTTCATTGTGGATATAAAAGCTGAGGATCTTCATTCGCTCATTCATTCATACAAAAAAGCATGCCTGAAATGACTTTTATATGCCAACCATTATGCTAAGACCAAAAATACAGTGGTGAAAAAGTTTAGAGCAAATTCCCTATAACCACAGACTGAAGAATAGAGGGAATAAAAAGTAGAGATAACTGTATGTGGCATACCTAATTTCTGGTACTGAAAATTCTACCGTTAACCAACCACTTAGTTTTTGCATCTATACAAAGAGTTGGTAACCAGAAGCTACTCTGCATACAGTGAGTAACCACTAGCTGACCTAATTGTACATATTAAGTCAGCTAATTGTAATATTGTACAATTCTGGATAATTCCAAAATCTACATTAATTACCCTGTTTTTCCCTTTAATAGGCTATCCTTAGTCACAGAAATTTCTAACAGCCTGCTGAACACCATTAGGTATATGCTATAGTGGGTGCTATAAATCAAGGTTCCTCAAAACCTGGCTGACATTTTCCTCCTTTTATCTGTACCCCGCATGGCTTTGACCTTGCCCTAGGTCACTTTTTTCCTTTTTGCCCTGTTTGTATAGAGCACACCATGAAATCCCATTCCACCCATTTAAGCTCGCTTCTTCAAAACATATTTTTTACTCTTTCTTTCCCCCTTGCAGTTCATACCCAATCACTTTCCAAGTCTAGCTCAATAAGTCTAGCAAATGTGAATGTTAAATGTGCATTTTAAGAGTTGGCTTCTAATTAGGTTATTGGACTGCTAAAAGCTTTTTCTGTTTCATAACAGCTTCTCAAATCAAGGTCATGCTCCTTTGGTCCTTCATGTGATGTGTCTGCACGTTGTGCCCCCAACTTGCCTTTGCACACATATCTCCCACCATGCCCCAGGCTGAGCCTTCACCAAGGACACCGTGGAGACATTGGAGTTGTTCTCAGTAATCTCACATTTGTGCCTTTGGCAACGATATGACTAATAAAGCGATAGCAGCCGTGATAATTACTATTGAGCATTCATTGTGCCACTGGGCTAAGTTCTTTGCAATTATGAATGGCAGGCTGCCGAACACAGCGCTAAGTATTTGGACTTTGGCCCTGGCTGGTGTGGCTCAGTGGGTTGAGTGCTGACCTGTGAACCAAAGGGTCACTGGTTTGATTCCCAGTCAGGGCACATGCCTGGGTTGCGGGCCAGATCACCAGTAGGGGGCATACGAGAGGCACCAACCCCACTATGATGTTTCTCTCCCTCTCTCCCTCCCTTCCCCTCTCTCCCTCCCTTCCCCTATCTCCCTCCCTTCCCCTCTCTCTAAAAATAAATAAATATTTTTTTAAAGAATGTGAGCTTTGAATGCCAGCTGTGCAACCTATTTAACTGAGAGACTTGTTCAGTTACTTAAATTCTCTATCTCAGTTTCCTGGTTTATTCAAGTAGATACAACACCACCCACCTCATAAGTTATGCTGAGGAGTGGATATGCTATTGTAGTTTCATGCCCTGCCTCATGTACAGTAATCACTCAGTGAATGTGAATTGTTAGTAGCATTATTAAAATTCCTAACAGGTATTTGGAGTAGTTATTATTATCTCTATTTCTGTGTGAGACTTACCGGAAGGATGGATACTGCATATTCCTGTTACATTGTCTTATTCCCACTTTAGCATGTCAGAAATGTTTGCAGGTTCCTTGCACATTTTCTATGAAGCCTTTAATTGATTTTTCCCTGTGTAAATATTATTATTTGTTTACCCCTAATCCAGGATATTCTTCACATAATCGGGATATTTGTTTATATGTTACATCTTTCTAAATTGGATAGTATATCATTCCTTTGGGAGAGCAGTTGTAAGGATAGAAAGAAGCAGGGCTTGGTGTAAAAGCACCCAGTTTTGAATTCAGATTCTCCTGCTTCTCAGCTGTGTGACACTGAGCAAGTTGCCTAGCCTCTCTGATCCTCAGTTTTCCTATCTCTAAAATGGGAACAGCAATGGCTTCCAGTGTGTTCCTGAAAATTAAATAAGCTGGGAAAGGAATAGCAACTAGTACAGTGTCTGGCATGGAGCCAGGGTCTAGTTCAGAATGAATTACCCCCTTACATTCTCCTCAAGAGAACAAATTTACCCAGCCTTGTACTCTTCAAAGCAGTTAGCACACTGTCTTACAAATATTTGGTACTTAGAATATATCAAATTAAATTAAATTAAATTACGGTTACATCCAGAGATACCAAATAGCAATGTAAATAGTGAGGACATACTGCAATATGAAGGTACTAGCTGCATGCGTGGTTGTTATAAAGTTATCTTCTTCTTATGATTTAATAATGGCATATCAGAGCTATCCCTGGGGTGATCTCTTACAATATCTCTTATAAACTATAGCCTGGAGAATTAATCTTTGTGAGATCCTCACCTCTGTGAACTAATTCCTCACTAGTTTTTGTATTCATTGAACTCCAGAGATAACTACCATAGACTTAACCTTTGAATTATAATTGTTAGTTCACATTTCCATATTTTAATGTGGGGATGGCCAAAAAATTTGTTTAGTTTTTTTCCATACAATGGTTCTAGTAGCACTTACTTGTCTTTAATTTCATTCAAAACAATTTTGTTAGATTGTATTGTGACAGGTGTCATATGAACGTGCATTTAAAAAAACATCAAAACTGGTAAATTTTTGTAAAGCCATTTTAATATTGAAGATGAAAAATACACATTTTTGGCACATTATGCTTTATTGTTTCAAGAAAGGCAAAAATGCAACTGACACACACACACACACAAAGATTTGTGCAGTGTATGGAGAAGGTGCTGTGATGGATTGAACATGTCAGAAGTGGTTTGCCAAGTTTCTTGGTACTGTCGACATTCTGGCCAATACTTCTTTGCTTTGGGGCTGTCATATGTATGTTTAGCAGCACCCCTGGCCTCTACCCATTAGAAGCTAATATCAGGAGTATGCTATTGGCTTCTCAAAAATAGCATACTCAAAATATCGAAATCAAAAAATTGGTGAAAATGAAAAAGTGTGTCTTTTATTTTACGGAAAAAAACTAAGCGGACTTTTTGGCCAACACAGCACAAAACTGTGATCCCCTCAAGGAGAGGCCTCCCTCTTATTTGTCTTCCACCTCTAGTCCCTGACATGGCACCTAGCCTGTAGAAGGAGCCAGGCACCAGGCCTTGGGCCTTAAGGAACTGAGGAGACAGAAGATCATGATGAAGTGTAATCATGCCCTCGGCACGCAAGGAGTTCCAGGTGGGTGAGGAGACAGGGCCTCCCACGTAGGAAAGGAGTCCAGGAAGGCTTTCTGAGGAAGCGATGTGTGCACTGTTTTGACAGATAAGGGGCAAAACAGTGTTACTATCAAAAGAACTCTCCTTTGTTTGAACCAGTGAATGTGTCTTTGAGTCAAATCTCAAAGAAACCTATATTACAACATTGGCTGTTGCACTTAGCCACGAAAAGGCTCCCATTTTTCATTACAGCAAAGCCACGCCGCTTGCTAACTGATGTTCACTTCTTGAAAAAAAATACACCAAAGGAATGGTGGTACCTTATAAACTATGCTTTACAGATCAGATCCTTTTAAATTGCTCTACAAAGCTCCCTTGTGTCAAGCTCATTCTCGAAATGATCAAGTAGTCTTCTCGAAGAGCTCCAAGATCACATCAGGGTGGAGAGGATCCCCTCTGTGGTTCCCCCAGGTATTTGTGTGCGTGAGCGATTAGACACAATGGCTGTCAGTGTGCACCTGGGGGAGGAAGCGCAGTTCCGGTGCTGCCGAGATGGGCTGCCAGCGCCCACTGTGTGGGTATCACTGCAGATTTTTCTCACTGATATTTGGATGCGGATGCCCTTGGGACTCATAACAGAAGGTTACAAGATAAATACTATAAATCTCTCCAAAAAGTTCACCCAGGGCCTTTGCTAAAAATTGGCCGTGGAGCCCTGGAAAGACTAAGTAAGTGAATCACCTCTTCCCACCTGTCTGTCCCCAGAGATCAGCCATGGACTGTGGAAAGGACTGATAATAAATGAGAAAACAGCATGAGAAAAGCAACAGGCGTAGAAGACTGTGGAAGAAAGGGACTGAGGGTAGTTTTCCATTTCTACAGTACATTTCACGTATGCACTGATATGTTTCAAAAAGGTTACAGGGTAGTCAAGTGTTTAACGGGGCATAAAGTTGTATACACTGGTATGAATGGATGTTTCAGCTTTGAGATATGGAGATAAAATGTATCTTTTTAAAAATGGATGGAAAGATGAGTTATATTCATACAATACAAGTAATCAAACTTGTGGAAGGTATATTAATCATTTAACAAAAAATCAATACTCTTTATCCTGGGGCACAGAAAATAGAAAATTATATAAGACAAAAATGCTTGTTCACAAGGCAGTCAGTACAGTAAAGGTGATTGGCAAGTAATCAGTGAGTTTCCTGTATGAACAGCACAGCAAGAGAAGCAGAGGTCAGGGCAGAGTTAGACCAGGGAAGGCGGGGACGCAGGTGGGATTTTTTGCTGAAGATGTTGACTTCTGAGCTGGGATATGTGAATGGGTTACACACTCTGCATTTTCCCAGGTCTGTGAAGACAATAAGTTAGCATTTGAAATTATTATTATTATATCCTTATCAAGTAAAGACTTGTGAACAGCCAGGCACAGTGCTAAATGTTTGACATATTTTCTCCTCATGGCTGTAAGGTGAGTGCACATGAGTATTCTCATTTTACAGATGGAAAAACTGAGGCACAAAGAGAGAAGAAATCAGGGAGGGAAATGGGGACAACTGTAATTGAACAACAATAAAAAATGAATTAAAAAGAGAGAGAGGAGAAACCAAGCATACTCAATCATACATTACAAGGTCAGGATTCAAATCCAGATCTTCATAAATGCAACGCCTGGATTGTAAGGCACCCTGTGCAGGGACATTAGAGCTTCCCAGAGGACAAAGATGTAAACTGGATCAGTCAAAGGCTTTCTGGAGGAGTGGAGCTGGGACTGACTCCTGGGAAATGGATGGGGGGCAGCAAGGCAGAGGACAATGGTAGGGCATTTGCCAGGAGAGCTGAACACGTACGTCTGAGACGTGCTTGCTCTCAATGGGCTAGGTCCCTCTGATTTTCTGGTCTTTTAGAATCATGGTGGCTCAATCTTGCTGAGTCTTCCAGACTCCCCTGGATTGGATGGCATTTCAGCACTCCAGCACAGGGAATGAGAAGTACGCCTACCCTACCGTGATACCCTCCATAGCTGAAGCGGCTGGGAAACAGTGGTTTTACTTGCTTCTGACCTTGACAGCAACCCAAGCCACTGTAAATTTAACTCACTATAGTTATGCTTTTTCTCTTCTTATGCCAGTGTTTCTCAACCCTCTTTCATTATTGTATTCCTAGGAAGCCATTTTAGAATTTTTTTTCTAGTCAACACCCATTAAATTCTAACACCCCAGATATGTGGCATATCCATATATGTATATATAAATATTCTATGCAGATCTGTGCTTTATACATAAAAAGTAAGATTTTTCATCATGAATTAATTATCACCCCCTTGGAACTGACTCAGCCCCTGATGATCGTGGATGCCTCCTGCTATGCTTTGTCCCCTAGTTTGCATTCTGTTGTAGTATGAAAATAGACAATTTGGAGTCAGGGTAGCTTCCAAGACAGTCACCTAACTTGCCAGTATACAAATTTGTCTGTGGACAATGGTGATGAGAATACCTACCTAGGGAAGTTTTACTAACAGATTAAAGGAGATAGCCCAGAAGCAAAGACAATAGGAACTTAGCAAGTATGACTTTCTCCTGTTTCTCTGGCATAGTTCCTTTCAAGCTCAGCCTTTCTACTGCATTTTTCAGTGCTGGTTTGCTCTCTTTTCCAAGGACAGAAGCAAGGAAGCAGAGTAACCACGGAAAAGATTTAAATCACAGATGGCCAATCATTCCATATACAGAAGGGATAAGAAATGAACACTTTATAAAACAATAAATATGGGGATAATGATACTGTACATTTTGAGAGTATTTCATCAATGTAAAATGTTTTCACACTCATATTCTGCAAGATTGCTTGTGGAAGTGAGTAGAAATGCAATTATGAGGAAGGATGCACCAAAAAATGGAATTATCTTCTGGAGGGTGGGCCCCTAGATGTACAGGCTTCCCCTGCTAGATGAATGTTCTAGGAGCCCATCTGGATCAGTGTACCAGCTGGCGTTGTTGTAAGTGGCTGTGTTTGCCTTCAGTGAAATTTTTTGGAAGACTCTTTCGTCCTGTTTGCCCATTTCATGATGGGTGATTTATGCTGCACCTGCCCACACTGTGCTGAATGTTCAGCAGTTTCGACCAAAAATGGCATGATCCCCATGCCCCACCCTCCCTATTCACCCAATCAAACCCTGAGTGACACTTTTTTCCCCTGGATGAAAAAGTCCTCAAAGGGAAATGTTTTGCCCATGTGAAGGAGCTGAAACAAAAAATGGCAGAAGCACTAAAAGGCATCACAATCAACATGTTCAAAAACTGTTTTCAACAGTGGAAAAAAGTCTTGATAGGTATATTGCATCAAATAGAGAGCACTTTGAAGGCAACTGAAATTTAAAGATGTGAGAATAAATGCACGATTTTTATAAATATATTCCAGGATTTTGCAGGGGGGGGTCCCTCATAATATTAGCCTCACTGAGAGTGAGTAATGTCAGATATCATGTGGCTAGGCCAAGGTCACATAGTAATAGACTGTGTAGCTGGAACTACAGTCTAATTTCTCTGATTCTAAATGAGTTAAACTCCCTTGTTACTTATCATTACTTAAAATCCTCACTTTTCAAGCATAAAATCTAGTCAATTGTCAAAAGTTGTTTCAAATCTATAACTAGGCTTCATTTTGCTTCAACTTTAATAATTGTCCTTTGGTAAATATTACATTTTATATTGGTGATCCCTACCCCTAACTTTCATTGAGATCTCATTAGTTCTTTGAATAATATTTGAAATTCAGCATACTTTTCTGTCTAAGAACGGACTGGAAAAAATAGTATCTCTTTTTCATGGGCTTAAGGTGGAAAGATTGAAAACTGTAGTCCTTTTGGCAGGTACTTGGAAGGAATACTGAAAGAAACTTTCTATAATGATGCAAAGTTTTACTCAATAAGATGCAATAATGATCAAACTGATTTGTTTTTGTTTTTTTTTATCACCTAAGTTATTAGATAAACTCTACCTCTAGCCATTTCCTGTGAATGCATTTAAAAATAATTTACCTTTAATGGACAGTGGTAATTGGAACGTAGCTGGTAATTATTTTATCTGAAGTGTCTCCTGTGCCTGGATCTATGCAAATAATAGGCTCCTGGCTCTCTCTCGGCGGCATTCGGAGTTTGGTTTTAATCTGCATTGTAATGCTCTGGACTATTTCGATGGTAGAAAACCTTGCCAAGGAAGCATGCAGATCAGAATCCTAAATCCCAAAAGCACAGCCCCTCCTTTCATGTTGGACTTGGCAGTTTAATAAGAGCAGCAGCTAAGAACAAAACTGCTCAGATGTGTTTAGAGCAGCAAAGAAAAGAGGCAACAGTTCTCAATGAGCCCACGATCTTTACCAGGAAGCTAGTCAACTTAAGATAACTTTCCCATTATTCTCGTAATAAAGTCTTTGGGGGCACTCCAATATAAGTGTCTTTATTAATAGCTCTCCTGCCATCCATTTTTAGGCACCGTTCCATATTCACCAATGTGTCAATCTCCCAAAGCAATATATCTGAGGGTTGTAAATTGCCGTTTGACAGGAAATTGTCAGAGGAAAAGCTTATTTCAACTAATTAGGAACTCGAGCATGAACAAGCTGATGCTGTGTATAGATAAAAACATAACATAGATTAAAATTAATTATTAAAGTTTATTTAATTAGAAAAGTCTTGTACTTAAAATTTGATCAATAGGTGATAGAATGGTATTTATTTGCTAGAGGATTATATTTTACTCATTATCACAAACTGAAATATAATATAGTGAAATTCTAGTAAATATTACTGCATTTTCAACACTGAATGAGACACTAATAGGAATATAAAAGAACTACATAGATTACTTCCCTGACTTTCAAAAGCTTACAGTCCTATTGGAGAGCTAAAGCGTGCACACACATACACACACACACAATTTTATATGTGTATATAAAATCTATATATATACATACACATATATACCTATATGTATATACATATATGTGCATATATACATATATACATATACATACATATATAGAGAGAGACAATAACAAATCTGATTAAATTACAAAGTATACGGTAAAGATTTGCATTACTGAAGGCTAATTAAAAAGCATTAATTCAATATGCAGAGTAATTGCAGGAGGCTTTAGGAAGAGATCCCACAAAAAAGAACAGAAGATAAGGATGGTCATGGACCAGAAAAGATAAGGATCAAAGCACCTGAGCAAAGCCTGGCCATGGAGCAGAAAGGCTGGGAAGGTTGATTCTTGCTAGGAACCCAGGGAAATGTGGTGGAGGCAAAAGTTAGAGAACCAGATTATGAAGGGTTATTTTGTAACTATTTTGGAAA
>CM052538.1:9838547-9945381 GCA_028533065.1 Trachops cirrhosus | reverse complement strand
CTCAAGTCACACTGGGCTATCTAAAACCATGAAAATCTGACATTTTCAGGAGATGAATGGGTAGAAATAGCAACACCAAAATGCGAAGGCTAAGGGGACAATGAGTACAGTTATGGAAGTGTAAAGCCGAGGGACATGGGAAGGAGCTCTGAAATCATTAAAGGCGCAGGATTCCCCGCTGGACCGCCCTGAGTGTGAGTCCCGGCTCCACTTCACTTACCCGCTGTGGTGTGAACTTGAGCGTATTGCCTACCCTCGCGATGGATCAGTGCTCTCTTTTGTAAAATACGAATAAAAATGTTCATCTCACAGGTTTTTGTCTGAAGAGCAGATCAGGTAATATATTTTTTAAATGCCTACCACACGTCATCTCTCAGTTCTGTCTGAAATGATGCGATGTTGATGCACCTTAAAGCAGCAAAACAACTGAGCTTCAGAGAAAAGAACAGACTTGCTTAAGGCCATTTAATTAATGCACTAGTGGTGAAAAGCAGGTTGGAATCACGGCTCAGTTCTCAGGCCAGTATTCCTCCCACTTTATACCAAGAAGCCATTCCCTTGCCAATGCATGGAGAGAATGTGCAAGTAAACATTCAGAAAACCTGAAATTCCCCCAAATCAGTGAACTGTGGGACTCTAAATTTCAACCAGGACATCTCTCTATGCGACCATTTAAAGCCAAACAAACAAAAAACAAACAAACAAAAAAACCTTTCGATATAGTTTGTTTGACACTTAGGAAGGGTCACAACCACTTAGTATGACTGATTTGGACTTGAACCTTTTAGTTACTGCAGCCTCCAGAAATAATTTATTATTCTGACATTATGTAAAAGAGGTAAGAACAAAACAAATATTCAAACTGGCATTTTAAAATACGTGGATCAAAGAGTCCCCATTCTTTACTTTGTATCAAGATGAACCTGTTTGGTACCTGCCACGGAGTGCAGCTTATCTAGATGCAACAGGCAGCAAAGGCTATCTTTAACACAATGGAAAAGGGCAAATGAATGCTAACATTTAATTAAAGCTCCCGGGAAAGAGTGGCAAAGGGCAAATCAGCGCAGGAAGAATGGTGCTGCTGGTGCCTCAGGGAGGCAGGCTGGGTGAGCACCAGCAGGCAAAGTCTGCCTGCAGACAGTGGAATGCGCAGCTCTCTTGGGGTCACCGACTTCTACTACTGTTGTTTGTCTTCAGAAGAGAGCACGCAGGAGAAAGCACCTGTTCACTGCAGTGGGTACATGTAAGGACTTTGAAGTCAGATCGAGCTGCATTTGAGAAGCGCCTCACAGAGTGGTTACGAGCAAGGACTGGGAGCGAGACCACCTGTCCTCAAACACCAGCTACACCCACTGGCTGTGTGAGTCAGGCCAGCCACTGCATCTCTGTCTCTCCCTTCCCTCTTCTCTAAAGGGGCGATAATACCTAGGCACACAGGAGTTAGGAAGATTAAACAAAGGAGTAGCTGTTTGTGAAATGCATGGTAAGCATTAAACATTAAGTATTTGTTTAATATAGCCTTGCGTCCTAGACCCACCATTTCCTTGCTTTACTCCCAGTAGGTTATGTAGCCTTTGTAGGGCTCAGACATCTCATCTGGGAAATGAGTCTATTGATGGTGCCCAGCTTATAGAGTTGTGCACGTGCAGCACGTGGCATACAGCAAAGAATTATTATCTTTTTAAAAATATATTTTATTGATTAAGCTTTTATAGTTGTCCCATATTTTCTTCCCCTTATTCCCCTCCTCCCTGCACCCCCCTCCCCCCCACATTCCCCCATCCCCCTTAGTTCATGTCCATGGATCATATATATAAGTTCTTGGGCTTCTCCATTTCCTATACTATTCTTAACCTCCCCCTGTCTATTTTCTACCTACCATTTATGCTACTTATTCCCTGTACCTTTTCCCCCATTCTCCCCACTTCCCCTTCCTGCTGATAACCCTCCACATGATCTCCATTTCTGGGAATCTGTTCCTGTTCTAGTTGTTTGCTTAGTTTGTTTTTGTTCTTGTTTTAGGTTCAGTTGTTGATAGTTGTGAGTTGTCATTTTACTGTTCATATTTTTGATCATCCTCTTTTTCTTATACAACTCCATTTAACATTTAATATAATAAGGACTTGGTGATGATGAGCTCCTTTAACTTGACCTTATCTGGGAAGCACTTTATCTGCCTTTCCATTCTAAATGATAGCTTTGCTGGGTAGAGTAATCTTGGATGTAGGTCCTTGCCTTTCCTGACTTTGCATACTTCTTTCCAGCCCCTTCTTGCCTGCAAGGTTTGTTTTGAGAAATCAGCTAATAATCTTATAGGAAGTCCTTTTCAGGTAACTGTTTTCTTTTCTCTTGCTGCTTTTAAGATTCTCTCCTTATCTTTAATCTTGGGTAATGTAATTATAATGTGCCTGAGTGTGTGCTTCCTTGAGTCCAACTTCTTTGGGACTCTCTGAGTCTCCTGGACTCCTGGAAGTCTACTTCCTTTGCCAGATTGGGGAAATTACCTTGGTTTTTACTTCACCACCCAGATCAGAAGCTCTAAATCAGATGCTCGGTCATGTTTCTCTTTGGGTCCCCCCAGTGTTGTCAGCATATATGTTTGTAAAAGGAGCAAAAACCTATAAAGACACAGATAAAATATGTTATGTACATGTAACAGAGACACTTTCATGACCTAACTGAGAACATGCCCTCAGAAAAGAGCCACATGGACTTCCACTAAAACACACAAGATACGCATGGAATTGTACTCAGAGAACCGTAGAACATGAGGTTGACCTAGCAGGCACCCAACACAGTAGTGTTCTCTCCTGCATCCTTGACAAATGGTCACCTGCTTCTCACTGAAGCTTCCCACAATCCACCACTAAATCTTTCATGGAGGAAGTACATTTCCTTTTCTTTTACAGTCCAGTGAAGCTTTTAAAAATAGCTCTTTGGTAAAAACAAAAAGTCTCATTTATTGTACCTTCTTCTTGAACCTATCTCCATTACAGAATGGCAAGTCCTTTGAGAGAAAAGATGAGGGATTACCAACTGGCTCATATTTATATGTCCCTACTCCAGGTGGGATATTACCATGCCCCTAGTTGATGCTCAGTAAGTGTTTATTGAGCAAATTAGTTAAATGATTAGGGATCTCGTATGATGTTTCCCTTTCAGAGAATATGGCTTAAGTGAAATATCTTCTACATCTCATCTTTCCTTCAGTTCACATATACCTTGTCACATTTAAAACCTTGAAATTTAAAGGGATCAATTTTCATTTCATGATTCAAGGGTTAAATTTAGGTTATTTTTTTAACACTTGACATTTTGATCTTATGGATTATTAGACCTTAAGAAAAGTCAAAATTTTCCAGTTATTTTACATATTGGGAATCCCAAACCAATCATTAGCACAGCTGGGTCCCCTGCCTCTTATTCCTGCTTCATCTCCACTGCGCCGTTCTGCAAACATTCGTGATGTACAAAGCTCCTTTAACCTACAAAAGAAGCTGTGGCTTTTTGATCCTCAAATCTATGCTGTAAAAAGAACAAACATTATGCTATTATGTTTCAGAGACAAAAGAAGGTTCAAAGAGGTCCAAGGGCATTCTTTATCAGGGAATTAGTTAGGCTGGCAGAGAACTCAGGCCTTCAGATTCACTTCAGCTTTCTTCCTTCCATTGGACCATACTGAGAAGTGGAGATAATCTTAAAAATGGAGAGAATCCGAAATAAAGATATAGCCAACGCAGGTGCTGATAGTCAAAGTCGAAAGGGCTGCCTACTCATCCCCCTCATTAAATCTCGACTGGGCCATTCTGAGGACAGGGACAACTGAGCTCTGCAGTAGAAACCAACCCAAGGATAAGCAGAGAGCACATTTCCCCCTTTTTTAATTTATGAGGAAAATACTATTTCTCTCTACCTAGGGACCACCTTGGGATGGAACAAGGAAAAACAGAAGCAACTCTCTCTGGGAGTTGAACTTTAGATAACTTTTCTTAGCAAAAACAAAGAGAAAACTGACATATATCTTGTTAGCAAATTTAAATCAATGTACCAGCCCTCATTTTCTGTTCTATCTTCATAGCACTTGTATTATTAAAATATATGAAAATTCTTTAACACATTCGGAAGAAATATTCATGAGGTTGACTCCTGGATATGATGTCTGACACCAGGTTCTTAGGAGGACTCACACTGGCTTGCCTTGCTTCCCTGCTGAAGAGCCCGCTCCCCACCAAGTGAGAACCAGCAGGGGTGTGAACAGGGCAACCCCTGCCTTTCAGGGGCTGGAGCTCTAGGGCTGGCCTGCAGGTTCTGCAAGCTGGAGATGTGCGTTGACCCAGGCAGAAGGGAATCACAATATTCTTAATGAGGCATTACGATGTGGCTGTTCTCAGTTGGAATCGAAGTAGAGTAAGCTGAAGTTCTCTTGTAGGTGGTGAATAATTAGCAATTCCGGGAATAGTCAGAACTATGATTGTGGCACTTTTCTTTGATGCTTGGAGTGATCCCATACATTGCAATGCTCCTCTTTCCTGTCAATCATCCAGTCAATAAACACCTTCTGAAGAAACACCTGCACATCATGATTTTGAGGGGTTTATTCTGAGTCGTCTTCTAGCCATTCCTCTCCCCAGAGGGCCAAGGAGATCTGACCACCTGGAGCCCACACTCTGCCTTCCAGTTCCCATTCTGGGAACCCCGGATCCCAGAATATCTGACTCAAGTGGCTCAAGTCTGCTCCCAGGGCCTGCCTGAGCCACTTTCCGGAGTGCAACTACTGAAGGAGGAATTGCATAAAAGTGCATGCAGTTCTCTGCTGGAAGACTGGCCGAGGGCTGATTGTTTGTGGAGTGTGTGAGGAGAGCTTGGACTGACGACTGCAAGTGTCCATACACGTGCGCACAAGGCTACATGCTGTGCGGGAATG
This sequence comes from Trachops cirrhosus, assembly GCA_028533065.1. NCBI lineage: Eukaryota > Metazoa > Chordata > Mammalia > Chiroptera > Phyllostomidae > Trachops > Trachops cirrhosus. The sequence goes on along the minus strand of CM052538.1, from coordinate 9,940,457 downwards.
ACTAGGGGTGAGAAGAAAGAACAGGCCAACAGCCCAGCGCTTCCAGGGAAATTCTTGTCATGGCCCATACATATGAGAAGTGGGTCCGGCAGCCTTTTTAGATTTTGTCCCTTCGTTTTCTGTTTAGTGAAGCAGCAACCAGGTACCTTCCTGGTCCATTTCAGGATTTATAAGTAGATGCAGAGGAATTCGTTAAAGTTCTGCGAGCAAAAGTGAATATGATGGGACAGGCAATGTAAGCAAGTGGGAGGAATGAGACAGATCTGCGCTCCAGGTCCAACCTGCTACTTCTCAGGTCCGGAGCCTCGTGCACTTGAACTTCTCTGAATCATATCTGTAAAGTGAGGCTTAAAATTTTACTGACCTTATAGAATCCCAGTGGAGGGTATAGATGTGAATAGCATGCACTAGAAACTTCACCCACACAGTAGGCATGTTATGAAGGTAGTTCTTTGATAGGTGTGAAGGGTAATGAGGAAGTAGACCTTACAACATTGAAGAGACCTAGCAGAAAGTTGGGACTATTGACCTCAGAAAGGCCAAGATTAATAGGAAGGTGACTTCTACTGAATGCCAAACAGAACAGCTATTTCCTTTTTGAGAAAACTGATTTGCCTAAATTCTTAAAACAAGTAAAAACCATTGTACTCTTTTTAAAAGGCTACAATAAATGGGCAGTAGAAGCTCACAATTTACGGTGTTGTGCAATGGTGTAATTAATGAAAATGTGTGAGCACTTAGGAGTCCTGGGGGCACCACTTCTGCTTCTTCTCTGACATTTAACCATGTTTTCGGTCACCCTATTTTTTTTGTATCTTTCTCTCTCATTATTCTTCTCTTGTTGCCCTTTTAACCTGAGTGGATTCAAAGCATGTCAGCCTCTGGACTGCAGCAATTAAAGGGATTGCGTTAGCTTTACATTACATTAGTGGCTCCGTTTAAAACACATTGGACAGTAACAGACACTGCTGGAAGAGAGGGCTTCGTGAAGCTCACGTTGGAGACTGGTACATGGCTGCATCTGCAATCTCGTGTGCCCCTCAAAGTGCATTCTCTAGTAAAATGATGTTATGTAATAGAATTTTGTGGGCAGAAGAGTATGCAGAACACTCAGGTTTGGAAAGAAAAGATGCAGCCCATTGCATCTCAACCCCTCCCTCAGTCACTGGGTGGGCTCCGACAGTCACTTACCCACTCCTTGACTCAGTTTCCTCTTTTGTGAAGTGGACAATATACTACCTATTTCATAGATGAGTTGTGAAGGTTACATTTTTAAAAATGTTTATGAAGTGCTAACCATCATGTCTGACACAGTGAGGAAGCTCTCATTCATGGTTGCCTCAAATAAATAAACATCCATATATCTCCTAATCGTACCCAAATTCGAGGTGCCTGTGGTCTCCTGATTAAGCCGCTTCTCTGTGTTCGCAGTATCAGCTGTAGACAGGAGGGAGTGCTGATGACTATTTGGGTTAAAACTCTCAGAGGTGGGTTCCTTCTGACAATGATAACTGCAGGAAGGGCTCCAGGGGCGGCTGAGGAATCATGCCAACCTGGAGTTATTTTGAGTAGTGAAAGTAATATGATCAGAAACTTTTACTCTTAGAATACCAAATGTCTGGTGTATGTAGTAATGTGAGCTTTGTATCCTTACCTGGGCTTTCTGAAAATATTTTACAGAGTTTCACATATCTTCATTAGTACTTCTTTTAAAAATGTTTTGTAAGAATATCTTGACCCCTTAAATGAAATTGTTGAAGTTGCGACTCCCCACTCTAAGATTTGAGGCAATATGGTGTTTTTAATTTTCTTTATGTATTATTGACACTCAAAGTATATTTGTGCTTCTAATTGATTTCCAAGTTAAAATAGTCTTAGAACTGTAAATAAGTAACTGAAAAGAAATATTCAGAAAAATATAGATTGTTTATATAGGTAAGATAGTCACAGTTCAGTGTCACTTTATGGATTATTTATTAAGCATTTAATATATGCCAGGCATCTGGCTTGGTGCTGTACTGGTTCTTTCTATAATTACTCTTAAATATATAAGAGCAATAAATAAAGCTTGGTTGCATGTTGATAGCAACTAAGTATCAGAACTAAATTTGATGCCACTTATTAACTCTGAGGCCTTGGTTATAAATTCTCTAAATCTCAATATGCAGAGACATCTGTGATTTTGAGACATTTTTCAATCTCAAAAGGTTGTGAGATTTAAAAGATCTAAAATATATGAACATTCAACATGTTACATTGGAATCAAAATACATTCTAAATGGTAAAGGTATATATGTAGCACTATAAAACATTATCACAGGGGCACTCAAAAGTCAATACTGATATCTGCTAAAGTGAGACATGCTATATCCTATGAACCAGCAATTCCACTGCTAGGTATATGCCCAAAAGAAGAGTGCAGACATCCATCACAGCATGCACGAGAATGTTCGTGACAGCTTATCACATTGACCAGCGATGGAAACAACCCAGGTACCCACAACAATAGAATGGGTACATTGTGATGTGGTTATGCAATGGAACACAACACAGCAAAATAAATACCATGAGACAACATGGTCTACTGCTAGACCATGAATTACTCTCACGTATATAATGAAGAAAAAAATGGGAGTAAAAATCTCCATCACGTATGATTGATTCCATTTATAAGTTCAAAAACAGGCAACACTAATCTTTGGTGATATGTTGGAAGAGTAGCTATGCCTGGTCCAGACAGGTACTAACTGGGAAGGAATATGAAGAATTCATGTGATGGTTAAAAGTGTTCTGTATCTTGCAGTGGGATGATGGTTGTGTGTGTGTGTGTGTGTATACAAATTAGTCAAGGCGTACATGTAAGATCTGTGCATTTTATGTATATTCTACTTCAAGATTAAACTGAATAAAAAGACAACACTGTATCTATTTCTCTGAATAATGATCACTGTGTAAAACTGGGACTGCATCTTGGCTTTGCTTAAGTATTTGCATAGAGTTAGGGCCCAGTGGAAAATAAATACACAGCCTCCTTGTTCACATATTATTAAGAATTTTCTGATGACAACAGCAGTGTGGGAGCATCCTGAGCACTGGACCCTGTGTGACTATACAGGTCACACACCCACGAGGCCAGCCCAGCACAGATACCTCAGAGGATTGTCCTCAAAGGTGATAAAGACTCACTATGGCCGGGCATCTACATGGTATAAAATGAATGGGTATAAAATGAATGATGAAAGTCCCTGCTTCTGCCAGAAAAGAATAATTTTGAGTTAAAGAGGTCAGGTCCTGTTTGGGTGGATGACCAAGGTGCTCTATTGAAAAGGCAACGGGATAAATACTTATTATGGGAAAACACACAAAAACTGAGATTTAATAAGTTTACTTAATTAAAGAGGAAAATATTTATATGAGAGTTATGAATAAAAAAATGTGTTCCATTAAAATGAAACAAGCAGTTCTCTCCATGCGAAGGAGGACACATAGAAATGGTACCTTGGTGATAAGCTAGCATAGGATAGCACAAGGACTAGTGATAACTTTTGCTTCACTGATTGAGAATTTTTAATACTGTGTTGTATTACTTTAATCCTTAAATATACCAAAACCCTTTGAGAAATCCATGCCTCCAGAGGGAAGTGTTTGACACATGAGAGCAAGATGAGGAGATCGTGAGAACAAAGTATGGGGAAGACAAAGGGAGGCCGGGAGGCTTGGGGATGCTCTGCCCACTTCGTCTCCTTGCCTGCGTGATGCTTACTCCCAGCAAAGTAAGAGTCAGTTAGCAGGTGTGGTCAGGACACCCCTGCCTTTCTGAGACAGAGCTCCTGGGAGTAGCATGAGGGTTCAGCGCACTGGAGAATGAGGATTTTCTACCTGGGCAGAGAAATATTTACAACCTCCTTAATGAGGCGTTGCAACCTGGCTGCTCCCACTTGGAGTCCTAGTGAAGAAATTTATCTTCTGGATGGTGAATAACTATCAACCTTGGGGAATAAAGCAAAACAGAATACAATGGCTTTGTTATTGGTTCTTTGGTTTCTTGAATGGCAGTTTATGTTCCCATTTATATATAACTGCCTCTGTTTCCTACTAACAGCTCATCTATAAAGAACTTTTGAAGATTCAGTGGCATACTGCAAGCCCTCCATTCATGTTCAATGACTCTTAGCTGCTTGGGTTCATAAATGAATGTAAGCCTTGAGACTTTCCATGAAATTTCTCAGTTTTTTAATGGGTAGCTATATTACCTGTAAGTCTCTATTCAGCAAATATTTGTAATATGAACTTTTCAAGGCTTCAGAATGCTGCTGACCTAAATGAGGCTTTATTTACATTAATATTTAATTTATCCCGACCTGTATTGCATTGGCAATCACCTCCCTTGGTTATGCCTGGGTGTCCTAGGGCTGTTTCATACATAGAGTTAGGGCCCAGTTTTCTGCCATAGAGTTTTCTGCCATGGTCTCCTGGTAGGTGACCACAGCTCCTAAAGCCACTTTGAAACCTGAAATCTGTGCCTTGTCATTGCCTTTGTGGAATGGGACAACTGTGGCAATGAAGCGTGTCTAGATAAGTGCTAAAGAGGAGAGTCATGTGAGGCCAAGGAGAATCGAGAAGAAATGTGCCCAATCAGGAAGGGACATGTGCTGGGGTCTGAAGGATATGGTGGGAATTAACAAGGTGCCATCAGAACAGCAGGAGCAAAACCCTTAGATGGGAGGGAGCATGGTATGGATGGGGCATGTGCTATAGAAAACGTGGCTCCTATCACAATAACAAAACGTTCCCAAGTATCAGTGCATCCACATGATCTCTTTATTCCTTGCATCCATAGTCCAAAATTGCAATAGGGGGCGCTGCATCGCTGCATCGCAGTCATTCAAAAACCCCGGCTGACTGAGGTTCCACTGACTTCAGTGCTCGGCCTTCAATGCCAGTCTGTGCATTGACAATCCAGCCGTGGAAGGACAAGGAAAAGAGCATGGGGACAGTGTGTGGAGTGTTCATGAGTGAGGCCTGGAAAAAAACATATAACGCTTTCACTCCTGTTTCCATCACCCTGTATCAGCAACAGGGCCATAAAGGATGGCCAAATCTCTGGAAGAATTAAAATTTTAAGAAAACAATTTGAATTTCAGAAACATTTAAAGATCATAACTGAGACCCTTAGTACTTGACATTGTTTCTCATTTGTGGTTGAGTTGTGATATAGGCTCCTTCCTTTACTCATTTATTCACGCTTTATCCATTTATTCTTTGAATATTTACCACGTCCCTACATTGTGCTAGGCTAATAATCAATAAACCACATTTCTATGCAGCACTTAATAGGGTGGAGAAGGTTATAGATGGAGATATCAGGAGACATAAACAAACTTTTTGCATTTCACATTTTGGCAATCATTTAAGGAGAAAAATGTAATTGCTCATTGGTGCTTAAATTCTTATCAAGATAGAACAGCTAGAATTAGGGATAATGTTTTGAAGTAGGGAATTTATATTCTTCTTGAGGAAAAAGCACATTAAACTAAAATTTGTAAAAGTGTCCTTGGTGCAATTCCAATGTTCAATTATTCCAGTCCGCTCTGTGCCGCCAGATGTCCCCAGCCGAGTCACTCAGGTTACTGTACACAAACCGCCCTCCTTCCGCCCTGAAAGGCTCAAGAGTTTAAGGTGCTTTCTTATTGGCCAAGGAAGATGGGAAGAAACATGTAGTGACTTTGACATTCTCCTCATGTAGCTTTAACATGAATTTTTAAATGGCAAGATGTGATCAATGCTGAGTGAAGGCTGAAAGATTTGCAGACCCAGCAAATCCCCGAGCACAGGAGAATGGGAGATGTTTCCTTGTTTTTGACTATTTGGAATCGGGTGGCTGATCCAACCTTTTTCTGAGTGTGAGCAGGACCCTGCTTAAACCCCGTGTCAATCAGCAAATAAATCCATTCGCTTACTTTGCATCCACATTTGGACAACTGCTCTGCAATCTTTACTTTCTCCATGGCTCAGCTGTGACACATAAAGAAAGCTTTAAAAAGAGTGTGAATAATTAAAGCAACAAGCAATTAACTAATTGATCGTGAAAAGTAGCTTACACAACACCAAGAGCGTAATTGCCACCGCTTTGTAGGGCAGCCGAGGCTGTGATGATCTGTGGGTCTTCGTTTTAACTCTTCTCTAACAAGCAACCGGACTAAACAATTTTGCAGACAATTTTTCGCTGGTCCTTGGAACATTTGGACTTTCTTTCAGTTCCTGCCTCTCACTCTCGCCCCTTTCCTTGCTCCCTCTACCTGGACCTGCTCCTTCCCCTCTCCTCCCAGACAGCTCATAGGTTATCCATTACCTGTTAGGGAGACTCTTCCCTTACTATCTCTTCTGCCTTTTGAAGTATCCATTCAGACCCTCCTCCTAAGCTGTCACAGCCTCCCTCTCCACCCCTCACACAATTAGGGCCAGCTAAATAATTTGAACAACCTGGTGAAGAATGAAATGCGGGACCTCTGTGTTGAAAAACTAATACCCAAGATGGCCATGTCAGACCATTACACTGAGCCCTCTGAGCGGGGAGCCCTGGGTGGACGTGCTGCCAGCACCGCCCACAGCACTGTCTCATGACTGCTGCTGGGCTCACCTCTGAAGCTGAGGCTGCACGGAGTGAGAACCTCGTGTAACTTGTTCTCCATGTTAGCCTGGTCCCCAAGGCCGCCAGGATGGTATAAAGATGGCAGTCTATAATTTCAGTTCCAAGAGAGGGAGCAGGGAGAGAGGGGAGCTCACCGAAACGGGGAATGAGATATGGAAGGCTGACTATCGTGATCGACAGGCACTATGGGACCTGGGTCCTCCTGCTTCTGTGACTACATCCCCTCCCTCTCTGTAGCCCCCTCTTCTGGAGCCGCACTGGCCCTGCTGGACATGCACTTTATCTCCGTCTTGGGGCCTTCACGTGTGCTTTGCTCTTCTCCAACAGAGCCATATGCTTCTGTAGGTCTTTTAGGTCTTTTCTCAGATGTTCCTTCCTCAGAAAGGCCTTCCTGGGCCACTGCGGGCTCCCCCACTAGGCACTCTCCATGGCCTTCGTTTACCTTCTTGCCCTGACCGTTATTTAAATGTGTACTTGTTGGATTTCTATTTCCTGTCTCCTGTGTCTAAAATGGAAGCTCCACCAGGGCAAGACCTGTGTCTCTCTTGCTTTCTGCTGCATCTCCAGATGGGAAAAAGAAAAAACTATAGTGCTTAATGCCTACCAAGCACCCATCAAATATATGAATAAAAAAACGAATGAATAGTTCCAAAACTGCCTCTTGCCTAATCTTATTTATTTGGCAAAAAAAGATTAAAATAAAAATTGATTTTCCTTCCTCAAATGCCAGGGGTCTAAACAGTCCAGCCCAAAGGCCAGATCCAGCCCACCTGTGTTGGGAACTGAAGACATACTAGGACACAGCTATGCCCGTTCACTTCTGTCCTATCGGTGCCCACTTCCGTGAAACGATGGCAGAGCTGGGTAGTTGCGACAGAGATCCTATGGTCTGCAAAGACTCTTTCTCTTTGAATTTCAAAGAGAAATTGGCCAGCCTCTGGGAGAGAGCACGTACCCCCTGAGAATGTAAGAACAAATGACCTGTGCAATAAAATCAGTTCAGAGTCATGCACACCAACAAAACAAACAAACAAACAGAACAGCTGCAAAAAAATATTTAATTTTCTTTTTGAATAAATAATTCTCCCATTGATCTGCCTTTACGTGAAGAACGGCTCCATGTGAGTCTGTTCGTAAACACGATACACCAACTGCATGCCACAGCTATTACTTAGGAATGGAAAGAGCAGGAAAGGGGAAAGGAAACAATAAAAAAGAGACAGCAAGGCAGAAAAAGACAGCTGTGTGAAGAGTCAGAAAGATGGCAACTGAAAGGACGTGCTGAGAAGAGGAGGGATGAAAACAGTCTGCTTCTCAAAAAGTTGAACGTAGAATTGCCCTGTGACCCATTAATTCCACTCGGTATATTATCAAACAGATTGAAAGCAGGGATTCAGAGGGAGGCTTGTACACCAGCGTTCACAGCCACATTCTTCACAGTAGCCCAAAGGTGGTGGTGAGGGGGAACAAGTGTCCTTCAACAGATAACTGGATAATGTGAGGTGTGCACGCACAAGGTAGCATCTATCATTTGGCCATAAAGAGGAGTGAACTTCTGATGGTACAACATGTATGAACTTGGGAAACATTATGCAAAATGAAATAAGCATTTTAAAAAGGATAATAATGTATGATTCCACTCATGAGCCCAAGAGGTCAAATCCACAGACACAGAGCAGAACACTGGTTAGTTACCAAGGACTAGGGACGGGAGGGGTAATTACTAAATGAGTAGAGTTGTTATTTGGGATGATGGCGAGTTTCCGGAAGTAGTGATGGCAGTTACAGAACGTTGTGAATGTACTTAATGCCACTGAGTTGCACACTTAAAGTAATTAAAATGGTAAATTTTATGTCATGCATATTTTACCACAATAATTTTTTTTAAGAAGAAAAATCCGAGACAGACAATAGAGATACTAGGCTCCTAGAAGTCCCTAAGGTCACTTGAAAAAAAATGTGAGGAGCCTGAGCCAACAGCTTATGGAGAAACAGGGGGTCCCTCCTTGTGGAAGGTAGAACTGGAGGGAAAGAAACTGGATATTAAGCTGGGGAGTTTTCTAAGCAAAGTGTCGAGGGAGATTCCTCCTGAGTGCTCATCATAAAATGCATGATGAGACAAATGAATTGAAGACAATTGTTAAGGCAAAAAGGAACCAGAACTTAAAAGATGTGGAAAATTCATAACCTGTCCATGTTACCAAAAATAAAATAATTGCTCGGGAAACAACACTAATGGTGTGGCAACTGTTTGATCAGGGGAGGAGTGTGGGTGTGGAGCACAGAACTGAATCAGCCAGGAGACCACTAGTTTGAACTGAGCTGGAAGGAGGCGGGACCTAATGAAGGGAAGTGGGGACTGTATGCTGTTCTTCAAGGAAAGGGAAGACAGACCCTGAAGGCATTTCAGAGATTGCCAGGGTGATGACTAGGTTTTAACAGCTCAGATAAGCTCCAACAGAAGCCACGGAGGGTAGGGACACTCAGACTCCCTGGGGCACAATCCCCAGTGGCAGGGTGCCGTTACTCTAAATTGTGCAGGTGACTGGGCCGCCCCAGTGAGTCTGGAAAGTAGAGCATTGAACCAAAAAGGGTTGTTTTCCAGCCTTAAGTTCGCATGGATTTGCCTTACTAGGTTTTGGACGTACCTGGGACTTGTCCCTCCGTTCTTCTTTCTGATGTTTCCCATTTGCGAGGGGAATCTCTCTCTCCTATGCCTGTCCTGTTACTGTATTTTGGAAGCACATACTTGTTTGGTTTTGTAGGCCTGCAGCTAAGATTGGCTAAGATTAGTTGAACCTGGAGATACAACCATATCTGATTTGGACAATATTTAAATGAGACTTTAGAGTTGATGTTGGAGTACATTAAGATTTGGGGGCTGTTGGAATGGAATAAGTGTATCTAGCATGTGAGAAGGACATGTGTTCTGGAGGCAGAATGGGGATGTACAATCATTTAAGCCACTGCTTTCCACCAGAATGCTATGTACTGAATGTTTGTGTCCCTCCAAAATGTTTGTACCCTCATCCAAATACAAATATTGAAGCCCTAATGTGGTAGTAAGGAGAGGTGGAACTTTAGGAAGAGGGAGTGGCCCCACGATGAGATTAGTGTCCCTTTAAGAAGAGGAGAGAGCTAGCTTTTTCTCTCTCTTTGCAAAGTGAGCATACAAGGAGAAAACAACCATCTGTAAACCAGGCAAAGGGCCTTCGCCGTGAACTCAGTCACACTGGCATCTTGATTTTGGAATTCCAGGCTCCAGAACTATGAGAAATAAATGTTTATGGCAGTCAGTGTTTGTTATTTTGTTATGGCAGCCTGAGCAGACTAAAGCAAGAGTGAAGTGGAGATTGACTGAAGATGAGAGCTGTCATTACTAGTGGGTGTAACTCGGCACTGTGTTAATTTTTTCTTTGGATGTTATGATTTTAAGTCCATATTAACAGAGCATAAAGGCATGTAAAGTTCTGTGCCTTATTTTATGCTTGCTAGTTACTATCTTAGTTTCCTCAATGTAAAAACAAATGCAGAGTTTGTTATCTTAGAATGTTTCTAAAATAGGATATGATTTATAATTAATCCATATACTTACTGGAATGCTTTTCTCAGGGGAGAAAAAAGTTGAGACTAAACTCATGATGTGCTCCCAAATTGATGTCATCATAGAATTAAAGCTATATAACATTTCAATGAAAATATTTAGCTATAAGAAAATGCTGACACTACCCACTGGTGAAATACCCTACAGTTAAATTCCTCTCTTGAACTGTAATAGATTTCCCCTCTGAGTATAATTGGATGACTTCTTATAAGTTATATGTCTAGAGAAAAAGATTCAAAATCAATTCATGTCCTTAAGAATAATATAAAACAATGTGAAATGGATGGCCATTAGGGAGAGTTATGAACTAAGATCTCTAGACAGAATCATAAAAATAAATCATGTGTTAAGGTCATGTCATTCTCATGAGAAAAATAATCATAATAATAACATAAATGAGGATTTCAAACCATTCATTGCGTGCCTACTATGTGCCAGGCTGTGGGACTCTCTGTTTTATGTATACCCCGATATTCAAGGAGGAGTATGATCGCACTGAAACATCGGGAATGAAAATTATTTCTTTTTAAATATTTTAAGCCATGTTATTTGAGACTAACCCTGCCACTCTTAAATTAATTTCATCCATCATTTAAGAGCTTAAACTGACCTCTGGAAAACCCTGTCTCATCCATGAGAGATTGTTCATCTTCCGAGAGTGGTACAGCTGTGTTTCATTATTGGGTGCACTGGCTGTGGTAAATGTGGGTCCCTGGTCTTCCTTTCCTAGTTAACTAGCCTTCTGTTGTTGCACACGGGACCACCATCTTTCAGCGCTAGAGAACATCTCTCTGCCATGTCAGGAAGGGATTATGTGGCACCAGTAAAACAAACTGACCTGTGGCAGCAGCTGTTGAGTGGCTTCCTTGTAGCCCATAAAGCTTCAGAAGACCAAGGTCCACCTTCCATCATCAAGCTCTATGCAACTGATCATGTACAAATTCCCTCCAGGCTCCAGATGTGGCAGCATTAAGATTCCAGACTCATATTCCTTTAAAATATAATGTCCACCCTACCACACATTTTAGCGCTCCAATAAACTTGACATCTTCTTCCTCTGTTATCAAATATGCAAAGCACTCACGTGAGAAGTCGACTCCGAATGGTGGATAAGCAATGCATTGTTTGCTGTCCCATGTTTGTGCATGCTACCGAGTCTGTCTTTGTTGAGGATATCTCTGTGCTTATTGCAAACAATTCTCTTTGAGGCCATGTGGATTCTTATTGTAATACATGAAAAGAAATTGAATATGTAGAGGGATTGCTTGGAAAAAATGATCCTAGCAGATGGAATCTCAGGGCAACGCTATTATTTTTGAAAGGCACAATTCTCTGATCTACCGGGATTTGCCCTTTTTTCCCCTGTCCAGGGAAGGATTACTGCTGACAAATGGTAACTCCTTTTCAAAATACATACTCTTTTCTTTCAAGTTTCCTTATGAAAGCTTTGAAACTCACAAATAAATATGAGGAAAGCTACCAGAGCAGCTGTGCCATCTAAATGTAATTATACATTTAATTTGCATGCAACTTGGTAGGTGGAGGAATATGTAAATACATTCTTAATCTCTGTTGGCCATTAGAGTTTCTTTATTATAATATATATATATATTTTTAGGAATGGCAAATAAAGTACAGTCCCTCTAGTTTTACTTTTAAAGTCTGTCTAGGATATTGAAGTCTGTCTAGGGTACATAAAGTCTGGCTAACTTTTCTCTATGGTTACTGTTCACCTTTCCTGGTTTATCATTGAATTGCCAGCACCTAAGCCCATGTCTGAACATAGAAGTTGCCTCCCCAACCTCACCTCCCCGCAAAATGAAATGAGAAGAAATTACATGTAGTTCAAAATGGTAAGAGGAGAGTTACACACACTGCTTTCTTGTTGGCCAAGAATGTCTTTCTATGTACCTGAAATTGGACTGTCTAGTTCTGCTAAAGAGAGATTAGACTTCATGTTTTCTGCTTATTTCAAAGTTAGGGCAGGAAGTCTGTAGCTAACTTCTTTGACTTGCCCCTTCCCCTTCTTTCCTGTTATCTCCCTTGTCTCTCTCCTCTGGTCACTATCAGTTTGTTCCCTGTTTCCATGCCTTTGGTTCAATTTTGCTCATTTGTTTGTTTTGTTGATTAGAGTTCACATACATGAGGTGATATGGTATTTGTCTCTCACGCCTGGCTTATTTCACTTAGCGTAATGTTCTCCAGTTCCATCCATGCTGTTGCCAATGGTAGGAGTTCATTTTTCTTATGACTGTGTTTCCTCACAAAGATCACATTAACTTTTTCTCTCCCATATTTAACCATAGAAATGGGCTTGAACTACAAATTTTAGTTCCACTTGGAACATCAGTGGTTTTATGGTAAACATATTTGAATTCCCATTGGTGTAGCTAAGGGCATAAATTACAAAAAACATGCAAATTTCCAAATTAAAAAAGGAAAAAGCATAATCCTTGAATTGAATGGTTTACTGGATTTCTGGTATTTGAATAAAGATTTTGTAAACCTGAATAATTACTAAAAGCATAACTTCTATGAACATAATTTTTTTCTCTTGTGTGGTAAAAAAACCCAAAGAGACTAGAAGAGTTGAATTAACTGAATTTCAGAAGGGGCATTTCATTTCATATGGCAAGTGTTGGTGTGTTCTGCTTTCCTCCGTAGCTATCAGAGGACAACCTCACATTAAAGAGAGCACTGAGTAGTGTACTGTCATAGGGCTTCTAAAACAGAAGTAGATTTTGCTCACAGGTTTAATGAGAAGTTTTTTTTATATTGCTGATGGACATAAACTACTGCTGCAACAACATAATTTTGTCCTTAGAAATATTAACTGATAGCAAGATAGAGTCTTAGACATAAACTTTCAGCAATATTGCGTTTCATTGAGATTATGTTCAATGCTGTAAGATGTCTTCTGTTGAAATTTCAAAGGGACCAGGAAGCTGGATGTAGACTTCAAAAAGGCCATGATGCAGTTGTGGAGTTGGGGGCGGGGGGGCGTGCATGAAAGGCTTCAGTGTGCCAGGCCTGATCCTCATCGTCACATTAAATAACTAATGGCACGTGGTTTCACTATGTAAGAATCCTAATACTGATGGCAACTGTTTATTTGAAGCACTCGGTATATATCAAGTACAACCCTGTATGTTTGGTACACTTTATTCTTTTATTCTTTACAATAGTTCTACATTATGAGTATTATTCTCATTTTATCAGAGAGGTAGCTAATTAGGAACTTAATTTTGTCCAAGTATGCAGGGTGTCGGGTTTTATCCAGACTTAAATCCAGGCCTTTCAAGCCTAACACTGTCCTGTCTGCCTCTCCAAACTCTTCTTGAGGGTCTACTATGAGCCCAGCTCCTATCATCAACTTGCAAAGAAGTAGTAAGCACACAGGACTCCTGCCCTTGGAAACATTGCTCCTTAGCTGGTGAGTTAGATCTTTCACAAATATGTTAGTAGTTAACCCTTTACCATGATGGCGAATGCTATGAAGGAAAATTCCAGGATGCTATTGTGGGCAGGGGGGTGGCACTCAAAAGAGACACAAGTCCCACGATAAAGTGGACAGGTAAGAGTTCCATACGTCAGCAACCTTTCGTGTTTAGCATAATGTGAAAAATCATCAATTCAAAATATTCTTTTCATAGTGCAAGTTTAATTTGCTGCAGACTGAATTGAATTTCTTAGTGACTTTCTATAGATAATATTGTCATATCTTAATAAACAAAGTAATGACACAAGAAACAAGCAAGCATAATAGAACTAGAGACAGACATAAAGAACAAACTGACAGTAACCAGAGGGGTGGGTGGAGGGAGATAACAGGGGAAAGAAAGGGAAGGGTCATCAAGGAACATGTATAAAGGACCCAGGGACAAAGCCAAAGGAGGAAGAATAGAGGGTGGGAGGTAGGGGTGGGTGGGGTGGGGGAAAGTGGTGATGGGAAAATGGAGACAACTATACTTGAACAACAATAAAAAAATGTTACATAAAAAAGAAACAAAATAATGTAAGAAACAAAGTATATTATTATCGCCTTAACATATTTTCATACCAATGGAGGAGAGAGAAGGTACCATACTTTGATTCAATGTCTTAATTGATTCACGTGCTTATTTGGAACATCTGGTGCATAGTTGCTTCCTGTTGAAGATTTAGTGGGTTAAGTGAATAAAAGCAGGATATGGTGAGTCAAGAGGTTTTTGCTTTGAAGGTTTGATTTTTCCCTGCTGCTTTATTCTTTGATCCAACGCAAGTCATCCCCTTTTATAAAAGGGCATCTGTAGGCAATTGCAATAGGAATTCTTTGGAGCAATGTTGTCCCCACTCAGAACTCATGGTGAAGATAAACACTTAACAAAATTGTTAAAAATGACAAGCCTTTTGTCCACCTACAGAATTACTCTCTCCTGGCTGCCGGCACCATGCCAAGTGCTGCATGGTCTGTGAAGGTTTTCTCACTGCCCTGTCACATCAACCTGATGAACAAGGAATCGATGCCCATTACTGTTGCTACTGTGAGACCCAGTTGACAGATGAGAACACTGAGGTTCAGAAAAATTGAGTGCATTCCCCAAAGCCAAAGGCTAGTAAAGTGCACTGTCAGGTTCCAGTTCTAGGGCTGTTGGGCTACAGAGCCTGTGTCCCTTCTGGCCTGGCTGGGAGGTTGTTCTGTGTTTGCTGTCTTTGTGTGTCGGGCCAATCAGAACAGGAGCGGTGTGTTGTCAGGACGTATTAAGCACAGACAGTGCACAATCTGCAGGCAGAGCTAACGACTTGCAGAAGGAAGGAAATGCTAGAGAACGAGTAAGGGGGATCAAATCTAATGCCAGAGCCATCAGATCTCTGGGAAAGGCTGACTTGCAGGCAATGTGTTCCTGACAAATGATTCCCCTCTGTTCCTTTGATTTAACAAAACCCTATTAAATTTTTCACCGTTTCCTCTGCGACTAGCACAGGATAAGCATACATACTTAATGAAAACAAAAATGAATTTCCAAACAGTAAGTGGAAGCCATCTCTGTGGGAATGAACGAGCAGGGCTCATGCTTAGAGGTTACACCCTGTGCAACTTGTCATAGTTTCTGAAATGTTCCCTTACCCTTAATAAATATCAGTCAGCTGATGACGTATCTCATACCTCAGCCATTAGAAAGTCCATTTGCTTTTACTGTCTGCACTCACACATGGTTAGTTTCCTTGGAATTTTACATTGGCTTAGTTCAGAATGAGATACTGAAGTATACATATCAAATAGCTGTTTTAAAAAATATCACGTTATGATATTGAGGATTGTCAGAAATGGACCATATACCCATATAAATGATAACTTTGATTTTTATAGGCTTCAGCTGAACTATCCCTTAGAGTTTAACAAAATAAGTAATTACTTATTGCCATATTGCCCAGAAGAAAATGAAATGGGAAAATACCCACATTGCCTTAAGCCAAACATATGGAGTCTACAAAAAAGGAAAAAGCCTATACCATAAAATGTGATGTTTGGTGTCTGTGTTTTTATCCAAAACTTAAGTTGGGCTATTGGAAAAAAATGGGGTTGAGAAAGGCGTGAAGGAAAATTGTATGTTTTTTTAAAGACATAAATCAGTGCTAATTTGAATATTATCCAAGTCTTCTTTAACCATTGGACTTTTAAATAAGGTGAGAAATTTGAACCAGTTTCACTGAGAGATGCTTGAGAAGATAATGTGTACGATTCAGAAGAATAATTTTATCGGCATCATCTCTTCCTTGTTTCACCTCGACTTTGGGTCGTGACGCCCTTCCCCAGAATAAGAGGACTTCGCAGATCCCCTGGTGTGTGCAGCGGTTCAGTGGCTGCAGCAGGAGCTCTGCTGGAAAATATCTGTAGGTGTCGCCAGGTGGGTTTCAGTGCAGGGATGTAGGCTAAGAGAGGTATGTGTGTCTCTTATAAAATAATCGATGCCTTATCACAATTTGGTTGCAGTCACTGGGGTAATGATAATATGGAGAACAAAAGTTTTTAAAGAGCAGAGAGAAAGAGGAGATAAATATTTTTAAAGGGTATTGAGGACATATACTTGCAAAAGTGGACGTGTGAGTAGGAAAGCAAACATAAGTGGACAGTTATCCACCTGGAAATAAGAAATCAAGGAAAGAAAGTCTTGGAAATCTAGACAAGAGCGGGAGTCCATGTTTGAATCCATCACTGGAAGCTGTACTTGGCTAGTAAAAGGGTCTGAGATGAAGACAACAGCGGAGAAAAGTGACAGAGAGCTTGTGCTCAGCCAGTGGAAATTATTCATTCTGTTGAGGCTTCTCACACCTCTGCTGGCATTGCTGATGGCTGGTGTGGGCCCGTTTGCTATGGTGGACATGGATGTAAAGGGAGTAAAGCTCCTCTCAAATAAAGGAAATAAACCGGAAGTAGTTTGCTGCAAAGGATTAGTTGAAATGGTCCACGAGGTTGAGAATGATGATGACAAGTTATCTTTCACTCAGAGATTTGACATATTTCACTTCCATATTTGCAGAAACTGGAAAGGCATGCCTTTCTCTCCCCAAGTTGCAGATGAGTAAACTGAGGCAGGCACGTAGCTATGAATCAGGGAGGCAGAGTAGAAGAAAAGCTCCTGACAGAATGCCAGGTAAATGTTGAAACCCTCCGTGGGTCCAGCCCCGAAATCTGTGTGATTTACTGAGAAAAACAAAAGCTTCCTTAAAACTGAAATCTAAGTCACAGGAAGGGGAGGTTTTCTTCCAAATCTGAGCACAGTTTGACTTTTAGAGAAAGCCCAACTGTTTTAAAAGGCAAACCCAAAGCAGTGTGTATTCTGTCTTACACAGTGTTTATGTTTGTAGACGTTATACAAAAGGAAAACGTTTTTCTCTCAGCTGTTGGCAACCTTTCCTATAGTAAGGTTCCATCCTCCCATTTGGATGTGCTTACCTAGTACCACCTGGTGGCAGCTAAAAATATTTCAGGAAAGGGGAAGACAACATTCCCAATTTCCCAAATACAAACTTCAGTCTCTGGAGGGAGATGGGGCCACGTGTGTGAGGGGGTTTGACTCAGAAAAGAGTTGGCACTGAAGTCTCTTGTCATGTTGCCAACGCCAAGAACCACCCCACTATTTATGAGGAATGCACTTTCAGACAAATTTTCTTTAGTTGTAATTGGTCGTGTTTACATCTCCATTCTCCTTCTCCCTGATCCCAAACACTGATGCGCAAGACAGCTGGCTAGCAGTAGGAATGTCAATGATGACAGCGGAGAACAAACCTAAGTGGAACATACAAAGGTGTCAACCCAGCACCTTGGCCTCATTAATATCAGGTTACTGCTAATTGTGCTAACCACACTGTCAGTCTCTCCCCCATCATTATGTAATCATGACTTGCTTTTTATCACTGGCTTAAATTGCTTTTTTAGATCTAGTCCCCAGAAAATTTCTTATCTTCCCCTAGGCACTTTCCTATAAAACATTTATTCAACCAATATTAAGTATTCCACAGTTGCCAAACACAGTGCTAGTACTGGAGATTTAACACTGAACAAAGGGCTAAATTCCTACTATTATAGTTTTAATAGAAGAGACTACTACTATATAGTAGTTACTTATCAGTGCTATTCTGTGCCCGGCTCTGTTCTAAATGATTTATTGATTTAATTTTTTTCATGATGACTCAGTGATGTAGATACTATTTTTATCACAATTTTATTAAAGAAGGAATTTAAGCACAGGTAAGCAAGTAACTTGTCCATGGTCACCAAAACAGTAAGTGAGAGAGATGGGATTCAAACCCAAGCTGACTCCAGAATCTATTCGTATCCACTGCTTTCTACTGCCTCTCAATAAATAAGAAGGCAAACAATAGACAGAACATTAATACACAGTTTTATAGTAATCTACAAGAACAAATAATTACTTTAGTATTTACAATAATTGTAAAATAACTTACAATAGCAATTGAGCAATAAGGAAAATCAAATATCATAATGGGGATAGAGAGAGTAGCCTGGGAAGGGAGAAATGGGGAGTCTAAGAAGGGGCTTCTTTAGACTAGGTGGCCAGAGACATCAGAGCTGAGATCTGTATAATACAAGAGAATCCACCCTGTAAAGACTGAGGGGGAGGAGCCTCCCAGCAGAAGGAAGAGCACCTGCAAAAGCAAGGGGAATGTTGGAGAAGGTTCAAGGAACAGAAAGATGGCCCCTGAGATTGGAGTGTTGTGAACAAGTGTTGGGAACCGCCCTACCTGGTTTCAGAAGCTGTAATCCCCCATGGCTAAATCTGAGTAAAGGACCTTGGGACCATAAGCCACTTAGGAGACAAAGCTTATCTTCCTTGTAGGTGCACCACCTCTGCCCCCTTTCTCTTCACCCTGCTTGGCCCCGGGGCAGATGACTGGTTAGCCAAAGACGGGTAAGATTCCTCAAAAGAAGCATGAGGAATCCATGCCTAAGACAGGCATGGTCACTAAGGGGCCCTCAGGGAAGGACTTGGGGGGCTATAGGAAAAGGGGGTGATGGACCCTCACCCTCAGTTTTGACAAAGCCTGAGTCCTCATTCTGTCTGCAAGAAGTCTCCTAATCTCTTGGCTGCCTTACTTCCCCTGCCTGACTTAAGCCTGAAACAATGACAGAGGGTGGTACAGCCCTGTGCTGGAAAGGGCGGGTTCCCTAGGGCAATCAGGCCTAAGAAAGAATGCATAAAATCCTATGAAACCTACTTTGCAAATACCCTCAATTTAAGTGATAAGAGTTGAAGCAAGAAGTGAGTTTGTTCCCCAAAGTTTTATGGCCCTTTAACTATCTAACCCTGACTCAGAATAAGCCCTCAGAGTTCTTTGAATGTTATGTATTGTTTAATCATTTGTCTGACAATGATTGATGAGCTTTACGTATACACATAAATTCCTGTGGAAATTGAACCCAATAAAAGCTTGTTAAGGAAAGGGTCGAGGCGCTCTCCCCTTGAGAGAGAAGCTGCACTGTCCCTTTTCCTCCATAGGACTCAGTAATCCATGTGAATTTGTCTCGTCTCAACCATAACACCACAGACCCCAGGAGCTGGTATCCGTGTCAAACAAAGATGTGGACAAGATGACGTTGGAAAGGTAGCAAGGGCCTGATCTTGTAAAGCCATAAATATAGGTAAAGAGTAAGAAACTGTGTGGTCTGACTAGGCCAGCCCATCTCAAGAGAGACCCGTTCTCATTTCAATGAGAAATCACTGGGTGGCCAGGATCCCTTCTGTCCTCCAGATTGCTTCTGCTGAAACATTTCCCCTAGTCACAGCTTCTACAGTATTTCTCAAGATAGTTCACTAGGTACATAGGAGATCTGCATCTAATATGCTGATTGTCCACGGCTGGCTGTCTCACTGAAAGGCCCAAAGCCTGCTTTCTCTTGACGATTCTTTTCCAGACATTCTTTTTTCTAATTGTTCTGAATGTCCACTTACTGCATCCAGTGTCAGGGAAGGTCTAGCCATAATGATATCTCCTCTGACTGAGGGCTGCAGTAGAGGCATTCCAAAAGTGCTGAAAGCAAATGAAATCATGTTTTATTGCTAGGAACTGGAGACTGTTTGGCATTTAGTAAAGCAAATGTTTGACCCAAGGGCACTATTTTACCAGTGTTAGTCATGAATCTCTTCTATGTTTGTTTTATTCAGTTTCAAGGTGGTACTATCTGATGAATAATGTGCCCACAGTGAGTGTTAAAGGCCCAGAGGGTAGAATTACGGTATCTGTAGTAATGGCATGCAAAGAGCACAGTGAGCCCAGAAGACAAGCTGCCTTGTTGTCCTAAGGAGGCAGGAAATGTGCCTCTTCAAATGCATGCAGTCTCTAAACTTAGCCTTCCACAGATGCCTACTAAATGACTTAGGTTCACCTATTAGATTGAAAACTCCCTAAGGAGCAATGTTTCACAGCTTTTTAATCACAACAACAAGCATGACACCTTGTAATTGATAAGGCGCATATGATTATCATGGATGGTTGAATGGTAGGATGAATGGTTGGATGGATGGTTGGATGGATGGGTGGATGGATAGGTGAATGGACAGATGGATGGGTGGATAGATGGATGGGTGGATAGATGGTTGGATGGATGGATGGGTGGATAGATGGATGGGTGGATGGATGGGTGGATGGATGGATTGGTGGATGGATGGATAAAGAATTCAAAGGTCTTGAGAGTCAGAGTGCAGTCTAGGTAATGCTTCTTCCTGTAAGGGAATCTTGATGATGGTCAAATCAGATGAAGTAACATATGATCAGGAACTAAAATATCACTGATAATCAGTCTTAAGAAAAGTTTCAGCTTTCATGTCTGGAGAATAGCTGATTTGTAGCTCTCCTGTTTGCAAGTATGGAACCAGGCAAGTCAAGGACATTTAATCAAAGGACATGAATTGAGGACAAACTTGTCAACGTATTGTGATCCTCTCTTAGACTGGGCAACTCTCTAGGTCTCAGTTCAGATGTCCTTATATCACTTCCCTCAGGAATATATTCCTGACCCCAAGGCAAGATTAGGGTCCATCCCTGTTGCCTCTACTGCACAAGAATATGCTGTAATTTCTGTGTGGATGTCACATTGTTTCAGGCTATATCCTTAGTGTTTGAAACCTAGTATACACTAAAATTAGCAAGAATGTTGCCTCTTAGTGGGAGAAGTCACTCTGTGCCTGAAATTCAAACTTAAGACAGATTCTTCTCTTCCAATTTAAGCATATAAATATAAGATATCATTATGCTTGTAATCAGGAGACTAGGATATTATTATATAATTGCCACATAAAGATATGAGAGATAGCAAGATAGATAGATAGAGTCTGAATTTTTAATAGGGGCTATATGTGAAGATCTAATATAGCCATTCTTTAATATATTTGCCTAGAAGTATTCAGAGGGAGAAAGAACATTACAACTTGCCAACATTAGCTTTTTTCTCTTTGTTAAATCTACATAACCAAATCAATAAAAATTTGTCATTTGAATATATCTGTAAAACAGGGCCTGTGAGATACACTCCATTAATTTATAGTCATTATAACACATATGATTTTTGTTTTTCCCTTGTGTTCTCTTCCCAATGACACCTCGTTTGTTTTTTTCTTAGCTATGCATCAACTCGAAATATAGTCCACATCATCTACCTCTACTTCTTTCCAGTCCATTTCATCTTCAACTCTATGTGGTTTTTGTTTTATTAGGTTTTTATTTCTTTACCAGTTTTTCACTAATAAATACATATATTACTTGTTCATCAGAAAAATTTTATTTTAATATTTCTAAGTAGAACTCTTTTTTAAATTTAATATTTATTGTATTTTTCCAGTCTAAGTAGAACTCTAAGCATACAGATATTTATACTATATAATTGGAAATCAATCTTTTTTTCTTATTTATAAGCAATGTAAATGAAAAGTACTATTGGGATTCTAGTCATAAACTCTGGAACTGGAAGTCTGATTCATGTGATTTATCAGGAATTACTTCAGCAGCATCTTAAGTGTTTGTTTATGGATTTTGGAAAGATGCAATAGTCAGATTTATGAGAGTATGGGTAGTTGTGTTTTTAGGTACTTATTTAAAAATGGCATCACCATAAACATTTCAGTGTATTCTGTTGACTTGGTGGCTGAGTAATTAGATGAAGCAGAAAGAGAAGTTGGTTTCTTAATAGCCTGTTACACGCCCTTGATGGGAAAAATGTTTACTGAGTCCACAGTTTCTTCAGCCACCACAATCACTGTTACTTCAGTGACATGCTCCTTACTCTGCATGACCCATAATGGGAGCTCTAAGAACAGGCATTAGGTTGAAGAGTAAATGAAAAGGAAGAAGTGGAGATAGTTGATGTAGACTGCATTTTAAGGAGATGAATAAGTAAGGGAAATAAATGAACTATTTTGGTTGGAACATTGTCCTGTAACTGAAAGGTTGTGAGTTTGCTTCCCCATCAGGGCACATACCTAGGTTGTGGGTTTGATCCCTGTAGGGGCACGTATGGGAGGCAAACAGTCAGTGCTTCTCTCTTGCGTCAATATTTCTCTCTCTCAATTCCTCTTTCCCTTACCCTCTTTGTTGAAAAGCAATGGAAAATTCCTTGGGAGAAGGTAAAAAAAAAAAAAACATTAAAAAAAATGAAGTGCAGCTTGGAAAATGACATCAGGACAACAGAAGCATTTATAAAGACCATTGTTTGCTATCTATTATAAAAGCAACGTAAGTCGATTTTACAGTATTTTTCATAAGCCAGAAAAAAATATTCTAATCTTTTTTCAATATATACACCCACATGCATACACATCCACTCATGTACACACAATTATATGTTTTTTAAACAAATTTGAGCTATTTACCCATAACTAGAACTTTTCCATGTCTTTTTATTAGTTTTCCAAAAGATTCTTGCCCATTTGGACATTTTCCAATACTTGCTACTATATTTTCACAATGGCTATCCTTGAGCAAAACTCTCTGGACACTCTATTATTTCTTTATGATAAATTTAAGGAAAAGATAATTTGTGGATTGAATATAGCTAAAACCACATTCAAGTTTGAGTGAGCAGAAATTCAGAAGCTTCCCCAGAAGAACAGAGAGCAAATCACAGAGCAAGGTCTGGTAGAAGGTCAATGCAGAGGGTCGACCTTAGCCTGAGAAACAAGTCTTTAAAATGATCTGTCATCTACTGATACCTCCTCTAAGATGGAAAGGAAGAAAGAAACATGATAGAAAATATAGATGTTTGGTGTCGGGAGAGGCAGTATTAGAGGGTGTCCTTCTCCAATAATCTCTCTTCTGAATGACACAGGAAATATGTTCATCTGATGAGAATAGGAAGTTAGGAATGTGGTTGAGGACTTGAGGAGGTTACATTTTAGAATAATCCATTTTTGGAGGGGAAAGTAAGCAAAGCAGCATAAGTACTAACTTATGCTTTTTGGTTCCTAATCACATGCCAAGAATGAGTGTCAGGATATTAGTTGTATTATTGCAGGTAATTTTTTTTTTTTTACCAACTCTGAAAAATAAGAATGCAAATGAGGGAATTAAGCTCACAGAACTTGAGTAGCTGTCAAGGGCACATGGTTGCTGTACCTGAAAATAGTTCTAGACTCAGGAATTCACATCCCTGATGTGAACTGCGGTAGCAACACTGGCACTGACATCAAGTGACATCAAGCAACACCTGTAAGCACCATGTTCAAATCTGAAAAACACTGTCTGGACAAGAAACAGACACAATCAAATATTCATTCCTATTAATATTTATGCTTTTTGACTAGAGAAATGGGTGGAAATAAGCACTGATTTTCAAGCATATTGTCTGACTTGCAGTTGCATACGTAATCAGAATTATGCTTTGAAACTGCCTCGTGTCCTTGCAGCCCCCAGACTAACTGCTTTCATGAAGAGGAAAGACCTTATTTCTAAGACAGATAATTAAAATATGTTGTAATGAAGATGGGAATGGTAGTGTCTTATGCTAAGTAAGTCCACAGGGATTTGTAGCTGAAGTAGGTTGAGGCTTTAATAGTAAAAAGATGTTTTTGATAAACCTGCCTGAGGCATGGTAAAAGGTCTTGTTCAAGCTGAGGTTAACAGTTGAATGATGAATTTAATTTCAAAAGTGTAATAGCTTGGGAAATGTAGGGATATTATTGGAAACTTAGTTTGAAGTTTTCTTCTTAGATGTGCTATAATTTTAATGCAGAAATAGTTTTCTAATATTCACTCATGCATTTAATAGCCATGCTTTAACCCCTAATATATATGGAGTGCCTGCAAGGTAGAGGATCAGAGAGAAGAAATATAAAGATTAACATAAGCTTCCCCGCCCTTGGACGCACATAACCACCAGTTCCCCACAACGTATGGTCTAATAAAACACTGTGCACCTAGTTTGCACTTAAAGCACTCTTATTGAACTGGAACTCCCAAAAACCCAATCATCCATTCTACTTTTTAAAAACGTAGGATTCAAAGAGTGCTGAGGAACAGCAAATACCTTCCACCAGTTTGTACACTCCATGAGGTGAAGGTCCTCTTTATTTGTTCTCTGCATGGAATCAATGTCTGCATACAGTTGGTACTCAATAACTTGAATAAACAAGCCCATGACACCAGTCACGCTGGCCCAGGGATCCAAAATTCCCGCCACCCAGGTAAATCTTTCTGTGGATTTGGAAGTGATCTCCAAAGCAGAGCCTATTCAAACGTAAATATGTATTACCTGCGGGGCATCTACTCACTGGATGCCTGTTTTCCAACTACGGGATTTGATTCGTAGATGAGATGGCTGTGATTGTGAAAGCAGACCCTGGGGGAAGGAGAGAGGTGCTGGGTTTACTCTGATACCCGAGGAGGGGGTTTGAAACTTAAAATGCTAGAACTAGACAAGTTCATAAAAATGACAAAATGCAGTGATTTTATTTTTTTTCAGCTGCAACAGGACCTCTTTGAGTAAATTGAAAACAAGACACCAATTTATTTCATTTATTTAAGTGTAGATGATCTCACAGCCCCCACTTAGACTCCTCTTGGCCCCCTTGCCCATGGAGGAGTATGAGGGGTCTGCCAGGTCCAGCGGTGAAACCAGAAATCCAGTCCAGCTTCCTCACTTTTCAGAAGAGTAAATCAGGCCCCTTGAGTTAGATTACCTTTGCAGGACAATGACCTTATCAGGACAAGAATTTAGGCTACCCTGTTGGTCTTAAGTCCCATTAAGTCCATAGGAAAGGAGTACAAATGATTGGACACAAATCCCAGCTTTGATGTGTCTAATTGTCTTATTGACTTTGGCTCAGTGTTGAAAAATTGCACCAGACAAGCCAGACAGTCAAGGAAAGCTTTATTCAAGACTAATGCAAAAAAAAAAGGGGGTCAAGACTATTGCAATAGAGGAGAGACACTGCTAAAAAAGAGGCGGGAGAATTGTTAAATGTTGGGGTGAACTAATAGAGGAGCTCAGGGGCAGCGTGGTTAGTCAATGCTATGAGACCCTCTGTGTTTGGTGGTTGTTGCTTATCCAAGGTAGGCTTTCACTCCCCCACAGAGACTTGGACTAAGGGTCCCATCTTTGTTGATGATTACATTTCAAAGGGGAGGTAATCGTACCTTTGAGAAAGGTATTTCTGGGCTTTAGAAGATTTACATCTCAAAGGGTCAGAAAAAGAATTTATAACTTCAAGTTTTCTAAAATAAATGCTCTAAGAAATGGGAAGTCAGGAGTCTACAGTCAAGAAAAAACTTGTCTAAAGTTCAGTCAAAATGGGGGAATATTCAGTGTCCTCATTTGTAAAAAGAAGGTAACAAAATCATATCTTAAGAAAGTTTTTGAAAATTACATGGGTTAATACCACTAATGCATTTTTATACAAAGAAACTAATGTCACAGAAATATCAAATACAGAGAACCTACTAGAGCTCATCAGAGGAGACCTGCTTTGCTAAAAAGAGTAAGTGAAATAAAGGGTAAAACTAATAAACCCTCACATATAACACGTCCCTAATAAATGTCAAGTAGTTATGTTATTTCTAATCCCCTACAAATTGTCATTATTCTAACTTTGTAGGGAAACAATCTGAATCTCAGAGAGGTTGAGTCTTTTGTTCAAAGTCACATACCAGCAAGGACAGAGCCATGATTCAACCATAGGGTCCTCTCACCTTCAAATCTTGTCCCCCCGCCCCCCTCTTCTAAAGTACCAAGCTTCTTCTCAGAAACTGTATCAGGCCTAAAACCAGAGAAGACACAGCTCTACAGTTATTCTGTTCAAGAGGCTGAGAGGTCAACTTTTTTGTTATTTTGTTCCCAAGTTTTTTTGGATTGTGGGTGTTAAAATGAGAGGTGAAAATTGAGTGGCCCCATTGAGTGGACAATGAAGCCATTCAACTACCTGCCAACTAAGAGCTCTAAGGGCGCAATTTGACATTTTCTGGGACAGGCCATGTGGGCACTTAAGGACATTAGTGCTCCATTAGGTGGAAGGCAGGTGACCTTTTCTTTCCTTGCCTTCTATACTTGGCATTAACAGGAAAGGAGTGGAATGTGCAGAGACAAGAAAAGCTCTCTGTTGTAAGCAAGAGCATTTTACCTCCTTGGGCTCAGCTGGGTAAGGAGTATTCTGTGAGAAGCCACATACAAAATAAAAGCTTTTCTTCTTTGTTTAGACTGCAGCATGTGACTTCCTCTCCCCTGCTGCTTATCAATTCAAGGAAAGTCCATTCAGAGATTCTGCTGGAAATGTGATTTAGGAGGTGAACTCACCTAGCTGAGGTCAGCAGCTCTCTACAGAGCACTGAACTTACTGTCACAGGCTTCGGTTTTAAGCTACTTTCACTAAGAAGCTCTGACTATGGACAACACAGTTTTTCCTCTCTGAGCCTCAGTTTCCTACCGTATAAAAAGGACATAAACGAAATCACTCCTAAGTTTGCTTCCTTACAGTCTTGTAATTAGGATTCTAGGGAACAGTCCAAATGGTGTTTTTCCGCCAGTGGTCTTGGGTGATCGCCCAGCCAGAAGAGAGCCTTCCTCCTCTGTACTCCCATGCTGCTGACTGTTTGCACCTCTCAGATGCACTGTCCTCTTCTTCGCCTGTGTGAGAGGCAGCCTGGTGTGGTGGCAGAGCACCCGAGACACGCAGATCTGGGCCTGTACGGCCGGTCTGCTGCTTCCCACCTGTGTGATGAGGAGTAAATGATCCAACCTCTGAGCGTCAGTCTCCTCATCTATAAAATGAAAGTACAGTAGATGTTTTCCAAGTGCTTTTCTTTCTCTAGTATTTGGTAAACTACCTATTCTATAACTGGGGAATCCCCTGTCTCATGAATCTTCCTCTTGACATTTAAGCTATAAACTCACTTTTCTATCCTGCCTTGCTGATAGGGCTCAGACATCTGATCCAACCCTCTACCAATCAGATACATCGTCATCATAAGACTTGATTTGAAGGTGAGGAAACAGGTGCCCTGGAGAATCCACTTTCTGACAAGGGTAGAGGGAGGGTCGCCCAGGTTCCTAGGAGCTAAGTATCAGGGACTTAGGGGTCAAGCATTAGCTGCGACCAGCAGCTAGAAAGTTGTGCACCAGCAGTTTGGGGGGTGACTTGGCATTGAACCTGACCAAGACTCATCCAAGAATGATTCTCCAACTCTCAGAAATTTTCAGAGCTACTGAATATTCTTCAATGAACTCATTTTTGCCCAAACTCAGTACAGTGAAATCTGTGGAATCTCTGACTGATACATGTGAGTAAGCGTACCTATCATGTAAAGACAGTTTGAGGGTGAAATAAGGTCAATAATGCACTGAACCCAACACATGGGACAGAGCTGGGGCTCTACAATGCTATTGTGTTTTACTATACTGGTACATTCAATCTCCTCAGATAAATGGAGAGCTCCTTAAGACCAATGTGCATGTTGTCCCCAGGCGCCACGTTGAATGCTTAAAGGACATCAAAGAAACATTCATAGGTCCTGGATGGCATGGCTCATTGAATTTGAGTGCCAACCTGCCGACTGAAAGGTCGCCAATTCGATTCCCAGTCAGGACATGTGCCTGGGTTGCAGGCTGGGTCCCCAGTTAGCGTCTTGCAAGAGGTAACCAATTGATGTTTCTCTCCCTCGCTTTCTCCTCCCATTCCCCTGTCTCTAAAAACAAGTAAACTAAAATATTTTTTTAAAGAAACTTTCATTGTTGTCTTTCCTTTAAGGACATTACATCTCAGTAGGAGAGGCAATAAAACATGAGCTCATGTGTTGGATTACCTGCCTTCCAATCCCATTTTTGAAAGCCCTCGGCTGTCCCACTAATTTTGTAACACATAGGAATCCTCTACCTCTGTTATTTTTCCCTGTAAAATCATGGGGTTTTTTCTTACCTTATATGGCTTATGTGAATATTAAATGAGTTAATTCAATTGAAGCAGTCAGAATAGAGCCGGATACATAGAAAACACTCATCAGATGTTGGCTCTTAGGAAAGCTGGATAACTATGCTAAGTGATGTTACACTGATTAAATGATCAGAGTTTACACAGCACAAGTTCCCAATTGCCCAAAGAGTTGAAACATGCTCTTGCAAAAATGTCAGCCAGCACAGTCATGGCAACTTGTGAGAGGTAGCGTGAACTGAGCACGTGCTGAGAGCCAGGTGCTCTAATCCCCTTGCACACACATATTCATATTTATTTTTCCCAGGAAATGCGGAGCTAATGATGACCATTCCTATTCTAGAAATAAGCAATTGTTTGGTGACTTGGTCAAGGACCCCAAACTAGAAAGAAGGGCCAGGACTTGAATCCAGGCTTTCTGACCCTAAATCCATATTCTTAATCCCTGCTCTTTGGTTCTGTGGGAATTCTGGATTCTTTTGATCAAGTGATTCTGAGTAAAGTTTGATCTCCCCAACCCTTCTAAAAGTGCATTTAGCACTTGTTTACATGGTAATGCCAATTATTTTAGAAAGTGTAATGGAAGCTGTCCAGGATGAAGAGTCATGCTTGGGTACAGTTACCTAAAAGCAGGGCAGTCTTAGTACCCTGTCTCTAAGAGAAGGAATTGTCTGTCAGTACATTTTCATTTTGCAGAATCTGCTTTTACCGAGTCTACGCAGGTCACCATTTGTCTAAGAGCTTGTTAACAGCTGTTTTAGGAAAACATTGTTGACAATTCCCTAATGGATAAGACTTATTTTCTCCTTAATCCCAATGATTAAGATAAAACTCACTTCATCATGGGTGCAATTGGATTTGGCCATTTACCCACCCGAAAGCATAATTAGAAGTTGGCAAAAAGAATCAATAGAGAAAATGGAAGTATTTGTGTAGATTTATTTGTAACTCAAACCTGAACCAGTCAATACCTCAGTTGTTGATGGCAATTGAATTGAAAATTGAATACAAGTTAAAGCTATGGAAACCAAAATAGTTGGCATATTAAGCTAGTTCCTAAGTCTTAACCCGTTTTCCACTTAAAAATTAAATCTACTGCTGAGTAAATACAGTGGTTGGAAATATAGGAGGCATCTGACACAGGAAATTAGAGAAGAGTTATTGATAGAATAGCAAATCAAGCTTCTATATCAGTAAAAGGGGAAATTTACCTTTTGCATATAAAAATGTATTTCACCTGATATATAAGCAATAGATGTATTATCATAAACTGCCCCCAGGGGTAAAGGATTCTCAGTCAGTGCCATCCCATCACCAAAGATGGCTGGGATACAGGCAACGATTAAAAGAAAATAAGATAGGGTTGCTCTAGAACACGAAACTAGACCCCTCATCTGTCCTCCCTCCCTCTCTCCCTCCCTCCCTCCTTCTTCTCTCCTTCCCTCCTTCCATTTTTCTTTCCTTCATTTCTTTTTTTCTTTCTCTAAAAGAAAAATGATCTAATCAAGCAAATGGACAAATGAATCCCTTTAGGAACACCCTTTATTTTAAAAAAAAATCATTTGCTACCAGGAAGGCAAAGAGGATTAAAAACTATACAAATTTCTAATGATAATAGCTACAGAGTGACAAGACACTGATTTCCTGAGGACAGTTAGGTGGCTTCATCAAAGCACCAGCAGTCTTTTCCAGGACCGTGAATCACTGCATAATTTCCATCCAAGTACTTTACACAAAAGAAAATACGAGAACGCAATTGACAGTAAGATCTAGAAGCGACAGTTCATCATCTTTGTGACCCTCAGTCTCATTGTTAATCTTAAAAAACAGTATCTAGCAGTGGTAGGTGGGCAGGACTTTCATTTTACATTCTGCATTCTTGGGGATAATTTGAACTTTTCTTAGGCATGAAAAAATATATAATTTTATAAAGATGCATTAAATAAAAGCTAGTGACTGACTAGTCTTTAAGGGGCAATAATGCTTTGAATGCCAATGTTGAAGAAAATATTTTACAAATAAGCTTTGAGCATATAATCTCTTTATTTCTACATGACAATAAATGAATTTTTAACACTGGTGAGCTGAACACTGGACACTCATTTTTGCATGCCAAAGTTATCTAGCTCTTATTCAAATGGTTGAGGGAATGGTGGGAAACAAAGACTTAATGGATCTATACCATATTTTGAATTAGGAAAAATTCTAAATATTTTTACCTTTTGAAATTAAGGTATATTGACACATAATAAACTATATATCTTTAAACTGTTTGATGTGCTATATGCATTACTTTATATGTGTGAAATAATTCCAATCAAAATAGTGAGCCTATATATCTGTTGTTCTCAAGTTTTTCATGTCTCTTTGTAATATCCCCTTCCCAGCCCTCCCCACCACTCTCACTCAGGCAACCATGGGTCTGTTTTCTCTCTATATTTTTTTAATTTTTAGATGAATGAGATCAGAAAGTATATATTCTTTTATCTGAATTCTTACATTCTGCATAAGTACTTTGAGATTCCTTCTTGTGTGTTATCAGTAGATCATTTTTTTTAATGATGAGTGGTATTCCATTGTATAAATATACAATGATTTATTCACTTCCTGTTACATATTTGGGTTGTTCCAGTTTGGGGCTGTTATGAATAATGCTACTGTGAGAATTTGTGTACAAACCTTTATATGCCTATATGTTTTTTTTTTCTCTTGAGGAAATTTCTAAGACTGAGATGGGAAAATCATATGATAGGTATATATTTTTAACTTTTTAAGAAACATATAAATTGTTTTCCAAAGACTGTTGTATCACCTTACATTTCCGCTAGAAGCTTTTGAGAACATTAATTAATCTATCTGCTCACCATCACTTAGTAGGATCAGTTTTTTTTAATTTTAGCCAGTTGCTAGAAGTGTAATGGTATCTCATTATAATGTAAATTTGGATTTTTTAAGGCACAATAGTATTTAGCATCTTATATGTTCTTACATGCCACCTGTACATCTATCTCTTTTGGTGAAGTGTTTGCTTAAATCTTTTGCCCCTTCTTTAAATAGGTTGGTTGTTTCCTTATTGAGTTTTTAGAGTTCTTTCCATATTGTCAGTACAAGAATGCCCCCCACACATTTTCCATGTATGCTTTGTATTTTCTTCTGTCAATGTCTTTCAAAAGACAGAAGTTTTAAAGATATTATTTATTTATTTTCAGAGAGAGGGGAAGTGAGACAGAAAGAGGATGAGAAACATCAAAGTGCCAGAGAAACACGGATCAGTTGCCTCTTGCATGCCCCCAACCAGGGACCTGGCCGTAACCCAGACACATGCCCTGACTGAAAATAGAACCATTGATCTTTTGCTTTGCAGGATAATGTCCAGTCCACTGAACCACGTCAGTAAGGGTCAAAGAACAGAAGCATTAAATGTGATAAAGCGCAACTTAATTTTATTCTTTAATGGAGTATGCTTTTATCCTCATATGTAGAAAGTCTTTACCTAATCTGAGATCACTAAGATGCATGCCTGTTTTCTTCTAGATAATTTATAGTTTTGGATTTTATATTTAAATCTATAACACATTTGGCTTTACTAAAACATTAGGAATACAGAGAAATGCAATTTCTGGCTAGACAGCTTTTCCCAGAAACAACTCCACACTATTGAAGATGAGCCTGAATCTTTGGTTGGCTGCTCTCTTTCTCTGCCACATCTATCCGCTAGGATTGTCATGAGGATGACAGAGAGAATATTTGGAGTGTCTTTAACATCGGACACATACTTTTCCCTTTCCCTTAAATTTTTGGGAAATACTACTATTATTAAACAATATATTTTCTGGATAAATTCAAAATGTTTAGCTACAAATTGAGTTCTATTCTTACCTATATATTGAAAAAGATTAGGAAAGTCTACTAAATGACATAAAATTATGTCAAATGATAGACAGTTTTCTGAGTTTTGGACCATTACTTGTTCTGCTGGAAAACATAGGAAATAATATATAGATGAGTAAGGCATCTAAAAATAGTCACAGAAGTTATAAGACAAGAAATTTATTCCCTGTGTGCGTATCAGCTTTCTCCTTCCTTCCTCAGTGCTTAAATACATTTATTTGTTTAACCAATATTGATCTGTACTTTCTTCCTCTACCTTTGTCACATCTCTCAGAATCAACTTTTTCTTTCCAATGCATTTTGAACTCTCAAGCTATAGCCCACCCTACTCTGAGCTCATTTAAGGCCAAGGCCTTGTTATATTTATCTTGGTATCTCTAGTGCTCTTCAACTGGTTTAGAGATAAAATTGTGGTTTGGATTTTTGTTTCAAAGTAAATCTACTGAGTTGTCTTATTTACCTTAAAGTATAACTTACAGGTACCACAGGGGAGGGAGGAAGAAGATAAGGGAGGAAAGGAGAAAGGCCTCATTAAAGAACAGTATAAATGACCCATGGCCACGGACAACAGGGTGGGGATTGACTGTGGGGGTGTGGGGTGGGCAGGGCAGAGGAGAGCAACAGGGAGAAACTGGGACAACTGTAATATGGCAACAATGAAAAATAATAAAATATATATTCCCAAGGGAAATGAGCCTCTTCACTAACAAATATTTACTGAGCAATACTGTTAGCCAGGGGGTAAACTAGGGGATACGGCAGTGAAAAAAAATAAATAAAAACGAGACAAAAATCCCACTCTCACAGAATTTATATCTTTGTACAATGAAATAATCAACACATACATAAATAATCAGAAATATATTGTGTTAGATAATGTGTAGTCGCAAAACTAAAGCAGAATAAACTAATGCTGAATAGTGAATGGTGGGAGGAGGCAGGGATTAACAATTTAAAAGAGTATTCAGGGAAGACCCCAAGGACAAGGTATGATATGCACAAGGAGGCAAAGGAGGAAGTGAGAAAGCCATGTGGGTAGCTGGAGGATGAACATATGCGATATAACTGAAAGCAATGAACAAACAAGATAAACAAATAAGCAAAATCTCATAGACACAGACTACAGTATGGTGGTTACCAGAAGGAAGAAGGGTAAGGAAGTAGTAAAGAGTGAAGAGGGTCAAATATATGGTGATGGAAGAAGATTTGACTTTGGGTGTTGGGCATGCAATGCAATATACAGATGATATATCATAGAATCGTACGTGTGAAACCTGTATAGTCTCATTAACCAATGTCACCCCAGTAATTTTAATTTAAAAAAAGTACTATATCTCTAGCAAAAAACTTCCTTCATTAAATATGAGTATGATATTTTGGGAAAAAAGGACAGTGAGGATTTCAGATATGAGGGTCTGAACAGGGACATGATAGACATACTTAAGTGACATCAGGGAACTGCTAACATGATTAGTGCTAGAGAAGTGAGGCAGGATCGAGTGAAACACCTGCAGTTGATGTAGGACCATGTAAGTGGTTGTTAGGATTCTGGCTTCTACTCTGAGTGTCCTGGGAAGGCACTGGAAGGTTTTTGCACAGACGAGTGATACAATCTGGCTGACGTTTCAGGAGACCCACTCAGATTGTTATGGTGGGAAGACAGAGAAGGTTTGCTGGCTGAAGCAGGAAGACCCCTTAGGAGCTAGAGCCAAGAGCTGAGGAAGGTCCACAGCGGAGAGGCAAGTGTTGAGAAATATCAGATTGTACATACATAGTCTTCAATATTGTCGAATTTTGGATCATGGAATTATTTCTTTTTCAGAATGATAGAATGGAAGGAGAGGAGCTAAGTGACAGTGATACTTAGGGTGATTTGTTATAATAGGGAGTAAAGAAATGAGGCAGTAAGCTGGAGCAGGGTGCAGGGTTAAAGGTCCCCAAAGTTAACTTTATTTTTATACTTATTTTAAAGATGTGAGCCTTCCCAGTATTTTGTAGGCTGATGGGACCCATCTAGCACAGAAGAGAAAATTAAGGATATAGGAGAGAAAGGCATAGATCCCTGGAGTGACATCCTCATGCAGGTAAAGCTCTTAAGAGCCAGTGCACGAGGTGGGTGACTTGGACAGGAGCCCACGTTGCTCATCCACAATAAACCTGTAAGGAAAGGAAAGACTGTCGTTTAAACACAGAAGGACTAATAAGTACTGGATTGTGTCCCCACCCTCAAAATTCATATCCTGAAGCCCTGAGCCCCGATGTGATAGTATTTGGAGATGGGACCTTTGCGAGGTGATTAGGTCTAGAAGAGTTCATGAAGATGGGATCCTTGTAATGGAATTAGTGCCTTTATAAGAAGAGAATTGAGCCCTGGCTGGTGTGGCTTAGTGGATTTAGTGCTGGCCTATGAATAAGAGGATCACTAGTTTGATTCCCAGGCAGGGCACATGCCTGGGTTGCAGGCCAAGTCCCCAGGATGGGGTAGGTGAGTGGCAACCACACATTGGTGTTTCTCTCCCTCTCTTTCTCCTTCCCTTCCGTTCTCTTTAAAAATAAATAAATAAAATCTTTTAAAAATTTAAAAGAAAAAAGAAGAGACTTGAGAGAACTTGCTCTCTTCTTCTCTTTTCCATGTGAAGACACAGCTACATGGCAGCATCTGTAAGCCAGGAAGAGAGCTCTCACCAGGAACCAACCATGCTTTTTCACCCTGACCTTGGACTTTCTAGCTAAATGCCTTTTCTTCAAGCCACCCAGTCTATGTATTTTGTTATGGCAGCCTGAGTAGACTAAGACAGAGAGAGCAAAGGGCCAGGTGTGATTGTGGGAGCCTGTGGAAGTCATTAGTTATAGTCCTAA
Organism: Trachops cirrhosus; assembly: GCA_028533065.1. Classification (NCBI taxonomy): domain Eukaryota; kingdom Metazoa; phylum Chordata; class Mammalia; order Chiroptera; family Phyllostomidae; genus Trachops; species Trachops cirrhosus. The sequence goes on along the minus strand of CM052538.1, from coordinate 9,905,539 downwards.
TTTTAATAAAATAGTCATAATTCTTTTATATAGATTGAATTAGAGTTTGATCCATGATATTGGTGCCATCAGGACTTATAATTAAAATCAACCTGATATAGTAAGAAATATTATAGTCTTTGAGGAGGAAGGTTTCCATTGCAATTGTTCTAACAAAGGTACTTTTCTTTAACACACATTATGAGTCTTAAGTTTATAGTTCTTGTGACATTAAAAAAGAGACTTCAATATTACAGAAAGGCTCTTAGTTTTTTCAAGAGTAAAATTTAGATTGAAACATAACTCAGTGGTGACAAGATACGGAATGAGTATAAGATATGTTATGGTAGCAGGGATGTAAATTTTATATTCATTAGCTTCTGTGTCAATTAATAAGAAGTAATGGCTAGCTCGGGACTTGCCTTTTCAAAGCACCAGAGTCAACAGATTGCCTTTCTTTCAAGCTCCTTTATTCACTGTTTATTAAGACTGACAGTCTCTAAATGTAGGACTGCTTTTTTTACCAGGGCAAAATTACAAAATATGGGGCTTATCAATTTCTGAATTGATTTTAATGATTTTCTTATTGAATGGATAAATGCACACATTTTTATACTCACCAATTGCCTCAGCATAATAGCCATGTTCTTCCTGGATCCCTTTATAATTATATCCCCTCCCATGCACACATTCACTCATAAGCTGCAAGATAAGGGTAGTGTCTTTTACCAAGATCTCAGGACCTGGTACGGGTTCCCATCTTGGGACCAGGCTAATTGATACCATAGTCAGGAGAGCTTTTGCAGAACATCAACGTCGAGGGTGGATTTGCAAGTGACCCGACATAAATGCTTCCCTAACTGGCCTCCTGGCTTTCACTCTGATTTTCCTCTAAACTTTCCTCTAAAGTATATCAGGAACACAAACAGTCAAGCACGACCCTGCTTAACAGCCCCATCATTTTAAAATTGATCCCAAGCTCCCCCAAGTTCTAAATGCCCTAGGTGCCACATGAAGCTCCCACTTCTTGAGATCCGGAGGACTGGCTCCAACTCCTGCTTACTGCCTGTGAAAAGCCCCAGACCTGCTCCAAGGTCCTGCAGGTTCTGGAGTGCCCTCTCAGTCCCAAACCCTCCCTCCATTCAGTTACTTGTTACTCCCTATTGGTTCTGAGAGCTAATTCTATCTGTCCATCTCTGCCCTGATGCCACAACAGGAAGGGGACTTCCTTTGATTACTACACGTAAAAACAAAACACTAAAAATGTATATGTGTCTTTTGTCTTTGTGGGAAGATGATGGTGAATATGGGGGGTGGTGATAAAAGGGTGTTTTCAACACAACCAAACAAACAAATCAAAGTCTGTCTTCTCAGAATTTTTTTGTCCTCCTACCATGTTTGTATCCCTGCTCTTTTTTCTTCCTCCCCCTTCTCATTTTTCTCATGTCCTTAAACCATAAAATCCTGTTTATTTTCAATGCAGAGCTGCTAGCTTTCTGTTTTCTTGATTTCACTGCTTGCTACCAGCTAAACAAAGCTTATTTCCTTCCTAACAGGGATTCTGGAGCCAAGGACTAATGAAATGTAGATGATTTACCTCACCACTCCAAAAGCTCTTTTCTTGTCTTTCTTTATATCAGCAGTGTCCTTTTTCTAAACTTCACCATCTTTGTTTTCCCACAATTAGCTCGGAATTCCTGGGATGGTCCAGGGCTCTCTCATCAACAGAATTTTGAAACTGTTGGTACCTTTCCTTGGAATCTCCTTCACTTGTGAGTCTTCTCTGTTCCTCTGGATAATGGCTCTAAACTTTCCTCTAAAGTAGGTTTTAGCTTAGAATTTATCTCACTGGTTCCTTAAGACAGAGGTACAATTATGTGTGTCTACAGCAGCCACTTCGAGCACATTCACATATAGGGTCTGGCACAAATAACACCCCTTCCTTATTACAAAATCTTTTAGTACAAAATCATAAGCATGTAATCCTGTAACATAACAATATCACACTGAAGAACACCATGTGACATTTTAAGTGAAATGTTCAAATTAAAACTATAAATTGTTACACCCATATTACTATCCTGCCAACCACACTCAAGCAGACCTTACTTTTGCTGGGCCCTGTATATGGTCTTTCCATTTACTCAGGTGGAATTCTCTGACCACTTTTCTCTTCTTTGAAGACAGCAAGGTTTACATATCTAATCCCCACCCCCTAGGACAAAGTGTGCCCATAAGAGTATTTCAATAAGTAGTAAAATACATAAATGCATGAAGGAAGAAAGAGACCGAAATTCAGAGTTTTGCTAAATTGTTTAATCTGAAACTATAAAACCCTTTCTAATTCACTGCCAAGGTCTTTGATCAAACTAGACCTTTCTCTTTGCATAATCTTCTTAGACTTTTATTGCATTTAGAGTTTCTAGAACATTTCAAATGCAGGGAGTGAGACATAATCAATTATGATTTTAGTTTGCACACTTATGTAATTCCTCTTAAGCAAAGTATTTTGGTTCAAATAAAGCCACTGGAAAGATAGTTCTAAGCCAACAATTCATCTTTAGCGCAGCATATTCAAAGCCAATTTAATTCACATTTTCTTTTACTGTATCCAAATTTGACATGTTAGAAGTAGTGCAATTTTCTGTTCAGCAAAGTTTGAGTGTTTATCAAAATAGATAGATCATTCACATTGCCACTCAGAGATAAATAAAATAATTTAACAAATTGAATTGTGCTGTCTTTCCCAGTAGGGAAAAATGGCCTTTTATTTGCTGTAATTTTTCACCTTACTTGGCCTTTCTTAATGTTGTTTACTTCAGCTGCTTCTTTTTTTCTTTCTGAAGTATCACATTTTGAATTTAGCTTAGTTCTCTTTTAAGAACAATGTTTTGAACTGAAAAAAAGGAAAAAAACAAGCATTACATCTTGACAGCAGAAGATTATTGTTTATATGTCACTATGTTAAAATTAGTAAAATAATTAGCATTTGGTGAAAATATTATATGGCAGAATGGTGTAAGCATACCTTGATATTACATAAAACAGAACCATCATCATTGAATATGCAAAGGTTCTGCAGGTTGGTGAAAAGAGTGACATCATTTCTTCATCCAAATATGGCCTCAGTAGTGTCAATATCCTGTATTTCTACATTATCAACTCCCTTAGTCACCTTCCTGCCCAACATCCCAGTAGTTGTTGATTCAGCCATGCACTGCTTTCCCTCCCTGAAGGTTGTTACTCTGGAATAGATTGTTCTTTTATAATAAGTAATGTTGAAGAGCATGCGGTTTCTTAGCCTAAAGGTCGACAATACAATATAACAAATATAAACACTGTCATGGATTAAAGTCACTGAGCAAAAGGAATAAAGTTAAGTAATTAGCCAACAGTTTCCCAATTTTCATACTATGAAGAGCTTAACCGAGTAGTAGTTAGTCCATGATTTGGAAGGAAAAGTTGCTAATAATTTGTTTGGGCATAAAGCTACTTAAAATGTCAGAATATATGGAGGTATTACTCAACTTTCCTTACCATCTTTTTTTAATGGCCTACCCTATAACCTAAAAAAAATGTCTTGCCATAAATCCATTTTTGAAACAAATGAGGAATAGTTACATGTTTTAAAAACGTGGATAATAAAGCAAGATGAATTCTGTGTGAGAAACTGAAGAACCTTGGGGAAGTCCATAAGCTGACCAGTGTTAGCAATACCAGTAGGTGTATCAATCAGGAACCGAGTTGGGAAGAGATGGAACACACACACTGGGTAATTTGAGAAGGGTTTATTTAATAACGCAACTACTGACAAAGGGCAAGTCTACGCCTCACACAGACAGAAAATTTTATAACTTTTATCTAAACATGTTTATAAATATTGCAACTATTTATAAATGAACATAAAATATAAATATTTCATTTAACTTATTAGATAATAGGGGAACCAGTAGGAAGTTACAACTGGATCAAAAGAGAATTTAAAGTACCACCTGTATATGGGTGGATAAGGAATGCTGAAATAAATTTACAAATAGACTCAAAACTGACTTTTTCTTCAGAGTAGAGGGAGATTATATTTATGATAGATAAGATTTATTGGTGTGTCTGTAGACAAAAACCATTTTTATTATCATCAGTTATCTATGATTTATAGAACTGTACAAGAGTTCAAGGCAAATAAAAGGCACAGAATAAAAAACCCCAGAGTTAGGTCCTCAGTGTTCTAGTTTTCTAACGCTGTGGAACGAATTACCACAAACTTAGTGGTTTAAAACACACCCACTTATTTGCTCCAAGTTCCATCGGTTGGAAGTCCAGCGTGGTTTAACAGGCTCCTCTGCTCGGAGTTTCATGGGGGTCGCCCAGGCTGGGCTCTCTTCTGGAAGCTCTAAGCCTTGCCTTCTAAGCTCATTCAAATTGGTGACGAGATTCCATTCCATGTGGTTGTAGGACTGATGTCCCATTTTCCTTGCTGGCTATTGGCCACGAATCACTCTGTGTGACTAAATCCCATTCCTATTTCCTCTCATGTGACCCTCCCCATCTTAGAACCGGCAATAATGACCCTTTCAGTTTCTCTCCTGTTTTTTAAATCTTTCTTTTTTCTAATTCTGACACCAGCTGGAGAAAATTCTGTGCTTTTGAGGGCTGGTATGATTAAGTTAAGCTCATGTGGGTAATCTCCATATTTTAAGGTCAATGGATTTAAGACTTTAATTACAGCTGCATAATCCCATCATAGCAATTCCTAAATCACTGTTTGACTGAAAAACCAGAAAACCAGAATCTTGGTGGGAGGATGGGGATGAACTTTTGGATTTTTTTCACCAACTACCCATGTGTCTTTGGACCATTTCAATGTCTTTCATAACTCTTTCTTACAAACCAGTATAAAGAAATTGCTCTGGAGCAGAGACGGCAGCCTGGGGCTCCACAGTGAGGGTGTTCGGTGGTTCTGTGGGCTCGTACGAGGAAGAACATTTTCCTTGACCTTTTCGTGCTTTTATGTTCATCTTGAAAAGAAAAAAGTTTGAACTCAGGATGTGCCAAGTATTTCTATGTTGTCTTTGGAGTGAGTAGTCTGGTTTCTTCTACCCAACCACGTTCCCTAATCTTGAAATGTGGGTTTGTCTTCTCTGTACACTGTAACTACATGATTGGGATTGGAAAAGGCTGCTTTTTTTTTTTACACGTCTCAAATTCAACACTGAGAAGCTCCTAGGATGCAGTCATCCTGCCTATTTCTCCAGGAAGAAAGAAGCAACTGACCCATTTCTTCCATCATTTTCTTAACTGTAAAGAAATTATCTTGCAAGCTGAAGGGTGATGTTTAATGTGAAAGAGGTGCTTAGATGGTGACATTTGTGAATTCTTTATCTTTTGTTCCCAACAAGAAGACTATATACATATACATAGCAAGTGTGGTTACCATCAGTTTTTTTTTCAAATGTCTTCCAGTTTTAGCTACTATCATTATCACAGTTGAGACTGAGTTGTAACACAGTTGAGACACAGTTGTAAATTCCAAATATGTGTTCCAATTTGAAATGAAATAGATTTTGTATATAAAATTTATATAGTCTATATATTTATATTTGTAAAATTATGTAGTTTATAGTATATATCATATATCACATATATTATATTATATCCTGGCTTGTCCTGTGACATAGGTTAACTGGATAAGAACAAAGGTCCAACTTTGCAATGAAACCTTTGATGTGATAAAGGAGCATAGAGATAAAATATCACAAAATTGGTTTCATGTGTGAATAAACTACCACAGTCTCTATATAAATACACATTTTTACATGTGTGAATCCACATTTTTGGATGAGGTATTTTTTTTCTCCTAGAGGATGAGGCCATTCTTTCTCAGAAGTCTTTGCACATTTGGTATTTTAAAATGTTTGTTGTTGTCGTTGTTCTAAGAAAGGGCCATATCGTGAAGATGCTAACCCTGTGAGTGCAAGAAAGGTTGGTCAGAGGAGACAAAAGGGTTGAATCTGGTGATGGAACCCTATTCACTTCCCCAGGAGGAGAGGCTGCTGTATTACAAATTAGTTCATTCGTTTTTCGTGGAGCCTTATCTTGCAAAGGGGAAAACTAGAAAACTTTCCATATAACTCCTTCCTCCGAAGAATGGGAACCCAAAACTGCCCTATCATTTCACCTGACTTTATGGCATTTTACATTCTATAGCTCTGTCTTTTGTAAAAGCATAAATAACTTTTGCCAATGACACCCACCCCCACAAGAAAGAGTAAACTGCTCTCCATAGTTTAAATTTTAGGAACTACTCCTTCGTGTTTTAGGTAGATATGAACAAACATAGTAAGAACATACAAGGGCTTCCTCCTCGTTTACAGTTTTTGTCTCCATTTATAGCACCAATTTTTAATACCCAAACATTTGTATGTCATCCATAATATTCACAGTGTAATCCTTTAATCCTCAAATCATTACATAGCATTAGCATTGTTACCACTTTCTAAATAGCTGTGAACATTTCTCAAGAGTGCACATGTCCCATTTGTGTTAGTCGCTCAAAAAAAATGTGACAAGGGAAAGGGATGCAGGTGAGAAATCAGGCTCAGAGACGGACAAGCAGGGAATCTAGCACCGCTAACCTCCGATCTTTGCTGCTCAGGTACAGAGAACACATCTGGGAGCCAACAGGGCCCCGGAACATTGGTTGAAAATTGCATTTCTGAAGCCACCAGTAGGAAATGATTGGAGATGATCTTTCCTACTGAATCTCCAAAATGGGGTAGTTAGAACCAAAAACCACCTCAAGCCAGGAGTATAAAAGTCCTAGAATTTCTATGTGTCATTAACCCCTTCCATGTTGCAATAATCATTAGTAATTAATTATTCCTAAAGCTAACCAATTTATCAACACACTTTGGATGTTCCTGTGATCCGAACTTCTTTCTATTGAAGATCAAACTGTTACCTGAGCAAATAATACAGAAGCTCATTTAGTCTCCAGAAGGCATTCTTCCTATCAAACATTCTAATCTCCATCTGCCCTTGGCCTATGGTAAAGCAGCCAGCTATAACTAAGAGATTAATTTTGAAGGGTCATATTTTAACTTCAAAATTCAATTGCACTTTGCACTCTAATCTGATACTTTAAATCTAAAAAAAAAAAAGTGTTTTAAATGCCTGGTACTTCAGTAAAACTGACTCTCTAGGAGATATTTATTCTGTGCCTTTAACTTGGCAAAGTTCCAAAAGACACCAAGCCCAGTATGAGAAGCATAGGGCATTAGAAAGTGCATGAACTCTGGAGGTTGCTAGGTTGTCCAACTAATTTATGAGTTAACCTTTCTACACTTCTGTTTTCTTCACTTCCAAAATAGAGCCTTAACTTGGCGTCCAGGAAGTAGGCCCTGAGAGATGTTTCATGTGTAGAATATTTATTATGGAGCACTCCTGGGATCCACATCCATGCAAGGAGAGGAGGAGAGTGAGTGGGCAGAGGGAGATGTTGAACAGTGATGTGGTCTCAGTGGAAAACTCAGACTATCCACGGGGAGTGCTGAAGCCACAGTGCCTGTCAGACTTGGCCCAGGCTGGGGCAAGATGGAAAGCTAATATGACACTGGACACGAGTCACCCTGGGAAAGGCAGGATCACAGACAAGGTGTCTGTCTACAGCTGGAGCCATTCTTGAAGGGGCTGGCAGCTGAGGGTGATCTGCTGACAGCGCTCTTAGCAGAAGCCCTTTACTGAAGGGACATCTGGGCAGTACATCCTAATTCACAGTGTTTCTGATGACAATTTTACCTAGGTGGTACTAAAAAAACATTGTTGGTTTTCTTCTCATTTTACGTGAAGTACTTCTGACTGGTACAGTGACACTGAAAGTAAGTTACTTTTATTTACTTTTCTTATATAACCTTTCTTATTTTTCCTTTCTTTTCACTTTCTTCTTTTCAGAACACAAAGCAAGTAATTGAAGTAAGTTATGAGTGTGTTATAGACTGAATTGCACCCCTTTCAAAGCTCATATGTTGAAGCACAGTAACTCAGAATAAAACTACTTGGAGAAAAGATCTTGAAAGAGATGATTAAGTTAAATGAAGCTGTTAGAGTAGGTTGTAATCCAATTCAACTAGTGTCCTTATAAGAAGAGATTATTTGGACGCACAAAGAGACACCAGGGATGGGTGCGCCCAGAGGAAGACTGTGAGGTGGCCATCTGCAAGCCAGGGAGAGAGGCCTCAAAGGAAAGAAAATTTGCTGACACCTTGACCTTGGACTTCTAGTCTTAGAACTGTAACAAAATAAATTCCTATTGTTTAAGCCACCCAGGCTGTGTTCTGTCACATGGCAGCCCTAGCAAACTAACACAAAGTTTATACCAACTCATGATTCAGTTTTCAGTTGCCTAATTTTTGCTTCAGGGACAACCCATAAAGAAATCAAAATCATGGTGTGATGTGGGACACTAAAGCAGACTCTAAAACAATGCAAGCTGCAAACCCAAGTCCCAGAATACCTCGTTAGTGTTAGAGAGAAAGGATTATATTGGTTTCCTATGACTGCTGTAACAAATTACCACAAACTTAATTTTACCTAAGGTACTTCCTCTTGTTTTAATGGCCTATTATCTTGTAGTTGTTCTGGAGGTCAGAAGTCCAAAATGAGTTTCACAAGGTGTTGGTGTGGCTGGGTTCCTTTTGTTTTGTTTTGTTTTGCTTTGTTCTCGTCATTTTCATCTTCTTGAGGATACCCATGCTCTTTAACTCACACCTCCTTCCCTCTTCAAAACCAGCATGGTCAGGTCAAGTCTTCATCATGCTCCATCACAGACAGCCACTCTTCTGCCTCCTTGTTCCACTTACGACCCCTGTGAGTGCATCAGACCCTCAAGATAATCCAGGATAATCTTCCCATCGAAGACCCTTAACTTAAGCACAGGTGCAGTCTCTTTTGCCACGGAAGGAAACGTATCCACAGGTCCTGGGAATTAGGACTTGGACTTCTTTGGAGGGCAATATTCCACCTACACAGGGCTGTAAAACAACTGTAAGAAAACCAAAGAGAAGTTTCTTTACCTCTATACTAGGGAAGGGCTCCGGATTTGAGCTTTTAGGATGAGTAAATCATTCCCAGGGCAAATAAAAATGAGGACAGACTCCCTAGACAGAAAAAAACACAGTATGTGTGTTTGGGGAAATAAAAGAATATAAGCTTTGGCATTCAAAGTAAGATGTAAACACAATAAGAAGAGATGGGAGAATTGGTTAGAAATAGGGCATTTGAACTGTGTTTCAAGAAAGTGAGGTTATTTAAATATTTGTATGGGCTTGGGAAAGTGGTGGCAGGAAAATAGAGACAACTGTACTTGAACAACAGTAAAAAAAAGAAATAAAGAAATATTCAAATGGGATCTATAGGAAGTAAGAGGGAGAAGAAATTGCAAATAAAGAGAAGGCAAACTGCAGCAATAGTACCAGCCACATCATGGAGAGCTGATGACTGAGTATATTCATTCTGATCCCATCCTTGGAATGCAAAGAATACACGGAGGTATATGGGCATCAAAAGTTTCTGTTAGACTCAAAGTTGAAGCTTCAAGGATACAGAGAAAAACACTTATTTTAGGAAGCTAAAATTTTCATTAAACATCATTTCTAAACATGCTCATCTGAAAATAAAAAGTTTTCCATTACTATAGGAAGTTTTCTTATTACTAAATTTTCCATTTCTTTCCCCATTAGTATGCCCATAATCTAATCATAATTATCCTTTATCAAGTTCTTAGGTGCCAACTGTTAGGAAGTGCTGAGTTAGGAATCATTATACCTAGTGAACAGATGAACAGAGGCTCTGACAAATTAAAACATTACTTTAATATTTCTCTGAAAATAACTTTGTAGTAAGGTTACAAGAAACAAAAATAGTTTGCCAGTATATAAAACTGCACAATCAAAAGAAGCCTGCTTTTTTTCCACTACATATAGGCTCTTTTCCAATTTGAAATACATAAAAAAGAAAGCAAACAAATGGAGGAGAGGGGAGAGCAAGAACCCCTTCTTCTTTTTTTTTTCAAAGATTTATTTATTTATTTTTAGAGAGAGAGAAAGGGAGGGAGAACGAGAGAGAGAAACATCAAAGTGTGGTTGCCTCTCATGTGGCCCCCACTGGGGGCCTGGCCCACAACCCAGGCATGTGCCCTGACTGGGAATTGAACTGGCGACCCTTTGGTTCGCAGCCCATGCTCAATCCACTGAGCTACACCAGCCAGGGCTAAGAACCCCTTCTTGAACAATCAAAAAGGCTTGAAGAATCAGCGGTTGTCCCTTGAGAGATGCCACTTACAGGCATTTGTGCACGTAGGCTATTCGCCCTCTCTGGGATGCCACTCACTGCCTTTCCCCACGAAGGGACACACTTGCCGTGTGTTGCACAGCTCCTCTAGTGTACCAGTGTGTAGTCATCTACCAAAATTCTAAGAGGACTCTCAGGTCTTTCTGCACTTGAAAACTAACCATGAGAGTTGATTCTTTACCATGTTCTACCTTGATCCTTATAGTTGAAATAGTTCACCAAGATGGCAGGACAGAAAAAAGGGACACTGGCCAGTTGTAATCATTAACTTAGTAGGGGCAATCAAAGGAGGGAACACGGAGGTTAGTTTTGAGAAAGGGCTGGAAGTTCACAGAGAGCAGTCTTCGGAGGCCGGTCTGGGTGCAGTACAAACATCCTGAGGTTGTATGACATCAACAGTATGATAGGAGGGGTTTTGTTGGAGGAAGAAGGATAGACAAACAAATGGAGAGGTTCTCAAAAAGAAGGGACAGTGACCACTGAAGACCCATTTTGCCGTATTAATAGTGTGACCTAAACTGATCCTTACCCTTGAGGGTTATCAGGACTCAGGGATCTGACTGAACCCTATTCTTCTCTACAAAATGTATCTCAATGGGGCCCTCCAGCATCTCTACTGAACTTGATGTGTTGGTGTGGATTGGAAGATGATTTGCTAGCATATCTCAGATATATAGGTCTTCAAACTGCATCCCTCCAGAAGTTTAATCAATGTAGGCTCCGAAAGTGTCCTCTAATAGAGAAATGGAAGAGCAGAGGGGAGCCGTATGGGACATTCTGGTTAGGACTCATCTCTAGCAGTCGGGTAGTTAACCCTCCATTCAGCACATTGTACCTTCTAGTTTACAGACCCAGTGACAACCGAATCCCCATTTCCTGCACCAATAAACAGGGAACAACAGTCAGATCACATCTCAGTGCGGTGCTGCATTGTTGGGTCTGTGTACTTTGCTGCTGCCATTGTTCCTTCCCAGAATTATTCTTTGCTAATTCTCCCAAAAGATTACTAGCTTCCTCCAGTGGTTGCTTGTTCTTCAGGCAAGTCATTAGGTGGGGAACAGAAGGTCAGAAAACAAAACACTTTGTACCATAGGCCATTGAACAGTTGTAAATAAAATTAAAACACAGAGATGTGTTGGGACCTTAGGGTAAGGCAAGTATCCAGAAACATTTTCAAGGCTCAGGAAATTCGAGACATTATTTTAAATCACACAGTTAGTGTCAGCGTGAGGGCTGTGCTCTAAAAGCAACCGGTTCCAGGTGTCTACAGAGGGTATTCTAAGCCTCTGATACAATAGCTTTGTTTTGAAAAACATAATAATTTAAAGTAAATTTTCAATAAAAAATGCACAAATACAGATGATTAAATTTAACCTTTCTTTTAAGATTTAGAAAACATTTTAGGATTTTGCAGGGTATCCAGGTAATATCCGCAAGTAGGACTTGTCCATGTTCCTTCAAAAATGCAAGCGTAAGTCCACTTAGTATCTACAACAGTCGCACTGATAGAAACAAAGAGTAACGGTGGTTGCTGCAGGCTGAGGGGAGCGGGAGGTGGAGAGCTGCTGTTCAGGGGGTACAGCTTCAATGACACAGGGAGAATAACTTCTAGAGCTCTGCTCTCTGATATTGTGCCTATTGTAAAGAGTACTGTATTGTGCACTGAAAGTTTATGAAGAAGGTAGCTCTCGTGTTAAGTGTTCTTACCACACACACAAAAAGGTGGTGATTAATTGCCTGTCTTTGCTTCAGATCCTTATTAAAGTCAGTTTTTCTGCATAAGAATATCTATCATAGCCTGTGAAACCATTTTGACAACGGCAACGGTCTAGCACCTGAACATAGCATTTTGAAAGCACTGCGTCTTTCCTCTTTGACCCATTCTACATCTCCGCTCATCTTAATTGAAGAGAATAGAGTATACCTTTGACCAGCAGAGAGCAGCAATGATATACTGTAAAAGAGTAACTCTGCTGAACTTGGCCATCTTTTCTAAAATGCCCATGTTGTCGGAGCTACACTGGCTCTGTTTTGAGTGATCCCAGTCTTTGGGGGATCCCTTGAAATCAGCATGTGAGTCTGCTGCTGATGGTCAGGGCCTCCATCCTGATTTATGGCTTACTGGTCCATGGATCATATTGGTACCTGCTGGCAGCTTTGCCTCGTGGTGCTGCCAGCAGGACCCCGGTGTCTGGGTCAAGAAGTACCACTCCATCATGGTGGTGTTTGCCCTCATTGCCCAGCTGTGTTCAAGACCAGGGGTTATGGTGTTTTGTGGAGCGTGTTCGGTGTTCTATGTTGACCTACAATATGGCCTTCTTGTGTAAAAAGCTGTTGAGGGTCTTTGAGGTTAATGGAAGGGATCACTCTGACAGAGAACTAGGCAGGGGACATAAGCTTGGGGGATCTCTAGGAAACAGGAATAGAAGAGATAAAGCAGAAACCTAGAGAAAAGGGAAGGAAGGATCTATGAGTAGAAGTCAAAGAAGAGAGAATTTCAAAAGTAAATGTCCAATTTTCAAATCACCTTGTGACAGTGAAAATGAACTGGGAAAAGTTGTTGACATTAGAAATAGATGGTTTGCGGGGACCTCAGAACAACTTTGGTCTCATTTTCAGGACTCAAGCTAGATTACATGGGATTGGAGGGAAGTGGTAAGAAAATATTGTACAGAAGAAAGTTGGTGCCAAAGCAACTTGGGAAAAAGGAAAAAGTTTTCACTCCAGTGCAGGAGGGAAGTAGCAATGTATGAATAATGACACAGAGGGACTTTGAGGTAGAACAGAAATGAATGACCTCAATCTGCTCAATAAAGCAGAAGGCCTTGGCTTTCTGGCATATGTGTGTTTGTTTTTTGTGGGATTGATGAATTGAGAGCAGAAAATAAAAAATGAAATACAACTTTATGAAAAAGAATGCTGTAAAGTTCCATGAGTTTAACTGAGATCACATAACATGAGTTTGCAATGGAAACAGAAGAAATAATAGAATATTATCTTAATTACCTGAGACTGCAGGTATTCAGAAGACTGTAAGGAGTAAAATTTATTGAGTGGTGTTGATTTAGGATGGTGGAAGATGAGGAGGGATTGATGAACCCAGGGAAAAGATGGCTGCATTGCCTGACTTCGGAGTCCTGGCAAAACAGAAGACAAGAAAAAGTCAGGGCATGATGATAAATGGGGACAGGAGTTTGAGAAAACGAGAGTCCTGTAGGACTCCACAGGAGTTCGGGATGTGGAAGGACCAAAAATACCCTTGGCATATTCCAGCTGACTCCCCAATCTGCCTCAACATTTTTTTAATTCTTGGCATGAAGAAGATAATCAATACATATTTGCTAAATAAATTAATAATTATCATTAAACCTAGACCATTTAAAAAATAAAACATCCAAGTTGGATATGCCAGGAAATAAGCACCTTTTGTTGTAAATAGGAAAAACCTAGAGGCATTTAAAATAGGACTATCTTACATACGTCTTTCTGCCCTGTTCCTAGCCCTCACACAGGCAGAGAAGTCTTAGAACCATGTCATAATTGCCAGTGAGACAATGAATGAATTTTCTCCCCTAAGAAAAGATTTTCTGAATTTTTCAAAAACTCGTCATCATTTACCAAATCAGCAATACTCTTCAACTACCATCCAGTTCTCAGATAGGACTCCATCTGAGGAGCCAGATCTGGAAGGTAGATTCTTTCAAATGTTAACTAAGGGTTCCTGAGGTTTAGATGGGAATTACATCATATAAAGTATATGTTAGGTTGTTTATATCGAGGTATTTTTTAACATTTTTATTGATGCATAATGTGTGTACAGAAAAGGACACATAGTTTCCATACTGATGAATTTTCACAAACCAGGCACACGTGTGTGACCTCTGAGCCGACCAGGAACACAACCAACACTCCAGAGCCGGGCCTCCTGTTCCCTCCCAATCACCCTCTAGGGTCCCCCCTGTCCTGACTTCTAACAGCAGAGGGGACTTACTTGGTTTCTGTTCTCTGTGCGAGTATATAACATACAGCATGAGCTCTTTTGTTGTTTGCTTCATTGGCTCAAAATTATCCTTTTCCTCATCCATCCACGTTGGTGCATGTTTGTAGGGTTCTTGCGGCACAGTATTTTATGTGTGACCACGCCGTATTTTACTATTGGTGGGCATTTGGGGTTTGTCTGGATTTGTGGCTGTTAAAAACATGCTGTTGTGAACAACCTACTATGTGCCTTTTGGTGAACATGAATGTGCATTTCCGCTAGATACATAAATAGGGTGTAATTACTGGGTCATATATAACACATGCATATGATCAGCTTTATATACTATAGTGCTTTAAAACTACTTACAGTCAATATATACGGGGTGGGAGAGAAGTAGACTTACAGTTGTTTATATGGAAAATAATACAAAAATTAATTAAAAAAATACAAGAAAAAAACTCTGCATTTCACATACCAACAACTGTAAATCCACTTCTGCCCCTCCCTGTATGCTGCAAATCAGCAGAACCAGGACAAGTAGCCAGAGCTATTAACCCCACTCTAATAACCTCTTATCACCATTCATTCATTCTTTAATATGTTTTTATATAGCTCTTACATGAACAACCCTAGGCACTATGGATACACACAATAACTTCCATCTCTGATTTCAAGGAATTTACAGTAGAGCTGAATGTTTTGAGGATTAGGATGGACCATGGAGTAATTCTTTAAAACAAAGAAGGCAGACCAGCATTTCCCAGTGGAGAAGCCACTTGGAAGTGGTGTTTCTGAACTGCATTTTGGAGAACGGCTAGGAGTTGCACAGGTGATAAAGGAAAGGCAGGAAATTTTAGCTTGTGTGGTGGTGGCTCAGAGGCAGAAAAGCTTAGTGTGGTGATTCTGAAATCCAGCTGCACCTTAGAATCACCCAGAAAATTTTAGAAATATGATACTTGATGTCCTCCTCAGAACAGTTATTTAAGACCAATTAATGCAGATAAGGCCTGGGTGTCTATAATTTTTATAATCTTATGAGATGATGCTAGGGTAGGGTCATGACTGAGAATCACTGGTGTGGTGGTTTTAAAACCCCCCAAGTTGATCAGCATGGTTTGTGCGCAGGATAGAAGGGAGGAAAGAGTAATAATAAAGAAGTCCTGGAATAGAAGGACAACAGACAGACCACCCAAGGCTTCCACCTTGGTCAAAAGGTTTTATAAGAAAAAGAAAACAATCACCTTGGCATTTTCTGTAATACAGATACCATGTTGTTAAGAATAAGTTAAGGAGTGGCATTTAAGATGCCTCCCAGGCAGTGATGTATAAAAAAACATCATTTACTTTCACACTGGTTCAATTAGCATTTCTGCTTCAACACCTGTTAACATTATCTCACAGTTTTTGACACAGTTGTCCCAAGAACATCAGCTTATACCAAACAAACATGTTTTAAATAGCAAACTTAGAGAATTTATTCCTAAATAGTTTACATTTATCATGGCCCCAGGCCACATCTATCTATGCTGTGAAGTGAAAAAAAATTCCCCAGAGTCGTGAACTTCTGTAAATGCACTGCTCTTCCCAAGGTCAACAACGGCCAGTTGCTCACTACTGCAGCAGTGAGGAAGCTGGAGGCAGCGCTGCTGTGTGCGTGGAGGAAGCCGGGGTGAAAATAGGTGAAGTCTGTACCTGAATTAGACCCCTGCACGAAAAGCAGAGGGGTATGGGGGAAGACCATGGTTTCTGTGGGCAAAGCGGGTCAGAATTCCTGCTCTCTGAAATCCCAGCTGTGGCCATTCCCAGTGACATGATCCTGCAGACAGTGCTTTGATCCTTCCGAACCAACGTTTTTCTATCTGTAAAATGGGAGGGGAACAAATGTTTTATTGAGTGTGAACTCTGTCCCAAGCATAGCACCTATGCTTTGAACAAGTACATCCTTATTTAATATCCCAATGACTGAATTCTGTGAAGGGATTTTCATTAATAGAACTGTTTTTCATATCAGGAAAAAGGAAGCTTAGAACAGAAGTGACTAACTCCAAACTCTGATCTTTTACTTATCACACAGCATTCACTTCTTAACACAAAGCGTACCAAGTAATAGCATTTTCTCTGTTTCTGGGTGGCAACAAGATAGGTTAAAAAGAGCACACAATCACAGAGCACCTTACCGATCCTGATATAAGCAAAAGACGGGCTATACCAGTGTGAGCATGTTGTGAGTGAGAGTCTTGTAATTATGTGACAATGCAAGTTATTATGCCTTCTGTTGTTCCACAAACTGTTTATTGAACACCTACTCTACACCAGGTCCTCCTCCAGGCACTGTGTATGAGAAGGGGTTGATAAATAATAAAACAGGCAACTCTTCGAATTCAGTACCTTTCGCTATGGAGGCAAAATGTTTTAGGGAGTAGTGCCCTCACCCTCAAAGCAGCCTCCTAGATGGCTTGGCAGAGAGCAAAAAGAAAACTGCTACAGATGACCTTTTCGGTTGAGTGGCATTTGTTTATTTAAACAAAACTGTTAATAGGAATAGAACTCCTCTGTCATGTTTTGAAGTGTCACCTACTTCCAAAGAAAAGGCTCCTTTGTTTTTGGCTTTGACAAAGTTTTTTACGTAGGGGGAGCTGGTCTCCAAGGCTGCAGGCTTCTGTTCTGTCCAGTCCATGGGACTGTCCCTAAGCACATAGTTCCCCTGCCACGTTCCCTCTCCATCTTGCTGGGGGCTGGTTTGTACCTTCCTGCATTTTTAGATTCTAGCTCCTCCTTGCCACTCTCTGTAATACAGATGATTAAACAAGCCAATGTGATTTATTCTAATTCCACAGGTTATTAAATCAAGCACTCAAAGGTCAGTGTTAAACAGAAACAGATGAGGAATTCTTTTAATAAACGGAAATGGTTATGCAAGGCCCATGTGATGGTATCCAAAGGGACAGAGACTTCTGTTTCAGGACATCTTCAGTGTGTACTCGTCTAAATATAGATTAAGGCGGATAATGGATGTGTTGCCCCTGAAGCTTGGATTGACTTTTATTTGCTTTTGTAAACTTTTGATTGTGCAGGACAATGTGTTTAACAGAAAGTGATTGATCAGGGAGAGGCTACAAAAATGGAGAGGGCAACTATGGCATTGCACAGGAACAAAGCAAAAGGAGACCACTGATTTAGTCATTCAAGAGTGCGATTTGCTACCGACGATCCCTCTACCTTGACACATTGGAGAGCTCTGACATTCAGCATCTCCATTTGCTCATTTTGTTGAGCCAATAAACATAGGTTGAGCATCTACTATGTCATGGGTGATATACTAGTTTGGAGATACTGCAAGTGAACAGGAGAGATGAAGTCAAGCCACCATGATGGTTATATTCTATTGGGCATCTGCTAGGGTGCAGAAGGCTTTGTGGGGGGGTGGTTGGTGGAGGGTCAGGTAGGATGGCAGCGTAGAGATAAACAAGTGAACAAATTAATGAATCAGATAGTGCTAGATAGGAAGAAATGCTATGAAGAAAAATTGTCATGAGCATGAGGGACAGCATCAACTATGATTCCATCTTTATATTTGTGTTGCTGCAAAAGCAGTTCTTGAGACCAGGAACTGGAGGCCAGTGACTTATTTGGGAGTTGATCTCAATGAGTATGATGAGAGAGTAGGGAAGTGAGATGTTAAAAGACAAAAGCCAGGTGAGAGCAAAGACACCCTTTGACTGGCTGTGGGATGCAGAGAATCATTGTCCCGCATGGGGACTGTCAGCCTGGGAACTCAGGACAGGCTGGGATGAGGCCGGCATCTGCAGGTTGAGGGAAGACCCCTTGGAGGGCATTCTCTTGAGCTGATACCTGAACGAAGAGGATGACTTGGGCTTATAAAGATCCAGATGCCTAATGTTTCACGTAGAAAGAATAGCAAGTGCACGGGCCCACAGGTGAAAACCAGCTCAGCCTATTCCAGGAACAGAAGGAGTAGCTCTGGGCCTGATCATGGAGTGTCTTCAAGGTCAGGGTGAGGGTGTAGAATTTGATATTCATGCCCGGCCTGTGCAGTGATCCCAAGTGAAACCCTAGATAATAGTCTTCTTCCTACTTTGATGGCTGGCCTTGGCAGCAAATAAACCTTTTTAACAAATAAACCTTGGTTCCTCCATGGGTAAAATGGGAATGTGGACTCAGTCTCTTTCAGACACACACTTCTTTCTCTTCACTAAATTGGAAGGACCATGGGGGCAGGAACTTATCTGCCAGCTTCTCTTCCTCTCACACAAAGTTGGTACTTAATAAATATTCATTGACCCTATGTTGGATTTTCTGTCTCCCAAGGGCTTTGGGCTTTGGAGTCAGAAATACAATGGCTCAAATCTGCATTCTGCCTGCTTTAGCTGTGCTTCCTAAGACAGAACATTTCACTTCTCAGAACCTCAGTTTCCTTCTGTGTTCAGTAGGGATTTTTTTCTTTGCACTGATGCCCACTATCAAGAATTACCAGGATTATGGGAGGTAGTGTATGTGAAGCCACCCAGCACAACACCCCGCCCTGACCTGAGTTAGTATCGTCTCATCTTTTGGCCCTGTAAGGCCAGGGAGCCCTTACCCCGTGGCCATAATGATCTCTAGGACACGCTTTGACTGTTGTCCTGGGCTCCCAAAGATTGATTTTTGTTTGTATAATATAATAGGCTATGTTTATTTTAATCATTAGAGTCTTTGATGTCATGTTTACATTTGATCATTACAAAGATCATGGAAAACTGAAGCTAAACTGGATTGGAAAGTTTACAGACTCTGTCTGCTCAAGACAAGTGCAGGGCGTTTATAAACTCGGGAGTCTGAGTCATGAGCCAAAGCCCCATATTCATTTCTGATTCTTTACATCTGAACCTGGACGACTGAAAAGGAGTTGTCCAAGGTAAGGCCACAGCCAGACCGTAACCCCTGCCATCGCTCTAGGAAGTACCCCACCCCTACCCAAGAGAAAAAATAACAAATTAGCTTTTGAAAAATGCTATAATTACTGTGCTCCTTATGGAATCTCCCACTCAGAATGTCTATGCTAAAAAATATAAGGGGGGATGTGACCCTCATACTTAACTCTTAATGACAAAAGGTTAGAATGGAACAGCCCTTGGTTAGGGGGTGGGAGATATGGTTGTTTTGTAACCTGATTGCAGAGACAGTCAGAGTCCTAAAGCCTTGCTCTTTTCTCTGAGCTTAAATCGCCTTCTATAATTTACCACATTTCTGTGATTTGTAAATTACCGTTGCCTACAACCTTGGTGACAGGCTCACCCGAAAACTTGAAAGTGCCAATTCTCAGGGCCCCATCCCAGACTGACTGAGTTAGGTTTTCTGAGAGTGGGTCCACAGTATCTTTTTTAACAGACCCTCCTGGAGGTTCTCATGCACACTTAAGTTGGAAAAGCACTGCTTTATTCATCCGGCAAGGAGTGAGGGAGGGGGCTTCTATGGAGCAAAGGGTGGGTCCAGGGGCATCTTTCAGGACTGCAGAGCCCACCAACTCCAGGTAGGGCAGACTTCTCTGGGGACACCTGTATGTCCCTCTCCTTAGGTACCTTATATGTCTGTAAACTACTTTATTTCACTCTCCTAAACCCATACCATTTCCTTTAAGCCTTGGACTTCCATAGTCAAAATGAAGGTTCAAGATAAAAATAAGATTCAGTTAGGGAAAAATAATCTTGAGTTGGCTACTCAGATGTTTGGAGGAGAGAACAATATGCTCTGATAAAGGGAAAGTCCCAGACTGGATTTGTTGGGGAAGGAGCATTTTGAGCAGGCAAGATGATGAGAAGGATTTTTATATACAAGATCTGTCCTGAAAAAGTCCAGCCATTATCAATATAATGAGAACAGTTTGCATGACATCAATGTAACCTGGCAGCCAAGGAAAGTGAACTGGAATGAGCATGCATGAACAATGATGACTTCACTGTACTAGTCAGCAGGTCAGTAGATGCTGTTGAGTGAGCATGTGTACTGTGTGGCCATTGCATTCAAAATAACTAAGTGAGTAGAGCAACAAACCTGCATTGAATTTTGTGTTAACCTTGAACATTCTTCCATGGAAACTATTCGGATGATTCAGAAGGCTACAGCAATGGGCAACTAGTGATTGGCAGCTTCCTCATGACAACATGCCCACTCATGCATCATGTCTCCTACAGAGTTTTTTGGCAAAACATCAAATTACCCAGATGACTCAGCTCCCCTACAACCCAGATTTGGCACCCTGTGTTTTTTTCCAAAACTAAAATCATCTTTGAAGGGGAGAGATTTCAGACTGTTGATGAGATTCAGGAAAATATGACGGGGCAGCTGATGGCAATTGGAAGAACTGTGTGAGATCTGAAGGTGCCTACTTTGAAGGGGACTGAAGTGTCATTGTCCTAGGTACAATGTTGCTTGCATCTTATATCTTCTTTAATAAATGTCTCCATTTTTAATATTGTGTGGCAGATACCTTCTGGACAGATCCCATGGGTATCTAAGACCTTAGCCATTGGCACAAATACCTTATTGAAATTAACACAAAAGATAAAATAAAGATAATGCAGAAGTCAATACACTGATCACACCCCACTTCTTTGCTGGTTGAACCAGCTCAGTGGATGGGAAAATACTGCAGTACACCCCCAAATCATGTCATGCCAATAGACATTGGTTCACTTCAACTTCCTAGGTGTGTATCCAATGTTCCTTTGGGTTTCTACAGTTATTAAATATGTGTCTGAGAAAAAAGAAGAAAGTCATAACCAAACACAGAAAGTATTTCTTATTAAGGCTGAATATTTATTTAAAAAAAAAAAACATAGAACAATGTCTTTTCCCAGCACCAAACCTACATTTCTTAAATAGTAATTGGATCTTCCATGCACTGTCCCTCTTTACCTTTAAAACTGATATTTGTAAGATTTTTTTTTCCTCCCTTCTGGAAGAATGCATCAGAATTAAAACAATGTCATTAGCAGATTTAGTTAGAATTTAGAAACTGAGAGACAAATAAAATTAAAGTTGGGGTAAATTAATGAATAAAAGGTGCTAGAGTTGTGTGTGCTCATTAATTAAGTGTTGTTATTCAATGTGTCAGCACTGACAACTGAAGCTTTGTTGTTTTAGAAACACAAAGGAGAACAGGTAGACCCCAACAGAGCAGAATGGGGAGGTGTTGAGTGGGGTGTGAACTTCCAGGGAGGGGGTGCATAAACAACCATTTCTGGGATCACTCCTGCCTTCTGGGTACCCAGGCCACCAGGGGGTGGGTGTGTGTCCTGTTTCTAGACTTTGGCAAATCTGTGCGTAGGAGACTTGGATGCCCACGTCCAGTCATAAGAGTCTGTCTGCCTTAGTTTGTTCAGGCTCTAGGACAACATAACCACAGACTGCATGGCTTATAAATAACAGAAATGTATTTCTCACAGTTCTGGAGGCTAGACGTTCTTTGTAAGCCACATACTCTGTGGTATGCTATTATCGCAGCCCAAATAGACTAAGACAACGGTCAACTTTTGTACTTGACACAGTTGATCAAGAGGACGATACATACAAAGTATTAAAACAAAAAGAATCCCTCAGGCTCGGATGATGAGATAGGGTCCGAGTTTTACTGTCATATGTGGTCTGGCCACAGTGTTTATTATACAGTCCGTCTCTCAGCTCTGCGAGGAATGGGTAACACTAGTTGAATAAGGCAGTAGTTCTCAAAGTTTGGCATGATTAGATTGAACTGCACGCATTAAGAAAGAGAAGACAGATGGTAGACACACACACACACACACACACACACACACAGTTAAACCTTCACAACTCTCCTTTCCTGTCTGTGTGCCCCACTCCAATGTTCTTTGGGAATTTCTCTTAGTCATTTTATACTGTTAGGTGAGTAACTAACACATTGCAAATTGGTGCTTAATTAGTATTTATAGTTTTTCTACATTCTTTTGTTTATGTCTCTTGGTTGACTGTGACTAATAGAAAGATTTGCCTTCAGAGGAGAGGATAAGGCGCATGGCCTACTCTCAGTGCTAATTGCCTAAAGCACTCTGGCAGGAACAACACATTAAGGATAATAGGGTTGGGGAATTGGGGAACATAAAACAAAGAAATGGACCAAGGAGCCCATGTGGGCAGCTTAAGTCAGTTTGATGTGCTCTGTGGTCTCCCCAACATAGTCCCTGTCCTCAGGAAGATGTGATTTAGACTGAGCTGGTCATTTACGGAATCCAGTTGCCGTCTCTCTCTGGGAAACTGCATTAGGTCTTTGGCAAGTGGTCTGGTCAGGATAAATCAATTTTGATAAAGCTGTTTTCATTATTTGCTCTGAGTAGCCAATTAAAGATTATTGTTATTTTTATTTAAGTAAAACTGTCTGCACCTATTTATTTTAAAAAATGGAAAATGAAAAGTTAATGCATTACTGCATCGAATTGTTCATTAACTCATTTATTACCTAATGGCCAATAACTTAGTCTGCAGAGCAGAGGTTATTAAGCTTGGCTGCATATTAGAATTCCCATGCCCCAGCCACACCTCATGGTAATAAATTAGAAATATTTGGGGAGGGACCCAGGGTATTAAAAACTCCTCAGGTGATTCTAATGTCCAGCCAAAGGTCAAAGTTGCTGATCTAGAATTAAGCTTTCTCGTTTACATTCCAGAAACTCTGCTCATTAACTGAACAAGCTATTTAACCTCTTTGAACCTCAGTTTCCTCATCTGTAAAATGGTGATGGGAATTCCATCTACCTCAAAGGGGTTTAGGGAGATTAAGAGAGATAATGCATGAAAATGCCGGTGCAGTTTCTGACACATGGTAAGTTATATATTAGCTTTATTGTTCTTTCAAATATTATTTCTGTGATTATTATGCCCTATGAAAATTCAGAAATAGTAAAATATGATGAAATACTGGACTAATTATAATACTGGGAGGAATTATATTTTATGTAGCTATGAAGGTAAAGTGATAGTGCTATGAGGAAAAAAGATTAATCACAGGCATCGCTGAAGTAGGAACAATTTAGTTGGGTCTCAAGTCTTTTCTATGAATAATCTGATCTAGGAAGAAGAAAATACATTAATAACTTAGCTGAAAACCTCATTTTAAAAAAAGTAAAAGTAACTGCTCAGTTTTGTTTTACTTATTTTCTTCCACTTTTTATTCCTGGTGGGGTGAGCATGAGTGAGGCAGACGAGGAGGACAGATTTAAATGTTGGTTCATATTGCACTTTTGGAAAATCTCAGAGGAGAAAATCAGAATTGGTTAAGTCCTTGATATGCCTATCTGCCTGAGTAAAGAGAGGTGAAAGGTGTCGCATAGGCCAAGGTCTGTCGTGCGTAGTTCCTTTATTGGGGATCTTGCCCACAGCCCCTGCCTAGGGAGTCGTAATTGGCAGTGCCAATTTCTGCACAGGTAGTTTGATTCTGTCTATATATCTTCACACCCAGACATCTGTTTGATCAGGACAGGGCATTTTATGTGTGGGCAGCCAATCCATGGCTGGAAAATGGTCTGCCGCATGGGCTACTGTGAAAGCGTTGACCCACCAGCAATAACTTTTCAGTTAGAACCAACCACATCCCTGTCTTGAGAATGGCAAACTGGAGAGAGAATGAAGTGAGAACTTGTAGCAAAAATGGAAAGATGAATGGAGGGAGCCATGACTTTGCAGAAGATAAGTGAAATCAGAAGCCTGAACACAAAGAACATCCAGAGGAAAGTGATGTGGTCAATTATTAGTATCGGAAACCATAGAACATGAGACAGAAAAGTTACAGTCATTATAAAGATGTAAGATAGATGGTTTCTTCTTGTCAAAGAAGAGATTAGACACCCAGTGCCTATAGCTTCCCTTTTCAATCCGTACAGTTCCAGATCTGGGCCCTTCGCTCTGCAAAGTCTACAGCTGTTCCAATGCCACCTGACGTCTCACTTATCTTCATGCTTTCTCAACGGCCATTTCCCCTCCCCACATGGCAGGAGACAGCGGCAAGGAGTCTCTGCTCCTTGAATAATTGAATGAATGAATGAATGAATGAACCTAAGAAAACTAGAACAAAGAAAATCTTTCCCAAATGGAACCTCACAAGTTTCATGATCCTAAGGGAGTGAGTGCGTGCTTCTGATCAAAGTTCTAACCAAGGTTAGTGGGACCTGAAGTTTGAACAGTTTGAATGGGCCTCTTTAAGACAAGGAGTTTAAATAATCTTATTTGCTCTATGGGAATACGTAGAATTAACTGGCACCTGAGCAAACGGGAACCCTAAAGCTCCAGCTTCTCTAGCTTCGTGGTGAATCTGGTATGAAACGGAGGGGAAAAGAATACAAAGGAAAAGTGAAGTATTTCCAAATATCCTCTTATTCACTGTTTGCCTAGGCCTGACTCTGGCAGAAACTTTGGAAATTCTTGTTACTTATTGACAGTAGTGCTGAAGGAGGTTATGACTTTAGCAATTGGATTGGTCTTCCTTCAAAGACTTTTGGTCACATATGTGTCCTTAAAAAGTATATCTGTTAAAGTTATTATTGGAAATCAAGCATTTGTTTATCTTTCTGAGGTCCTAATACATAGTATTTCATTCCAATGATATATAATATTGATCATCAAATAATTCTGTTCACTCACCAGTGGTAACACAGAATATCTTTACTAAGGTTTGCTTTTCTTTTTGGTACCCACTTATTCCCAAAGGCTGAACATCTAATTTATTATTATTGATCTACCTTTCAGTATAGTGCAGAAATCTTTTGGATTAGATATTTTCATCTTTACTTGGTTTAGTTTTATAATTAAATTCCTACCGAAGCTGAATGGTCAAACATTCGGATACGTATCGAAGAGATAATCTCTTTACTTCATCCTGCTATTTTCCGGTGACTAAATCCAATATGAAATTTCTAGAATATTCATGTGTAATATTTCACTCTGTTTAAAATTAGTTCTCCTTTATTCATTTAAACAATAAGAATTAATTCAGAGTCTTCTATGACTTCAATATTCTACTTTGAGGTCAAAAGATAAATTATATATCCATAATCCCTGATTTCAACATGTGTTTATTTTAAATAAAATATAAATGCAGCCTACAGGAAACCAACTATTATTACCTATAGGAGCTAAAGTATGGATGCTAACTCTGACTGCAGCTGCATTAAGTTGTGTATGGTTAGACACAGGAGCTGGAGGTTAATATGAAGATAGCAGGAGTGGGATTATGGGACAGAGAGACAGGAAACCACTTGAGAAGAAACAATGGGAAGAAGGGTGACAGAAGCTCACTGGCCATGGCAGAGGCTTTAAGGAAAATGGCCCATTAGTGTGGGGGACCTGTGTGGAGGACTGGCGAAAACAAAGATGCAATGAACAAGAAGCAGCCAGACCGATGTAAATCTTAAGGATTTTCTTTTGTTACCGCAGTACAGGACATAAAGTCATTGAGATTTCTTGAGTGTGGGAATGACGTTACTGTGCTACCAAGGGCTTAATAGCACTGTATTTACAGTCAAACAGATTAGTGTTTGATTAATGTCTCTGCAACTTACTAGTTCTGTAACTTTGGAACGCAACTTTCCTTAAACTTCCTAAATCTGACTTCCTTCATCTATAAATAAATGGTAGTATCAATGGTTCTATGCTTCATAGTATTATTACAAATTTTTAATGAAGTAATGAATATAAACATGTAGGACTGGCATCTGGGGACATAGTAAACACTCAATGTGTAATAACTTCTATTATGATTTCCAAAGCTATAATCCAGTGTGGTTAGTGTTGCAGTGTTGATCATTATCCAAATGGGAGAACAGCGAAGATTTTTGTTTTTGTGTTTCAAATGTATTGAGTTTAGGACAAAAATGAAGCATGTAATAAGATGTTACCAATAAAAGCAATATGTTTTTAGGTCACATTATTTTATTTAAGTACCCAGATAACACAGAATAGTTTATGAAAGTATAGATTTGGATGCACTGTTTATACACAGTAAAGAGAAATGAAGAATTTAAACAATTAGATTAATTTTTGTCTCAATTTGCACCTTTGGTTGCAACCTAAAAACACTGATGAGTTGTGATTGCTTAAAATGAGCCATTTGGATAAGTGCATTCACTCAGGGGTTAGTAGAATCCACGCTGGGAGATGCCGAGGAGGAGGCTCCATTTTGGAGATGAGCACTTCTGTCCAATTACTTTATCATACTCTGAATCTGAGAGGTTACAGAAAGGGCTAAGATTGAACTGTGGACAGGAAACAGGCTACAGATGGGTCAGGGTCATATCAATCGCTCTGGCTTTTCCATTTTCAGCCTGATCTCTGTGACCAACCAAAAAAAAAGGGGTGGGGAGGAAAATCTAAATTCTAGGTTCAGATCAAAATGTACTGACTTTGATTCTTGGATGAAGAAAGGGACTAGTTATGACATATAAAAGTTAAGTTGAATGTCCCCTAGTTCTTGGTAGAGTTCAGAAGTTGAATGTTCACCTTGTGTATTTGTTTTTGTTCTTTCTTTGCTAAAAAAAAAACAAAAACAAAAACCTCAGCCACTAGTTTTGATGTTCCCTGTTCAAATATTGATCACCCACATCTCTTACACTTGCTTGAATGCAGTGCCAGAATCGCTGCATATTGAAGCTGTGTGATTGTTCGCCGTGCCTAAACAAGACATGGGAACAATCTCTTTCCCAACCACAGAGCAAATTGTGATGCTAGAATCCCTTAGCCTAGATCAGGTCCCAGGGAAGCTAACCGAAGTGTTTCTTCCATACCCTCCTGCCAAGTACATCCCCCCCCCCACAGATAGATACAATTTCTGCTTTATATATATTCATTCTTCCATTGAAGCAGACAAGGAAGTGATTTTCCCTGCTGTTTGCCCCACTGAATTACAGCCCTCTGTCTGTGTGAGATCCAACTTGATGAGATTTTCTTTGTCATTGCTGCTGAAGAATCTGTTTCTTTGGAGTTCTACCTAGCACTATGTCGTGCTACCTGCAAAACTTCTTGTCCTCCTGTGTGGTCAGCACACCTCACTTCCGCCCCTCCATTTTCAGCTTCACTGTACAATATCAGATATTTCCCTGGAACTTGGACTCCGTGGAATAGGTGTTGTCAAACATACCAAAATTCTTATTTTTATGTTTTAAGTATTGATAGTATTTACAAGTAGAGAAGACATTCTCCCTGGGGGTTTATAGTCTGGGAAAAAAATAGAAAGCAAACAATCACATCTCAAAAATAGCAGCCAATTGGCTATTCGGTTATCAGTGGAATAAGACCCTGTTTTGTCTTTTTTTGTTTGTTTGTTTTGTTTTCCTATATGGCTGTTAGAGGAAAAGGAAAGAAGAGAAAACACATCGCTACCACTCCCCAGGGGCCAGAGGAGTATGGGAACAAGCTTCCTTCTTCTGGTTCTCTAATCCATCCTGCTAGTAAGGTCTCTTCAGGTCTATGTTCTCAGCCTCTTCCCCCTCGCCCCCCCCACCTCTGGCCCACCATGGGACATGCAGGAAGCTTTCTACAGCTCCTGAGCCCCTGGTGGGCGAAATAAAACCCACTCTCAGAGCAGTTTTTGAAAGTCATCTAGTTCCTCTGGTGCCCCAGAATCTGAGGAGCTGCAACCTCGTCTGTACTAGACGAGCTGAAGCCCAGGGGTGCCTCCTCATGGGTTTTCTTGGAAGTGGCAGTCACATCCCTCCTATGTCTCATTCCCTAAACCTGTCTGGGAATTATATTGTCTCTCTTACTTGCCTGCCTTTGAATTCAGTCTTGTGGAATTTTGACCTTGTCTGAAGATGGGAGAAAATGCACGTAAACATTCCCCTAATCATATATTCTGCTAAATCTTTTGTCTATGTCAGAAGCCTATGCTGTTTACAACTCAATGCCAAGGATCAATTCTTTTATTCTCTTTTTCTCCTATGCTTTCTATTCTCCATGTGCTAAAAGCAGGGAAACGTTTAGGAGTAATAAAATATCAGAAATGAAAACTAGAATGAATTAAAAAAATTATTCCTTTATAGTAGTTAATAATATATTAACAAACAAGAGTAGTTTGTTAATTCTGATGATTAAGAATCATTGTAACATAATAAGTTCATCAGGCTGGAAGAGGCAATTAAACTAACATTTCAAAGTGATTGCTTTGTCCATGATGTGTATTGTGTAAAGAAATTAAAATATGGTAACAATTGCTTTTACCCTTAAAAATAATCTTGCAAGTTATTCAATTATTATTTCCAGCTTAGAGATGACAAAGTTGAGGCTCAAAACAGGAAGCACTTAGCATCACGTCCACAAGTAAAATGTGTTTGATACAGAATTAAACTTCAGATCTGTCAATCTGCCTTCACGGTCTGAGCTCATTTCCAGTCTGAGCCGCACTGAATGAACAAATGACTAAGTTGCGTATGTTGTGTCCAAACCAACTGCGAAAGTTACATTTGGAGCAGTAGCAAAGAACTCTTTACGGTGGTGTTTGGTTTCATTTGTGAACTAGTATTTATTGGGCATTTTTATGTGCTAACATTGTGTCAGATAATGGGAAGGAAGCCAGGTAGTTGTAAGACACTGTCCCTACCATGAGGGAACTCATAAAGCAGCGACAGAGACAGCATGGGAAGAATGCATGTGAAGCACTACAGCGGGTCCAAGGGAAGCAAAGAGAAATTGATCCTAAGATCTGTCTGGGGGAAGCAGGGGAATCTTTGCAGAGAAGTTCGCCGTTGAATTCTCTTCAACCACTGAGTGCACTGAGAGGGAAGAGAATGTGTGAAGTCTAAGATCTCTGCATTGCCAGAAAGTTTCTAGAATGCATTTGATAATATTCATTGTATCAATAAATGTACTTAATTATGTTCTGAGCATCTTGTAAACATTTTTAGGTTTCTAACATTTACATCATATTTTAATTCAATTTTGGTATCTACAATGAAGCAAGAGTCGCAAGAAACAAGTTTACGTAGTTCCTAAGTGTCCTACATAAATTATTAATAAAAACACCAGAAAATCACTCCTCCCAAAGGGAGCTGCTGTGTAGTTACATGTTTTTCATTGGTGAAAGTGGTCCTGGAAAATTTTTAGTTCAATGTTTCTCAAACTTCAGTAGGTAGGAACCTCCTTTTAAAAGACAACTTTCTCTCAAATGTCAAAGATAAAATTATATTTATCAACATTTTATTTAAATTTCTACAAAGAGAAAACATAAAATTCTTTATGTTTAAAGATTGTAAACAACTGCAAAGCCTGAAACTCTCACTCATCCATGCAATGTAAGAAAAACGACAAAGCAGAGAAATCTAAAATAAATGGCAATATTATGACAGAAGATTATGGTGCTGTCAAGAGAAGGTACACATTTGACCTACTTACTATCATAGATGGGTCATATGTAACTCAATGCCTCAAGCATTCTTCTCCTCCCAAACTCTAGCAAATCCTTCTATGGTATAGTGAGCTGTGATGGAGTTTGGCTTTCCTTGTTGTGGGTGCATCGTTTATATAGTCTGGTTCTTTCTCTCCTTGGGAGTCCCAGCAAGTGAAGCAGTACCACCAAAGCAGTCATAAAGATTGAAATCAAATGGCTATCCTCTGGTCATCCTGAGGATGCAGACCATGGCTGTATTTGTTTTGGGGAACAATCATCAAAATGAAAGCCTCAAATCTGAGATGTTAATGAAAATGTAGCAACAACCAATAAACTCCTGGAGACCTAAATTCTAATCCAATTACTTCACTTTGGAGATGGAGCTAAAATGATGGACAGAGGATTAAATATTTGAACTCAAAGTTCATAGTTAATAGTAGAACTGGAACTACATGGAAAAGAATTC
The DNA here is from genome assembly GCA_028533065.1 of Trachops cirrhosus. Classification (NCBI taxonomy): domain Eukaryota; kingdom Metazoa; phylum Chordata; class Mammalia; order Chiroptera; family Phyllostomidae; genus Trachops; species Trachops cirrhosus. The sequence continues at coordinate 9,875,383 of CM052538.1, read as the reverse complement.
ACTAGGTTTCAGAATGTTTGGTGTCACCCCTAAATGATGAACTTGTGTATTTTAAGTCACAAAATATGGATATAAATAATGACATCTGTTTTTCTTACACCTTTTTTCTTTAAAAATTTAAGTCCTTGCTTACTTTTTGGAGAGTAGTTTCAGGAAAGCAAGCCGTGAGTTTTGAAAAGCAGCTAAGATCAAAAGAATGGAAGATCATAAGGAAATCACAGACAGGACAGAAGGAAAAAAACCGTATTTCAAGATGCTCCACAAATTTTGGCTACATTGAAATTTTGGGCGGAATACATCTGAAAAATAAGTCCTCTGATACAAGATCTCATTGAATGCAGAAAAACAGGTATAATTAAAAGAAATCTTTGTAGTTACACTGTCCACAATCTACTAAGGATAAGTCAGCAACCAGTTTACTTGGAGATACACACACACAGGGTCCAGCAGAAGTAATGCCCACTCAAGTGTGGTTGGTAAGTCAACAATATGGGTGTAATAATTTATAGTTTTCATTTGAACGTTTCACCTACAATGTCAGATGGTATGCTTGAGTGTGATGTTGTTTTATAGAATTATAGGCTTATGATTTCGTAATAAAGAAGGGGTGTTATTTGTGCCAGACCCCTCTGTGTGTGTGTATTCTCATGTAACTTTCACAAAAAACCTACTGGGGACATAAATATATTTCAGCTTCATGAATAAAGAAACCAAATCTCAGTGAACTTTTGTAATTCACCCAAGATCATAAAGCTAGTCAGGGAAAAAGCTGCTATTTACATCCAAATTCCCTTGATTCCAAATTGCGGTTTTGTCTCCTCATATTACGGTCTATCTATTCCTGTTTGATAATATTTTAATAACCCTAGCAGTAAACTAGATACAGCAGTTCTGCCTTATCCATGGGGATATGTTCCCAAACCCCAGTGGACACCTGAAACCACAGATAGTACTGAATACTCTATCTACTGTGTTTTTTTCTGTATACACATACCTGTGATCAAGTTTATTTATAAATTAGGCACAGTAAGACAGTAACAGCAATAACTAGTTATGAGATAGAACAATTGTAACAAAACACCGTAATAAAGGTTATGTCACTATAGACACATGTTTCAGGGGGTCTCTTGCTGAAGTCGTCCCATCGACTCAATGCTCCCTGGCTCAACACGGTGCTGTCCGTCGGTCTGCGTTTTCTGTTTATTTCTTCTGCTCACAAGCTGCACGCCCTTTCATCTTAGCTAAGGACTTACCATGCACTGGGACTGTAATCTTTGCTGTTTGAAGTACAACAACAAACGTGGCATGAATTTCTTTTTCCTTTCTCACAATTTCATGGAGAGGAGATTTGTTTTCACTGTAAAGCTTAGCAACCTCAGCATACTTTTTTTTTTTTTTTTTACTGAGTGAAGAATTTTCACTTTCGCACTCAAAGGAAGCACTTTATGGTTTTCCTTTGACATACCCAACATGCCGGCCTCACAACTCTTGAGCTCGGGGGCCATTACTCAGCAAAATAAGGGGGACTGGACACAAGCACGGGGATCCCTGGGCAGTGGCTCTGATAAGCAAGAAGGCCGCTAAGTGACTGATGGGTTGGAGCATCTACTTCGTGGAGAAGCTCGACAAAGGGATGGTTCACCACTTGGGCAGGATAAAGCAGGATGCATGAGATTTCATCATGCTACGCAGAATGGTGCATAACTTAAATCTTATGAACTGTTCATTGAATTGTTTATTTTTGGACTTTTCCATCTAATAATCTTGAACTGGGGTGACTAAAACTGTAGACAGTGAAACTGCAAATATGGGGGAACTACTGCATTCAAATGCTACATGGCAAGAATGAATAGATGTATATTGAGTAAGAATAAACACTTAATAAGAGAAAATAGTTATACTATTTGCTCTTTTTCCTACTAAATAATCTGTGCATTGACTCACATTGTTCAGAGTGTGGGTGTCTCAAAATGAGTATATTATAGAAAAGTAACAAAATGAGGCTGGAAAGAGAAATCAGAAACTACAGGGCAAGTCCCGGGGTCAGAGGGGCTTTTCTGTGGTTGCAAATAATTGGAGAGAGCAGTCATGTTTTCTGAGCCGGCACAGGCAGCTTTGCTTACAGCTGCTATTGTTGCCAAAGAAAGTGCTTTATGTGTGAAGATTTTACTAGGCTTTTATTCATATTTAAAGTCACAGCCAAAAATGGAACTAATGACTTGAGAAAATTTTGCGTAACACTTAAATTGATTTGTTATTGATTTGTAAATCAGATACCCATGAGTTCTACTACACTAAACCTTCAAATTATATTCTCAATCCAGATCCACACACTGAGATGCATGCTGGACACTCTGAGTCAGTGGGGTGAGGTCCTCTTCAATTCAGTGCATGCAAGATGGACTTCATCATCTCCCACCCCGACCCCATACTGCTTTTCCTCCAAGTTTTCTCTCATAGGCCATGCCCCATTGCCTTTGAGTTTTAATAGATCATGGATATTTAATGTTGCCATTTATAGTTAGTACAATAGTCCTTTCATTCCTCTATTCAACAAATATTGTTGAGCATCTACTATGTGCCAGTCAGCAGAGCTCATAGAAAGTTCTGCCTCAACAAATGAAACACATAACGTCATGATATCCATTTGTGAACTTCTTTCTAATATTTTACAAATGTTAGACGTATTAGTTTAAAAAAACCAAACACTAAACAACCTAAATTATATTACATTGTCCTGTGTCAGCTTCCCTCCTGGAGAAATTTTTCTAAGTCCTGTTCACAAGGATGTACAAAGACAATGGATGGCAAAATGAGTCTCAGGTGTGTTCCTGTGATTTTGGTGCACTGGGGCCTCCCAAACTTGGCTTCTTCCTTTGTGCTCCTATCTCTTTACCTCCCTTAGCCTTCGATGCACTTTCTTTCATCAAACATTTTTTTAAAACGACCTAACTTCAGTCACTTGAAGATCAGAATGAACTTAAAACGTAGTTCTGTGTTGAAGAGCACCTCCCTCTGAGCTGAGCCATATACAGATTATAGATTTTACATAATTATAGTAATGTTAGTTTCATAGCTATTTATACTATTTGTTTTAACAGCTTTACTGACACATAATTTATGAACCATAAAATTAACATGTTTAAGTGTTTACTCAATGGACTTTTTCATATTTACCTGTTTATTAGTGCAAACCAGTAATAGAACATTTTTAGTTGCTACCTATCTCTGTACCTTCCCACCTCTAAGCAACAACTAATCTTCTTTCTGTATTTATATATCTGCCCTTATTTTGGACATTTCGTATAAATGGAGTCTTATGTATCTGGCTTGTTTCACTGAGTGTAACTTTTTTTGACGCTCATCCATGTTGTGGCATGTATTAAGATTTTGCTCTTTTTAATTGTTCAATAACGTTTTCCTTGTATAGATATACCACATTTTGTTTATCCACCTGCTGGGCATCTGGGTTGTTTCCATGTTGGGGCTATTATGCATAAAGCTGCTATGAACGTTTCCATACAAGTCTTGGTGTGGACATACAGTTTCTCTTCCTTTGGGAAGATAACCTGGGAGTGGAATTGTTTAGTCCTACAGTCATATGCTGTCTATGTTTAACTTTTTAAGACAGCTAGTTATTTTCCTGATAGAACTGTTTGCTGTTTTGTTTTAATTTTGAGGCGTTTGGCGGTTCATGGCTGAATGGAAATTGTCAAAAGCTTTGCGGAAGACGTGCCACTCTGTCCCATTGTGTGTTGGCTTTGAATTGGCTGTGTGCTCCCAGGACTGAAGGGCATGCGGTCAGAGCCCCTTTCCTCTGAAAGAGAAAGACAGGGATGAACTCGCATTCCTCCCCGCCCCTGTGACGTCTGGGTCAGGTCCCACAGTGCTTTGTTGTCCTGCACAGAGTGAAAGTGCTAAGAGGCTTTATTAAACAATGAGAAAGTGCACCTTCTTCTGAAAATTAAAGTTATTTTAAGTGAGACAAGAGCATACCAAGAGAGAACCAAATAGATATATATATAGAGAGAAATGTATATACTTAATATCTAAATTATAAAATATAAGGAAATCTATATTCAAAAGAACTATTTTCAAATTAATTTTCAAAGAACCGCCTTTAGTGCTTTTGATCATTATACTTGTTAGTGTTTATAATTTACTCATTATGTTTGATGTAGAAATAAGTTGATATGTGATAAAGACAATACATAGTGGCAAAGAATATAAAAGCTGAAGGAGCCTAGGATGAGTATGGACTGTTAAACAGCCTGTTACCTGCATAGTGAGCATTAGGGTCCTTTTAGAAGAAAAAAAAAATGTGACTCTTAATACAATATTAACCAGAAAAGGTAAACAGCTGTGTGATAGTCGGATCTCTCCAGAGAGTCTGTGGGTTTTTAATTTTATTTCAGTCAAACACAAGGATAAGCCATGCGGCATACTCGGATTCGTAAGCACGCTCGATAGGATATTGTAGTGTATACATTATGTATAAGGATTTGTCCAATTTACTTTTGCTGGCTTCTTGGGAGTTTTTGTTTTAGCATCTGCGCTGAATTTCCCTGGCCGTGGCACACAGTGGGCCTTAGAGCTAAGCAGCAGTGAACGTGCACAGAAGTTCTCCCAAATAGCACCTGCAGCAGCTGCCTCTTCATAGCTCCCTGTAGGCAGCATCGTATGCATTGAAGTGACATATACTTACATGAAACAAAATCACATAAGGGAATAAACAAAAAATACAAAACCAAAATTTCCCTTGAGTGTTGTTAGCCGTGGGGGAAATGGAGAAAACATTAATTATCAAACTAGAATATTTTTCTTACACACTAGCAAAGCATGGGGTATACATTTACAGCTGTAGTTTGTACTCTAGTTATTGAAAAGCAACATGGTTAATTATAGTTTATTTAATTGATATTTTAACTGAACTAACTTCATTGAATTTTACTTAATTGATATTTGTTTTTAAAGAACCAAGTTTTTCTTTAATGTTCGATTATGTGCATACTTATCCTGAGTGATAAAGATAAGAATGGGTCAAAAAGAGGTTAAGTGAAGAGACGATCTTTTCCGTCTTTTATTAATTTCAAAAAAATAAGGTAGCATTCACTGAAATTGAGAACAGGCTGGCAGTAACCAGAGGGGAGGGAATTTCAGGGGAAAAGGGGAAGGGTTTGCAGGAACAAATATAAAGGACACGTGGACAATAACACAGGGCAGGGGGTGGAAACAGGAGGGAAGTGGGGAGGGCTGGGGGGTGGGCTGGGATGGGGGTAAAAGGCAGAGAACTGTACTTGAACAACAATTAAAATAAAATTTAAAAAAATGAAATAAATAAAATAAGGTAGCATTAACTTTTATTTTTATTTTTTTTATTTTGGGGAAAGAAGCCATATTTTAACCATATGTTTCTGCAGTAAAACCCTCTTTGCTTCTCCTTGCGTGGGAAAACTCAAATCAAAGATTTCCCAAATGAGCCTCATCACCACATTCCCTGTGGGTCTGCTCACCACCTAGACATGGGTGAGTGGTCGGTCACACATGCACACACACCATTCCCTAAGCCGCTGATGTCTGATCCCCGCCTTAACTGATATACCTGCCATCCTCCCTATTATGTACATTTGAAAAATCCGCCTATATTTAATCTTCCCCTTGCCCTCCCTCATGCCCCACCTCCGATTAATTTCTGAATTTTAGCCTTCTTGTGGTTCTGTTTCGTACAATTGCTGGTACGTTTTCACCCTATTGCTCCAGCAAGAGGAACATGATGGAGTGATGATAAGGCCAAGGACTCTTGGTTCCTAATCCGAGATCTGGCACTTCTAGTTGTGTAAGCTTGGGCAACTCTCTCATCCTCTGTGCCTCAGTTTCCTCATCTGTGCTTTGAGTAAGTAGCTGCTGGCTGTAGGCAGGAAGTTGCTGCTCTTCTCCGCATGAACCTCTCTGTCAGATGGCTTGAGTTTTCTCCCAGTGTGGCGGCTGGCTTCCCCCAGAACATGTGATCCCAGAAAGTACAAGCGGGGGCCCCAGGATCTTTTACAACCCGGTCTCAGAAGTCAGACAACTTCATTTCTGTAATAACCTATTGATGGTACAGGTCAGTGTGGGACCTCTTGCACAAGGCGCGAATGCCAGCAGGAGGCAGGGCTCACTGAGGCCATCATGGAGGCCAGCTACAACTCCTATTAATAGTGCTTTTGCCCTACGTCCGGCTTTCTTCTCTTCTCTTGTGTGATGCTCCCCACTGAACTTCCCCTGTGTCTCTCACATCCCCATCAATGTGCCAGCTGTACCGGAACACATCCTTATCAATTTTTACATTCCTCTTACACAGTTCAGATATTATCTTTTTGCCATATCAGAAGTTAATATCTTCTTCGGTCATATATTTTTTGCTTTAGATAATAATTTTCTTTGTATGAGTAAGTTTTCATCTTCTGTACTCAAATCTGTTAGTATTTTTGTTGTGATTTCTTTTATCATGCAAAAAAGCTACTATATTTCTCTAAAAAGCTCATAATATTAGTTCTATTTTGGATTAGAATGTTGCTTATTATTTTTAAATGAAGTTTTGAATCATTTGGAATTTGTTTTGCCATCTGTACTGAGGTATAGCTCTAAATTTATTTAAAAAGCTTTTCTTTTAATTTTTGTGATATATTGCTTATTTTTATTTCATACCTTATACTGGTCTCCATTCACCATCTTTTGTAAGTAGAACATTATTTTGTAAATAGAGCATTACTTATCCTTTATAAAAACCTTTGTCATTTATTTATGATTTGCCCATACTAACTGTGTGCCCCTGAGACATAAAATCTAGGCTTATAAACACGCATCTGAATGAGTTTGATCCCCAAAACTGAGTTTTTGGAGGTTTTTATCTGCTTGTTTTTCCATCCCTCTCTCACTGAGATCACAGATCTTGAAGTCAAAGGAGCTCTGTGGGATACCCTGGTGTTTTGGCTGCGATGACATTTCTTGCTTGTGACCACAGGCACAGTGATAACTTGTTTGTTCAATTGCTTCTGTAATTTTGGAGGGCGCTTTGCATTCAGCTTATGTTGCCCTTCAAATCAGGTAGAAAATGAGAGTCAAAGCTTTTATTATTGGAATACAAGCTAAGTCACATTCTGACTGTAAATAAGGGCTATTAGCAAGGTAGCTCATTTTCCTGCCAACTGGAAGCCAGTTACGTCCGGATTTGGAGGCACCGTTACATCACCCGCTACTGATGTTCCGTGAACTCCACTCTGATGGAGTGTCGTGGACAGCACAGATTTGTTTTTTTAAACAATGTTACCTGCTTAACTTTAAAACTTATTGGAGGAAGTCTCAAAAGGAATCTTCCTAGGGGGAAGCAAGTGATTTGTGCAGGGATATATTTTTGTGAATATGTACCTGTAGCCTTTTTTATTATTTATCTTTGCTTACAACATTGTCTCAAAACTTTTATGTCTTTGAGTTTTCTCCTAGTGGCAAGGAGCTTCTGTGCCTTTGAATGATGTGTTCTAACCTCTCTTATACTTCTGCATAAAAGTTCTTTTCTGATGATTTCAGATGTCATTGTCACATTAGGTGTAGTCATTTGTGCCATAGTTTCTAGACTAGATTGCAAGTTGGTGCTTAGTTGGGGGCTTTCCAGGGGCCTGGCTAGTCATTCCTCTAGTCTGCTGGCTCTTTCTCTGTTTCTGTCATGAAACCAAACCCCCTGCCACTACACAGTCCTTTCATCTGGGACCTGGAGTGCTGCAGGGAGGCAGAGGGAAGCACAGGGCTTGCTGCTCATTGGTCCTCTTTCCTTCCGCTGACAGGCATTGCAAGAAATCTCTGCATGTGGTTGAGGACGGTGGTAGGAGGGGAGGAATCACAACAGAATTGATGGCTGGTGCTGATGACTGATTCCAGATACTCAAGTTCGTTCTTTAGCCATAACATACATTTGCACAAAAAAAGCAGATAGGAAAAAAAATACTGACTTCTCTGGGTTTGGAACTTGTAATGGATTGTGTAGGTGACTTCCAAATGGCGTATTTTTAGGCTGGTAGATAATTAAGTAGATGACTATGGTTTTTAGAGTGACCCCTGCCAAGATCTGTGGAGACATTAGTCCTTGAATTCTCCATCTTCGGGAGAGCAGACAGAGCTCAGCCTGCTTGGGGATGGCAGTAACTACTACCTGTGGTTTCTGTGAGGATTAAACAAGTTGATTTGTGGAAGGTACCTTTATGCAGAAGTGTCCAACCTTTTAGCATCTCTGGGCCACAGTGGAAGAATAAGAGTCGTCTTGGGCCACACAGTAAAATACACAAATGCTAATGGAAACTGATGAGCAAAAAAAAGGGTTTTCAGTGAATTTATGCTTTTGTGTTGGGCTGCATTCATAGCCGTCCTGGGCTAGGTGCGGCCCGTGGGCTACAGTGGACAACCCTCAAGAGTACCTGGTGCATAACAAATGCTCAATAAATGGCCATTATTTATAACTTAAATTAAATTATTCCATAGATATCCAATACATGGGATTGAATAAACTGGAATAGACAGGAAGCTGGAGATAGTAGATACTGCAAAGTTTTCACGGCTGGACAGACTTGATTCTGAATTCTGGCCTTGTTGTTTGCTGACTCTGTGACTGGGACCATTACTCACACGGTCCAAATCTCAGTTTCTTCAACAGAGTGATGGGAATAACAGTTGCTCCTCCTCACGTTGTGAAGCTTATATGAGGTTTATGTAAAACGTACATCCACGTGTAGAATGGAAGGTGTGGTACCTGCAAGCACTCCGTAGAGGGAGTTCCTTCCTTTTTACAGGTTTTAGGTGACCTGAATTCAAACCCCTGCCTTTCCATTCACTAACTATGAGATCTTCCTGAAACCACCTTATTCTCTCAACCCTCAGTGTTTTGTTTTGTTTTTCCTGGGAAATGAAGCAAGACGAAATTGCCACCGAACAGCACATGGGGTCCTGCTGCCCACCGCCACCCTCTAGGCAAAATTCCAGAGGCAAAGTTTTGGTGGTAAAGGAAAGGAGTCTATTCAAAAGCTACACATTTCTGAAACCTAAACTCTTTAACTCTTTAACTCTTTAGTTACAGTTTTAATTACTTTAGCTCAGAAATTAAGGCTAATATCTTCAACACATGAGTTCCCCCATCATTCCCCCTGTTAGTTTTTAATAATCTAATTGCTATAGGGTTTGTTTACAAACTAAAGCAGTGTAAGATACAAAAGCTACACAATTTTGGGAAAAAAGCAGGCTTCTGCCTCAGAGCTCGTCCCCTCTAAAACAGCCAAAGAAGAACAACCCCGCCACCCGCTGCCAGACCTACCCAAACCCAGGTTGCACCTAGAATTTCTTCTCCCATCCCAAATCCATCCAGTGCAGGGATGGATTTGGGAAATCCATCTGGGAGATCTTTGGGAAACGAAGGCAGCTGCAGGAAAAGCATCCAGGCATCCCTGAGGAAAAGAGCCCTTCTTTTATTTTGAATCTTCTGACCCACCATTAGAGAGCTCTGGAGGCAGTCAGCTTCTCAGCCAGTCCTGTCCTAGCTGTTTACCATTGCCTCGGGCAACCTCCTCCTAGGGCCCCTTCCTGTTCCACCCCGGCCTTCTGATCAGATCTCCCTGTATCAAAATGGTATTCAATATTTGTGCAGATGTGTACTCTACCACTTATATTATTTTATTAGCACCTATCTTTTAAAAAGTAGTTATTTGTTGAGTCTTCTATATTTTAACTCTTAGAGTCATTCATGGTTGTACATCTAGAGCCTAGCACAGCACCTGACATATAAAATGTGCTCAGTAAATGGTAAGTAAAGGGATGCATGCCAAGGTGGAAACATATTTCCCTAAGAGTTGAATATTAACAACATTCAAGGACGGACAGACAGTGACAGCCCTCATTTCACACAAGTGATGGCCAGGCATTAGAAAATTGGAAGTTGGTTGAACAAAAAGTTCCCAAGGGTATTAAGGAGGAATAGCATTTTTCTCTGCATGAAATTACTCCTAATACAATTACATGTGACAAAATCAAATTTACTTTCCTTGCCATTGAAGCGTGAGATGTAATTGGCACTGGCTCCATTAAAATTGGTCTGTCTTTGCTCTATAATTTTTGTAAATTTAGCAGAGTAATATTTTCTTATTAGTCATTTATCCAATTTTTCTCAAACAGCGTTGAGAAAAAACACATCATTGCTAATGATTTAACCTTGTAATACACATTTTAGTCCAGACATGATTACTTTTCAAAATGAAACACAACAAATAATACTAAGATCTATAAATGCAAAACTTTATTCTGAGATTTTTAAAAATAGCTTTATTGGAAAAAATATTGCCATAAAACTATTTATGATTAAAAATAATTTGAAAATAGCTAAGAGAAAAATCAAACCTTTGTTTTTTAAGGTGGAAGGTCCTGGACAGCTGAACTAGCTGATGTCATGTGCATTGTCCTTAAAAAATCTCTTTGAAAGCTAGTTTATCTCTGTCACCTACCTGACCTTCAGGGTTATATGTTGCTGCTTTTATCAGCATTCACATCCACTGACGTGTGCATCAGGTCTTCTATTGTCCATGTTTCAGCAACACGTGTAAAGTTTTGTTGCCTTGTTCATTCAATAAATAACCATCGAGCACCTCGATTTGTGCTCTGGTAGATGATGCCAACTGACATCATCTCCATGGCTACCCTGCTGTAGCTCAGAGTACAGTGAGACAGACATTGTATACGTAGTCACATAAGTAAATATAGTGACACTTTGAGGTGAGTGACATGAAGCAAGAGGACAGGGTATGTGTCTAAAAAAAAAAACAGCTGGGACCAGAGTTGCAGGGCTGCTGGTCTGGAATGGCAAGATCAGAGAGCATCTTTCTGGAGGAAGGGCGTTTGTCCTAAAATCTATAAGCTGATGAGTTGAAGAAAGATTGCGGTGAGGACGGTGAGTTGCAGAGTATTTCAGGTAAATGAGAGACTATATCCAAAGAACAGAAATTTAAAGGGTATGTGCGAATGAGGCGACCCCAGGGCTTTAGCAGGGATGATGTTATTCAGGAGTTTGGGTGATGTGATCACATTCACATTTGGTCATGTCATTCTGGGTGAAATGTGGGGAAGGGACTGGGCATTCAAGAGTACAAGGGAACATACAAGTTGGGAGCCTACAGCTTCAACAGCCTAGAAAGAAGTGATGGCCTCAGGCACCAAGGAAGGGGTGGGAAGCGTGGAGAGAAGGGTGCAGACCGACACGTGTCCGGGTCCGTGTTGCCTTGTGGCCTTCCCCACGTGTGCACTTTCAACTTCCAAAAACTGAATGCGTCTTTAGTAAACAGCATTTCATGGCTTATTTTCATTTGCTTTTTTAGTTGTACTGTATTTTAATGTCATATGTTAAGTTGATGTCATCTTAGATTCAATGGAATATAATAAAATGTGCTAAAATTTTATAAAGGATTATGGCCTTAATTACCATCCTTAATGTAGGTTTATTTTTAACTGAGGTATCTGAAGTGACAATAGGATGTGACATCATACTAGGAAAATAATCTGTTTTCAAGTATTTATTCATCTCATAAATATGTATTGTATTCAAGGCACTGAGGGGTCCCTGGAGATGGGATGGCAAGAGAATAAAAAACAAGAATACCTATCTTTTGGAGCTGCAAGCATGACTAAGAAGATAGACATTGTATATGTAATAGATGTTGCTGAGTTCTGTGAAAAAGTGTAGCTTGCTATGGCAGGGAGAAAAATACATGCCTGACCTTGTCTGATAGAAAAAGAAAAATGTCTTAAAGAAGTGATATCAAATTTGAGACCTGAAATATGAGGAGTCAGTATGGAGAAGGAGAAGAAAGAAGTCATTCCAGGCCCATTTCCTGGCACACGTGAGTCATGGAAAGGTCAGTAGCTACACAACACAGGGCGGGGATGAGAGAAGGTTTAAAGATGAGCCTGGGAGATAGGCAGGACCTGCTACCCCTGGGTCTTATCTCATGGACAATGAGAAGGGTAGAAAATGTTTATATTTTAGCCTTGTTTTCATGAAGGCCTGTGGTCAAAGTGGGCAGAAAGCATTTGGAGGGTAAATGGAAGGTGAGAATGGAGGCCTGAAGGGCAGAGAGACGATCATATTAATCCTGAGAATGGAAATAATGGACAGATGCAGGAAATATGTAGGCACAAAACCCATAGGATTTTTGCCATATATAAGGGTGACCAGCCATCCTGATTTGACCAAGATGATTCTGACTTTAGCATTGAGAGAAAAAAAAGATTTTTGTATCCCAGGAAGTCCTTCAGTTCCAGGCAAACCATGATGCTTGGTCATCCTAGATGGGAGAACAAGAGATAGAAGACTCCCTTTTTGTTATTGTTTTTTGTTGTTGTTTTGCAGGGAGGGGTTTTCCTTTCACAATGAGGTTGATTATGATACCATTGGCTTCATGAGAGCCCCGAAGGAGGCCAATTTTTGAGGGGCAGTATCATGTGGATTGGAGTTGCCAGTGAAACAATGAGGTTCACATTTAAGCAAAGAGTTCTGGAATTCAGTAGCAAGATCGGTGCAGTGGTAGACATTCAAGACTTGAGAATTTAAGTGGCCAGTGAAGCCATGATTTCAAAAAAAAAAATAAAGCAGTGAGATCATATTGAGTAAGAAGAGAAATATGAGCCCTGGTAGTTTTAAGTTTATATGTCTGATATGAAAGAACCAGAAAAACACATTGAGGAAGAATGGTCAGAGAGAGAGGAAGAATAAAAGGAAACCAAGACAAGGTGGCCATTTCAAAGGAATGCTGAATTGTGTAAAATAGTACTGACACACATATATGATGATAACTAAAATTTGTCGAATTTGAGACATGTTAGCTGGAGTAATACCTGTAGACTGATTGAAATATAAACTTGGGTGGTTTGAGACTATGTTGTGAAGTGATTGAGGGGTGAGGAGACAGCAAGTGAAGATATTTTGAAACCTTTAACAATAACATAGAGAGGCTGTCACCTAAAAGAGAGTAGGGCACATTTTCTTTGTCTGAAAGGGATGTGAACCAACAGAGACAGAGAACTCAAAGGAATTGGAAAGAGGGAACATGGGCTCTTAAGAAAGAAAGAAGAGAGGATCTAAAGAATGACAGAGGAATTTCTGTTAGCTGAGACAAGGACCTCCTTCCTAACTGTAACCCAAGAAAAAGGAGACAAGAAAGGTGCAGAGATGTATCTCAGAGTGACGTTGTATGAAAAGGTGTGCCGCACAGGAAGCACTTCATTCAGTATTCACACATCAAGTTATTCTTCAAAAGAAAAAGTACAATAAGCAGCCCAGGGAATTACTATGTATCATGTTTCATAACCATCTATTATGACTATATGAGCAATTATTTATATTATCAATAACATTAAGTGTAAACAACTTTATTGTAAGTCGAATGCCTGCTGGGCATTCATGGTGTAGAGATGACACTGTCACTGCCATTAAGGATTTGTGGTATATAGTGATGGAAACTGGAGTTTAAACAGATCGCTGCAGGACTGTCTGACAGGAGGTGGGACTAGAGTGTGGTGGAAGTAGAGAGCAGGGAACAACTTCCTCAACGTCAGATGAATTGGGATATGGGCTTAGCCATGAGAATAAGACTAAAATAACTTGGACTTTACAATATAGAATCGTTATGTCAGACAGGTAGAAAGAACAGGAGGACTCTGTTCCATGAGGTCATGCAGGGATCTAGGTGTTTGTACCTTAGTTGCTTCATTATATCTGTATGATGGAGCCTGGCTCCCTCCTGACACATCCATGTTCCAGTGCACAGGAAGGGAGCAGAGCGGTGGAGGGCATGATCTGGATGGCAAACACATTGTTTAGGCTGAAATCCTATATGTCCAGCCAACTCTCTAGTATCATGGTGATGCAAAAAATCTCTGTTGGGGACAAACCAACCATCTGTCACAGGTGGTGACTTTGATTGAAATCTTTGAGGATATAAGGAGTTTTCAGGGAAAGAGATTTCTGGGATAAGAGACAAATGTATGTAAAAGCAAGGGTAGTGTTTTAAATTGTTAGCAAACATGACGGCACAGATTTTAGAGTAGGCGCCCCCAGGGCCTATACTCCCTCCCTCAGACCATCTCTAATAGTAGCAGCAGGGGTGGGGGACAATTCCGCATGAGCTGAGATGCAGCTGGCAGTCCCAGGGTTTTACCTCATCGCTCAGCGTGTGACTTTCCGATTCGCCTGCAGGTAATGTCACTGGAGCTCCCCTAGCATGACTGCCAGTACAAAGTTAACCAATGTTGGAAAGATAAAAGCTTTATCTTCTATGGATCATTCTGGGAGTATTCTGTAGACATCTCAGAGGTTCTAGCATATTTCAGCTTCTTATTCCTCAGCAGCCACCTTGGCAAAGCACATGTATGTTGGTTTTTCTCCATTGCTGTATCACTCTCTCACTTCTGCTTCCTGAGATCACCTCCTTAATAAACTAATTGCACCCAATTCCTTATCTCAGACTCTGCTATTTGGGCAGCCAAAGTTGACTGGTCAATTTTGAGCAGATACCCTGATCCATCGGAATAGATGTCTGCTGGATGGCCCTCATCTGTGTGTCCCTACTACCCATCAGCTCTGTGTAAAACCACAGAGTCAGGAAATTGTAAGGTGACTTCAAAAATCGATGAGAAATGTGTACGACAGCAAAGTAGACTTTATTATAAGGGGAGACAGAAGAGACTGCAGAAGTAGATGGGGCTCAACTTAATATAAAGAATATATAGACTTAATGATGATATATATTTATAAAATATAGTTATCATATAATATAGATGGAATATATTTAATTACATATAACCTATATTTAATCATGTGGTTGCCAAGAAGCCAAAAATGGTGAATTTGGTCTTGATGTTCTTTATGCATGTATGCATTTTATGAGAGGAGGTAATGTTTGACTTAAGTTTCCAGAAAGTTTGTGTCCAGAATAAATTGCAGGGAACTTTTCTATAGGAAGAGGGCTCTTAGAAGAGGCTATTTTGGACATCCAAATGGAAAACTAGAATCTAAATAAGGGCAGAAACTGGAGCCATAGCACTGGCAATGGAAAGAAGGGAATCAATATTCTAGAGAAAAGGGATGAATTGAAATGATGTTCAAAATATTTGACAGCAGGCCCTCCTGGGCACTGATGAGCGAGAATGGACGGTGACTGAAAAAGCCCCAGTATGACAGATCTGGAGCATTCTGGCTGATTAGCAGCCTGGGTGGGAAGGACTAACTCCCAGAACCACCCAAACTATTCCCAGATCTACGAACACTTCTGACTTTCCAGCTGGTGCTGAGAATGGAATCCTGGCCCTTGTGTAATGCCATTTAGCTTTAGGTATTGCACTGTCATTCCCATCTCTTTCACATTTTAAGGATTTGTTTTGACAAATCTATTTTAATACATTTAAAAATGTATGAGTTCACCTTTGATGACCAAGTCATGATTGACACTGTACCCTGTGAGCTCTCCACGTTCACTGTTGTATTTCTGACCTACCCGTTCTGGTCTGTGAGTCACAAACACCGGCTAGTTCTAACAGGCTGATAGACCTAAAGCGCATGTCAGAGCAGGTGTTAGCATGTCAATGAGAATTCAGGCAGGAATTAATACTTTTCTTAGGATAAATGACTTTTTTTCCCTGAACTATTTCAGGTCTACTCAAGCCACTGCAAAGTCAGATTGATTTACTCAACAAATATCAATTAATCACAGTTTGTAGTCCAGTAATCAGATTATCTTGGGGGACAAGAAGGTAGAAGACAGACTGTATGGCCATCAGAAGTTTTATAGCCTTACACACAGGTAAAATGTCCCTATGTTTCCTAAAGTTCATTCTATCTTATTTTATAATACTATTGGGTTGGCCAAAAAGTTCATTTGTTTTTTTTTTCTTTAAGATAGCTCTTGTAGAGCTTAGTTGTCTTTAAATTCATCCAAAACAATTTTATTAGATTATATGGTGACAGCTGTCATACCAGCATGCATTTAAAAAAAAAAACTTTCAAATTGGTGAATTTTTGTGTGGCCATTTTAATATTGAAGATGGTAGAAAATACACAACATTTTTGGCACATCATGCTTTATTATTTCACGAAAAGTAAAAACAACTGAAATGCAAAAAAAGATTTGTGCAGTGTGTGGAGAAGGTGCTGTGATAGATCGAACATGTCAAAAGTGGTGTGTGAAGTTTCCTGCTGGAGATTTCTCAGTGGATGATGCTTCAAGGTCGGGTCGACCAGTTGAAGTTGATGGTGATCAAATCAAGATACTAACAGAGAACAACCAACATGCTACCACATGGGAGATAGCCAAAATACTCAGAATGTGCAAGTCAATAAAGTTATTGGTGGAAATAAAAAAAAAAATGTGTCTTTTATTTTATGGAAAAACCCTAAATAAATGGACTTTTTGGCCAACCCAATATATTTCCTATTATTTCAGAGTGAGAAGTAAACAAGCAGTGATGTTACATTGCAATTTCCCCTGCCACCAAGTTCAGAATTAAAAAGAGGGGAGTTACATTAGTTTTCATGCTGTCATAACAAATTACTACAAACTTGTTTCCTTGAAACAAGGAAACCTATTCTCTCACAGTTACAGAGGCCAGAAGTCTAAAATCAAAGTGACAGCGGGACCACACAGCCTCCAGAGGCTCCAGGGGACAATCCATTTCTTGCCTCTTTCAGCTTCTGCTGGCTCCAGGCGTGTCTCGGCTTGTTCCTACCTAGCTCCTGGCTCTGCCCTTGTGGTTCTATCACTTCCTTCTTTTCTGTGTCTGTCTCCCTCTGGAATGAGAAACCCAGAGGGGACAGATGTCTCCCTCTCTCTTAAGAAATGCATGTGATTGCATTTAAGGCCCATCTGGATACCTCACAATAAGCATCTCCTCTCAAGATCCTTAACTAATTCTCATAGACAAAGACCCATTTTCTGAATAAGGGAACAATCATAGCTTCTGGGGTTAGGATCTGGCCAAATCTTCTAGGGGTTCATCCTTTATCTACGAAAAGAGTAAAGGCCAACTGTTCTTTTCGAGGGTTAATAAAAGAGAGAGAGAGGCACAGAGACAGAGAATATGAATATGAATCCTTCTTAAGGGGAAAAAGTCTGATGGGACTAAGAAGAGTCTTCACCTACAGTCAATTCCTACCCTTGTCTAAGAAAGAAGCAAAGAGAGAAGGAAGAAACAAAAGGAGGACAAAGCAAGACCAATATGATGTAGATGAAAACCACAGATCCTGAAACCGATGAGACCTGCATTTAAATCCCACTTAAAGGACATAGTAGCTATGCTATTCTATGAGTACCTTTCCTGTGGCAATGATAATGTCTAAAATGCAGAGTTATTTTAGCACTTACATGAAATTTTATATGTAAAACATTATATATAAAATTATAAGCATATTTTTGTTCTGGGAGAGCAGGTTCACAGCCATCCTCCCCAGCTCTAACTGAATTACTAATATTCATCTAATTGAAGTTCTAATCAATATTACTAATATTAGCCCATTGCTCCATCATTCCTTTATTTCTGATAATGACCTTCTGGGACATTTTTTTCCAGTAAGACTTTATCACTTCTGCCTTTTGCCCCAGACAGTGTAAACTCCAGTGGTATCCAAGAGAAGAGGAAGTGAGACTACCTGTAAGGCAGATGTTTGTGCCGGTGCGGAAATAGAATCAGTGGCCGGGTTACACTATTACAGAGATTCGAGCTTGTCATAACTCATGATAACCCAAATGATCTGTTAATGGGGTTGCTCTTTGAGGGATATATCATTGTAAAATACAGCGCAAAGGGAACATCAAAGTCCAACCAGAAATTCTCTGGAGTGTTTTAGCTCATAGTTGCTTTCTTGGCCTAAGTGCCCCTAATGACACCCTCCAGGGGAAATGCAAGTGTTTTTTGGCTAATGCATTTTCAAAATGGGAGTTGTCAGCTCTTAGGGGATTCTCACAGGCCTTGATGAGCTATCAAGTGCTGTTTGCCTTTAAATACTTAAAAATCAGCATGAGCAAAAAAAACCCACTACGATTATTTCTAACACAGCCAGAGAGAAATTTTTAAAATGCACCCACACCAAAGACCGAACCAATCTGAGAAAATCACTTTCTGCATTAGCAGATCAATTCACAACCACTAAAGAGTAGAATGCTCGCGCATGAAAGCATCTGCCATCTGCCTTTTCAAAGAGAATTACTTTTTCAGTGTGAGATTAGTGACATCAGAAGGGTAGAGTTATCTCTTCACTTGACATAGTGCTTTGAACAGTTTGCAAGCTGAGCACATGAATCCTTCATTAAAGTATGCTATTTTCTTCAACATCTTAATGCATGAGTCATTGAGTTTTACTGTTTTTACATTTAAAAAATTCCCTAATTATCTTCTGAAAAGTCAGAGTTGCTCAATAGAGTTAATTGTGCTTCTCTCAGTATAGCATGTGGATGATGTCAGTTGTTTTTGTCTCATGTAATTAAATTACAAATACTATACTGAAATTTCAAAGTAATGACAAAAAAAAGCAGAACCATGTGAATCAGCTTTCTTATGAGGGCCACTAAATAAGAGTTTATATTTTTATAGAAGATTTAATGTTCCTTTTTATCAGTCAATAACTTTTCCTTCCACAGTTTAAACAAAAATCGGGACTATTTGGAGAGTAATTTCAAAAAACACTACTGAGGTTAATGGCAGTTGAGCTTAATTGGATTTCCTTTCTTCTGCCACACCAGGATACAAAAACCCCAGAACAATTACCAATGTTTTGAGATTAACTGTAGATGTAGCAAAAAAAATGAGCATAATTAGCTAGGATATTATTTTTAGAACTTAAAATATTGATTCCTGTGGTAATTACATTTGTACTTTCTCACCTGGTTTCTGAAGCACTAATGGGCTGGCCATTATCATCAGCAAACACCGTGAAGTCCACTTTATAACCATACACTGTAGTCTTAATGGCGAAGTCCTAGAAGTTCAGACATTTAGGCACGCGAACTTCAGTCAAGGTGTTGCATGGTACCAAAATAAGTCCCCTCAATGTGTCATGCTTTCTAATCAAAGAGATAACCTTCAGACTAGACTGTATAAAACAGATGTTATGGACTAATAATTTTAAAAAATACTTGATCTGACTGATAATTTAAATTGGTGTTGAAAGTGTAAAAAAAGTCTGAACCCCACTGATACTTGCAGAGAATATTTTCTATGAATTTAGTGACACTCTTTAGGCTTTGATTCATATTTTCTAAGGCTGTTGCTTGGTTGAATGGTGGATGATTTAGTTTTCTGAAATTGACACAAGTGGAAAACATCATTGGCAGCTCAAAATGTATTTATTGAGTGCCTATGGTATACAAAACACTGGCCCAGAAACTATGGGAATGAAAAGATTGATATAAATAAAATAATGTAAAATAAACAAATAAACCACTTACTAATAACTTTACAGGATCTTATATCTTAGGAAAGACCATTTAATATGGATGAAAGGGATTAAATAAATATTAAAGTGCCAAGTGCAGTAAAAAATTATAAAGAAAACAGCCTTTGTGGATTTAGAGAATGGGAATCTTACCATCCAGAGAGGGAGGGGAGAAAGTAATCATTTTTATGGAAGAGGTGACACTGAACTGGTTTATGAACTAAGACCTGGACATGTTTAGAGGTCTGTTATCTGCCTAACACACAGAACATGACTGTAAGTTCAGTGGGAAGAAAGACAAGGATCTATTAAGGGAAAGGGAATTTGACTTGGCAAAAACGAAAATTGGGCAGTTCTTGAATTAACAAAGAGGTGTTCAATAAATTAGTATCTCTAAATCTCTCTAAAACTATATTTAAAGGCAAGATAATTATTTCTTCCATCTGATTTTAAATATGTAAACATAACTAATAAGTAACAGATCTGAAATTTAAATTTAGAACACTCCAATTACAAAACATGTGAATTTTGGCTTTGAGGTACTCATCTGAATGCTAGAAGATAACGGACTATGTAGTAAAAAACACGTGCTTTAAACATCTCATGAACTGATAAAGAGACCCTTGTGATAGTAAGCTGTTTTTAGGTAACTTCCAGCACCTCTGGCATATAGATAAGAAGGCTGCACTAGACATTTCCAAGGTCCCAGTGGTAACTTCCTCAAAGATATTTACTTTTCCATAAATTGAGATAAAAGAACTTGATAGGATTTTGCAAGAATCAGAAACTTTCTAATTGAAACCTCTTATCTTAGCCCTGCCTGTAACCAATCCAAGGGTGAAACAGGATAAAGCTTTATCACAAGTTAAGCCTTCAGATCACCTTGATTTACTTTGAGCCCATGGAGGCCAGAGGGTTGATTCCAACCCACATAAATAGTAAGGAAACCCAAATACTCAGTAGGTGGTGATAACTGTTTCTGACACTCAGAATGTATGTGAGCTATTTAGGTTGACCCTTTAACTCACCATTACTGTTTACCTTGTCTTTAAGATATCTCAGTAGCTGCCAAAGCCCAACTATATTGAAAGACTTCATCACTGGGATAATTCATATAAGCATCTTTGATCTTCTTGCTCACTGCACTTCTATAATATTGTACAGTTAAAGGTTTATAATAAGCCTAGAAAAGTCAGCCAATAAATTATTCTTTGGGTAACTATCACATGCCCATATTTTATAAATGCTGAAGGTGAAACAGAAAAGCAGGAGAACTGGTGCCTTGCTGAGAAGTTATAATATAGCGTGGGAGAGAAGACACTCACGGCACAAATAGAAAACAATGCAAGGCAATATATAATTAAGTGCCTAATTTTGTGACACAGGCTCTTATAAGAGCAATACGTTTTCAGAAGGTTGAGAGTCGAGTGGGCTGAAATCGTCAGAGAAAATCCATGGAGGAGGAGAGAATATTGGTAGGAAACTGAAGAATGCGTAGGACAGAATGACGGGAATGCCGGGTATGGGTTATATTTAAGAGACTGGCTTAATAGGAATAGATGTCCTGTGTCGGAATGAAATGGGAAATAAAATTCACACTCTCCTTTCTTCATGTTGCATCTCTAAACAGCAACAGATATAAATCTAAGTTTGAAAGTTTCCAGAAAAATAATCTCATAACTAATTTCCTGGCTTTATGCAATTACATGCAATGCTTTATTATGACCTATATATGTAATGCCACAGCCTTACAAATAATCTTGTAAATTTATTAGATATACAATATTATATTTGCATAGCCTACAGCTGTGATGGCTAATATTTTTCTCCTTAAAACTGTTTATTTTTAGCTTTCCATTTTGCTGGAAAAAGAGAATACTCAGAACTGAGTAATAATAATGGAGCTGACAATAACATTTTATATTTATAAATAGCTTAATAATTTATGTTTAACAATGTGCTTCAAAAACAAAATATTGTCTGGCTAAAAGGTCTGGGAAGTGAGTGCCCAGGGCAGAGTGGACACTTGTAAATGTTTGTTGTGAACATGAAAGAATGCATATTTTGAGTTAATTCATGGACAAGTGCTCAATGTATTTAGGATTAAAATATTGGCAGTATGGTTTTTAAATAAAAATTGCTTATTTTACTTAGCATAATATTCTCCAGTCCATCCATACTGTTGAACAAATTGAACTAACAAGTAAAATAGAGACAGACTCATAGATGGAGAACAGGATGACAACTAAGGGAGGTGGAGGTCGGGGGGTGGAGGGGCTGAGCAAAAAGGAGAAAGGACTCATGGACATGGATGACAATGTGGTGGGGGGGAGGGTATAAGGGGCCTAAATGGTAATGGGAAAAGTGAAATAAGAAAAGAAAAAGAAAGAAATTTTAAAAAACGTCACAACATTCTAAAGAACGATGCCGACGCATATATTACCACATTACATTCTTTCTGAGGGCATTGACGATTACTTGTTTAACAAATCACTTTTGTATTTGAGTTTTTTATTTTTCAAAGTGCTCTCACCTGCGCCACCTCCTTTTTGCCTCACGACAGCTTGTGTGGGTCTGACAGAGGTGTGACCTTCCTTATCCTTAGGTCCTCACGCCACTGCCTGAGTAGTGCCCAGCGAATAATGATTATAACAACACCCGGTGAAAGTTATTGAGGACTTATTTGATGTTCCCTGAATCTAAGTTTCCCATGGATTGCATTACCGTGTTTTCCAAACACCTTCAGGGCAAATAATCTGATGATCCTATTTTATAGCTGAGACAGCCATAGCTTAATAAGGCAAACTGCTTACCTAGTCCACAGAACTGTTAGTTAACAGAAAAATCTAAGACACACACCCTGGTCTACCAATACACACGCTATAATTAATCAATATAGCCTACTATTGTAGCATTTTTTTGGTGGGGGAGGGATATAAAAATGCCAAAGCACTATTTTTATTGATCACTGATCATGAAGCATTCCTTCTGAATTCTTCAATGAAAAGTCTGGAAGCCACTTGTCATTGAAATGTATTTAGAGGAACATTTATTTTTTCAAAGCAGAGACATAAATCATTAACTAAAAGCTGTAATTCCTGTCAATGTATTTAATTGCAAGTTGGAAGTGTTTGTATTCAAGTGTGCAAAGCAGTAATGTGATAGTGAATTCCCATGATGACAGGCTGTCAGCATGAAATCGTTAGTTTAGCAAGAGGAGAAAACGATGGCTATTTTAGTGACAGTGCTGGAAACAGAACGTGAAAAATTATACAGCTTAAGGACCAGTTATGTCCAAGCTTCCATACATCACAGTTTTCTGACACTGAGATGTTAGGGTAAATCTTTAAACTTGGAGATATTGAAACACAACTGTGTTGCCTTGACATTGACACTTGGATACAGGCATTTAGTTTGTGTGAAGATTAAAACTGTTCCACATTGTCGTGGACTCAAGAACCATTTGACTAAGAGCACCACGCATGAATAATGCAATTCTAGACTTCCTTTCCCTAAAACTGTTACGTATTTTAGAAGTTCTTTCAAAATACTTGAACTCTTTCTTATTTCCCCTGTTTTCAATATTCCTAGACTTTATTTCCCAGAATCAGGAATTCTTGCTTCAACTTCTGGATTTGGAGTAAGAGTAAGTCTGAACAACGTCATGTACTTTATTTGACAAATCTATCAATACTCAACCAAGAGTTGAATTTTCCTTATAAATCTTCCCTTCTGAGAATCATTGTGGCCCACTGGTATTTACTTCAGTTTGTGATTTAAGTCAATATGAACTATCTGGCAACTTTGGTCTTCTTGTCCCTCAATATGTATTTAAAGGTGCTATTACATTTAGAATTTATTCTCTTTTGACTGATTGGATATAAGCAACTTAAATCTGGGAAAATAAATCAGTCTTAGGTCCTTGTTCCATGTCTCCCTAAGAATTGCAACACGTTAAAATCTGAGATTGGCATCTTCTGCTCGGTGGTATTTATCACAACCTCTCTAGCATAGTGTAAATGACCCAGATGAAGCTCAGTGTGTATTGGTTGAAGGAATAGAGGGCACAGTGGTGAATGGCAGGCAAAGGAAAATAGTGTAAGACCAGCATGGCCTGCTCCCCTAGCTCTGAATGTCAAAGAGCAGGGCTTGTTTACCGATTCCAGAATTTAAAATATTTAACCTCTCTTGTGGAAAGGATAATGCATTTGTTTGCTAAAGCTGCCATACCAAAATTCCACAAACAGGTGACTTAAGCAACAGACATTTATCGCCACGCAGTTCTGGAGGCTCTAAGTCCCAAATCAAGGTGTCAGTAGGGTTGGTTCCTTCTGAGCGCTGTGAGGGAGAATCAGTCCATGCTTCTCTCCCAGCTTCTGATAGCCTCGGGCATTACTTATACATGGTATTCTCCCTCTTCAAGGCACATTCTCTCTATGCTTGCCTGACTCTCTGACCGAATGTCTTCTTTTTATAAGGACACCACTCATATTAGATTAGGGGCCCAGAAACTTGTCACATGACCTTTTATAGGCAAGAGGCACTGGTAATGTAGCTCTTGGCTAGACAGCCACTACCTTGCATTACTCTGCAGTACACAGGGGACTACAGGGTTTGGTAGAAGCCTAGTTGTCTCTGTGGCAGATACTTCCTTTAACTGAGTGATGCTGTGACTCTGTTGGTCTTGCTGGAGCTGTTTTGTAGTATATAGTCAGATGCACATGATTTCTCTAAAACTAAAACAGTAAGTTGTGTCCTTAGTTTTGCATAGAGAAAGAATTCTGAGTTGAGCCACAAGGTATTGCTACTGAAAAATCTTTCTTAGTCAAGTATTCATTTAATATATATTATGCATCTAACTGTTTGAAGCCTGTTATCAATCAACTCAAATCTATGGGTAAACTAATTATTAGAGTAGTTATCCAAGCCTCTGGAAATACATTTAGCCAATGTTAACCTTCATTAATGTAGAAATTTTTGCACATACCTATAATACTGAACAGAATACTCAGAAACTGGAAATTTTGAGATATGACGATAAAAAATAAAATAATGTTTATAGTATTTGGTGACTTCATCTTAAATCTTTATAATTATAGATTGTCCCTATGAGGCAAAATTGACCAGAACATAAAAAATTGATCTGGCATGTATACATTAAAATATATTTATTCTAAATATATACTTTATTTCTATTTATTTGTCTTGCATTGCAAGATAATGAGACATAAATGTAAGGGTTTATGGGGGTTCTTTTTGATTTTTTTTCTCCCAAGGGCCAGGTTTCAGTCAACTGTCTATCCTAATGTCTAGCACAGGGCTTAGCATTGTATAATTTCTCAGTTAAATGATATTGCATATATAAAAGTATTAATGAATAAAATGGGTAAAACCTCACATAATTGAATACTTGGTATTCATTTTACTAGGTAAACATACTTTAGTAAGTTTTTATTTTCCAGTTAGTTCTCCAGTCCTCGGGAATGTACTTTCAATACCATAAATTATAATTTCCTTTCTCCTCTACCTCATAAATGTACTCTCATTAAGAATTCAAGGTCAAGATCCATGATTATGGCCTCATCCCTCATGTTCCTTTTCCCAAGGCTTAGGACCCCCACTGCCCTCCTTTTCTTATATGGCCCTGGCCTCTCTTCCCCAGGTGATCCTAGGACTGATGTCAGTGATTCCTACTTCAAACCTTGGTCCAAGAGGATCCTAAATACTGAGGGTCTTCAGGCAGCAAGACAGTCAAGCTTTGTAAGTTTGTGGGTATGAAAAAGGAGGAAAGAGCTAGCTAGATTCCTGAAGGAGAGTTTGAATGGTTGAAGCAACCCAAGGAGATTGGATTCTCCATGTATTTGCTATACAGGTATTAGAAATTGGTGCTTGTGGAAGAGGGAGGGCAGAAGCAGAATCACTCAGAGGATGAAGTCTAATTATTGCAGAACCCCCAAGTCTCAACCAACCCATAGGGAGTTTTAAGGTGCCAGACTTATCCCGGACTGACCCAGAAAAGTTGGGACTTTATACCCACCACAACTGGCCCTTGGGCAAGGCAGTCCTATGCAGCTGAGTCAAACCCTGACACTGCTAACAGCCAGAGACCCTCCTAGGACAGTGCTGGGGTGCGAGTTCCCTCCTGGAAGGAGGATCTGGACAGAGGAACCCTGTGTCCATCACATAGATCAAAAACAGAATAAAATAAATCAGCCCCTTGATTCATCTACTCTCAGTTCAACCATACACATTCATGAATCCTTAATATATTCCAAGGTAATAGTCAAAATACTGAACACTTGCTGCCTCCTGGCTCCAGCCTCAGAGCCAACACCCATCATAAAAAGTCCAATTGGCTCTACCAATGTGAACTGCTTGATATTAGCAATCATGTGATACGGTGTTCTCTTGGCAACTGTGAGGGTAAATTTCTTCAAATATCTAGTGTTAGGAAAAAGTTTATTATGGAAAAAAAAAAGTGTTTAGCTAACTGAGCTTATCAAACAATTGATAAAGGCCATATATGGTTGGACTCTATGAGGGCTTGGGAAATGCCAAGCATTGTGCTCAACCCTTCAATTATTTCATTTAATATCCCTAATGCCATGAGGCAGGTACCACTATATTTCCATTTACAGATGAGTGAAGAAACTCAAGTTTAGAAGGAGTGAGTTATATGCTCATGGAAAAAATAATATGCTGTAGAACAGGCTTAGAAACCCATATTTGTCCAACTCTGGAGCTTGATCCAATGGCACAGCCATGCTGCCCATGTACTTTCTGGACATGCATGGGTGTATCAGCCCTAGTGTGCATCATTTGCAAGAGATGGAGTTGGGAACAATGATGATACATTTCCTTCTTTTTCACCTGGGCCTCTTCATCCTCTATGATTCTCAGCTACCAATGTTTAGACCCATCACATAGTGCCCCAAAATATGTTTCCATTGACCACCAAGAGTTTGCATCTTTTCTTTTGATGATTTTGCTAAACCCTAATTAGTTAGCAAGAATAAAGGCAGAGAATCTATTTAGGTTTTCTTTAGAAACATAAACAAAAAACCTCAGGTCATTGAATTGTGCCCTAAACTGTGTACCTACCAAACATTGACAATCTTTACGCATACTTTTCTCTCTTTTCCATTATTTAGCTTATCTTTTCAATGTCTGTGAATATAAAATATTATCACAATAGGTTTAAATATGCACTCCCTGAAACTCTTCAATTTTTTCTTTCTTGTTTGGAAGTTAATGTGACACTTTTAAAATATGCTGTTGAATGAGATATAGATCACCACCTTGCTACAATAATTAGAACCTCAGTTTCTAATATCTTTGTATATTTTAGCTGTTATCATTGCAATTCTTATCCAGTGCTTTCCAAACAATGGATTAAAATACGTTAGTAAGTCAAGAGAATTTTGCCGTTAAATACAACCCAAAAGAGCTAATAAAACAGATAATTTTCACTTCCAAGATAACCAATATGCCATGAATTATTTTTGAACCATTTAAAAAGTTGAAGTTCATTTCAACCTTGAAGCAAAAGTCTCTTTCAAGTCAAGATACTATTGTTCAACTTTCACAGAGTCTGATTAAGAGAAACAATGATTCACCCTTTTTATGAAAAATGGATTTAAGTCCATATTCATTCTTCAGGAAAAATATGAGGAAATCAAATAAGGTTTAAAAGTATTATGTTAAGGTTTTTTGGAAAAATAATTGTCACTGCTACATTTTAAGCTAACAAAGCCTTTCTTCATGAATATGAACTATGAAAGGTATTGAAAATGGTTTTTCAAGTGAATGCAAAAAAGTGATTGAAAATTCACCTCCAAGCAGAACTGTGCTTCTTTTGAGTCACTAAGGGAATTCTACATGGAAGGTGGCAATGTAGGCAAATACTGCACAAAGCATTGCTGGTCCGTAAGAGGCTCCCCACACAGATACCCAAGGCAATAGCAGCCATAATGTGAAATGCAGGGGCATACCCTTAGTAACTTATGACTAACTACATTACATGTGAAAATACATAGCCAAGCAATAAGTATTTCTAAGTATCTACCATGTATAAGCCACTCTCTAGTTACCATGTGTTTTAACTTGCACTGCTACAACAAAATACCACAGCCTGGCTGGCTTAAACCACAGACATTTATTTTTCACAGTTCTAAAGAGCAAAACTTTGAGATCAGGGTGTTCATATGGTTGCATTCTGATGTGAGGCCTTTTCTTGTCTCTGGCTACCTGAGTTTTTATTGTATTTTTATGAGAGAGAGAGAGAGAAAGGAGAGAGAAGCTCTGTGGTCTCTTCTTATAAGGGCACTAATCCCATCATGAGAGTCCCACCCTCATCTGAACCTAATTACATCCCAAAGGCCCCACATCCTAACGTTATCACATTGGGGATTAGGGCTTCAACGTAGGAATTTGAGGAAGACACAAGCATTCAATTCATAAAACTATGTCCATACAAAAGCCTTTTGAGGGATTCAGCTCTCTCTCAACAGTTTATAACACCCCTCTGATGAATTGATGTGTATGAGATGTGCAGTGACAGTGAGCTTCGAAAGAGCAGGAAGAATAACATTCCCTGGTTTCATCTTCGGTGTCACATACAATAATCCAGAGTGTGCAGTAGGTCTTGTAGAGTGATGAACAAATGCAAAAGAGGGGTATTAAAGAGAGATGAGACTGACACATGAAACTTTCAAACGTTACAGCAACATCGAAAAGAATATCTTATATACAAAAGCATGACACTTTGCAAGTGTGTGATGGAGACAATATATTTAATGATTCTAGAAGAAAAGGCTTCTCCACGGAGGTAGTTAACCTGGGCTTGATAGAGAAAAGAAATAGGATAGTGAAGAGAAAGAATTGACTGAGAAAAATTTATAAGAATAAGAAATAAGCAGGAAATTTCAGACGAGATCGGGCACATTCAGGGTAGTATGGTTGTAGACATAAGCAGGAAATTTCAGTGGATTTGCTGGGGATACTGAACAGCCCAAATTTACTACAAAAATGGTGGAATAATGATGCAGACACTGGCACTCAGTGTCTGCGTCATTATGGATGAAATGAGACACTCACACAGACTACTGAGTCCAGTGGAGGAAAAGGGACAGCATAGCTTTTCTCTCAAGGGGAGCAAAAGCCTTGGCCCTTGCCGTGACCGGCCTCTATTGGGTTTCTCTGCACATTACACGATGGTCCTCATTTACTATGCGCAGGTTCACTTTAGGTGGTTACCCTATGCTGCTTATCACATCACAGAAGAGGGATATTTGCAAACGAAAAGGCAAAAGTGGTTGAACCAGTTACACTCGTCCTTGGAAGGTTTAGCATGGATTTTAGGAAGTTACTTTGCAGTAAATGTCCTCAATTCAGGGTGAGGGAGTTTTTTAGCAAGAGCAAGACTCATAGCGGCCTAGGCAATTGCAGGCCTGATTCCCCACAGGAGAACCTATCCGTGGGCCTGGGTCCTCTGTATCTCTGAGTGGGAGCTGGGCCCATGCCACACAGAATGGTCTTCTACAGAATAAAATAATTGAAGGGATTCAACAATACACCAAAACTTGCAAACTTAGGCCCCTAAACTCCACAGAAGCCAAAGTATGTTTTATTTTTGTTCTATACTCTTTAAATGTTTTTAATTTGTTGTTAATGGATATACCCCAGAAAATTTTACACAAAAATTCAAATTCTCTGCTTTCCATAGAAATTTTGTGATTGAACATTTCTCAGTTCCAACCAGTCAGATCAGAGGGAATGAGGGAAACAGCTGCTGAGATGGCCCTCCTCCTGTTTACCCTCCAGCCCACCGGATTTGTGTTTCTCTCTGTCAGCTAAGGACATTTCACTTGTTTAGGGTTCTCTACCTCAGCCCTACGGTTTGAGAGGTCTGATGAGGATGCAGTTTGAGGTCAGATGTCTCTCTCTCTCATGCTCATGGTGCAATCTCCATGAGCCCTAGAAGTTGACAGCTGCCCTAGCAACTCACAAGGGGCCATGTGAGGTCAACGATCATCACAGCTCTGAATGACACTGATTCAAGTCAACAGAAGACCCTGTTAAACCTGAGAGAGCAGAGGTGAAGGCAGTGTAACAACTTGAAGAGCTTAGACTTTTCACTCAATGATGAAATCCCAGCAAGGGATGTGGAGTTATCCAATAATGATTGTTTTACAAAAGGAGGGATTCTGTGGTCTCTTTTTTGTCATCAGTTACCTTCAAGAAATTTTTCTGCATACTCACAGAAAATTTAAATGCAGCTACTTCCCAACATGTAAAAAAAATATGTTCTCAATGATCTGGAAGCAATAGAATACCTCAAAGGCAGTGGGGCAGGAGATCCCTTTGAGCATTTTCCAACAGCCATGGGCCCTAGTTGAAGAAAAAAATTATATACAATTTCAGAGGTTTGGGGGGACTCTTGGAAAGCCTCTTTATTGGCATTTTGATACAAATTCTGATTAAAAAAATTGTTCATGAATATTGTCAAAGATTTAACAGTTAACCTAAATGAATTTGGAATTCTCAGCAAAGGGCATGAGCAAGGTTTAACTCCAAGCACTTGTAAAATAGTGAAATTGATTTAAAATGAAAGGATCATTGGAAGGGAGGAGATACCGTGACTAGGATGGGAACAGGGCAAATAGAGTAAAGAAAATTGGGATAAGAGATCCTGAGGAAATAGAATCTGAATGATACTCACTCTATTTTTAAATTCTCATGTATTGAAGTTGTAGCTATATCCAGGAACATCCAAGATCCGAAGTCCTAGTAATTCTACGCTGCCCATCTAAATGCCCCAAATGCATTTCAGAGTCAGTCTTCCCTGAAGGCAGACACTATTTCTATTTGCAACTTGACTCTCTAATGGCCTAAATCCTACTGCCTATTGTGAAATAGTGATATTAATACCAAGTTGCAAGGCTTTGAGAGCCAAATTATGTAGTCTCAATTTCCCATTCATGTTTTACAACATGCTGCACACTCTCAAGTTCTAGTAGAAGCTCAATATTTCATAAGTTAAAGATTATGCAGAGTTCAAAATGCTGGTTAAGGACACTCAGTGAGCTCAGTGAGGACCTTAACAGCATAAAAAAAAGAAGCAGTCATAAATGAAGAATACACTAATTGAAATAAAGAACAATTTATAGGGAAACAATAGAGTGGATAAAGCTGAGGATCAAATCAATTATTTGGAACATAAGAAAAAAAAAACAATGAATCAGAACAACAAGAAGGAAGGAAAATCCAAAGAAAGCAAGGATAGAGTAAGCAGCTTATTGGACAACTGTAAGCCATCCAACATTCACTTCATAGGGGTGCCAGAAGGAGAAGAGAAAGAGCAAGAAATTAGAAATCTATCTGAAAAAATAATGAAAGAAAACTTCCCTAATTTGGTAAAGTAAATAGACATGCAAGCCCAGGAAGCACAGAGAGTCCCAAACAAGATGGATACAATGAGGCCCATGCCAAGACACATACAATTAAAATGCCAAAGGTTAAGGATAAAGAGATGGGAGGGGGGTACGGGAGAATGGGTGAGAGGTGAGGGGGTTAAGAAGTACAAATAGGTAGTTACAGAATAGCCATGGGGATGTAAAGTACAGTAAAGGGAGTAGCCTAAGAACTTATACACATGACCATGGACATGAGCAAGGATGGAGGGATTGCCTGAGGGAGTGGAGGATGCTGGGTGGAGGGGAGCAAAGGGGGGAAATTGGGCCAACTGTAATAGCATAATCAATAAAATATAATTTAAAAAAATTAAGTTTTGGGGTCCAAATTTTTTTAAACACAAGGATGAGCTGTTTTGTTCTTACTGCTAATCAGAGAATGGTCAAACATTTTCCATTATGTATAAAATTAAGAGAGAAGGAACTAAATATTTGTGTTATTATACATAACAACATCTATTCCTATAATTTTTTGTTCAAAGCAATGCACTCTTTCTACAATCTGATTTCTCTGTTACATCCTCTAGTGATAAGTACATGGTCATGTAATTAAGAGATTCTAAATGACTATTTTTAGGTAAAGACAGCAAAGGCCTGCCAATCAGGAAAACAAATGACCCTCAAAATTCAAATAACTGAAAGATACAACAGACACTGCTGCAGAAAATAACTTTCCCATTTACTATTGAACTTGGCATTTACCTTGGTATTTAGCTACCTTATCTATCACAATTTAAAACATATTCTCTTTAAAACTATGAAATGACTTGCAAAAAAATCTATCCTAGAAAAGGACATAGATGTGAAATTAAGTGAAAGAAAAATGACACTTTTTGTTTTGGGTGTTCAAAAAAAAGTGAGGTCCAAGGGCCATGCCCCACAAAAGAACACGCATGAATAAAACAGGAGCTGTCCTCCTTGGGTAGCTTCTAGTTTGGCAGAGGGGCAAATGCATTGGGGTGATCACCATTCAGAGGGGAAAATACAGAATCCCCGATGCACCCCACAGCAGGGTGGGAAAGAGATATTCTAGAACCTCAGGAGACATTTTCAAAATTGATGGCATTTGAGCAGGTCTTGGAGAATGAATTGAGTTTGGGCACAACAGTCTTCACTGGGGTGCTGCAAGGGCACTAAACTACAGGAAACAGAAGAGGCCGGTGAAAGAAAATCAGTCTAAGACAATCTTACTTGGATGCCTGCTTTTCTGATCCCCAGCTGTTCAATTTAGCCAGTAGCTTTGCCTAATTAGAATGTCTTGAGATAATTTTGGTATATTTGAATCTGAATGATCAACCAAAGAAAAACATGTTATTGTTATGATCAGTTTTAGTTCTTAAACAGTGTTTACTTGTTTGGGTAAGCGGCCATATTTTTCTTAATGCCATAATGCCATAATGCCATATTTCTGCAAAGGTATTATGGAAGTGTTCAAGTAAGCATGTTTCATTTAGTTTGTAAGACAATATCTTTTCTGAGAACATTACAGGAAATACATGATTTTTCCTTGGTCGATCTCTTTTTGTTTCAGTCCTTTCCTATGAGGACTTCGCTTTGATTTAACATTCCCAAATTTTACTGAAATATGTTAGTTTCTAACATATTAGATACATGTTTACATTCTTTTTGCTTTGTATACAGAGACTTTTTTGGGGATAGGGAGAAAATGTTCTCAATTTTTTCATTTGGATTTAAATTAAATTGATTATAGCTATCTGCTTCAAATATTTTTTAATATTTAAAAAATATTCTAAAACCGTACCACCATAATCTTTTGTATTGCCAGGATAGTTATATTAGGATTGTGTAGTAGCCTCAAATGGTTTGAAAAGTTAAGAAGATAGAGGACTCCCCTAAAAGTTTTATATGACATAGCCAGTTAATTTTTATTTATTTACTTTTATGTAAAATATGTTAGTATTTGCTGGTTACCTCAACTGGGTACCCACAACCTGGAGATAAAGCACACAGGGTACCTGTCCTTGAGGGTTGTGTAGCTAATAGGAGCAGAAATGCTTTTAAACAAATAAATGTATTAAAGCACCTACTGTCTCCACAGGATGCTGAATCACACTGGGTATAGAGAGATGAGTCTTGAGGTGAACGGAGCTCAGTAACAAAACGTGTGCACAAGTGAATTTTAACTAATAATTTTTAAAATTCACAAGTGAATTTTAACTAGCTAATGTGAATTGGCTTTTTCAATTTTTTCAATCCATGGGAATGGATTAAGAAGCATCCTTCTAAGAGCATCACTCTGATTCGCTTGTGTTTCAAATTGTTTCCTTGGATAGAAAAGAAGAGTGGGAAAGGATGAGGGTTCGCTGAGAATGTGCATGTGGAGCGGGTCTCATGGTCAGCGTACTTGTCATGCAGAACAGGGCAAATAAAGAAAAAAAACACAGTCATCCCTCCATATCTACAGGTTCCACATCCAAGGATTCAACAACTACGGATCAAAAACACTTGAAAAAAGCATTACATTGTTGCTGACATGTATTATGTAGTTAAAACGTCCATGATCATGTCTGTGCTGAGCCTGCACACTCTTCTCTTGTCCTTATTTACTAAGCAATACCGTAAAACAACTCTTACATAGCATTTCCATTGTGTTAGGTAATACAGGTTATCTGGAGGTGAGTTAAAGTATATGGGAGGATATGTGTAGGTGCTTTTACAAACAGATAATGTGACTGTCCTCAGAGTGTGCCTTTTTGTCAGGTTTGTCCTTTAGGGCCCCTGTTCTTACAGTGGCAGGGCACCCTGGGCCCCGTCTTAACACAGGCTCTGAGAGCTTCACTAAAAGAGTCAGCACTGCTCCCCCTGAAACCCCTTTTCTTTTCAAGCAGAGTATTTCCTGATTTGACTTGAAGTCTAAGTCCTACCTGCTTCTTCTCTCACCCTGAATTTGAAGCCTAAACAGAAGTTGTCAAAACATAAAGAAGTAACATTTTCACACAGCCAGGAGAAAAAGTGGGCAGGGAATACGGATCCATATTTTATGACATGTTTCAGCAAAACAGCAAGGACTCAGGAGATTCCGGTGGCTCAGCCCTCCTCCCTGCTGGAGTGCAGGGCTTTGCTGCTTTGATCTGCTAGGTTGACTTTGGATCTTTTAAATATGCCCAGTCACCTCCTGTTCATCCTTCTCCTCATTCCTGGGCAAGAGTAGTAGTGTCTTCCTACTAGAAATCGTGAGAATGCTGTGTGATATCACCCTTTTCATTTGCATTGCACTCAAAACAGGCTAGTTTAAAGAGGACTTTTCTGACTGCCTTTCACGTTCAATAGGCACAGGTAATCCCAACAAATGCATTGAGCATTTTCTGTCATTGTGACAACCCCACCAAACATCTAGTCAACCATGTCAAATTAAAATGTTTCATTCTTTCCTCTATTTAAATACCTACCACTTCACTGTCATTGGAGGGGGGGAGTCTAGCAACAAAGGCAATAGTGGTCTAAGTTTATCAGCTTACTCAGATATCATTCATTTCTAGAGTATTTCATTACTCATTTAATGGCATGCCTGGCACATGGGAAGTGCCTTATAACTAGCAGATACTATTTCCACTTGAAAGGCAAGCTGTGTTTTTAATTCTCTATTCGTATTTTTCCCCTTCAGGTTTCGCTGTTCATTTTTCTGTGATTCTATTTACCTAATAATTAAAATGTGTACCTGATCTCCATGGCTTCGTATCAGCGGTATTATCTAAGAATAGGTCTTATATGTGACCTTCATCTAAACTTCTGTATAATCTATACTCAATAGGATCAAGAGTAGAGTATCATAGAAAACCAAGTGTTGAACACTAAGTTTTGTTATTCTTTCAATTGCTTGAGAGCTTGTTATACTTGTGGAATTAGAGCTTTGATCAGTAAGTTAAAGCTAGTGAAGAGCAGAAGAAAAGAAATATTTTGAGACAAAGCAGATCATGGAGATTAGGAGTCATTTAAAATGTTTTGGAGTTTTGCTGTCCTGAGTGTGGTCCGTGGACCAACAGCATTCCCATCATCTGGGAGCTTGGTAGAAATGTAGAATCTTAAGCCCCACCCCAGACCTACTGACTCAGCCTGCATTTAATCAAGATCACTCACAGGCCCTGGCTGGTGGCTCAGTGGATTGAGCACCAGCCTGCAAACCAAAGTGTTGCTGGTTCGGTTCTGACTGGGGCATATGCCTGGGTTGCAGGCCAGGTCTGGTCCCCAGTGGGGTTGCTGGAGAGGCAACCACACATTTATGTTTTTCTCCCTCTCTTTCTCCCTTCTTTACCTTCTCTCTAAAAATAAATTTAAAAAATCTTTTTTAAAAAACGATCACGTATGGGATTTGTTTACCCATTAACATTTGAGAACCACTGTGCTAGGACATACAAGCATCAACCATGAACTTCAAAACCCTCCAGTAGAGAAAGGAAGTACTGTGCAATGATGAACCATTCAAGGAGAAAGTCCTCACACAAAGTTAGGGGACCTTTAACCCAGCTCTGTGGCTTGCCTAAAGTCATACGGTTGTAAGTGGTGGAAGTAGGATGTAAATATAGGTTTGGGTTCACTGTTGACTTTTTCCCTATATCACATTGAAAGAAGAATTTTGTCAGTAATCTCTGAGAGCAGAATTTTCTTTCTCTGCTTTTGAAATTTAGATAGTGATGCTACTGTGCCTGACTTAAACTGTTTAAACATTATTTCCGGTTCTCAAACAGTGCCTATTCAATGATAACAATTTCAAAGATTCCATTTTTTAAAAAATTCCAATCCCTTCTATTCCTCCTTTATAAATACAATTGAACTTCATTCTTCAAAGAAGTTGCATTTCCAAATCCAAGCACTCACTAAAATTTATTTCCAACTCCAGAATCAATATCCAGGGCATTTCCATGGCCATGGTGGACATCCACAGAGCAGC
Organism: Trachops cirrhosus; assembly: GCA_028533065.1. Classification (NCBI taxonomy): domain Eukaryota; kingdom Metazoa; phylum Chordata; class Mammalia; order Chiroptera; family Phyllostomidae; genus Trachops; species Trachops cirrhosus. Next base: position 9,839,517 of record CM052538.1, on the reverse strand, counting down.
CAAAAAGTGTGGGCGCCCGATGCGCACGTTCCCAGCGGAGGCTGAACAAGGAGACGCTCTGCCTCCTCTGTTCAGCTCTCACACTGTCAACAAGCGTCTTTTTCACCATCTGTTTAGTTCCATGTTTTTCCCATTTCTGTCTTTTTGTTTGATTTCACTCTTTAAGCTGGTCTCTGTGCATAGTGCTAAAGTTCTGCTTAGTTTTCCTGTGCCTAAGAGAAGGTGGATTGGTACAAGATAAGCTTCGTTCAGGTATGTTATGCTTTTGGCTATAAATTCAATGTTAGTGAATCAACAATATGCATCAAGTGAGGTGACTTTAAACAGAAATAGGCATATAAGAAGGTTATGTAGTGACTAGCTGATACAAATCTTGTGACTAGAGGCACTCAGGAACCGAACTCTGCATTTCCTCGGGAGCGATCGTTCAATCTTCACTAATTCAGTGTCTGCAACAACTTCATAGAACCAAAGTATTGCAGATAATGAGAATTCTGTCACAGCCCAAGATAACTTTTTTTTTTCCGTGACAATTTGGTTCTGTCCTAGAACTTAGAAACACCTGCAGTCGCTGCTTGCTAAATAATCTCCACGATGTAATAGAAATGAGCAATACACTGCGTGCTCCCCAGATAGCCTAAGAAAGCCTGGGCCGGAGCTGAGTCAATTTGCCGATGGTGAATTCTCTATTGTTATAATGCATCCCATCATTTAGAACTGATTTCACCTCGGAAGGAAGAGTCTCTCCCTCCCCTTTCTGGGGCCAGGATATTTGTCACTGTCCTTTTCTTTTTTCGGTTTAAATCCCAAGCAAACAGGGAGCCTTATGGGGTCACATTGTGAACCTCCTTTTAGAACCATAGTGAAACACAGAACACCGTCAAGGCTCTTCTCATGTCCCAGATGTGCTAGCTGAGTCCCGGAGCGGCCTGTGGAGTGCCCTGTGGAGTGCCCTGAAGGGTTGCTAGAG
>CM052538.1:9790179-9838047 GCA_028533065.1 Trachops cirrhosus | reverse complement strand
TTCCTTCCTTCCTTCCTTCCTTCCTTCCTTCCTTCCTTCCTTCCTTCCTTTGATGTCTGTTCTTTTTTTATTTGTTACTCTTAAAAAATATTTTTTGACTGGATTCAGACTTAGAGGTAAAAGCAATTGTTCCTGGAGTTTTTCTTTGGCCTCCTCATTCTCTTAGCCAAAAGTTTAGCACATTCTTCAGCTTCTGTCTTATTTTTCTTAGTATGTTGTTTCATCAGAACAACACAGAGAATAACAAGATGCTGAATCTTGGGTGCTTTGGTCCTAGGTTTCTTACCTTCTTTGTTTTTGGGCTTTCTCACAACACATTGACAGATATCATCTTCTTTAGAGAGATTGAAAAGTTTTCTGATTCTGCTAGGTCTTTGGGGCTCCCGGTGACAAGGCGCAATAGAATCAGTGAGACCAGGAATATCTCTCTTCCACTTTTTTTTTTATAATGACCAGCTTGAGAACACTGAGACTGACGGCCGCAATGCAACCCTGAACAGATTTGTGTTTTCTTTCTCCACTCCGGTTTGGTCTACAACAGAAATGCCCCTTACTCAGTAGTAGGCGAACATGGCCATGGAGCAAGACACACTGCTCCATGGGGAAAGTTTGTGTGTTATTCCCACCACTGATTCAAAGCCATACCCCTTCCATTCTTCACACAGAACATCAGCAGCAACTTCTGTGGCCGTGCGCTTGTAATAAAAGGTATGAAGCTGGCATGCATCATCCACTTCAAGATGTTCAGCTTCATCCTGAAGCAGCTCTCGGCCTCCAAGGCACCACCAAAAAGAGCTGGGCAAATCTTTATCATGGGGTTGGGGTTTAGATGTCAGTGTTATTTAAAGGTCCTCATCAGTGAGACTAACACATTCATTCCTCCAACCACTGTTTGTAGCCGTATGAGGATGATTCAAGAGACCCAGGTGAGGGTCCCCCCATCATTGTTTCCTAACTACAGGACCATGCACAAGTTGCCTAACCTCTCTGACACTCTGAGTCCTCATTTCTAAAATGTTAGGGTTTAATAAAGCATTTAGGAGATACATCTGGTGAACAAGAAGCTCTCAAAGAATTTGTTTCCTCTTCTTTCAGCACTACATCTCTCCCCAGGGAGCAGGTGTTACAGACTACACGTTTGTGCCCCCCTAAACTTCATAGGTTGCGTCCTAACCTGGTATTTGGAGTTTATGCCTTTGGAGGTAATTAGGATTAGATCAGGAGGGTGTGGTCCTTATGATGGTATTAGTGGCTTTATAAGGAGATGAAGAGCAGCGCTCTCTCTCTCTCTGTCTCCCTCCCGTATGCACACATTGATGAAAGACTACATGACCACAAATTGAGAAGCCAGCCATCTGCAAGCCAGGAAGACAGCTCTCCACAAGAACCAGATCAGTCAGCACCTTGATTTTGGACTTCCTAGCCAACTATGAAAAGTAAATCTCTGTTGTTTAAGCCAGTCAGTCTGTGGTTTTTGGTGTGGCAGCCCGAGCAGACTAAGATGTAGGCAAACAAGATTTTTAAAATGGCATAGACACAGTCAGAACAGTTGAGTGGAAAGGGGGAGTGGACAGAATATTTTCCTCTAAGTAGACCCTGTTGGAGCATCTTTTCAGAGCACGAATCTGGAGAAGCGCAGGGCAGGCAGCCCACCTGAGCCACAGAAAAAGAACCTGAACCAGAACTCTCTAGCTGCCTTTGGCAGCCTATGGATTCAGATGACCTAGGGCCTTGGAAATAGAGAGGGAAAAAAAATGATTTCTTCTGAGAAAGAAGATAAATTAAAGTACATTACAATAGATATGTGGGAGAAAACCAAGAGATGGTAATTAAATTTGTTACAGAGGAGTTCAGGAACAATCAAATATTCCATCAAGGAAATCTAAAGAAATCTGTGTGAGAGAGGCTGGAAGTGATTATAATTCTCTGCATGCAGTCCTAATCAAAGAAGCTCGCCCTGTCTAGATTTAAATTGTGTGGGGAGGAAGGAAATGGTCAACCCTTGACAAAGAAAAGAAAAGAACGTCTCCAGGGTTGGAAGAAATTGGGAGGAATCAATTTCGTGTTTTCCATTTATGCTGGAGGCTGTGACACCAGAGTTTATTGAAATTAGTCTTCATGGCCATCTAAACTTACCGTGATATTTCATTCACTCATTTGAAAAATATTTATTGAGTATCAACCATGCACCACTCTCTAAGCCAGCTGTGGCCTGTGCACATCACGGAGCCCACTGCTGTGTCCGTGGGGTGACAGGGTGTGCGTTCCTGCCTTTGCTAGCATGTTTCATGCCTTTAACCTGGTTTCTCAAAAGGTTAAGAACCTCAGATCAATGGGCAAATTAGCTCACTTATTTGATTATTATTATTCAAGAAACATCTTCTGCTTTATCACTTGTGAACATTTTTTTTCTACTGCACTAGGTAGATAGTTTTCGAAATATACAAGGCAGACAGCTGAAATCCTGAGATCCCAGCCCTTGGGGGAGGATGAAAGGGATGTACGAGTCTGAGAACAAAGGAGCCTGGAGTTATTTAAATGTGTCTCTTAAAGAAAAACCCAGTGCTTGGCCCCTTGCAGTTTCCTTAAAAAAAAAGAAAGGAAGAAAAAAAGCCCATAGTTACTAGATGAAGTTGCATTTATTCTGACCCTTAAGTAATAGTAGTTTCGTAAAAAAGAGGTATTTTTTTTAACACAGACATTTTATAACACAGAGCAGCTCTCTGGCAATCCAGACAGACAGCCTAATTTCAGCCAGAAACTCTGATTAGACTTAATTGTATGGACCCCTATAATTGTTCCTCAGATTCTGCAAGTGAAAAAACAACTAGAAAATAAAAAGAAGGCGTTAAAGGGTGGGGTGGGGGGAGAGTGCAGTAGCAAACTTTGGAAAGTGAATGCAATTCTAAGGTGGTTTCCTTGATAAAACATTACATGGATAATTGGATGTGATTTTTTTTTTCACTTGTAGGGTTCTTAAAACCAGAGCAGGCAGCAGTTTTTCTCCCTTGCCATCCTGCCCGCCAGGCTCAGCTCCGAGCAGTGTTGTTTGGTGGAAACATTTTAGCGGCTACCGTAGATTGTAGGCTTAAACAGGTTTTTAATCATCTCAGACAGGGGAGACATTTTATTTCAAACCGGGGGGCAGGTTATGAAATGGGAGACTCATTAGCAACAAAACCAGATGAGCTCCAATTAAACTAACCGTTCTCAGGCAAAGCCCTGGTGTCTCGGAGGCTAACTTTGTTTAAGGTTTACAGAACAAACAAGCCGCACTTCAGGTGTCATTACGGAAACGCTAGGCAAGGCGTGACTCACAGCTGCTTTCTCAGTCAGATTGCTCCTCATTTACTGTTGCTTGGGACCCTGGAGAATCCAGGCCTCCCTTTGACACCATTGTTTTCTTCCGAGATAATTACTGAGGAGTGTTCGGGCAGGAAGTTCAGATCTCTCTATTAGATTTCAGAGGCCGGCTGCTTAATGATTACATTTCTTTCACTTGCTTTACTTTCAAAATGACGCTTGACTTTCAAAATGACGTTTTCTAAACCCTGGAACGTGGACACTGTCCATCCCAGGATTGGTCCTTGCCAGTTCCTTGCGCTCTGGTGGATGGCTTCTTCCTGGGTGGGCTCTGCAAGGTCTGAGTTGTCACTGGGCCTTCAGGAGAACCCTTTCCCTGCAGAGCCTTCTGGAAAGGAGTCTCAACACTGGTTGCCTGTCAGATTCACCTGGGGAGCTTAGAAAACCACTGGCTCATTCAGCTCCCAGATCTTCTGATTTTCATTGTTCGGGAATTAATTTTTTTAATGTATACTTATTATGAATTTGTCTAGTGATGCTAATGGGCAGCAAGGGCTGAGAACCACGGACTCAAACAGTGTACCTTCCACCTCATTCATCAAGAGACCTTGGAAAGCCAGGCGGGCACAGCGGGGAATTCACTCGGAGCATTCTTAGTGAGTGTCCTCAAAAACAGAGACAAGAATTTGTTGCAAGGCCTGGCCAAACTCTATCATTTCCAGGTGCTGCCTTGTGTAGATCTCGCCCCTGCCTCTCTCCATTCTGCACCCTAACTTAGCTTGGTTGACAATGGACCTGAAAATGCCGTGGGAGTTTTCACATGCTTTCCTTTCCCAGGCACAGCATATACCCACCCACTCCCTGCCCCAAGTCCCAGGCAAAAATCCTTCTTCTCCTTCAAGACCCCGTCCCTGGAACACTGATTCTACTCATAGCAAACTTCCATTTTTCCATGGTTCTGTACAATCGTGGCTACATAACTCTTGATGTATAATATAATCATTCATCATTTGACATATCTGTTTTCCACCATTAGGTTACGGGCCCTTGAAGGGAGATGCTTAAGACTCACAATAGGAAATATGTCATTTGAAATTCCATCAACAGCAAGCTACTCCCTGTCTTAGGGTCTTTGCAGTTGCTCTTTCTCCATGCGGTACCTCCTGGAAGAAACCTGCAAAAAGCAACCCCCCAATCTATCTCTATCACCTGGCCCTATTTTGTTTTCTTTGTGGCATTCACAGAGCATCTAAGTTTCCTTTATCTGCTTGTTTACTTTAGTGTCCGCCTCTCTCCTCTGGAATGCAAGTGCCTGCCCCTCCATCCTATCTCTTGTTACACACTGGGACCCAGAATAGGGTGTGCATCCATATAGTAGATGGCGAATAAATGTCTGTTCTTGACCAGCTTTCAAATCAGATGGACCTGGTCTGAAACCCAGGCTCTCATAATTGCAGTTTGCATCTTGAGCAAGATGTATAACCTCTCTATGCCTCGACTGCCTCTATTCCAAGGCTCTTGGTTGCTATCCTATTAATACAACCACTTTTAAGGGAGGGGAGGGGAACCACTCTATTAAATGAACAGATGAATCAAAAGTTGAATGCAAATTCCAGAAAAATTAAAATGTCAGGAGAAATAGTATGTTTTAGGGTCACACATTCACAATAATTATTCACAATAATTGGATAATATTTCCCTGATAGGGTGGTTCCTCTGACTAAATAAGAAGGCATCTGAGGTACCTGGCAAGGATCTGTTAAGTCTGTTTCACTGTGTCCAAGGTCACTCTATATTCAAACCATGCAAGAATGCTGGATACCGGATCCCTCAAATTTGATCACTCCATTTCCAATAATGTTATGCCAAACCATATTCATAGTGAAATTCATTAAACTTGTCCCACTGTTCAGCCTAATTTGGAAGCCCATTTGATCAGAGTTTACTTTGATTTTCAGGTAATTAATATATTTTAAAAGTACATATATATGTATATATAGATATGCACACAGAGACAGACACATACACACATATACAATATTATGTTTGTCTTAAGAAAGTTTATTTGATAAACAAATATTAAATATAAATTCTTTGAACCATCTATGGATGAATTAGAGCTGAAACAGTTAAAGTCTTCTATGATTAGGCCTTTTGGTATTTATTCAGAAAATACTGTAACAAGTTTGAGTAATTGGAAAGAGCCCAAGGATTACTGCTTAGTTTCCACAGCTGTACCTGTATGGCCGAAGAGTACATCCTCCTGGTTATGCCAATCACAGAAAAGGTGGCAATGTTGCTCCTGTAGACAAACGAGGCACTCCATGAGGCCAGGTGGTGGCAGAGGAAACTCATTAAGTCTTTCCAGACTTCTGATCTGCAGCTAACATTTTAATTTGGGAATCCCTCGTACTTTGCAAGGCACCTCCAGCCGTAATTTAGAATTAACTCCCAAAAAGTAACCTGTGTGATAGGAAAAGGTCCACACTTTTGTTGTTTACACGAGTAGACAAGGTTTCTCTAAGCCACAGCGCACGACTCCTTGTTGATCACTTGGCTTTCAGAGATGTCCCGTTTGGTGTTCCATCTGTCTTTAACTTCTTTTTCTCTGCTGCTTCTTTAGTGTGTTTATGCTATGCTTAAATCACTCCATTCCCACATTTCCTTCTCCTTTAACATTTTTAAAACCCTTAAAATAGAAACCCTCCTGGTCTCAAATCTACATTCAAGGTCCCCATGCAATGGAGTTTCCATCCATACGGCCTGTACTTCTGAGCCAATGGCACCCATACTGCAGAACTGAAATTAGTTTACAACCAGTTATTGCTCACTCAGTCTGAGCACTTCTACTTTTGGGGGTGGTTTGTTTTATTTTGGGGGGTGTTTTTTGTTTGGTTTTCTGCACAAGATGTTCCCTCTCCCCTTCCAGCTTCTGTGTTCCTCCCCGTGATAATTGTTGGGGCTCTTCCTCTTCTATTGTGTTCTCCAGGACTCTCACTTTGACCCTGCTACCCTCTTGCCTGGGGCAGCCTCCTACATTACAATACTTTTTGCCATCAGCCAAATGAGTTGACTGTCCCTCCTGGGTTTCTACAGTGATGATCCAATCATGCAGTGACCTCAGCGCTAGGTTTACCATTTTCACCGGCCAGATGTACCCCCCTCATTTTTTTCTGAGTCATCACCATCCATCAGTTACCCAAGCTGGACACAGGAAGTTACCGATATACCCTCTTCTTTCTTATTTCATCAATCACTAAGTCCTGGTCATTTTACCTCTCAAAAATCTTTTGAATCTTCCCTATTTTATTTGCTAGAAAAACTGACCTTGTATAGGCTTTACCTTCTTTTGCTTAGAACATTCTATGTATAATTGGTCTCACTATCTTCAGGCTTGGATTCCCCTACCTCCCTCCTTTCCCTACCCCTGAAGGTGATGTTTCACAGTCACCACTTTAGCTAGAGGGAGCCAAAATACAAATCTGACCACGTCATTCTCCATACTCAGCCTCCCGTGACCTGTCCACTCCATCTCTCCAGCCTCATTTCCAACTGCTTCCAGATTTGCACTTTTTAATTTTAGGACTGGAATTTCCTGATAGTTTCCCAAATATATCATTTGGTTGCAGAACCCCATACCTTTACTTAAGCTTTTCCCTCTGCCCAAAATTATTATCCTGACTTTGTTGGTTTGAGTAATTCTTGCTTATCGTTTAAGACTCTGTTGCCCCACATCTTCCTTTTATATAGCTGCTCCTAAAAAAGCAATATTCAGTTTGGTTTAATGAAATGATATTGACAATAGCACCAACTCAAGTGGGCGATCTCCACCACTAACCAGCTATGTAACCTTGGACAAATCAGAGTTCTAAATTTCCTTTTGCCTATAATGACCTTTTTAAGCTAGAAACTTTGCAAAGTTCTCTCACGCTTCCATTTTCTGCATCTTTTCACCAGGGACAAAGCATCTCAGAGCAGTCAATAAGTCAGCAGTTTAGTACAACTAGAAGCCTTGTTTATTGATCACTTGTAAGGTAAAGTGGCTTTTATATGAAGTCAATATATGTGTTAAATATGTTCAAAGTAATTGCTTTATATACTTAAGAGAATCAAACCAGTGGGTCTGCCTAGCACACCCACCCCTTGTGGACTGCCGGGGTTTGTGGATTTTCCCTCCATGTGAAAGACATCAGTCTGGGAAGCCAAACCTTAGCAGAAGGGAAGGAGCATGAATTTTTGAAGTCAGATCTGGATTCAGATTTTAAAACTTTACTCCTTTTGTGACATTGGAGAAGTTATATAACTAGTTTTCTTTAGTACTGAAGTTAAAATAATTACTGCTAGAGGTTTGCAATAGGTCAAACATATGTCAGACTCCTAAAAAAGCGCTTAGCACACAGGAGGTGCTCAGGTATCATTATCATCATCATCATCATCATCATCGCACTAGCTAGAAGGTAGATAATCAGCCAAGTAAGGATCGCTGAATCTTTCATTATGTAGGGGCATTAATACCAGCATCAAGTAACCACCAGATGCTCTGATGTTAGGTTAAGAAGCACTTCAGGATATTAATTTAATTCTTTTACACCTATGGGACACAAACGCCAGAAAGGTTAAATGATTTATCTAAAAATATCTCTCTAGCAAGTGATACTACAGGGACTTGAGCCTCATCTTCTGGTTCAAAGTTTAAGCACTTCCTTTCAGTTTATGCTACTCAAACATTAGCTTGCATCACAGTCACCCACAGAGCTTGTAAAACATAGGTCACCACACCCCATCCAGATTTTCTGATTTAGTAGACCTGGCGCAAGCCCCCAAATTGGCATTTTTAACAGGTCCCAGGTAATGCTGAAGGTACACTTTGAGTAGCATTGGGACGAGCCACTCCGTTCTGAATTGGCTAGGAGGAGTTCTTGGCTTTCTTACACAGCTCACTCTCAGAAAGTGACAGAGAAAAAGATGAGGTGGTACAGCACAATCATCCCTAGACCAGCTTTGTATGGGATAAACACTGCCAATAAACGGGAGATGAGCACTTCTCCCACTCCTGCATTTTGGTACTGTATTCTTAGACAAGGAACATTAGGTTGCAGAAAAATTTACCCCCCAGGTTGAATTTATAAAAATTATAGCTTGTTTTGGCCAGCGTGTTCATAGCCATGTTGGAGCCTGCTGATATGCACTAAAATCTACTGTGTCTGGGATGAGAGCCCGGCTCTGGGGCTCATCATTCCTTCCTGGGCAGCTTCTGGATCGCAGTCCAGGGAGAAAACACAACACAACACGACCAGATGCTCTCTGGGAGGGTGTCACAGGAACTGTGATGAGGAATTGGTCCCTGCTACCTTTTTATCTCCTTTAAGGAGAGGGAAACAGATTAAGGCCCCAAAGTCCATTGTTCCATAGGCAGCCTAGTGGGCCTGGCTCACATTCCCATAGAAACAGTCACGCTCTGTGGTCTGCATTAGGTGTTGCAAAGGTTTTTGTTTTTTGTTTTTTCTTCCCCTGAGGACATTTTCATTGCTTACAGAGAGAGAGAGAGAGAGAGAGAGAGAGAGAGAGAGAGAGAGAGGGAGAGAAGGTGAGAGAAAGTGAGAGAAAACATTTGAGTGGCTGCCTCCAGGATGCACCCAGACCCAGGGATGGAACTCACAACATTTCAATTCCAGGAAGACGTTCCATCCAACTGAGCCACACTGGCCAGGGCACAAAGGGTTTTAATGATACACCTGGAAACCAAATTAGCATGGGTAACATAACTTATAAGGAAAGATGTCTTCTTTGGAGCAAGAAGGAAAGAATGGTTCAGAGGACACACCAGCAGTATTTCTTAGAGAAAAGTGTTGTAGCAGATTAGGGTTGATTTCAGTGTCAACAAATTCTGGGCGAGAATGAAAGCACTCTAAACCTCTCTGTTTCCTCTTCTGCTAGGAGCCGATAATACATCTCACAGAGCCCTTGCGACAGTTAAATAGGATAATATATGTGAAGACTCACTGCTACCATATCTTGAACGAAGTAGACAACAAATTCCTGTTGTTAATTATTAAAGAACACAAATTCTCTGTCTTCGGTTTCTTCACTTCAGTACACATGGCTTTCCCTTTAACACAAACAGCTATATGCATCACCCTCAAGTATTTTGTATTTAGATGTAATATAAATGTAATTTAAAATTCCAGCTTCCCTCTGGAAGCCATTATGAAATTGTTTCATAAATTGCTTATCAGGATTTTGAAATGTAACAAGGAAATAAAGCTCAAACATGGTTTGAGTGATTAGAAAAAGTCATCACTCCCTTCTTTTTGCCATAAGCCACGGTCACTGAAGAGGTAGGAAATGGGGGAGGGATGGCACTTGAAATCCCATTATCCTGGGTAGGGGGTCTGGGGTCTGGGTGAAAAAGGCAAAGAGATTGAGAAGTACAGGTTGGTAGTTACAAAATAGTCATGGGGATGCCAAGAATGTCATAAGAAAGATAGTAAAAAATATTGTAATAACTATGTATGGTGCCAGGTGGGTACTGAAGGGGGAACATTTTATAAAGTGTATGCTTGTCTAATCACTATGCTATGCACCTGAAAGTAATAAAAAATATTGAATGTAAACTAATTGAAGAAAAATTTTAAATAATTTAAAATTATTTTAAAAATAAATTTCATCATTCTTTTTTCTTTCGAAATATATTTTATTGATTATGCTATGACAGTTGTCCCATTTCCACCTTCATTCCCCTCCACCCTGCACACCCTCTCCCACCCACATTCCCCTGCTTTAGTTCATGTCCATGTGTCATAAGTTCTTTAGCTTCTACATTTCCCCTACCATTCTTGCCCTCCCCCTGTCTATTTTCTATCTACGATCCATGCTACTTATTCTTCATACCTTTCCCCCCTCTCTCCTCCTTCCACTCCCCTGTTGCTAACCCTCCATGTGATCTCCATTCCTGTGGTTCTCTTCCTGTTCTAGTTGTTTGCTTAGTTTGTTTTTGTTTTTGTTTTATGTGTGGTTGCTAATAATTGTGAGTTTGCTGTCATTTACTATACATGTTTTTTATCTTTTTCTTAGATAAATCCCTTTAACATTTCATATAATAAGGGCTTGGTGATGATGAATTCCTTTAACTTGACCCTATCTGAGAAGCACTTTATCTGCCCTTCCATTCTAAATGAAAGCTTTGCTGGATAAAGCACTTCTGCTCACCCAGTTGAAATCCAAAATGTATATATTCTAATCAATTTAGAAGCCAAAAAATAATTGTTAAGAGCTCTTTCTTTCAGGACCCACTTACCCTGAAATGCAGATTAATAACTTTTTTTATCACTCAAAGTTTTTTTGAACTTCAGTTCTTTGTTATATTTCTAATTTCCTCATAAGAAATTAATAAAACAATTTTATAGTGTTTTCTCCTAGAGTAAAACTGTTTTTTTATCTATTTACTTTTATGTTACATTTACATAAAAATATGTAAAGGCAATGTATATATCTATTTGTGTTGATCAAATGGAAAGCCACATGTGCTTATGAATGAGAATGTTTGTTGCTTTAAGTAGCTCTTTCAACAATACTCATCAATACCTACTCTATGTCATGTCACCTCAGGGCTGGGGATAGTGAGTGAAGCCAAATGACATTTAGAGTCAAGTGGGGAAAAGAAGATAAATAATGAAACTAGATAGTCTATATGATAGTGGTAATTGCTAAGAGGTATAAAGGGTTAGGAAGAGAAAAGAGACAACCAGGAGGAGAAGAAGGTGATTTGGGACAATGCAGCCTTCTGGGCTAACTAAGGTGATAATACTAAAATACTGGCCTGACATCGTCAGGGGTGAGTCATGTGGAAATGTGGGTGCAGAGTGATCCTGGGAGAGGAAACCACAAGTGCAAAGGCGGTGAGGCAGGTGCATGCCAGGGGTCATCAAGGCACAGTGAGGAGCCAGCCAAGTGTGGCCAGAGTGAGTGAGGAAGGGGGAATAAATGAGAGAAGAAATCAGAAACTTATCATAAAAGACCCATACCCCACTGTAAATGGGTTTTCACTTTTGGAAAAATGAGAACTTTTGGAAACAGAACAATCACATGACTGAGCCTATGTTTTAAAGGGTATACCCTGACTACATTTTCTATAGACTAGAAAATGGGAAGGCAAGGGTAGAAGCTGAAAGATGACTTAGGAGACAAGAGTTATGAAGGAGAGAGTGGTGGCCTGGATCAGAGGTGAGGCCGTGATGTGCTGAGAATGGGTCAAATTCGGGTTAGTCTTTAAGGAAGAGGCAAATATAGGCTAACAAATCATCAGAAAATGCCTCTGACTTGGCATTGCAAGAATAGATGGCATATTCCTACCTGGAGAATTTACTGTTCTGAGACATGTGGAGGTGGGGAGAGACTGCTGAGCAAAAGGTTTTGATTTGAAGTTGCCATAAACAAATGTTCACATGCCCCTGATACTCAGTCCTTTTTTACTCCTTTCCTTAATAATGACTGGGTGATCCAAAGGTAGCGATGAATGCTCTGGGAAGATGAAGTTGCCCATCCCTGCAAATTCCAACCTGTGACATGCATGCCTTGTTTCCACCTTATCTCTGACTAGTGTATTGTGCAGTCACTAAACTCGGTGCTTCTGTTTCGAACCCTCATGCATCGATTTGTTAGTCCTTTACAATATAATTAGTTTTGCAAATAATCTCAGGTTTCAACTAAAGAGGGTAAATGTTTTTTCTGGACGCTCGAACATCATCCATGATTCTTTCCCTCTCTAGCTTTCACGGCTAATCAGTTCCATGTATCTGGAGATTCAATTACCTCTGTATCTCTCACATCCTTCCAAGTCTCTTCAGCTGGTAGGCCACATTCCTAATTTCTCTCTCACTTGGATTTCTGGAACAGCCTTTTAATTAGTCTCTTTCTCTGTAGTTCAGCCACACTCACCTCTCAGTCAGTTCCCTACCGAACAATAACAGTGATCTTTCTAAAGTACAAATGTGATGCTCTTGTGGTTCTGCTTTCATCCTTCATTGGGTCCCCAGTCCTCTCCAGACAGAATGCACAAACTCCTTTAGCAGGCTTATGGAGCCTTTGTGATCTGGGTCCTGCTTACCTAAGCTTCATATCTTGAAACACAGTTTATCGCCATCCAATCCATCCACTCTATGCTGTTCCTGCCCCAAACTCACTCAGGGCACTGAGCTCTTGGCTGTGTCTACAATGCCAACCCTCTTGTTCTCTATTCCAGTGACACATTTTCCCCATTTTTGTCTCACCTTGCTCATCCTTAAGATCTCAGCTCAGATTTTTTCTAGAAAACCTGTCCAGAATCAAGTGTGGATGAAGTATCCATGTGTCTAATGGAGCTCTCATGATGGACCACCATTGGTCTCATTGCAATGTTTAATAACTGCCTGCTTACTTCTCTGCATTCCCTGTGGGGGGTTCCCAGAGAGCAGGGGCCAGCTTACCTGCACATATGTTATCCCCAACACCTGTGTTGATGTTGGGCCGACACCGGATGCTCAGTGATACTTGTAGACTGGTCTTGGAGCGAAGGGAAGAGCATAGGAACCACAGATGAAAATCCCTTCAAGCATTACTTTTTCCCTCTCACTCTTCACTCCAATCTTTTGCACATGTACACACAAAATACAACACCCCAAAGCATACACATATGCAAACAGTTGTACCTTCAACAGCCCCAAACTAATTGGTGCTAGGGCCACACTTGAACTCAGAAAATGACTGGATTTCTACATTTAACACAATGGCAATCGTCTCCTTGCAGCTCTTTCTTCTCTTAATCCTCCCACCCCACCAATATTACTTTCTGGGGTCTCCTTAGATCTCTCTCATCACACTTGCTCTGGCACAATTGACTCCTTGGCTCCTTGAATCCCTTGCTCTGTTTCTCTCTCTGAACATCTCTCTTCCCTTAATAGCTCATTCACTTTTGTCACTTCCACTATCACATTTCTATGGATAAATCCCAGATTTTTATCTCTAGCTGTGGCCTCTCACCCAAAGTCTAACTTTATATTTTTTAAGTCATGAACTCAGCAACTCTACTTACATTCCTGTTTGGGTTACTCAAACAGAACTCTATCAAAATGTTAGTTGTCTGCACCTCCCTACATGCTCCTGTTCCCAGTTTCACTCACAGCTGCCCTGGAGTGGCTATCTGGACCCTCAAAAGGACGACAGACCAGTGAGTGGGTCTCCAATGCTCCTTATGTGACCTGTTTCATAGGTGTAACTGGTTGATCCGGGGCATTTGCCTGACTTGAGATGGGTCACCAAGTTGCCCTTTTTGAAGTTTGAAATCAACAGGTGGGTAGATGCCATGGTCAAGATCACCTAAAGATGAAGGACCTCAAGGGCAGCGCTCTTAAGCAGAAGTCTGCAAACTACCTTTGTGGGCCACTCAGAGATGCCTTCTTTCTGGCCCTTCCTACGTCTTGGTTATTCAGTTCCTTCATCAAATGCATTAGTTATCTTTGCACCCTTTCAGTATATTTGTACTACTTTTTTATTGTTTCACTAGTCAGAGACAGTAAAAGGTTGACAAACCAATCCCTACGTTTCAGAAACAACTGAGATCACCTTGGATGCCTCCTGTCCTTGGTCTCTGCTTCCCCCTCCTCAGCCAGGTTCACCTCTGCATCTTTGCTACTGTTTGTGCCCATGCCTCTCTGCCCACTGACTTGACCTCTGGCTAAGACTCTTGCAGTAGCCTACTCACTGGTCTTCCTGTCTCTGGTTTCTTTCCTCTTTTTCTCATTGTGCCTCTCTGCTATGGTCATATCACTCCACTGCCCCAAAACATTTATTAGATCCTCAACATTCAACTTCCTTACAGATACCTGTAGCTCTTCATTGCCTGCCCTCCCCGCAGTTCCCAGTCTGATGAATTCTCTCTTGAACCCACTGTGCTAAAGTTGAAGTTACTTGCTTATCTCTGATATGACCGTTGCTGGGCCAGTTCATGTGATTACAAATGCCCACCTGAGGAAAGAACCTTGTCCTATGCTATTCATTCATTCATTCATTCATTCATTTGTTCAACAAATAGTTATGAAAAGCCTCTAATTGCCCAGCACTATTCTACATACTGGAGATTATATGACAAATGAGATTAGTAATGGGCCTTACTAGGAGTCTTGTATAGAAGTGGAAAGAGGAAATGAATCGACCAACAAACATATAAAGAAAACTAAGTTCAGGGAGAGTAATGAGTGTTATGAAGAAAATAAAACAACAGTTTGATAGACTAATGGTCAGTGGTGACAGGAGACACAGACGATCTCTGATATGGGGACCAAGGAAGCCTTCCCCAAGAAGACAGCATTTGAGCCTAAAACTGAGCGTTGAGAATAAGCCAGAAATAAATGGGAAACAATTTTAAGGGAAAGAGCATGCCACATGGAAGAATCAAGAAGCACAAAGTGTTTAGGCAAGAATAATCTCGGTTTACTCGAAGAACTGAAAGACTATGTGAGGCGAGAACTGGTTTTGAGGGCAGTGGAGGGATGGGTTGGAGATTGAAAGTGGTCTCAGTTGAGATCGAAGAGAGGCCAATACTTGGTGAAGAGTTTGAATGTTAGCCCAATGTAATAGACAACTACCGGGAAGCCAGAATCAGGGAAGTTATATGAAAAATATACTCTTTCTTCCATCATGATGAATATAAGCGAGTTTGAGATTAGCACTGTGTAAAACCAGCCTGTGGAGTTGTGAGAGTGACAGCAGGAGAATCAGATCGGTGTGTGTTTCATGGGGACTTGGGTCAAGGAGGGCTATGATAGCAGAGTTAGTGACAATTAGTCAGAGAGAGGTGATATTTTCAAGGTGGAGCCCATTGCATCAGATTGGATTAAGGGGGCCTCACATATTTTAACATGCAATAGACACCTAAGACATTTTAAAAGACTCATTGAAGGAATAATTAAACCACTATTCATGGTCAAACACAGACTTCATGAAGCATTTCTGAAGGACCTACTTCCCTGCTCCTGTCCCTCCTCTGAGCTCCTACTTCACTTGAAACACACTTTTCCTCATGGACACTTACATTCTCCCTTGGATTTAGTGACTTATAGGCATTCCTTCCTTATCTCCCCTTCTGGGCAGTAGGCTTCTTCATGGTATGTATCCTCCACAGTCCTCGCCTATTTGTCACGGCACAAAATCAGTGTCAACTTTTCTGACGAATGAATGAAGAAATGAAGTGAGGTGGAAAGTATGTGAAGGACTCAGTCCTCAGATAAAAAACGATTACTGAGCTACAGCATCTGAAATCGGAGGATCTTCCCAGACGACTGAACAATTTCACAGCTCAGTTAGCACAGGCTCTGCCCTGCTTGGAAACCCAGGACTAAACGAGTGACTAAGAGTGGCTGTGTCTCAGAGAACCAAGCCCTCCCTGGCCTGGTAGCTCAGTTCATTAGAGCATTGTCCTGATACACCGGAGTTGTGGGGTCGATTCCTGGTCAGGACTCATATATGAGTAAACCAAAGAATTCATAGATAGGTGGAACAACAAATGGATGTCTCTTTCTCTTTCTCTCTCTTTAAAATCAATAAATAAAAATTTGAAATGCAAACACAAGCCCTTGAGGCAAAGTGAGGCTGGCTTTGTGAAGGCAGACACATCCTCATGGTTCACATGTGAGGAAAAGTGGTTAAGTGCCTTCACCATGTTCCGCTGCAGCTTCTTCATTTATCCAATGTGTGTAATATTAGAAATACCTGAGATGGCTTGTGAGGAAATAGTAATAATTACTCTTGCAAATAGAGCTCTTGCTTTGTGTTCTGTGGTGCCTTGAAAGCTTTAGCTGTACTGTGTACTAAGCCCTTTATTGCTCCGGACAAGAAGAGGTACCCACTTTTATTATCCTCATTTCATAAATTGCCGATGTAATGCACTTAACCATAGCACTCGACACAGAAAAGCATTCTGTAAGTCCTTGAGAAGAGAAAAAAAACAACAACCCAAAACTAATGTGGAGCCAGAACACCTGGTTCTAAAACCCAGTTTTGCTGCTGTTTTTGACCTTGGATAAAGCGAACTCTCATAACCTCAATTTTCTCATTTTTAAAATGAACTAATATAAGGAATAAGTGAAATCGAGTCGGCAAAAGTGCAAACACACCTGAAATTATGACAAAATCCTGGATAAATGTAGGTGTTTGCCAAGTGTTCGAGTTGATTTTTTTTCACTCAGGTGTGTTAGCCACCAGCCCCTTTAAGCGCAGCGTTGTTAGGAGAAAGCCCTTCATCTCCACCGTTTTGTTACTTCTGTGAAGAGTCCTTCCGAAAGTCATGACCTGTGACTTTCTCGTATTTGGAGCATTAGCAGCTTTAACTAAAAATGAAAACCCTGCTAGCTGAAGATCTTAATTTATTTCTAGTGTTATTCATCCTCGAATGTCTGGGCCAGTTAAGGAGAATGTTGCCTCCGAGTGTATTTTCACTGCATAAGAAGCACCTGCTCTTCCATCAGCTGTGGTGATCTTCCTGGAAATTCTGTACAGAGGAGCATGATCCCAGTCTGCCTACGCCAGGCTTCTATCTTCCGTAACTCCAGATTCAGGGCTGGGTTCACAGGACGCCCCGTCTCTGTATCTAACTGCCTTGACCGCTAAAATGAAAGCACAGTGTCCCTCACTTTCCTCATTAGCCTATAGCTTCTAAATTGTTTGGTGTTCCTTTTTAATATTTTAAAATGTACTTTCTTCAGAGTTCTTTCCTAGTAAAAATTGGAAGTTCAGAGACAAAAGAGCTAATTAGAGCCGCCCTTTCCTTTTCAAAGACAAGGTCCTTTTTCTGTATATTAAACACAAACGCATTTATGCAAATATATTGTAATTGGTTTGCTCCCAACGAAGTAGGTTCTGTCTCTGTGGGTTCCAGTTTAGGGTTAGCCTTTTTTTTTCTTATCTAAAGAAGTCTTTATTGTTAAATGTAAATTATATATCACAACCATGTGGTAGGCTGAATAATGCAACTCCTCACCCCAAAAAACAAATCCACATCCTAATCTCCTGAACCTATGGAAATGCAGGGTTACATGGAAAGGGTAATTAAACTTGCAGCTGAAATTAAGGTTGCCAATCAACTGACCTTAAAATAAGAAGACTATCCTGGACTATCCAGGCAGACCTGATATAATCACAAGGATAAGTGAAAGAGAGAGGCAGAAGAGTTGGGTTCAGGTGACACCTGAGAAAGTCTCAGCTGGCCACTGTTGGCACTGGAGATGGAGGTGGCCACTTGCCAAGGAATGTGGGCATGTTCTGGAGCTGGAAAACACAGAAAACATATCCTTCCCTAAGTCTCCTAAAGGAACACAGCCCTGTCAATACCTTGGGGACCTACTTCAGACACCTCCTGAGCGGTAAGATAATAAATATTTGTGGTTTTAAGCACCAACTGTATACTAACCTGTTATAGCAGCAATGGGAAACTGATACAGCATTTCAATAATGAGTGTAATGATAGAAAACAAGTGATCCCCAGCAGGAGTCAATCAGGATAAAACATCAACGGACTCTGTGTTCTGGGGAACATGTAATTCTCAAAAATCATTCCCTTTCTAGTTCTTTAGGCCTCTCTTTTTGGAGATCAGAAGAAGTGATCCCTGTGATAATTATGTGTGTGTGTGTGTGTGTATTTTAAGATCAAGAATCATTTAAACTTAAAAAAAAAATTCTGGAGTCTGGTGCCTGAGAAAAGAGAAAGGACGGAGAGAGAGAGAGAGGGAGAAAACAAATAAACAAGGGGGCTTTAGAAGTGTTTTCAGAGAAGCATCTTGAGAACTCTACAAATATTCTTTCCACATAGCCCCTACAACTCTGTACACAAAACATGATCCAGATAATCATTCAGACTCTTTGGAGATTTGGAATGCACTTACGTCTAGACCTGTTGAGCTTTCATCCCCCAACTGCTGCTGTGAGACAGGAAATGTGCCACTGCAGCTCTGAGAATACCAGGGGCCCTCTGTGGGAACCCTGTGCCTAAGAACTAAGAGAACCAAGCTGATGACGTGATACATCTATGGCAGCAGGGTCCCATCCCAGACAAGCAGGAAGGTGTCACAGGGCCTAGGCACAGACAATGAAGGCCGGGCCCTATATCCAGCTATATAGCTGTGCCACATCCGTGAAAATGCAATTTATCATGCTTTTAAAACCACCTGCTTCATTTCTAAGGTCCCGTGAAGCTACTGCTGAGAAAAGTGGAGCTGAAGAGCTATTTTGCATGTCTAGTTAAAAGAACCCCAGAGGCTGATGGACCAGGGAGGTGGGACTAATTCAGGGAGAAATAACCACTTGCTCATCTGCTCCTGTAGCCATTTCAAATCTGGTTTTAGATATCATTTCTCTGGCAGTCTCTGAGAATCCCACAGGCAGAAAACAGGCTGAATTCAGCTTTGTATTATTGAATCTGTCACTGGTGGATGGCACAAAGGATTGCCTGTCTCTTCCCCTTCTCATTTCTCCCTCTCCCTTGTCTTCCTCTCTTCTCTCCTTCCTTCAACTTTCCTTCTTCCTCTCACTCCTCTCTGGAGCCTCTCCCTCACCTTATCTCATTTCTTGACCTTGATCCAGGAAATAACTTGCTACTTTCATTTACATATCAGTAGAAGTTAAAGCCACACTGCATGCTACCTTCTGGGATACAATTTATATTTTAAATATTGTTTCTCTTTGTTTAATGGGGCCACAATAAAAACAATATAAGACACAAATACTGATTTTTATATATACCCCCACCCCCAAGCAGGTAAGAACATTGACTCTTGAGTGAGAATTCTGGAGGTTAAATTCCAACTCTGATTTCTAGCATGTAATTGTCTCCGATTTCTAGCATGGAAATGTTCTCCCAGGAGGAAAACATTTCCTCTTCCCTTTTATGTTCAGTGACTTGGGCTTGAAAATTAGACTAACAAAAATCAGATTAACAGGAGAAAATATATACATATATATAAGGTCTGTCCAGAAAAAGTCCAGCCATTGTTAATATAACAAGAATGGTTTGCACGACATCAATATAAACCTGGCAGCCAAGGAGAGTGGACTGGAATGCACATGCATGAACAATGACAACTTCACTGTACTAGTCAGTGGGGGCGGTAGATGCCACTGAGTGAGCATGTGCACTGTGTGGCCATTGCATTCAAAATGACTGAGCAAATAGATCAACAAATCTGTATTGAATTTTGCATTAAGCTTGAACATTCCTCTGCGGAAACTGTTTGAATGATTCAAAAGGCCACAGCTATGAGCAGGTGGTGACTGGCAGCTCTTCATCATGACAGGGTGCCTGCTCAGGCATCAAGTCTCATGCAGAATTTTTTGGTGAAACATCAAATCACCAGATGACTCAGCCCCTCTACAGCCCAGACTTGGCCCCCAGCAACTGCTGACTTTCCCCAAAACTAAAATCAGTTTTGAAAGAGAGGAGACTTCAGACCATCAATAAGATTCAGGATAATACAATGGGGCAGCTGATGGCAATTGGGAGAACTGTGTGAGGTTCCAAGGTGCCTACTTTGAAGAAGACTAAGGCATCATTGTCCTCTGTACAATGTTTATTGTATCTTGTATCTTCTGCAATAAATGTCTCTATTTTCATATTACATGGCTGGATACCTCCTGGACAGATCTTATACAATTTTATTAATATTTACATGCATTGAAGTTCACAGAAAAGAAGTGAAACTCAAAGAACTCTGGGGCTTATATAGTATTTTAACAAAAGAAAGGGAGTCTGAGTCTCAAGCGATGATGATAAGCTGCAGGGAAGTGACTAGGGAATATATGAGGGCACCTAATAGAAGATAAGGGTTATTTTGGTTAAGGGTGTTTATGCAGACTTATTTTGTGCTGGCTCTCCCTCTCTGGTGATAAGAGTTGCCAGTCTCTGCTTCCTGGCACTGGTGAGGGGTTGGGGAGGCAGCTTCACGAAGGGAAATTTATGCTCTGCTTTTAGTTAGATAAAAGGAGAGCAGAGAACTCTTCCCATGCTTGCCGATTTTCAATTGCTTTCAGCTCAACATAATCCTTATGCCCAAATGGCATATTTTGGAGTGGCCTGTTCTGATCCTTTCCACAATGTTGTGCAAGTTACTTAAGCTTTTGCATTTCAGGGCCTTCATCTGTAAAAGGGATTAAAAATATTACTTACCCTTTTGGGAAGCTGTGATTCAGTGAGATCATTTATGTAGTGCATACAACACACTGTCTATCACATAGCACAAGCTTGAAATTATTGTAAACCTAATTATAATATAACAAAGAAAAGGATAGTCATTATTATTATCCTTCATAATTACTGCCCTAAGGGCAGCCCAGTGTAGTGGTATGTGGCAGAAACTTTTATAGAGAGGGCACATGAAAAGGGCCATAATAGGAGAGTGAAAATCGTCTCTCAGGTTCAATTGGGGAACCCAAGAATCCAGTCTATTTAGACCAGGAAGGTCAGGAAAAGGAAATTGCAGCAGGAAAAAAAAATCATAACTCATAGGAAAAGATTATGTTCTTTTGAAACCTTTCTAGCTGTATTTCCAAACAATCTACTACTCGTTTATATTAAGTTTACATACCTCACATATTTTGATCATGAAAATACGCAAGAACTCTTTTCAAGATACATTACGGGCAATGTTGCTGGAAGTTTCTTAAAGTGAAAGGTATTCTCCCGCCATCACCATCACATAGTGGATTCAACAGGGCACTCCAACGAGAAAAGGAAGTCTTAATTGTTTAATGGACGACCATATGCATACTTTAAAGAGGTCCAATGCATTTGCTAATCTTTCAGAATGAGCTCCAAGCTAAGTGAGATAGCTTGAATCCTGTTGCATTTGAGTGTAAAGCTTGTCTGCAGAATATTTAGGGATCTTTCCAGATCGTTGAACAACCCCAAGACAGGAGGATGTGATATACTTTAGGGGAGAAGTAAGGGTTGGCAGTAGAATAGAGGGCACCAGAAGGGGAGAAAACCCTAAAATTAGCAGACACACTAAGCGTCACGCACCAATATTGTCCACATTACTTGCTCAATCCTCTTCTCATTCAGTTTTCAAAACCTGGATGAGACTTCTCTTTTCAATGGAATCTTCTAGATGATGCCAACTACATTGATGTCTTGCTTCTCTTAACTCCTGTTGACTGAAAGGAGAAAATGTTTCTTTTAGAAATTAATTTTTTTAACTTCTTAATGTGTCATTCTGATGTCCCCTGTAGTTAATAATTCAGAAGCAATGAAGAACTATGAGATTCAGGCCAACATTGTTCGCTTCCCAGACCCTTTGATTGAAAAGTCAGTTCTCTTCTTTGTACCTCTTTTAAGCATCAGTAAAATAAAAAATTGGATTAGTTAATCTTTAAATGAACTCTAAAGTTTTATACAAATATAAACTAATAATCTTAAATTGAAATTTGACTTATCTAGTTTCTATACTCATTGTTTTTCTATCTGTATATTTGAAAAACAATATGTAGGTAAGTAAATTCATGTAACTTTAACATTTTTTAAACTTCATTAGTGAATATGTGTAAAGATTTTAAAATAGTGCCTGACATTCATAAGTTCTCCCTAAATGTGAGTAGCTATTATTTTGGGAGTAAATCAGGTATAAACCCTGTTTGCACCTCTTCTTGAATGTGCCTTTGTAAAAGTAATTTAATCTCAATGACCTTTGGTTTTCATTTATTTTTTATTATTATTGTTTTGAAATAGGGATAATAACATGCAACTCTGGTATGGAGCAAGAGTAAAAGAGTTTATAGGTGTAAAGTACACAGCATGGCTTAGAGTTAAGTGGGCAGGAAATGCTAGCTTATCCTTTTGGTAGTCCTTTCTTTGGTGTGAAAGGCAAAGCTTTGCTGGACACGCCTTACAATGTAAAGAAAGGTGTGGTCTTGGGAAGGAGGAGAAAAAGCAGGGCTTACTTTAATGCAGCAAACAGGGCTGAGGCTTGCCAGTTCCTGCAACAACGTGACAGAAGTGTAATCTGGAATTCTTTTTTTTTTAATGATATGCAGCCAACTGTTCTTTTCTGAAATGTCCCTAGGAAAACACTCTTCCCCAGGTCTCCCCGACTTCCTTAAATTTGTCAGAAACTCTTTGATGGCACTATTACCTTACAAAATTCATGCAAAACAGCTCATGATATCCTTTGAAAGCTGGGAGATCCTAGAAATGGAGGCAACAGGAAGAACTCAGAACAGTAGTGGGAAAGGGAACTGGACAGATAGGGAAAGGCTGAGCCCCCAAACCTCAGCTGCTGGATCCTCCACTAAGGCCATTGTCCCTGAAAGGAAGTCCTGTCTAGAACCAACGGAGTCTTATCTGTGGGTGTTTATGTGAGTTTCAAGAATTATTGGGATTTCTTTCCTGGAAAATGGGTGTGGCAATTTTAAAACACTTAGTTTAACTCTGTAAATCAAGAGATTAGTTGAAAAATATTTACTGAAATCTTCTGAGGGGTATTAAGGGGAAGAATGAATTTGGGAATTAGACAAAGGAATGTTTGAATTCAAGAACTATTACATGCCAGCGTGTGACGTTGGTCAAGTCACTTAATTCTGTACCTTAGTTTTTTTTTCCAACAATAAGATGGTATTATAGTTGAGTTGACCTAATTAATTCCTATAACTTTCTTTTTAAACTTTTGACTTTCCATAGTCTTACATTGTCAGGAATTTCAGAAAAATGTTACTTAAGACTTATTTTCTGATCAACTGCTGAGAACTGTGTCCCCTTCACTTGTTTGCTGACACAAGTGTAAACAACATGATTAGATGGGTAAGTGGTTGGGCAGATTGATAGAAAGGTATCTCCAAAAACATATTATAGGAAATGAAATGCACCATTATAAGAGCCAAATTGGTGGCCTGAGTGTATTCCTGGGGCACGGGGAAGAAAAACTGCCCATAGGCAGGCAGGATCGCTGAGGAAGTCTTCATGGGGAAGAGATAAGAACTGGACCCAGGAGCAAGGAGGAGTGGCAGGGCCAGTGAAGCACAAAGTCACTGTCACAAGCATATGTTTGCATTATAGTCTTTCCTAGAAGTCAGCCTTCAGTCCCCACTTAGGTCATCAGAGCCGGGCCTTAGGAACCAAAAACGCTGAGCTGCCTGCGCCCAGTCCTACAGGTGACACTGGCACTGAGAAATAACAGGGAGCCGACAGAGGTTACAGTGCTAGTCACTAGGACTTTATTAAAGCAGGTTCACTCAGCTTTTATTAGTGCAAATTCACTCCAAATCCATAGTAACCTAATAACAATACTAATCACTCAGAAACAATCAGTATCAACAATGTACAAGAGAATTGGGGGATGACGAACCCGAGTCCCGGAGTGTTAGTCTGCAGGTCTGGGAAATAGCATGGTGGGCAAGGGAACTGTAAGCATCTTACAAGGAAGGATCTCTGGAGCCAGGTGGGCAGCAGGGAGATGGAGTCCTCAGTCCAGCAGGGATGAGCCTCCGGAGGCTGATGTCAAGGGAGATCAGCGTGGCATTGAGCAGCACCCTGGTGCGTGGAGCTCAGCCATCTAAGCAGTGCTCTGGAGCTGCCTCAGTTATAACCCTTGAGAGTGGTACACTCCCCCCCTCTGGGTCTTTTGATAGGTAAGTGTCTTGGCACCCATGATGGCAAGTGGGGAATCTCCCCAGGAGCCTATCTGTGGGTGGTCCCACTCTGCAGACTCTGTTCTGGTCATGCATGTAGATATCTTAGGTGTGTCTCCTTGCCAGATGTGTCTAGCGTGACTTAGGTCATTTCCTTCTTAATCCAAAATGCCATGGCTGACTGGCAGCCACCTTGGTTGATATGAGTGACTAACCCAAAGCTTGTGTGTGATATGCAACTTCTAAGAATGATGAAAGTCTCCGCTGGTGATGGTGACCTCCTCCTGAAAGCTTTTTCCTGTTACTACCACCCACCTTTCTCCAAGGGGAGCTGATTTTCCCTTCTAGTGTCCCATGTATTCCCTGCAGAGCCTTGTCTTCAAGAGCTGGTGCATGTATTGACTGCATTCAATGGTATGCCTGCCTCTGTTAACCTGTAAGTCTCCAAGGCATAGGTTCGGACACTGTGTGCTATTTCATCATTTTGGACCATTCTTAGCTCATAGTAGTAGCTTAATAAATGTTAATGAAGAACTGAATGAATGAGTAGGTACTTATTGTCTACTAAGTGCTATGCCCCCAGCCTTGGCAAGTAAATGAACTTCTTTATACTTCCATTTCTTCCATAAAATGAGCTGTGGGGGTGAGTTAATTGTTGATAAACCACTATAATACTGACAGGCACATAGTCAATTCTCAGTAAATACTTATTATTATGAACACATTGAATTCCCAGGATTCCCTTTAAGTGGAGAAATTTAAAGAAAGCATTCAAGTACAATAGTATAATTGCATCTTCACAGAATAAAAACTGTTTTCAGAGGGGGTAAGTGTCTTGCAGAAAATTACACAAGAAGAAAATTAAAAAAACAAAAAAGAAATGCCCCTCCCCCGGGTCTGAGATATTCCTCAGAAGCCCCGTGTTTGTGAGTTCCAGGGGCTAACAGCCCTTCACATGCCAGATGCCCGTTTGCACCCTAACTCTCTTCAGCACTACTGTGGGGCTGGGCTTCAGAGGAGCGGAGGTAACAGGCAGCATGGTGAAGCCAGCGTGGTCCTTGGCACAGCCCCGAGTCCGTTCCATGTGTGGGCTGCTTGCCTAGTTTGGCATCAAATACCCCATGGGATCCTTCGGGACAGCACGGCCCACGCCTCCCTGATAAGAGTCACCTAGTTTCTGGTTTTAAGAACACAAACTCCCTGATCCTCTGAATCAGACTCTGAGAGAGTGTTTCCAACAAGCACCTGGGGTGATTTTTATCAGCAGGGAAGTTTGTGAAACTTCGCTTTGGAGACAGGCTGAAGCAAGACTTCAAAGGATGCTCCTGGTACTCACCTTTCAGGGGGCAGTTCCTTAACATCAGTGTTCTTACAAGGGTTCTCCTCTGCCCCACCCTCCATCCATGCTTGTTTGTAAACATAAGGACTGAATCAATTCCCCATGTGTCACCCAGGACCAGAACAGTCCCAGGGGAGTAGAAGGTGGGGGGCGTTGTGGATGCTGTTCTGTGACAAAAGAGGCTGAATCACGGGATTTTTGCTCCTGCACTTTTCTCCCTAAAGCTGACTACTGGCTTCCACAGGGGCTTTCTGAAAGGGGCTGTAGTCACCAGTCACTGAAATTGATGTTTTCCTAGCATCCCAAGAGGGGGGCTGAGCTCTCACAGTGCAAGCTCTGGGAAGAGAGAGCAGCTGCTAGTGCAAAAAAAAAAGTGGGGGGGAGGGGGCACACGCAAGCTTCCCAGGCAGCGAACTAGAGCACAGACAGCCCTGCGCAGCCCAGTGTCGCTTATTCAGCGTGGAGTGCCACCGTGCTCTCCAGGGCAAGTTTCCTGGGAGTGTCCCTTCTCTCCACCCGCACAGCAAAGTCTCCAGCTCTCCAACAGATGTCTCTTTCGCAGCTCTGAAGTCCAAGTACTCACTGGCTGCAGCAGCACCGAGTCCCCAGCCCAGCGCGCGCTGCGGTTGGGGGACCCCAGCAGGCAAATGCCAACATCAGCATGAGAGGCTGGACTCCAGCCCAGCTCAGTCCTCACCCCCGGTGGCTGCTGCCTGGCCCTGCGCTTCTGAGAGGAGCTGCTCACTTTCCCCCCTCAGGAGTCTTTGTTCCAAGCCAGATATTGCTGGGATTCTCACATTAACTCCCTCCACTCCAAAGGGGTCCAGAGGCTGGGATGCTCTGCCCTCCTGAAGGATGTTGACTCTCGAGTGGGAGTCCGAAGGACTGCAAACAGTGGGTATTGTTGTGATTATATGTGCATCTCTGAAGCTGCTTCATTTGCTGGGACTGATTGATTTTTCCGAAGGTAAAGTGGTCGCTCCCAGTGTGTGCCGTTGGTCAGGTCTGGATACAGGCGCTGCAGAAGTTGAGGCTTAATAACCAATGTGAAAGTTTTAAAATATGCGTGCTTGCCACGGAGCAGCCTAGTAACGGACCATTCATTTCTGTTTACCCAGATATTGGACGTTAGGAGGGAGGGGTTTTGCATCATTATCTTTCTATCTGAAACCTGTTGGTGTCTAGGGTGATGTTATGGGTTAAATATATTTCCAAGGTGGGAAGTGAGGATTCTTTCCTGTGGGGTGATAATGCAGGTTGGTTTTTGGTTGTCAAGTTCATGTTGGCTACCACTCCTTAAATGTCATTAGTAAGTCTGTTATCTGGAGCAGTACCTTGATTTGTGAGTGAAATATCTGTGTGCGCCTCATTAGTTAGGAGGTATGGGGGTGGAGCTGGGTGGTTGGTGACGATATAAAATGGGTAAGCTTTTGGCTTAAAGTTGAGTTACTGGGTGCTTAGCAAAAATGTATTTTGGATGCTTAACCTGCAAAAGTGTTTCATTTATATTTCCCAGTGAGCCACTTTGCTCATTTTTCTGGGAACAAATAATACACAGAAGACAGCACTGTTGCTACCAATAAATATTTTATCCACCTAATATTAACTTTACTACCCAAATCACTTTTATTATTTAAAGAGAAAAGAGAAAAAAAATGTTGACTAACTTTGCTTTAACAATTTGTGTGTGTGTGTACACACACACATTTTTTCATGAAATAATTTTTCTACTGAAGTAACATACTTTGAATCAATTCAGTTACTATCATTTAATGTCGATTTCACATCCAAGGTTTCCTTTCTTCTCAAGTGAAAGAGTGGAGTTCTTGAAACATTTCTAATGTTCCTTCCTAGTAAGGAAGGGATCTTTCATTGCCGAGTTTTTTAATGAATATTTACTTCTCACGTTGTCTGTCATGTTGGAAGTTGATGGAAATATTTAAGCGCGCATGTGCTATAGTCTTTCTAACTAAGACCTGATCGCTAAAATGACATCATCTCAAACCACATCTGGTGTACCAGTTGTTTCTGGTAACATGTTAGTAATGATCAATGTGTCTTATCTTCAGAAAGTGCTTTGATGCTACAAAGTGGGTTCCTTAGGTTCTAACTGTTTAGCCCAGTAGAAGAACGTAAGAAGCTGTCATGTAATTTTCATACCTTCTTTTAAGTAATCTCTGACAAATTCTGTTTAGGCATACGTCAGAATAATATTGCAATGAGATTAAATAAAGCCTTGGAAGTTAGTGTCTTCCTTTTCTCACATTACACAGTAATTTTATTTACTTCCTGGAAGAGAGCAATACATAACCAAGTTCTCCAAGTGCTGCACAATACTCTGCATTATTCTGAGGTTCCTGTCTTGGTACACTAATGTTGGTGTCATAACAAAATACAGATACAATAACTTCAATTTCTATGGGTGGAATAATTTGCTTCTGTTTTACTTTGTCACCATATTAGTTTTTGTCCTCTGGACTCGGTTGAGTCAACTTTATTGGTCTGTACTCAAGTTGATGTGGCCTGGAAAGGAAACCACCATGGGGGGAATTTGAGGAAGTTAACTTTCATGGTGCTGTAGGATAGCACACGGCTCTTTATTGCCAATGTTGGTGATGTGGACACTTAAAGTCAAATGTCCTAAGTTTAAGACTCCTGCTATTGACTCAGCTTTTACTCTTTAGGTCCTGTTTTATGTCACTTAAAGTTGAAGGTTTTCAGATGAAAACTTCCAATGTGATTTCCAACAACAGGAGAAGTAGACTTCTCTAACTGGAATCACAGAATTTTTAGCTAGTCTGAAACATCTTTCTTGGGCTGGATATCCATATTCATACCCAAATAATATCCATATTCATGTATAAGCCTATATTTCAGTATACACACACATATATATAGATGTACCTACATATTTATAGGTATTATGTAAAATGTGCAGAAAGCTAGGTAAACTGGATTCAATGTACAATCCTTGATCATACTAAAATACAAAGATGCAGGTTTTACAATACTTGTATAACCTATATATACTTTTTGACAAATGAGTCCTTTTTTGTTCTGAAGTACATGTTAGAACATGGCGGTCTAGTCCATCTTTCTCATTTGACTTTGGAGATGACTGTAACCTAGACAGCTTAAGTGGTGTATCAGAAGGCAAATGAACTGGGGGCAGAGACAGGACCAGAACCAAGGACTACCGAACCATATGTGCTGTTCCTACTACAACACTCTTTTTATGTGTTCCTCTTCTCTAATATTGAGAAAGAGGATTAAAGAGAACATACATGGAAAATTTAGTGAATTTCTGAATTCCTGAACTGTCCACTAACACCCTAGGACATATCTGAAGAAAATACAGTTATGGGAAATAATACCACATAATAGCCACTTAATTTCTACAAGTCTTTCATCCCAACCCAAGTGAGGGAGCCAACTATGGCCTATAATCAGGCGAAGCCAGGCCACCAGCTATTATCATAGAGACAGGATTAGGACAAAGACAAACCAAGTGATCTTCTGACCACCTTTTCTCTAAGGTGCACTGAATTTTGACTGTTTGTGACTCATATTTAATACCAATGAATGGCCAGTCCAAGTAGAATCCAGTAGCGAGACCAATAGGACCATGGAAATTCTGGCTAGGTCCCTGTCTGTGTTTTCTCAGATTATGTCACTTAGCCTTTTTGATCACCAGACAAGTAGAGGAACAGGAAAAAAGGCAGTTAAAGAGCAAGGCATAAAACATTAGATTATCAAGTCCTTCATCCTTTCTACCTGAAAAAGATAAAACGACCAGTAAGAGCCATCACAATGTGGATTACTAAACTTTTCACTGACACTACACTGCCTACAGAATATGGTCAGAATAAGGCCAGGAAATTAGCCATTCCTTTGTGGGGAGAAGTGAAGATGATGAGGCCCAGAGCAGACACCTGAGCTTCTTTGAGGCAACATTCAACTTGTATACTATTCTCATGAAGCAATGATTCTCCACTGGTCCTACTGTAGAGTCTTTTCTCTAGTGTGACTCTGTGCGTGGATTAGTTTACAAACACTTCTGAACTATTGCAATGAGAGGGTCCACGTTAGTGTTGGGATAAAGCATTGTTACCTAAGTATTATCATCTACAGTTGTGGAGAGCAAAGAGTTAAGAGAAACATTTGTGCTCTTACTTAAATTAGATTCTAATTTTGATAAAGCCCTTTTTATAAAATAATTCTCTTTCAATTGAATTCAAGGTTTAAGAAGCAAAAGCAATTTACAGAAAGGATTAAAATGACTAATGGGATTTTAATATAATGATTAGAGGTTTTAAACACATCCATTTATTCATAAGGGGAATAGGAAGAATACTCACCAGATTAATCTCATTATTTCATAGTTTAGCATGAACTATATGTCTTACTGAATTCTAAATACTGTATTTTGCCATGTGTAATGTGCACTTTTTTGCCCAAATTTTTCAGGGAAAAATAAGGATGTGCATTATACATGCATAGTACTAATTCTTTATCTATATAAATGGGTTTTTTTTTTTAGATTTTACTTATTTATTTTTACAGAGAGGAAAGGGAAGGAGAAAGAGAGGGAAAGAAATATCAATGTGTGGTTGCCTCTTGCATACCCCATGCTGGCTCGCAACCCAGGCCTGTGTCCTGACTGGGAATCAAACCCACAACACTTTGGTTCACAGTCCGGTGCTCAATCCACTGAGACATACCAGCCAGGGCTATATAAATGTGTTTTAATTCTTTTATTTATTCTTATGTGTTAACAGTGTAACTCTAGAAAATGATAGTGATATCCATATACAAAATAATACCCTAGAATATGATATTCAGTTTTGTTTCTAAATATAAATAAATAAATAACAATGAAAGTTTTCTTCCTAAAAGTTTGAACCAAAAACGTGGGTGTGCATTATACATGGCAAAATACAGTATGTGCAGGGTTCTCTGGTAGGCATTGACTGAGAACGTTGCAAAGGAATGTACCCTCAGTAAGCCTTCCTTCTAGTAAGGGAGACTAGTTACCAATGGACAGAAGGGATAAGTGTGTGGCATAAGCCTGAGAAGTGGCATGTAGAAGGGCAGATGGAGTGGCGCATTCTGGAAAGGGCTCGAGGGAAGGCTTCCTGGGGAACAAACTGTCATATAGGGCCTTGCAGTGTGTGGAAACTTTCCCAAATGGGAGAACAGGGAGAAAACATTTCAGGCTAAGCAAAGAGCTTGGACTGTGACCCGAAGCCCTGGCAGAGGGTGGCTTCCATGGGTCAGGGTGGTGGTTTGTGGCACGTGGGGGTGGGAATGTTGACATGGGAGATGTGGCTGAAGTGCTCCCTTGGGATGCAGTGTGGCAGACAAGTGTTTTAGGTGGGTCAGCCTGAGAGCACGTGGAGATGAGTTCAGAGGTAAGAGGATGCAAGCAGGGGCTCCAGTTTTGCTTCTGGAACAATTCAGCTGAGAGACAACAGGGGCAAAAATCCATAAAGTACCACCCTCAATAAAATGCTTAGTGTAAATGGTCAATTTCTAGATTTTCCATAAACTCATGTTTGACATAATATCCTTGGTCTCCACCTGTTCTAACATGGCATAATTGTATTTTATTTCAGAGCAACATGTTTGGCTTTAAATATATTTCTCACGAGAAAAGAAAGAAATGTGGGACGCACAGAGGTTGTAGCTATAGATACAGAAGCTCCATTTAAGGTGGGAACTGTGACATTCTGGTGGATATATCTCACTTCTTACAAGTTCTCTAATTATTCTAAACTCTTTATTTTGGAAAATTATATACATGAAAAGTATAACGAATAGCATAAGGAACATCTGTGTACCTATCATCCAGCTTCAATAATTCCCAATACTTTGCTATTTGTGTTTTATTAATGGCTTGCATTTAAAAGTAGAGTTTTTTAATTATATGAAATTTGCTGGGCCCTCCGCTAGGCCCAGGATACAAAGATGAATTAAAGATAGTCACTACGCTCAAGGAACTCTCAGTTGTAAATGGAGATGGGGAATATCAACAAAGAAAATGCAATACATTTTAGTAGATAGATAGATACAAGTCAGGCTAAGATATAAAAGAAAAAATGAAAAACAATTAAGTCCAAGAGGAAGAGATAGAAGTGATCAGAGATGACTCCCTGGAGGAGGTAGCTTCTAAGCTGGGTTTTTATGGATGAAGAGAAGTTTATTGAATGCAGATGACAGGAAGGCACTTATGCAAGTTCTGCATAGGGACATAGTACACAGTGTGGAATTCCAGGAACAATAGCCAATAAAGGGTAAAGGGGACTTGATATAGTTTTATTCCTTCTCCTTGATTACATAATTATCCCCATTGTCTAGCACAGCGCTTGGTGTACAGAAGACACTCGAAAAACTATGGCATGAGCATCATTTACTCTCATTCGGTGAGAGAGCCAGTGCATTTCTACCAGAGCTACATAATTAAGGGACTCCTGTACCTCTTTCAAGTTTCCACGGTGGCCTGGAACTGTCGATTAGTGGATTATGATTTTTTTACTATTTTTTCCACTGTAAGATTTCACGTCAAAATTAGAGATACCCACACTCCAAAGGTATCAGGGGCAGCTGTTCATTAGAACCCCATGGCCCTGGGAAACAATTTCAAATGAGACATCCCACAGTGAGATGAAAAAGCCCAGCTTTAAATGGACTCCAATTTGGCTGGGAAAGTAGCTCTTTCCATTTCATAACTCGGAAAAAAGACCCTTAGGTTTCTGGCTAAAACTGAAAGAATATGTATTACGCTCCTGTTATATGAAGGGGAACAGTGGATGTGAGGGTGTTTTACTGTCATTAAGAATTTGCAAAGTAGTGAGAGACCAAACAGCTCATGAATAACTAAGACAAGACTTTAAAGTATCTGGTGAGAGGAAGCAAGGCCTTTAGAAAACTCAAAGAGAAGAGCCAGCCCCATCCGGTTGGAAGACGTCAGGGAAGGTTGGGTGGAGATAGTGACAGCTGAAATCTGAGGAACTGAAGGATTAAAACACTTTAACAGGTAAAACCTGGGAGCTAAAAATCAGAATTTAAACTGTAATTTGTAAAAGCAGAGCAGTTTTCTGAAGTCATTGTTTGTAATCAGGTTGATTCTACAGAGTCCATTAATCACCTTAAGATATCAAGTTTCTGCTCTGGACCTGCCAATGTGTTTGGTGCTGACTGGTTTGGGGACTATTCTTTTTAGTTTTGCTTACTTTGGGAGCCCATTCTGCAGCCCAGCTGGACCCAGAGAGCTGGAATCTGAAGAGGGAGGAGGGATGAGTGTACATTCAATGGCGTGTACATTCCAATGACCTCCAGCCAAAGACCACCAGGAACACACCTGTTTTTGAACCATTTGGCTTCGTTACTCTTTGCAGAGAGGGAGCATACACACCATGGAGAACTGTGGGGCATCTCAGTAACAGGGTGTTAGAAAGAATTTACAGGATTTGAGCTTGTGTTGGCGGATTTATGATTTAGGAAGTAGGGCTTTGATCTGGATGGAGTAGATGAAGTCAAAAAGCCAGAAACGTTGTGTGTATGACTTGGCATCTTAAATAGTATCTATAAGGAATGAACACTAGACAGAAGCTAAAGCTGTAATTAACAAGGAAGCAAGCTATATTAGCCAAGATGTGGACTATTTGGTTATTTTTGTGGTTGAAACAAAGTTTATGTTTTTGTGGTATCGTTTTTGTTTTGATCAATCATAGGTAGAGTCGCAGTGTCTGATGTTGATATTTTGTAAAATTGCTTATATTCAGTAAGATAGTGCTGAGGCTTAGGTGATAAGCCAGGGCATCTCCCTCAGGACATCAGAAGCTGCTTTGTCCTCACACTTGGTGAGAAAGAGGGTGGAGTAAGGTGAGGGGTGGGTGTATAGACCATACAGCAGACAAATCTGAGTGTAAATCCTAATCTTCAACTTTAAAAAAGCTACTTAACCTTCCTGAGCTTGAGTTTCTTTTTCTGTAAATTAAGGCTAATAAACCCTTTCAAGACCATTATATAGAATACAACCTTTCAAGACCGTTACATAGAATACAAAAGTATAAGTGAAATGTGTACCTCAGTGCTTGGAGTATAAACAGGAGCCAATAACTTTCTTTCTTGTAATTATGTCAGGATAGGATAACATGTTCAAATTCTTTGAGTTCTATCGGTGTTTCTCAAACTTTACGTAGTATCAGCATCACCTAGAAGACTTGTTAGAACACAGATTGATGGGCTTTATCTGAGGAGTCTCTGAGTCAGTGCATCTAGGTGAAGGTCTGAGAATTTGCATTGCTAATAATTTCTCACATGGCTGCTGCTGCTGATCCACAGACCGCCATTTGAGAACCGCTGAGTTAGATAATAAATCTGAAAGGCCAAACCCATGGTGTTTGCAATGTGTTCTTCACTGAGCTCTTTGGCCCCTGCAGAACTTTATTCTAATTATCGAACTTGCTCTACAGTAAGTATTTTAGGCTTGTGGGCCATATAGTTTGTAGTCAAGACTCAATTCTGTTGTTGTGGCACAACAGGTACACAAATGAATGAGTGTAGCTATGTTCTGATAATCATTTGTGGCCACTTAAATATAAATCTTATGCCATTTTTATGTGTCAGTAAACATTATTTTTTAATCATTGTAAATGTGAGATAATGCTCAGCTCAACGATCATACAAAAACAGGTAGCAGGCTAGATTTTGTCTATTGCTATAATTTCCCAACCTCTGTACTAGACCTGGCAATAAAGAAACCCATGAAGAACAGGCCTCTGGTTGGCAACATATTGCCTTTGGGAAACTTATCTAGATTGTTTTTTGAGCCCTTGGTCTCACTGAGTGGATGAGGGTCTAGTGTATCCTTTGGGGTTGATGGAATTATCTGCTCAATTAGTAAGTGATTTGAATTACCAAGCATGTGTTTGTTCAATAAAATGTCTTTCCTTTCCCTAATCCCACATATCTAGGCCAGTTGAGAGGGTTGTTATACACACTAAGCCATCCACATGATTTTGTCGTACAGTGAGTAGTGCTAGGGCTAGGCAGAATGATTTGGGTCATCCTGCCATCGATTTTCATTTTAGGTTTTACTGCCTCTCAGACAAGATGGAATCATATCCTCTTTTCATTAAGGTTATAAACCCTTATCTAGTGGGTGTGTTAAGGACACATTTCAACTGTTCAGAGTAAACTGGTCCTCAGAGTATTGTATGACGCTGAGCCTTCTGTGTTCTCCTGAAAATGAAAGATATATAAATAGTGGGGGAGTTAATGTTCTTGGAAGTGAGGCAGATCTGAAGTCAGTTCACTGTTCTACTTTATGCAGGCCACATGGTTTTGGACAAAGGTATGGAACCACGCTGAACTTCAGTTCTCTCATACACAAAATGGGGACAATAATAGCACTTACTTGGTAAGATTATAATGAGAAGTAGATTAAGCATTATGTGTTCAAAGCATGCTTAGCACAGTGCCTGGCGTACAGGCTCAACAAATGGGTGTTACTTCTAGCGTCAGTGTTATTTCTGTCTTTGATCTTCGCATCCATTGTGCCTGTTAGTAAATATGGTCATTCATGCAATTGTCCATAAAGAAAAGCTTGTGGTCTGTGCACCCCCTGTGCTAGTAACTGGGAACTTAAATGCACAGGGTTGGCTAAGAGGGCCTTACATGCAAATAAACATGCAAACAAATTGGTTTAGTAAACAGCCCTGGTTTCACATCTGTGCAAGGATTAGGAGGACGTAAAACAGACACTGACCACTCCTATTTAGAGGTGGGAGGAGCATCAGACAAATACTCATTAAGATGACCTTTGAGCTGAATCTCAGTGATACATTTAGCACTCAGCATCATGCATCCTTGGGAAACACTGATGCTTGATAAAACCTAGTTTCACGTTTTCCAGGGTAGGTCATGTCGATCCCAGTTTCTAACTCCTGGCTCACATTACTCTCTTTTTTCCCCACAATGCCTTTTCTTACCCAAATGCCACTCATATTTTCCCATTTCAGCTCAGATAAAAACTTACCCTCTCGTATATAATATCACTTTTCTTCTCTGATCTTACTTCACTGAGTCCTGAAATATGTTGTACGATAATATAGCACTTGATAATAATAAACCTTCATGTACTCTTCCCCAAATCACTTCATTTGTGTTACTGCATTTTCTTCTCAGCTAGAAATAAGGAACAACTCTACCTCCATATATAGTAAATTTTCCTTATATTCCCACAGTGTCCAGAGCAGTACAAAGTGTATCCCAGAGGCTCAACAAATACTTATCTGTGGGTATGTCAGCTGCAACTTTGATGGATTGTCCACTTGTGTCAGTATATTTGTCTTATTTGAATCCTATATCCATCCAATCTGCCTTTATAGTGTTACGAGAGAACTTTCTTAAAACATGAGGACGGAGCTCATGTTCAAGATTCTTCTGCATCACCTAGAAAACAGAACTTCCCTGTCTCTGCATGTGATACAATGGATGAAGACCTGACCAGTGCCTACCTGTCCGATCCATGTCTGGTCACATCTCCTGGCTTCTCCTCTGCCCAACTTCAAGTCCCTAAACGCCTCACATTGCCTCCAGCTACCATTCTTTTGCATATACTGTTCTCTCTTCCAGAATTCCATCTTTTCCTCACATGTATGGAGACATCTTTTTAACCTTCAACTCTTAGTTTATATTTTCCCTTCTCTGAGAAGCATTTCTGGCCTTCCTCAAGCACAGGTCTGTTCCTGAGTCCTCGCTTTCTTTTCCCCACACTCTCCTGTGCCCAGTTTATGCTCTAGGGCAGTACCATCATCCTTTCCCAAACGCTCCATGTTTTTTCATGCTTCATGCCTTTGCTTTCAGTACAAATGTTCCTTTTCCTAAAATCAAATCCCATTGGTCTTCACCTGATTAACTCCTTATTATCTTTTAAGCTCAGCTCAGGATCCATCTGTTCCAGAAAGCTTCCCTTGAACTACCTCGTTGGATTAAGTGTCCATTTCTATTATCCCAAAGCACTCAGTCTTAGCACTTCAAACTACATTAAATTTTTGATTTCTGTGTCTATCTCTTTCATGAAACTTCAAGCACCCCATAGGCAGAGCACTTATCTCTATATCTCCTGTGCCCTGTAGGAGTGAGTGGATGGATGGGTAGGTAACTGTTAGGCACGTCTATTCAGAGGTTCTGGTACTAAACTTCTCAGAGTTTCCATGGAAATTTTGAATTGATATATTTTTAAAACATTTTTAGTCAGTTTCTCAACCTCAGCACTATTGAGTTAGATCATTATTCTTTTGTGAGTGCTGCCCTCTGCATTATAGAGTGACTGGCAGTATCCTGGGACTCTACCTAGCAAATGCCAGTAGCTCTTTCACCCAAACTGTGACAACTAACATTGCCTTCAGGTGCGGCTGAATATTCCAAGGGAGAGGAGGGCAGGCAGAATCACCTCCCTCCCCACTGAGAACCAATGGATTGAAATATGGTCAAGCGTGATTGGAAAACCTTTTTAGGTACATATATTCATAAATCGTTTAATTGAATTTAAGTGCGAAAAAAACCTAGCATTATTGGAAATCATTGAAAACCAAAACTGAATATTGGAAATAGGTTATGTTTTTTCATGACAAAAGTAATAAATAATCATTATGGAAAGTTTATAAATATAGAAAAAACCCAGAAATATGTAGAAAGTGCCCCTACTTTTGCCATTCAAAGAATAACCACTAGTAATATTTTTTAGAATAACCACTAGTAATATTTTTATTTAAACAAATACTTTCAGTTTTTTCTACATTTAGATTTGTTTCTTTAAATTTACTAATACTGTGTGTATCATGAAATTTTATTTTGCTTTAAGTTCAATATTAGGGTATAAGTATTTTTATATTAGATTACAGATCCTTCAAAAATACTTTAATGCTTTTGTTATATTCTGTAAATTGTGTGCTATAATTTAGTTATCCTGATTCTAGGACATGTAAGTTATTTGAATTTTTTTATTACTTGAAAAATTCTGTAATAAAAGCTCTGTGGGTGAAGTCTTATAGATTTAGAATTATGTTCTTAAGATAGGGTCTTAGAAGAAGAATTAATGGAATAAGAGAATTAACTGTTTCAAGTCCCTTGGTGTAAATGTGAGGTCACTTTTCTTTCCAAAGGGTCACACACATTTGCCGGCTCCCCGAAAGCTGGAGTGCCAAGTGGTTCGTGCTTATTGCACTGTCACTCTGTGCTATTAGGGGACATTTTGAAGGTGGTCACCAAAGACCATGTTGGCAAGCTCAGTGTTAAGAAACCATGTCTTAGGGCTGGACTGCTAAAGTCTTTTAAACCAACCTTAGGAATCCTAATTTTGTGCAGACATGAAATTCACATTGTAGCTTGAACATGGTCTTCCTGTTCTGTTCTCATGTGGATCAGAATGCACTCCCTTCACAAAATGGTCTCAGCCTTTCATGGATCATCATGCCCATCTCAACCACCAGGAATGGTGCTTAGTGGGCGTCAGGTTTTCATTGATAGAGAATAGATGACATAGTCTTTCACTAGATGAAGTAATTGTTGTTGGGTCCCTATGGATTTAGGAAGAAAGTTGTCATGCATAAAACCATTGCTGTATACGCCCAAACTTCCTGAGCCTTATTAATAGTTGCATTTCACTTAGGTGGATTTAAATAGCAGGGAGTGAGATTAAAGTCTCTTTTTAGAGGCATGGCCATGTACATCTCAAGTAAAAGTCTGGCATATTTTGTTCATGTGACAAAGTATGGAATGAAGAATCATAGGTATTTTGAGTAGGAAGATGTGAAAACCTATCCAGTTAAATTCTATCATATTACAGGTCATGTTAAGGAATGAATCACACAAAGTCCCTTCTTTAATTCATGATAGAGCTTGACCGTACACAGAACAGCACTCAGGTTAGGAGATGCCGAGCCTTGAAAATAGACAAAAAATATCAAATCCTGACCCTGAATCATGCTGGCTGTGTGTCCTGTGCAAATCACCAAAACTCTCTGAACTTTAATTTTCTCACACATCAGATAGAGATCATCATAATGCCAACTTCATAGGTTTTCATAGATCCTCAAATTTGTAGAGTGATTTTGAGACAGAATTACTTGAAGACAAGGCACACACCATATTTTAACTTTAAATTTTCTAATGAAGACTTCAGTCCCCCCTCTTCTACATAAATCCTAGTAGAAAGGATCTCAAACATTGTGAACAGAGCTGCCAAAAGCTTAACTTTCTTTATGCTGATTCTGAATATTTTATGTTGAACTTATACAAGGTTGGGTTCTACCATATCTCAGAGAGTCCATAGGTATTTTCTATATCTACTTTTATAAGTGAGAAAACTTGTTCAAAGGGGCTACATGACTTGTCTTGTTTATGAGCAACTGAATAGTAGCATGGAAATTGGCTACAGACTTCAAAAGCTAGAGCTTCTGTTCTTTCCACTTAACCTTCCACATAAGCGCTAAATTGTTTTTCTAAATTCTATGATAGGTAAAGAAATACTCTAACGTCCCTGGATTACTAAAACTGAGATAGCATATTTGGAGCCAAGTACTTTTTCAGACATCCATTTGAATAGAATTAAGTGACATGAACAACTTTATATGTCAGTAAACTTGTGGTTATGAATGACCTGCTCACAGAAACTCTCTAATGAATAAACAGAATATTGAAGACCTGGCAGCAATGAGGTTAATTGGTTATGTGATTCCAAATTTAAACAAATTACAGGAGAAAATGGATGATGATAAAATAATTAGAAGACTAAGGCACCTTAACAACAAAAATTCCACATCTGTCTTCACTCTATTCAGACATTCTTACATATCACTGGTGCATTGAAGAAGAAACTAGCAGAGGCCTCTGAACATCACCTGAGTAAAAGCAGGAATAACTCCATCCTGTTATTGCAAAGGTTCAAAGCGACACAGAAGGAATTAGTCAAATGCATTCCTTCATGACCATAGTGGTTGTATAGCTAAAACTCTTTTTGAAAATATACCTCATTAAAAATTTGCATGATAGCTCTGGGTCCCTAACAAGATTTTAGACTCAAATTATAATGCTCAAAATGCCCTCATTATTGTTGTATAACTCTTTTACAATGCAGCAACAATTAAACTAACATATAGCTTAACATTTCATAGGTGTACTTGAAGGAAAATGCAAGATCAGCAAAGAAATGCTATCGTTGCAAAATTTTGGCAAAGTTGAGGGTTGACCCGTCTAGCTAATATATTTGAAATACACACATTTTGCAATAATAGGAACTATTCTTGCCAATGGTTGGCTAAGGAGAGTAAAGAAATTTTTCTACAATGACAGATCTCATCCTACCACACTCCAGAGGGACCTTAATATGTCTGTTTTTCAGGTAACAACTTCACTGTGGAATAATTATTTAAGAAAAGTTTCTCAGCTCCTTTACATAAATTTTCTTCGGCTGGAAAGGATGGAATTTTTTCAAGTGAATATGAAGGTAGCTTGAGACCTTGTCATGACATCTATGCTACAAGTACCTCTTTCCCTCATTTCATTAAAAGTGGTATCAGTAGTGATTTTTTCTTATAGTGCCATATTCCTTACTCCTGGACTTGGCTTCTAAGTTGCATAGTAAGCCACACAAAGTCTCCTGATATATCAAGTGCATGATGGATTCTGAAATACCAAGGGTACTGGCCTGAAGCCAATCCCAGGTACAGGCAGGAATACAGGACAGGAATTGTCTAACTCTGGCTCTGTTTTCCTTGTCTGGCCTCCTCCTGCACATTCTCCTGAATATGGGTTAGTGCTACTAGATTCACACTTAACTATGGTGGAAAACAGCAGAGGCAAATCCTAAGTAGAGGGTTAAAAGTTAAACTTCATTACATTTTTATTTCCTTCCCTCTACCTTCTCTTCGGTTAAATAGAATTATTTAAATTTTGTCTTGAAATAAAGTAAACAAATGAGGGATGTCCCTTTCTTTCCCAATTTACATGCTAATAAAGAATATTTATATAATGTGCCTCCTAATTAAGATAATCTCCCCTAATCATTTTCTAACATAATAATAAATGTCTTATTCTGTGAGAATTAAGATCCTTGACAATGGACTTGGCCCTACTCTGTATCACCACCAATTACTCCATATTAGCTCTGTTTTTCCTTCAAAGGCTAGGAAAATTGGGTATTTTGAATAAGGCAAAAATGTTTATTGCTATGGTATCAACTAAGTACAGTCAGTATTCACATTACTGCTCCTGTAGTAAAAAATGTAGTGAAAATCAAAATGACTCAGGATAATTTTTGTAACAGAATCTTAACCCCGAGTAGCTGGGGGAAATTATCAGAAAAACGGATGAAGACCAGAGCACTCTATTAATTATAATCAAAGAAAATGCTGTTCTTGCTCAACTTTAGTATGAAGTGCACTTTCTGTGAACAGAACAATAATTTTTTCACTAGTGATTCTATAGATTATAAAGGAAGATGATATCCAATTATGAAATCTTTGAACCACATATTTTAACTATGGCTAGGATATGCTTCTTAACTTTAGGGCAAAATCTAATTTTTATCCCTATTAATGAACAATGTGGCCAGCAGTAGACTAAGTATAGTGGTCAAGAGTGAAAAGTCAAAGTGGGTTTGAATTCTTACACCAGCATGTACAAGATGTGTGGTTTGGGAGAAGTCATTTCAGTTTTTGATACTCAAGCTTCTCTTATATAATGTTGCAATGCATTGTTATAGGATTCTTGTAAAAACTAAGGGCTAAGGATGTTGTTTATACAAGTATGTAAAAAAAAGTACAGGCTCAAGGAAAAATATTCTTTTACATTCAAAATTTATTAAATGGGCAAATGTTTAAGAATGTTCCTTTTCCATACGGTAAGTTATACCAAAGAAGAGCAGAATCTATTTTCACAAATACAAAAAATCTTTGATATATGTATTTTATATACATTGTCTTAGTCTGTTCAAGCTGCTATAACAAGTTACCGCAGACTGGGTGATTTAAAAAACCAGACATGTACCTCTCCTAGTTCTGGATGTCTTTGTAATATAAATGACAGTTAATATAATGGCAATTCTGTAGCAGTGTATGATAATACCTACTCAACTGTTTTTATACTAAGAGCATAACAAATTGGAAAATTGCTTACAACAATTGAAAGATATTTTTACGGAGACTTTTTAAAACCATGCTTTTGCCATATTCTGAACAAAAACTATAATTGAGAGCTTAGCTAGACCCTCGTTTACCTTAAAGAAACAGAGCAATGCTCAGTGGGCTGTTGACCCAAGAGCAGGAAACCGACCGGCCCAGCTACCCTGGCCCTCACACTGTGCTCGTCCCTGTCTGATTCTGTCCCTGTGTTTGTCTCCCCTGAAGTTACTGCCTGCTCTCTTCCATCCATCTGAGTCAAACCTGTCTTTAGACTCAAGCCTAATCTCCTTTGATTTCTTTAACCTCCTCTTTCCCTGTGGCTTTTACTGCACAAAACCCTATTCTCCTTTTACATTTTGTACCCGGAGTGTGTTTGTTGCATCTCTTCTGTTCAGTAAAAGCTTCTTGAGCACAGCAAGTGTGCACTAACATTTCTTAGTTACACACAGAACATTTAGCAGGTTCTTGGTACATGTA
Organism: Trachops cirrhosus; assembly: GCA_028533065.1. Classification (NCBI taxonomy): domain Eukaryota; kingdom Metazoa; phylum Chordata; class Mammalia; order Chiroptera; family Phyllostomidae; genus Trachops; species Trachops cirrhosus. Next base: position 9,796,098 of record CM052538.1, on the reverse strand, counting down.
GGATTTCGTTAATCAGTCAGTGTTATTTAATCTAAAGAAATACATATAACAGAGTTACATGATTCCTGAGTGGAAAAAAAACTAGTTTCCTGAGTAATGGAAATACTAATTCATAAAAAATATGGCATGTTATTTTATTATATATAAATCATTGTGATGTACTCCTGTTTTATTTGTGTCCCAACTTTAGATAAATAAATTTGTATACCCATTTTATAGATACATAAACTGAAAGTTAGAGAAATTAAATGAATTCCCTATGGTCTTTCAAAATATTCTAACCAAATGTTTATCACTTTGTTATGAATTCAAATCATATGGATAACAGATGAGTTGAATGAAACTTTAGAGATTTGAGTAAATGTCTTAAAGCTGAAATTGCAAGATCATTATAAATCATATTAACAGTCTAAACATTTCATATGTACTTTTCAGCATTTCACCATGTGATTTGGATAGTAAGAATTTTTACTTCTAGTTGTTTTTTATTTTCTATTAAATGAATAAAAGATAAAAGAAATCTATCTTTTTAGGCTTGTTTTTAACTGAAATGGGACAAACATAGCTTGTTGGTTTCAATGTTTGCAGGGATGACCCATCTTGTTACTCTGGTGTCTGCATGTGTTTCTGACAAAAGCCTTTGTTCTGACTATGGGGGGTGGGGTTTGAAGGAAGCCAAAAAGATAGCATCCCCTTTACCCAACCTTGCTCTGAATGAAGAAGAACTAAGACAAAGGAGTGGCAGATGGAGGGCAAAAGGTGGTCGGGTGGAGAGGGAAGACAGGTCAGAGGCTGGAGCTCAGTGTGAGAAACCCATGGACCTGCTGATAGGTTAGAATCAGGCAAACACGGCCTCTCAGTCACAGGCAATGCTGCCAGGGATTTGACCCCTCAGCCCACGGTCTGGGAACGGTGGTGCTGCCCAGGAGAGACTATGATTGGAGGAGCAGAGGAGAATCCTGTTCCATGTGGGCCGTTTGCACCCAGAAGGACAAAATGAAAAAACTGAGCAGAGTAGGAACATTATATTTCCCAAATTTACCAATCAGATAAGTCATTCCTCTACAAGGAGGGAGGAAGTGGGGGTCAAATGATGCCAGGAAGGTATGGAGAAGATGTGTTGTCATGGAAACCAAAGGATGGAGAAGAGGTGCCTTTCCTAACACTGACCTGTTGATAATCTCCAAAGAGATCTGGGAGTTAAAGTACACATGGATTGTTAATTTTAAAGCCACTGATAATCAAAATGTGTGAAAATCGTCACAAGTTATGTGTACAGTGCATGAATATTTTCTTACACAGAAGTGGATTTTTTTCTGTTTCTTTTCATTGCATTTCAGGGACCACTATTGTCTGTCCAGGGTCCCCTGGAACCTGAATCACCAGGGTGTTTGAGTCTCATGCAGACTTCTTGGTTATATTTTTCAAATTTACTTCTTGGGTCTGGAACCAGCAGTTTGCATTTTAAACAACCACTCAGGTGATTGCAAGGCAATTTCAGTTTATGAAACACTAATGAAGATAGGAGTTATAGAAACCAGCTTCCATTATCTTAAAAACCTCGGTATGTTCCAAATGTACACTATTTGATCATTTCCAGTAATAGTTAGAATTGTTGTCTCTGATGAGTTTTGGGGCTATCATTTTTTCATCTCAAAACAGTAAGTGTCTTTCAAACTCTCAGAAATTGAGCTCTTATGCACACAGAGAATTGTGTATGAACTGTGATAGCATATAGAGGCAGCAATGAAGTTGAATAGCTTTTTAGTTTAAGATGTTTTCTTAATTTGAGCTACCAGCAATTTTAAAGCATACCCTTTGTCTACTAAATAGCCCCAAACATAAAAATAATTTATTTTACATGTTCTGATGTTCAATTGGAAATTATCAATGAAAGCTAATAAATATAAACTTAATTATTAGTGAGTTTTTAAGTTCTATTTTATATTTTTCTTGGGGTCTTTTATAAAATCTGAGGATTTTATATCTATTTATAGAGTAGAAAAGTAATGGAAAACTATTCCTTGATTTTCAAAATTTGTTAACAGGCCAATGTTTGATAGTGTCCCTTTTCCATGAGATAAGTTATACAAAAGAACAGAATCTACTTCCAAGAATACAAACGCTGTTTGACATATGTGCTGCACGTGCATCGTCTTAGTTTGTTCAACCTGCTGTAAAATGTTGCCATAGACTGGGCGGCTTCAGCAATAGACATTCACTTCTCACAGTTCTGGGGGCTGGAAGTTGAGATCAGTTGCCCCCATGGTCAGGTTCTGATGAGAGCCCTCTTCCAGTGTGCTGATGGCTACTTTTCACTGTACCCTTGCATGGTGGGAAAAGAGCGAGGTAGCTGTCTAGCCTGTCTCTTCTTATAAAGACACTAATCCCATTCCTGAGGGCCCCATCCTCATGACCTAATTACTTTCCAAAGGTCACACCACTAAACACCATCATATTGGGATTAAGGTTTTAACACACAAATTTGTAGGGGACAAAAATATTCAGTTCATTGTACACATGACCAAAAATCTCAGAAGTCTCCACGGGCCCTTCTTGAATTCTCCCAATTAGAACTGCACACCTCCTGCCCTTTCTTCTGGCAACCTCTGACCCTCTTTTCTGTTTCATTTGTCCCCTCCTGCCCTTTCTTCTGGCAACCTCTGACCCTCTTTTCTGTTTCATTTGTCCCCATTTACCTTCTGATAGACTTTGTTTTGTTACAGGCCCACTTAGTTGTTTTTGCTTCCAGGTGGTTCACCGTTGAACTGCTAACCCCTAAAATAGCACCAGAACTTTGTAATTTCTCAATATTAGTTGAATGAATGAATACATTTCAGACAGAATTTCAAAGGGTTGTAGCCTCTTCTTCCCGGGATCTTTCTCAGGGGGAGGGGACTGCTTTGCTTGGATCCCCATGACCTCCACAGATGCCTGGGTTCCTGCTCCCTGTGCACATGCCCAAGTCCTTTCTGGGGCACTTGCTTCCAGACAGGTGCACAGAGGAGGCAGAGCAGGAATGAGCACCACGAGCATCCAGGACTAGAACACAGAGAGGTCAGTGATGGGGTTTACAGTGAAGGGGAAGAAACAGATTCATTCTTGCTTCCTGGGCTGTTTCTGAAGAAAGTCATTTAATGCAAATCTGGTGAACCATACCTACTGTTTCTTGCCTGAATTGTTTTAGAACTCTGCAGGGTATAAGTATCTTTACAAATACTCTTAATTCTTTGTACAATATTTTTGGAAATAAGTGGAGGCTAATTTGGGATTAGGGGACAGTCGAGCTCAGTCCCTAAACACCCACTCTCACCATGTGTGCTCTCTCTTTAATTGTCATTGTTTGGAGAACTGATCGAGAAACCCGTTAGAAGTGCATATTTGTTATGGAACTTCTCTTTCCTTTGTGTACACAGTCGTGGTGCGTCTGTGCTATTGCCCAATGTTAAGCAAGACAATGGTGATGTGAAAAAGGAAAATAATGGCAAACACTTAACTGAGCCTGGTGATATTCAAAGAACTTTGTATGTTATCATCTTATTTAATCCTTGCAGTAACTCAGCAAGTAGATATTTTCATTTTCCTCATCTTACAGGTGAGACTAAGGATTGTAGTGAAGGTCACACAGCTGTGGAACCAGGGTTTGAGCATAGGTCTCTGGTTGCAGAGCTTTATTAAGGACAGAGTTTCCTTTCTAAAGGGTTCAGGTGGGAAGAGATAGATATATGATAGATAGATAGATAGATAGATAGATAGATAGATAGATAGATAATAGATAGATATAGCTATAGATAGATATAAAGAGACACATCATTAAATGTGATGAAGGTGGTATGAAAAAAACAGAAGACACTGAACTGTGTTTACTGGAGCTGGGGAAATTTTTAAAGAGAGATGATGTAGTGAACTTTGAGGGATGATTAGGAGTTTTCCAGGTGGGGGAAAGAGACAAACACTGAGGATAAATGAAGGAAGAATTTTAATAACAAGTCTTCTTTATGGATTAGCTTACAGCAGTTTTCCGCAATTCCTGTTTATACTCTTCCTTGCAGATAGAGTTTGAACATTTCGGAACCAAACTTGAACCTGTGTTCATTTGTAAATAAACATGCAGTCACTGCCTGAAAACAGAGCAGATGAAATGCTGTGTAAGTGCGTATTGTGATAGGGTAGCCATTGAAATAATAGAAGACAGTGAACATATACTACTGAAGCTAATTGTTTAAAAGTACAGCCACTTATTTTAGCCACTGAATGTCAGGAGCCAAAATGTAGACCATGTCACTCTTTATGGACTTGTGACTATCCTCTCTTATGCTATTCTTGGATGACAGCCTTAGTGCACGTAAAAAATACCTTGTTTTGAATCTTCCTTCCCTCCTCGGTGTTATCAACTAAACTCTCTACAACAAGCAGTAAACAGAACCTTTTCCCACCTGGCCAAAGTAATCATTTAGAGATTTACAGACTCCTACTGATCTCAACATGTTCCATGATGGTTGGATTTCAATTGTGCCTGGCATCCCGCGGCTGTGAAGGATTAATTCCCAGCACTGCCCCCAGCAGTGTCATTTTGTTCAGAGGCTGTGCATGTCCATCACTTTCCTACCCTATAAGACGGTGCCTGCAAGTGTTGGTGTTCTTGCTGGTGCAAATCAACACTCCTCTTCTAGGCACTGTAGGACACCAATGACCCAGAACAGGATGGAATGCATGGATGCTTCTCGTCAGCTAAAAATGGTTGCTACTTTAGCTGAGGTTATTTTAGAAATACGCATGTCCCCCAAATAGTCAATCCTTTAGAAGCAGTCCTTTAGTTAGCCCCTAAGAAAGATGCTGCTGCTTACTTTTGCAAAATAAGTGGCCGGTAGGAAGTCCAGTGTTTCGTACGCCTTCAATTTACCTCCAGTCTTTCGCACTCCCTCAATTTAGCTGAAGGTCGTTCTTTGTATAATAATATGTCTACTGAAATCTGCCTACAGGGAAACTACACTTCGTGTGTTCCTTTTCGCTAGTTTTTACTATACAGTGACAGGAAAAGTTTGTACTTATTCTTGCCTCCAGGGGAATCTGGAACTCAGCTGGCTTACTCAAAACTGTCAATTTGTCAGAAAGTACAATGGGTTTGTGTTGCCCTTTGGCGTCAGTGGAAGTGTTTCTTTCCCATTCATTTTCCATGAAATGCCCTATTTTCCAGCTGAAGAAATGAGCGCAGTGGTCTGGGTTACAGATGTCACATTGGATCTGTGCTCTCCCAAGGAGGCAGTTCACTGGCCATTAGGGAGCCTGGCTACATGTCCTCTGGACCATAGAAGAAAATCCTCAGTCCACTGAATGTTACATGTGGTTCTTCCACAACAGTAACATTAGGGCACTTTCCCATAAATGCTTACTGAGCAAGGTTACTAAGGAAACCAGAGGCCCAGCTAGTGGCAATTTGTGCTAAGGTTAAAATGTACAAATGTAATCCTTGTTTGGCTCAAGGATTTGACTTCTAATTTTCTCAGAAATGCAGCTGACATGCACTTTATGAGTGTTCTCTAAAGAGGGTCACTAGTCAGACTCCGGACTCCCTTCTTTCATCTGTGCAGGCTGTACCTCTGAAGGGAGTTGAGGCCAGAAACCAGAGGATACCATGAAAGTGTGAGAAGGGCCAGCACTACTTCCTATAGCATATGCAATCTAAATTATTTTTATAGAAATTTTCATTTTCTCAGTCTGATGATTAAACGATAATTATTAATACACAGTACAATTAGTGTACTTACAATGATTCTACTGGTACCCTGAAGAGCTGCCACATGGTTCTCCTTATTTGCCTTTATGGCAGGAAGGGTACAGATCATTATCCCATGTCTGAAGGTCATGGGCACTGAAGTGCAAGAGTGTAAACAACCTGCTCCAAACCATGTACTTGGT
>CM052538.1:9751773-9789679 GCA_028533065.1 Trachops cirrhosus | reverse complement strand
AGGAAACATAAAGAACTATAATCCAGGCCCCTTGGTTTCACGTTCAAATGCTGTTCCTTTTCACCACATGGCACCTCTTCTTGCAACCACCTACTACATCCCAGGCTGAAAAAAACAATTTGCAAATGACCAGACATAGCAGAAACCCACAGTGTATGGTCTAGATAAGCAAGAAAGAGTAATGTTTGATTTTGCAGTTTTCATAAAGGCACATGATGGAAACTTACCGAGGTAAGTTTGTTGATGGTCGTGATGATTTTATTCTTTCTGTAATAAAACTTTTATCTGTTTCTAATCACAAAACTTTTATCTGTTTCTATTTATGTTCATTATACAAAGACAGAAAAGTGTAAAAGGCTATAATGAAAAATTTGTATGAAATCACTAATTACATTCTATCCTTTATTGTGACATTCTTTGAAAGACCAGGCCAAGTCTTGGCATTTTTATCAAACTCACCCAAAAGTCACATTAAATAAATAAAATATACCACCCTCATTGTGCTCTGAAATTACCTCACTCAGTTTATAGCCAGTGTATCTTCAGAGCTGTACGTGTTATCAAATCTACTTCCAACGATCTGAGCTCATCGTCAGCTCAATCAGCAGAGATCACCCCAATCACTGTCTCCATCTGAGACAGTAACACAGCTTCCTAAGTGCTTGTTACAGAGTTGTTTGAGAAGCAAGTGGGTCAGAAATCCATCCCCAATACTGGCAGCAGTGGTCAAAGGAGCCTGGTGTCAGAAAAAGCAAAGAAGGAAAAGACTAGTGGTTAATCTGTAGAGGAAGCGGTGTGCATTTGTGAGGCTAAGAGTTGGTCCTACCAAAGTCTCCAGTTTCATGAACTAAGACCAGCTTTGCTCATCTGTCTACCCCTTTCCCCACTCTAATCTTCTTTGGATGGGGGATGTTTGCTAGCCCTACCTTGAAGTTGAGAACAGATGTTAGGAGAGAAGTCCAATGGTGTTTCCTCTCCACCCAACATCTCTCTCTTCTCTCTCTCTCTCTCTCTATATATATATAGATATAGATATAGATATATAGATATTTATATATCCATCCAGTGAAGAGGGGGAAACCTGCAGAAAATACAATATGCCTTTGTAGGTGGTCATTCCTCACCTTAGAATATCCCTCCCTGATTTCAAAATTGGTTAAATCCCTAACAAACCTTCAGACATTTTTGTTTCCTACAAATTCTTCCCAGTAAAGATGGAGCATCTTTTCCATAACAGACCATAACACACACATCACACTGTTTTGTACTGATTCAATTACAAATGTTTCCTAACCACAGGTTTCTGAGCCCATGAGATAAGGGTGTGTGCCTCACCCATCTTTATGACCCTCATGCCCAGAATACCCAGCCTACACACTGAATAACTTTGTTTGGATGAAATAACTAGGAAATGAAAGAATCAAAGAAAGAAGAATGTAAGAAGAATGAAGGAAAGAAGGAAGGGGGAAAAAAGGAGGATTTTTTCTTTAATAATTCAAAATACTTTCAGAGTGAGAGTTCCAATCATGTAAGAACTTATCCTAAATTTTACTGCTCTGATAGTCTAATAACCACAAATACAAGGAAGAAGGGAAGAGCATTTTAGATCCATCAACCTCGTATTTCTTCAGTGATGTCTGTCTCTTACAGCACAGAGTAGTGGAACAAACACAGGTTGAGCATGATAAAAAGAGGGTTTATTTCTGCTCTGTCAAGATATAACCTTGAGCAGATCATTTGACATCCCTTGCCTCAGTTTCCCCAGCTTAAAAATGAGACACTTGAATACGATGAGTCTTTAACACTCAAGCAAACTAATGTTCTGGAAATAATTGTGTTACTTAAATATCAAACTGGACGAGAACTAATAGGAATTCTATGTTGGGAAGACTAAAATAAAAATAGGGAAACTATTTAGAGGGGAGGCCTTTGTACTGTTTTGGATACTAGTGTTTGAGTTTTATCACCTACTAAATGTAAAGAGTGAAGTGGATAATCAGTATGAGGCATCAGAGGGTCTCCTGGTACATATTAAGGGGCAAAGGGCAGGAACTGGGCCTGCCTCTTTCACAGTTGTGTTTCCCAAGGACAGACAGATGGTAGAAGCTCCAAAAAATGTTAATGGAATAGACCCATTGTCATTTCCAAATAATAGTACTCAGACTATTTTAATTAGCAGATAACGTAAGGAACTAAGAGGTATCTGAATTGCAATTATTACAGAATCTTACTTTTATATAACCCTCAACACTTATTCATATTGCCACAACTATATTTCTGTATGCTTAATTTATAGTAGACAAGAGCTTCTAATTCAGTGTTCTACCACACTTTGCTTCTCAAAGAAGTTCATCACATAATGTAATTATTAGGCCACAACAAGAAGTCAACTCAAATTGTTCATCTTATTCATTTACATGTGCCTGGCTTACAGTAGGGTTTAATAGAAATTTATTGAGTAGATTTGATTTGAATAAATAACTGTAAAATTGAAATTTCTTGAAACTTCAAATATTCTTACAGATTAATTTGTTTTATTATATATATATATATATATATTGTACCATCTCAGCTTCCTGCTGGCCTTTGAAATAACTTTCTAGAGCTCAAACCCTCTGGTTGTGAAAAAGGAAGTTCATAAAATAAACTAATATATCATTTCTTGTGCCTGGGGTCACATATTGAAACAATAACTAAGAAAAATATGAACTTTCTCTCATCCATCTGATAGTTATCTCCTGAGGCACCAAAACACACCAACAAGAGAAACAGAAAACTACATTTATTTCTCTGTAGCCATCCTATAAAGAACAAAGAGCTGGGTGAAACAATATCATGGAGTAGATGGTATTTTTACCATCTACTGTATAGATTAGAATATTTTGGATTACATGTAATATAAGCCTCATTCAATATTTTTAAAGGAGTTTAAGGTTCATATGCAAATTGAAAGGAAGGCACAGAGATTTCCCGTGCACCCCCCTCCCTACACATGCACAGCCTCCCCATTGTCAGCATCACTCACAAGAAAGATGCATTTGTTACCAAGGATAAACCGACATTAACACACCATAGTTACCCAAAGTCCATCTTTGGGTAAACCCCATTTTAGTAGGTGAACCCCATTTTAGGGTTCACTTATGTTGTACATTGTATGGATTCAGTCAAATGTATAATGACATATATCTATCATTATAATGGCATACAGAGATTTTTCTCTGCTTTAAAAGTCCTATATGCTCTGCCTATTCACACCTCTCTCCCTACTCACCTCTGACAACCACTAATCTTTTTGCTGTCTCCATGGTTTTGCCTTTTCCAGAATGTTAAATGCATATTACTAAGTGAAAGAAGCCAATCTGTAAAGCTACGTACTATATGGCACTTAAGTTTCCTCTATGTCCTTTTATGGCTTAATAGTTCCTTTCTCTTCAGTTCTGAATGATATTCCATTGTCTGGAGGCACCAAAGCTTATTCATTCATTCACCTACTGAGGGACATCTTGGTTGCTTCCAAGTGTTGACAATTACAAATAAGGTTGCTATAAACATCCATGTGTAGGTTTTGTGTAAACATAATCTTTCGCCTCTTTTGAATAAAATCCAAGGGTTGTAGTTACTGGATTGCGTGGTTTGAGTAGTTTTATCAGACACCTCCAAACTTTTTTTCCAAAGTGGCTATAGCATTTTTCATTTCCACCAGCAATGACTGAGAGTTTCTGTTGTTCTACATCCTTGTCAGCATTTGGTGTTGTCAATGTTCCAAATTTTGGCCATGTTAAGAGGTGTGTAGTAGTATTGCATTGCCATTTTGATTTACATTTTCCTGATGTCATATGATATGAGACTATTTTCATATGCTTATTTGCCATCTGTATGTCTCCTTTGGTGCAGTGTCTGTCAAGGTCTGAAGCTGTATTTTTCACCAAGTTGTTTGTTTTTTTACTGTTCAGTTTTAAGGGTTCTTTGTATATTTTAGATAACAATATTCTTTCAGATGTGTCTTTTGCAAATACTTTCTTCCATTCTGTGGTTTTTCTTCTAATTATCTTGACATTGTCTTTTGCAAAGCAGAAGTTTTTAATTTTAGTGAAATCAAACTTACAATTTGTTCTTTTACAGATTGTGTCTTTTGTGTTATATCTAAAAAGACATCACCAGACTCAAGGTCATCTAGGTTTTCTCCTATGTTTTTCTATGAGTTTTACAATTTTGTATATTACATTTAGGTCTATGATCCATTTTGAGTTAGATTTTGTGGAAGGTGCAAGGTCTGCGTCTGGCTTCATTATTTTGCATATGGATGTCCATTGTTCCAGCACCATTGGTCGAAGAGACCATCTTTGCTCCATTGTATTGTCTTTGGCCCTTTGTCAAAGATCAGTTGACTATATTTATGTGGACCTATTTCTGGGCTTCCTATTCTGCTCCATTGGTCTATTCATCTATTCCTTCTCCAATACCGCACTATCTTGATTACCATTACTTTATACTTAGCTTTGAAGTAAGGTAGCATCAGTCTTCCAACTTTTTTCTTCTCCTTGCTATTGGCTCTTCCGGGTTTTTTGCCTTTCCACATAGTTTAGAATCAGTTTGTCGATGTCCATGAAATAACTTGCTGGGATTTAGATTGAGATTATAATATTTCTCTAAATCAGTTTGGGAAGAACACACATTTTCACAATATTGACTTTTCCTACCCATGAATAAGGGATATCTTTTCATTTATTTAGTATTCTTTGACTTCATTTTATTAGGGTCTTATAATTTTCATCATTTAGATCTTGCACATACTTTGTTAGATTTATACCTACTATCTTCTTTTGGAAGTGCTAATGTAAAGTATAGTGTGTTTTTTAATTTCAAATTCCACTTTTCACTGTTGATATATAGAAAAGCAACTGACTTGTGTTTATTAACCTTGTGTCCTGTGACATTGCTATAATTGCTTATTAGTTCCAGGATATTTTGGAGCTGATTAAAATCTCTGTTGAGTTTGGGGCTGGAAGTCATGAGCTTCTTGAATATCTCTCCTTTCTTCATTCCTTTGATATCACAATCTGTTGCTTCTCTCTATTCCTTTCCTACTACTTTTTGGTCTTCTTCATAGACTACTCAACCAATTTACATTCTCCAAATATTGCTAGTCCTCAAGGCTGCGTATTCAGCTCCCTGATTTTTTTCACTCTATATTGTCCTTGAGAGGTTGCTATACCTTTGTGCTAGAACAACGCAGACCTGTAGCTATAAGCTTAGACCTTTTACTTGAGCTCCAGACTCATTCCTGTTGTTGACTCTCCATTATAGATACTTCAAACTTCAATTGGTAAAAAAAACAACGCTAATCTAGCTCTAAACCATTTTTTTCCCCACAACCCACATTCCTCCACATGATCCCCAAAGAAAGTCTATTTCTTTGCCTCTACTCTGATCTTAAGTAATGATGCCTCCACTGATTCATAATTATAATGCTCGCAAAATGGAGAAATCATAATACCTATAATAACTGTGCTCCTACTGATTAATTTGTAGTCTACAATAATACTTGGTTAATTTTTACTGAAGAGTAATGAGTTAGATTAGTTTACTTATAGCACCTGACACAGTAGCATACAATGAAAAAATGCAAAAATCAAACATATTTATGGAAAGATGTGACAAATCACTTTTTGATGGTAGAATCAAAGAAGTAGTTCTTAAAGACATTATTTATGAGGTCAAAAGTGTAATTAGAAATAATAGATAAAATACAGACATTCCATTTCTCTGAAAAAAATCACCCTTTTTCAACAGAGCATTCCTACCGGAAGGAATGTTTTTCATCTTACTAGGTATGCTGAGCTATTAAAAAGCAGATGATCTCTGAAATACTTTGAGAGGTTAAACAGAGGCCAAACCATGCAGACTTATCTCCCTCAAAAATAATAAAAACAAACAAACAAACAAACCATGAGGTAAAGCTATCATAACTTAAATCCAAACACTAATCTCTTTCTGGGAAACACTAAGGTTAACAGCTGATGAATCAGAAAATGAAAATATCTGTGAGATATTGAAGAAAACATGCATTATTTTCCCTTCAGTATGTGGCACGATCATAATGCTTCCAGCTTTATGCCTCACTAGAGAGGTAAAAATTGTTATTACCAGCTTATGTAATGTGAGTTTTGAAGAGGATCTCTCGCTGATTGAAATAATACCTTTGCCATACTTGCAAATAAGCATCTTGAATATCCACCAGCTCTAAAATGAAAAATGTGCAAATGTAAACAAAGAGTAAAAGTGGTAGAATATTGTAATTTGATTGCTCTTTTCTATGCCTGGAGCTTTTTTGAGAAGTCAAGATTTTTCTATGTTAAGTAAATAAATACATACGTAATATTTAATGTGTTTAAACAGGTAAACAGTGAAGAATAAGATTTAGAGTACTTAGATTTTCAGGGTAAACACATCCATACAGGCAATAGCTATATCCACTAGCTTGCTAGTCTTTCAGCCCTCCAGAAATATGCTAGCCTCTCATGGAGGCCTTACTAGCTCTTTCAGTAGTAGTCAGTACAGAAATCCATTCTAATCGACTGCAACATACATAGGTGTGCATTGCAGAAATTATCATCAGCATTATTATTAATCATTAGCTAAAGCAAAGAAAGATGCAGAAGTAACTCCTACTTACAAAGGAATCATCCTGAGTTATTGACCTTGGACCCCACAGCAGCGTGAGGTTGTTCTGTATGTACGTTTGCTTTTTTCCTAGTTTTGGGAGTTGACAGCAAGAGACTTAGATTTCCATCAGTGTTGAAACTCTTGTACATCGGGAATAAATTCACACACAAAGAACATAATAGCTGATTAGAGGGAAGACTCCATAAGCACAAAACCATGTCTGTCTGCTTCCTTCTGTTTCTTCAGCACAGAGCCTGGTCCAGGGCTGGTGCTTCATGAGTGCGTGTTGAGTAAATGCTATACCGCGCTCAGAAGTTCAGTAGTGGTAGGATGAAAAGAAAAGAGAGCAATATTATAGATTGAGATTGGGACTTTTGCTGGGGACTTTATGTAAAACATCAGTTAAGTCCCTTTAGAGTCATATAGAACAGGTACATTACCCCATCATATGAATAGTAAAGACCTTGATCTTGAACATAGCTAATAGATCCTGAATAATTAAGTTGGTATGAGACTATCCCTGCCGGCACATTTGCCATCTCTTTAGTCCTTGAACACATTCCATGCTTTGTACATGACCTTGGCTTCTCCCCCAGCTCATGCCTACTTCTACTAGTCCTTCAGGTCTCTTTGTAAAGTCACTTAAATGTCACTACCTGGGGAAGTCTTCCCTATGACCCTGAATGAGATTGGTCTCCTGCAGTCCTCTGTAGCACTTATCACAGCTGCAGCTAACTGTCTTTGCAGCTCTTTGCTTTATGTGTGCACTCTCTGGTAGACTCTGAACTCCCCATGAGGGTCTCCAACTGTCTTATCGACTGTTTTATCCCCAACATTTACTATATTTTCTGATATGTATTTTCAAAAATATTCAATGAATAAATGAATGAGGGGAAAACTCAAGCTTTGGGATGTTAAGTAACTTATTCAAAGTCCCCCAGATAGTAAGTTATATGGGTAGGTTTGAAGCTGGGGGCTATCGAATTCCAAAGGCTGCAATTAGAACAATAAAAAAAGAGAATGAAAGGTTGGTTTAGGATGATAAAACCCCTCTAAGAGTAAGTAAGCAGATGATATTTAATAAGGGAAAATATAATGTCCTCCATTAAGTGAAAAACAACAATATAAGTAAACAGATTCATCACGATCACCCCCACCCTTGTAGAAGTAATTCCCATCACAGTTAACACCAGGGAGTGCAGTGAACATTGCACCTGGGTTGTCTGTATTTAAACCACCTAGTAACTCTGAGACAGGTATTGTCATCCTGTTTGAAGATTTAAAACTTTCCCCAGTGATAAATATAGCCAAGCAAACCCAAGCAGTTTGACTCAAGCACCCACATGAACTTAAAAAGAAATATATAAGACTTCAAGGTTCGCGCTTTGGAATGTCTGTGTTGTCTTGCTAATTGGCTCCTTACACCCACAATCTACAGATTTTTGGTGACTAAAATTAAGGGTGGCCCAACTACCCAAATAGAGGTTGTAATATTAGGCTGATTTACTCCCAGGATAATTTCCAGGATAGAGGAGATCATAGTCTCTCCTGAGCTCTGAGCTCTGTTCCCTGAAATGGTTAATTTATCTATATACCTAACTTGGAAAGAGGAGCTCACGCTCATCTTTCAGAAAGGGAAAATTGCTTCTTGGAGAGAATCTAGCAGGACTGGCCCCCAGCATAGGGAAAGAGCTTCCCAGTGTCAACTAGAAATCCAGGTTCGGGCTCTCGTGGAGGACACTGCTGCCCCCTTGTGCCTCAATATTGTAATAGAACACTCAGCACGCTGAGGCCGGCTCACCCTGCACGCTGAGCTCCAGTGACCCCTTTGAATTGCTCTTAAGCCGCCCAGGCCAAGCCTGGGTCTCCTTTGGAGCAACCCTGCCGGTGATGGAAGCCTGGAAGCCTTGTGGGTCCAGGCACAGCTGTCGTCTCGGGCATTTTTTTGTGACCCTTGCTGATGAGAGAAAAACCTTTCAAGAATCACTCCAAGGCAAAGAAGGGTAGAAACTTCTCCAGGTCTTGCAACAAACAGGATTTAATTAAACAGAATAAGCATTCCTTCAATTTACAACCAAGCTTCACAGACTCAGGGCTGCTTCTGAAATTGTAGTTTGCCGAGAGGCAAATATCTGAGAGAGGGAAAAGGTATTCTTTCCTCAGGATTGGCAATAAGAATGCAGGAGTAGAGGAATATGTAATAAATGTGTTAGAGCTGGCTTTGACCTTGTCCTAAACACCTTCCTTATGAAAGCCAATAACCTGAGGACTTCGGATTCTGTCCTATTCATCTCGTCACCTGTGACTTTGAATTACTTTATGAAAAGTAGACTCCCCATGCCGTTTCGCCCGATGGACTTTCATGTGATATTTATTTGTGTGGATGTGTAAATAACATCTGTCTCCCCCATGGACTGCAACTCCAAAGGGTGGGTTTCATACTCGTAGGTCTGGGAATGTTTATTGAATAAGTCATTAGTAATTTTCGGGGGGGGGCGGTAAATTAATGGGGATGGGAAATACTGGGATAATAGTTTTCCGTCAGTGTATTATTGTTTTCTATAGTTACACTTACCTTTCTGGAGGGAACTCAGTAAGATATATAGTAAAGACTTTTTAGGCAAACTCAGGTTCAAATCCCAGTCACACTGTTTAAAATCTGTCTGAACTTAGGGAAGTTCAGAAAATCCCTTTTTGAAGGCTCTTTAAATCAAATAACTCAACATGCATTCAGATAAAGGGTCAGGACTTGGACCCAACCCCAGGAAGCCTTTTTCCTGCAAAATTTGGGCAACTTCATTTTTCAGAATCAACACAAGTTACTTGAGAAGAGCATGTTAAATCAATATTTGTGGAGTTCCTAGAATAATAGTAGGATCTTTATATAAATAAGCTTGATGAGCTATCATTTCTTCATTATAAAATGCTATTACCCTCCATTTTATAGACTGACACTCAGAGGTCCAGGACATTTCAATGATTTCTTTGTAAGCAGGAACTTGAGTCCTGTTTCAAAAAAACATCTCATGTAACTTTCCATAGTAAGTGAACAGAGGTGAGGATGAGGAGGAAACTTGCCTTGTCCCTTGGATGTCTCCTTCCTCCCGGGTGACCAGAGGACCTCAAGGGGCTCAGAAAGTGCCCACACCTCCACACTCAAGCAGCTGAGTGAAATCTTGATTATCATCCAGCTCTCACCTCTTTTCCAATATTATGTGTGGAAGTCTTTCTCCAATTTTTTTTATACAACCTAAAATTTATATTTTACCACTTAGATCCATGGAGTATATTCAGGGGATGAAGAAGTATGCAAATTTTGGAAGCAGCAAAATGTTCAGCATGTTAGTTGTATCCAGTTTGTTATGTTTTTTTCCATATATTGTCTATCTTAATTTTCCTTTTTTTTTGTGCTTGTGATGTCAATATTTGCTAGAAGTCGTTTTACAGATAAGAAAACAGACTAAGAGAGTATAGGTGAACTTGGTAAGGGTTCAAACACCTGGGAACGTTAGAACAGAAATTAAAGATAATTCTAGTTCTTAGTGATCATCATTTATGCTCTGAAAACTGGAGATCTAGTTCTATTATTTTTTAATGAGCATTTTACAGCCCCATTATTGAATACAGTAAGGTTTTTTAAAATCTGTGTGGAGATAAGACATGTTTTCTCTTGTCCCTGCTGGTCTCCCTTAATTCCTGTGATCATATTTATGATAAGCAATTGTAGTAGACCGTTCTGCGTGGCATGGGCCCAAGTCCCACTCGGAGATGCACAGGACCCACACCCACAGATAGGTTCTCCCGTGGGGAATCAGGCCTGTAATGTGCCTAGGACGCTATGAGTCTTGCTTTTTGCCAAAAACTCCCTCACCCTGAATTGAGGACATTCACTGCAAAGTAACTTCCTAAAATCCATGCTAAACCTCCCAAGGATGAGTGCAACTGGTTCAACTACTTTTGCCTTTTCATTTGCAAATATCCCTCTTCTGTGATGTGATTACTGGCATCCTCTCCTTTGTTTTCTGTAAAAGGTAACCACCTAAAGTGAGCCTGTGCATAGTTAATGAGGACCTTCTTGTACTGTGCCCAGTAAGACAATAAAAGCTCATTGGAGGTAGGGCTGAGGTTTTTGCTCCCCTTGAGAGGAAAGCCATGCTGTCCCTTTTCGTGCACCCAAATCAGTAGTCTGTGTGAATGTCTCATTTTCTCCATAATGACGCGGACACTGCAGACCAGAGTCTGCATCAAGCAGTCACGAAGGTTGGGGGTGGAACCAAGAGTCTGAGCTCAGAAGTTCTTTAAAACCATTCCACAGTGCCTGGTATGTCCAGGAAGTAGGGACTTTGCACAGCATCACACAAGACATCAAAAACACTCCTCAGCACAATTGGATAGAGAAAAATAGGGAAATCACAGAAAAATAAAAATTGTTTTGAAGTGCACAGAGTTCTAAAAACTTGCACACAATCTTTTTAAGCAAACTTCCCAGAGCAAGTTTATTTCCCAATGTCTCAAAAGCTAAGAACTAGTCGAATACTTATCCATCCAGGATAAACATGTTTAGCACTCTCAGTTCTGAACACTGCTGGGCTCTGTACAGATTGGTCCCTGCCTTCAGGCAATTTACCAAGTCTAAAGGGAGCAGAGAAGTCCACAAACACAACCGAGTGAGATCTACCGTGGCATCGTGCCGTGTAAATTTTGAAAATCTCCTGCAACTGAAGAACGCCAGGGCCTCTTCAAATGGCGATGTTACTAAAGAGAGTGACCTTTCAGAGAAATTCCAGTTTCAAGAGAGGGCAGTGGGGATTGGAAGTTTCATTTAAAAGAACCTATGCTCTCCCGATTGGATTAGGTAGTGAGCAGGGTGGAATACTATGTAAAGACAGCCATGCTTCCCAATTGCGGGTCTCTGAGAATGAAACGCGCCATCCATCACCTTTCTTGTCTCAGTGGGTTCTCTTCATCTGCTTATGAAAGTCACCCTCCTGGAGGCAGGGGAGTGTTCGCTTTCCACATTTTAATCAGCTAATTAATGAGAACTATAAAAGGAAATCTCAAAAGATAAAAAAAATCATCATGGCTATGAAATAATTATACTATCACTCAGCTTGATATGTTCCCATCTTTAAAATTAAGAAAATAAAAAGATAGCCTTTCCCAAATATTAAATATATGCAAACAGTTACCATATATCTCTAATACATAACACAACTTGTTAGAACACCCTTCTATAAGGGGACTTCTTATCTGATTTGTAGGCCCTACAGACACCAGAATCTTGACTATAATAATTGAGTGGAGTCCATGTGGTATATGCAATGGTAATTTGAAAATAGTTTCAAATTAGGACTTTATAAAATAGCAAATAATTAATAAAGAGTCAAATTCATACTCACCATCAGACTTATAGTTTGATGATTAAATTCACTTTGGTATAAATAAATATATGCATTATTATATACAGTTAAGTTCTCAGATGAACTGAAAATATCCCCTCACCATGCAACCAGCAAAACTACTTAGCCGTTATGGACAAGGGAATCGTGCTTTTTGTCCTGTCCTGGTGTCATCGGTCAGAATGCTGTTTAATAACAGAATCCCAGCAGCTGCAAATGTTAAAAGATATATTTCTCATCCATCCCATGTCCATCTCTGGGCAGCAGGGCTGCTGTGCTTATCGATTCATCTCCAGGAGCCCTGCTGGTGGAGCGGCAGCATCTCACACAGGATTTTCACGCCAGGGAGGAGAGACAGTGCTAGTGTGTTCGGCATCAGCAAGTAAACGCTGAGACCCCGAGAGAGATGTGTGTCTAGAAAGGTTCCCATCTTCTGATCACATTGGATGGAAGTGGAGTTGGAGGGATAGGGTGTCCTCACACCACCAAGCAATTTTGGGACAGCAGCTGGGTGTCCTAAAGTCCAACTCAGTGTTGACACTGTCTACCGAGAGGAGCATCCGATTCCACAGGTTGAGGGCTCAGTTCCACAGCACTGTCCTCCACTTCAGATGCCAGTTGCAAGCCCAGGTTGTTTCCTGCAGTTTTAACTGAAAGCTGAAAATCACAGGTTCCCGTGAGTCCTTCCTTGGGTTTAATTAACTGGATAGAGTTGCCCACAGGATGCAGGAAACCCATTTACTCACTGGATACCCAGATTATTATGAACAGGATGTACTCAGGAACATCCAGGTGGAAGAGGTGCATAGGACAAGGGTTGGGAAAAGGGTACTGAGCTTCATGCCCTCTTGGAGCATGCTGCTCTCACCAAATCTCCACGTGTCTGTGAACTCGGAAGCTCTCTGAACACCATCCTTTTTGGCTTTTATGGGGGCTTCATCATAAGCACGATTGATTATCAATTATTGGTGTTGGAACTCAACCTCTACCCTTATCCCTTCTGAGAGGTCAGGGGGTGGGACTGAAATTCCAACCCTCTGATCACATGATTGGCTCTCTTACAACCAGTGGGATATGCTTAGATGGAGTCCAAAAGTCACCTCATCCACATAAGAGAAACCTTTCGTCATTCCTAAAATTCCAAAGGTTTTAGGATCTCTGTGCCAGAAATGGGGATGAAGCCCAAAATGTGTATACACATACTTTTTATCATAAACCTCAACGTCACAGGGTCACTTCTGCTTTCCATTCATTGGACAGAGGTTATCATGTGGTCAGAGCCAACCATTAGGGACCCATGAAATGCAACGTTCCCATATGTTCAGAAGCAGGGAGAACTTGTTGGTAAATAGCAGTGAAGACCACCACACGTGAAATCTGTTCTCCTTTCCTGGTCCAATTCAGCTGCTCCCCTTTGACATATCTCACGGGTTATTGCTGCTTGTTCTTATAAATGTCAAGGATGCTCGCCGCTCTCTGCTTGTGAACTTGCCCACAGCTCCCTTCAAGTGTGGTCTCTAGCAATTGTACTGTTGAAGGATGAAGGCAACTTACCTGCCACGTGTTCTTGCCAGAGGAATGGATGCCACCTCATTGGGTAGTCATGGGTGTCTCCTTCCTTCCTTTCTCTGATCTGAGTGCCTAGTCTATGCATTCTCCCTGTGTAGTTCTGCCCACAATCTGCTGTGCAGATACCTCAGTGGGGTATCAACCTGCTTCCCTTGTGAGGAAGAACAGCAGAGCAGCCCTTGCACAGAACCCGGATACCGTGACATTTCTCTGGGTAGAAACCCAGAGTTTTCAGTTGAAGCATCTCACCCCACTGCCAGTATGCCCTCCTTAGCAAAGGAGGTAGGTGGGAGAGATGATGAAACACCGAGGTGCTTAAAAGATGTGACATCATCACTATCATAAAGAGGATCTCTAAGGAACTATTTATTTCACAAGGACTTTTAAGTCTTCCCCATGATATTTTTGTGCCGGAATTCTTTCTGTGTCCCTGAAGAGGTACCTCTAAAGGTTTGATGACAGTCTGAACTGAAGGAGATGACATACACTAGGACAGGCTGATTTATGGGAAGACAAGATTTCAACCAGCAGAGTGGACAAGTAAGTGTATGATTGAGAAAATGCACCAGATTTGCATATCACTGCAATCACTTGTATAGCATTCCACTAGAGTTCTGAAAACTTTCAAGGAAATGCAAAAAGCTTTATTTATTTTTTTAAATTTTATTGTTGTTCAGTTACAGTTGTCCCCCTTTTTCCCCCATTACTCTCCCCTCCCCTACCCACTCCCCACCTTACACATTCAATCCTCCCCGCCCTTGGCTTTGTCCATGGGTCCTTTATACATGTTCCTCGACAACCCTTCCCCTTTTCCCCATTATCTCCCTCCCCCTTCACCTCTGGGCACTGTCAGTTTGCTCCTTATTTCTATGTCTCTGGTTCTATTTTGCTTGCTTGTTTGTTTTGTTGATCAGGTTCCACATATAGGCGAGATCACATGGTATTAGTCTTTTACCTCCTGGCTTATTTCACTTAGCATAGTGCTCTCAGGTTCCATCCATGCTGTCACAAAGGGTAGGAGCTCCTTCTTTCTTTCTTCTGCGTAGTATTCCATTGTGTAAATGTACCAGTTTTTTGATCCACTCATTTACTGGTGGGCACTTAGGCTGTTTCTAGCACTTGGCTATTGTTAATAACCCTGCTATGAACACCAGGGTGCATAGATTCTTTTGAATTGGTGTTTCAGGATTCTTAAGGTACAATCCCAGCAATGAAATTGCTGGATCAAAAGGTAGTTCTACTTTTAGTTTTTTGAAGAACTAAAATGGTAATTCCATACCATTTTTTATAATGGCTGCACCAGTCTGCATTCCCACCAACGGTGCCCTTGGGCTCCCTTTTCTCCACATCCTCTCCAACACTTGTTGTTTGTTGATTTGTCTATGATGGACATTCTGACTGGTGTGAATTTACATCTTTCTGATGGCTAGTGATACTGAGCATCCTTTCATATTTCTATAGGCCCTCTGTATGTCCTCCTTGGAGAAGTGTCTGTTCAGGTCCTTTGCCCATTTTTCAATTGGATTGTTGATCTTGTGTGGAGTCATGTATATTTTGGAGATCAAGCCCTTGTCTGAGGTATCACTGACACATATATTTTCCCGTGTGGTTGGTTCCCTTTTCATTTTGCTGATGTTTCCTTTAGCTGTGCAGAAGCTTTTTAATTTCATGTATTTCCATTTGTTTATTCTTTCCTTTATATCCCTTGCAAGGATGGATTCATAATGTACCTCAAAAAATAATCCCTTTAGCAATTTCCTATGCATATGTGGATCCCTCTTTAAAGCATGTAACATGGACTATTATATTTTGAATGTACTTATCTAAGCATTACTAGGAAAAACTTTCCTTTAAATTAATGAATAAAAGGCTCTTGGGTTTCTACTGACATTTGTTTCCAGCATAGTGGCCTTTATTCTTCTCAGCTGTCATTTACAATTGCAGTATTCCCATGCCTTTGAGGGTAAGCTCTGACGATATTAGATAGAGTAAATTCAATTTATAATGCTGGAGTAGGAGGCATAACTCATATCTGCTTTATGGGCTCATTGCATTATATTAGACCTGCTCTCTACTGGGTTCCACTGCTTGGCTGAATACCATTTAACCCTGGTATATCCACATTGATATTACAGTGACTCTTTGTATAATGGAATCCTAATTGCCAAGTTCTTGATTATTATTATTTCACTAGTGACTACCATTTAATGAGCAAGGCAATGTACAAAGAAGAGAGCTAACATAACATGTATTATCTTGCCAATTTTTATAATAGCCCTCTGATGTCAATAGTTATCTGGATGTTACAGGGGAGAACAATAAGACTTAGATTTTTACATTAAGCAATTTGTTTGAAGCTACACAGCTTTTAAGTGGCAGGTCTGAGTTTCAAGCGAGTTCCACTTAACTCCAGAACCCAGGAGCATAAGGATTTCACTCCAGTATCCGAAATGCTACCTGGCAGAACCGACCAGCTATTGTGTAGACACGGATGCGTTTGTGGTAGCCACACATCAGCCTAACCTCAGGAAACCCAGGTATAAGATAAAGCTCAGTGACCCACTGTGTGGCTTATGGGCAATTCCTCTAACCTCAGCCTCAATCTCTTCACCTTTACAATGAAGCCATTGAATGGAATTATCTGTAAAGCCGCTCGTTCTTGAATCTGGGATCAACAGACCGCCCAGAGTCTGCCATTTTCTATTTATGAGATTGTGAGCAGTTTCTCTCTAAGGCAGTTTGTTCATCAGTAAAGTGGAGGTAATGCTGGCATCTATTTAGTCACATGAAATAATCCATGTAAAACATGTAACACAATGTACGCAACATACAAAGTGTCATATGTGTCAGCTTGTCAGCATCACCATCGTTATCCACACCATCATCCTCATGTTGTTATTATAAAAACCACTACTTCATTAGCACTGACATCAGTAATAAATAGCAAGGTATTCAGTGCCCATTCACAAGTGATCTGGACCTTCGCACATATGGTGACACTACCTGAAGGGACCAGAAGGTCATCAGGGAACACCCTGAAAGGCCCAAGAAGGCAAATGTCTCTTCACCAACTAACAAATGGCAGTTATGTGCCAAGCAAATCTCATTCCACATTTATTGCATCATATCATGGTGAAGGGGTTAAGAAGTAATTAAAAAAAAACGCTCTCTGGTCACAACAGAATAATGTATCAGCAAGCAAATGATCAAGACACGGTAGTTCCTTGACATTGGGTGGAGTACTTCATTTTGACCTGACCTAAAAACTGGAACTTTCCCCAAAGCACTTCAGTGTCTGGCCATTCATAAAAGAGGCAAGTGTGTGTGGTGAGGATGAAGGTGGAATGGTCCTTGTTGGCTAAAGACAATAATTTCTCAAAAAATAAATTAAAAACATTTTCCACAAATTCTCAAACTATAATTTGTAATATATACATTTTTGATCAATGTCCCCAGTTTTAACTGAAATGACTTCTTTTGGCTCTGGGAGCAAACAAATATTGTGTGTCTTCCCAAAGGAAGTATTTCCGCAGGTGGCTTACCAGGAGACCACCTTTCCAGTTTGAATGGAAAAACAGATGAAAATCCAAACACAGGATAACATTGCAATTAGTGGAGGCAGGTGTCTATGAGTTTTGTTTTGCTGAACTTTTACTCCGTGAGAGCAGAAGCAGAAATTTTTTAACTCATTCCTCTCCCCTCAAAGAGCAGAACAGTGCTTGATGCGGAGAAGTCACTGAATAACTATTTGTTGAAAGAGTACGTAAGTGGATGGCTGTGAGAAAAGTCATCACCCAACACTTTGCTTAATTTTAATCTCTGAACTTCATTTCTTCAGTTCTAAATAATTCCTGCCTTTTGGGGACAGTAAAAAGGCGATCAGAGAGGTGATGTCTGTAAGAAAGCAGGGAATAAGGGCTCGGTAAACAGTTGTCATCATGATCACGTAGCCCTGCACATTGCTGGAAACAGGCACACCACTTTGTCCCTCGGAGAGATCCGTACAAAGACCTCAAGGTCCTCTGCCAATTTTCAGAATGACAATTGTATTCATGAAGGAAGCACACTGATGCTCTTTATTCATGGGATTTGGTGCATGTCAAATCTTCACGTGACTGTGGTCAGCAGCCCCTCTTGATGTAAAACTTCCCCGTGAGCCTGTGGAGGTAGCACGGAATGGTAGAGCCTTGCTGGAAGGCAACGTGACTGTGCATAGGAAGGTCCTGTGCTTCTCCTGCTGGGGTTAGTCATAAAGAAGGAACTGCAGGTGCAGTCACGGATGTGTGCACTGGAATATCAATTACATCATCACTCCTATGTAGTCAAAACTGCTGAAATCCTCTTAACATCCAACAACATGGTAAATGCAATGGATACTTTATTATACAGCCGCTAAAACCCATAACATGGAAAATGTTCAGGATATTTTGTAAAGTTAAAAAAAATAAGATACAATATGATATCCTTACATTATCCCTATTTCATTTGTAGAGATATTAATATATGCTTAGATAAATGACCAAAATGGTTGTACAGTAGGACGATTATGAGCGATTTTTATTTACTTCACTTTTTCTGAAGCCAGTATATTTTCACAGAACAATCATTTGTTAATAGTCAGACAAAATGTCTTTAGAGCATATATTATAGAACTCATAAGGGTTTATAGAAGGTTATAGTGTCATCTTAAAGCATAGATGAGTGAGGGTCTCCTCACTTCCCCTAACTTTGGGAAAATTTAGACTGAAGAAGCCCTAATGAAAAATACATCCTGAGATGCATAAGCCTTATTTGATGTGTTGGCTTGGAAATATCATAATGTTAAAATGACACCAGGGGAAAGGACTTTATGCTGTTAAATGATTTGATGATGGTGATACTAAAGCATCCATAGGAGAATTATTTTGGTACACAGACATTTGGAGTATGTTTCAAATAAGCCTCCAAGACAGACATTGGGAACAGTTCACCAAATAAATCTGTGTTCTTCTTTCTTGGGCACATGAGACTTCTTTTGTCATTGGGGGTGGACATATTAACTGATTTCTAACTAGCAAAGTGAGAGTGAAAATGATGTGTACTACTTCAAAACCTGGCCCATAAACACCTCCCATTCCCACTTCCCAATGCCTTTTTCCTCCTTCTGGATGAGACAATCAGATTTTAGAAGGCACGTGTTGAAGATAAGCAAGCTTTCATTAACTTCTCTCCTTTAATGACTCTGAGAGAATAACCGTAAGCTAATCTGTTTACCCACCCAAGTCTGTTAGATGAGCAAGAAATAGACTACATTCTTTTTAATTTGTTATATATTGAGCGGCCTCTTTGTTACAGCAGCAAGAGCTAACCTACGTAATGCAGTCACATTGTCTATCATGTACACTTAGCTGTGCACATGGCCGGGCCAAGTTCATTCTTGATGAAGAGATGGAGATACCACTATTGTGGATAAACCATGCCATGAAAGGAATGAGGGAAAATGTTAGAGGATAGTTCATCTGTACCATTTTTAAAACCACTGGAGTCCTATAGAATTTGGTTAATTTTTTTCATACGAAGGTAGTAAAATGCATTGGTTTCCTATAAGAACTCAAACCACACTTTTTGGATTGTTATTTTTATCATCTTTTATCTTTTTTTAGTCTTTCTTCTTCAATTTGGATATAGGTCCCATGAGGGAAAGACCTTTGACTTGTTTATTGCTGATGACCCAGTTCCTACAAAAATATCTAGAATAATAAGTGCATAGGACATACTGATTGAGGATGTAAATGCATGTAATGAATGTGAGATGGATAAAGACAAGTTCACCCGGTGAGACTTAACCACCCTTGAAAATTGACCAGGAGCTTTCAATTGGCATGGAAAGGATTTTTGTCCAATATAGACATGCGATAAAACATAAAATGAATACATATGAGACAGCCAATTTCTAAATTTTATTTTACATTATAAGATATATTCATCAAATGCTTCTAGAGACCAAAGGCAGATGACAAATTAGCTGAGAGCAGATGTCTCTTCACTCCCCAACTTCACCTCTTGCTAGCATCACTTATAGCTGTGTCAGGCTTCCAGCTCTGACCTTGCACAAATTCATCACCCGATGGCAGAGAGCCATCCGTTTGCTGCTCTCTTCTTACCGTCCCAAGCAGGTGGTGCCGAGTTAAATGGCCCATAAATCATCGTTTGCATGTGTGAGAGGATCTAACTGTGAAGTGCTTATTTGCTTTTAAAATTGGTTCTGTTGCTGCCAACTAGATAGAGTCATTTAGTCAAAATTTTAGAGTAATTAGCTACGTACATGCCATCTTCTTTTCTTGAGTTATCTGTCAATTGTTCACTCCTTTATGTATTAGTCAGGATTCCCCAGAAAATCAGAACCAATAGACGTATATACGTACAGGGAGAAATTTATTTTAAGTAATTGGCTCACAGAGTTGTGCAGGATTATCCAGTCCAAAATCTGAAGGGGGACAACAGACAGGCTGGAGGCTCAAGAAAGAGTTGCACTTCAAGTTCAAAGGCAAGCTGCTTGTACAAAACAAGGAAGAGCTGATGTTGAACATCACATCCAGAGGCTACTGCTAGAGAATTCCCTCTTGCTCAGTAGAGGTAGCCTTTTGTTCTATTCAAGTCTTCAACTGATTATATTAGGCCCACCCACACTATGGAGGGCAATCTGCTTTAGTCAAAGTATACCTACTTAACTGTAAATCCAAAAGCAACCTCATAGAAACACCCAGTGTAATGCTTGACCAAACACTTGGGTATCATGGCCCAGACAAGTTGACATGAAATTAACCTTCCCAGTTTACTTGCTTGCTGTTTTGCTCATTTGTTTTTACTTTTCTTTTCTTTTTTGAGGACCAGGGTCCTTGGGGTCATTACTTCTACAGGGTTCATCTAATCCAAAACTTATGGTGACCCAAACAGTCCCAAACTCACCTTCCAGCTCTCCCAATGCATAGCTGAGTTAACAGTGCTTTACCCACAGAGCTTCCCGTTGGTTCTGCCTCTATGAATGGAGATACCCAAGCCATAGGCTTACTATAACAAGTAACTGGGAGAAATATACGCAGACAAGCTCTCTAAACACAAGTTTATATTGAAATTATTATTTAAAATTGTGTTTATAAATCGGAGGTCTTACTTTTCAAACAAATGAATGAAAAAATAGAAAATTTCTCTTGTGAATCACAGTCCAGTTATAACTGGCTTATTGAAATAAAGAAAGATAGAATTAATAAATCAACTTTATTTGTAAGTGGAAAATGTTTGTAAGGGTTAAGAGAAGATTTAAGGACCACACCAGATATTACTGAAGATCCCAGAAACAGAGTCAAATTTAAAGCTCACAGAATATGTATCCCTAAAGTTAAGGATGTGAACAGACCCCGATCCTTCTCCAGTGAATCCTGGGAGAATACCAGGTAGTTAGGAGGTCCTGTGACAACTGACCCAAGGGAGCTCAGGTAAGATGGGACTGTCCATGAGAAGCTAATGCAAAGTACCAGACAAAGCTCATCACTGTCTCACCTCAGTGCACAAGTAACACCCCACTTGTAATTTAATGTTGGACTGTTACGTGACTGTCAGTCTCCACTGTCCCAGGAGTCGGCGCTCCTCAGGTTCCTGGCCAGACTGTTCACGTAACTACAAAGAGTACAGGAAGCTTGGCCCTCACCCCCATCTGAGGTCTGCTTGTTGAGTTCTCATTTTCCTCACCAAGACAAATCCCTTTTAACATTGAAGACTTCAGTTCCTTTTGCAGGAAAATGTCCAGTGCACTCTGAGAGGGGTAGGCTTGCCCTACGGTCCCACCAGGTCAATAGTCCAACATTACTGGAGTTTCTAAGGTCAATATCCATCAGTCTTAAATAACTCCACCCATGGAACAAAGGTAGGAATTCATTACCTTCAGGCCTTGTTTCTTTTCAGACCTCAAGAAATTAAGAAAATCATGGGTCCTGTCTCATTCAAGCTCACTCATTTCAAACCAAGTTATTGTCCATGTTGGAACAAAATGTTAACACAAATTAGTAACTACTCCTGGCGGGAACTTCTTAGGCCAGGCCACCTTTGACCCAAATGGAGCACCCATGTTCTTACTGAGCTAAAGATTCTGTGGGTCAGCAAATCTCCAGAGGACACAGCACCAAGCAAAGACTATGTCAAGCATCTTGCAATATGAAAAACATGTAACTCCCTCTTACCTCTTTGATAATAAACATATGTGCTCTTACAAGCAGCAATGTGTTTTTGAATGTGTCAGACCAGCTCTGACATTTATATGCAATGATTTTTACATCTGCGATTTTTTTCTTTCCATGAGAACTAAGACAAAGACAACTTTATAGTTGTGCCTTTATTCCCTTTGTAATAATGGCTACATGGTTAACTTACTTGGTGCCACTTTACACAGTAGTCAGTTCAGTTTAAAAATGTGCGAAACATTAGTTTTATGAACACTCTGTTCATATTGCTTCTTTACCACTTTCTCCAGGAATGCCCCAGTGGTGTTGTTAACGAAGAAACCTTCAAAGAGATTTACTCACAATTCTTTCCGCAGGGAGGTAAGTACAAATGCGGACTTGTTAAAGTACTCTCCGTTAGAATTATGCTTGCAATCTTTTTTTTCCCTCCCACTTGGCGCTGTGCTGGCCTGGGGGAGGGGAACACAGTTAGCATGCAGCCCTTTCTCTCACCCTTCCCTGCTCTCTTTCTTGGTCTCTTTGGGGGACAGCGAGAGCTTCAGCCCCATCCCCACGTTCTAAGATTTTCTCAGTGGTTTTGGCTCATGAATAATTGTTCACCCTTCATTCTGTGAGAGGGAGTGATGTTGGCATTGACTGATGTGGCCATTTGGTGAGGTCACTCTCTGTGTGTGTTGGTCTTCTGTACTAATACCTCGCTGAACTACTGATGCTCACAATCTTGACTCTGCTGTCATCTTTCACAGCATGACTTTCCATCTTCAATCATTATGTAAAAGAATTCACATACAGCGTGCAAGGGCATGCAATTTTCAATATATCATAAAAGTAAGCTGCTTGCAAAGTATCGCCCAGCCACGAGTTTGCTCTTCAGTGTAACACAACAAGCACTGTCACTGTGTGCCTAGTGTGGCGGGTCTCAAACGCACAATGGTTTCTGATCATGCCGGCCTGGTCCTGGGCTTCGGAGCTTTCACAAGCTCGATCGGTTTCACCTGACTCCGATTCTTCTGACTCTCAAAATTAGGACAAATGTAATTATCCTCAATTTACAGATGTGAAATCTGGGGCTTAGAGAAATTAAATGGCTGCCTCGGGGCCACACATCCATTAAGTGGCAAATCTGGGTTAGAACCTAGATTTCTTTGGAGCGCCCCATAGTATTCTCTCTGCTGTTTCTCTGTTTTTCAGTGACTCTTTACTGTGACAACCCCCATCTGAGAGAAATGAATGCCACTCTAGATATTGCTTTATCTGCAAAGAAAACAGGATTGCAAAAATGATAATACATACATGTTAGAGATGAGTAAAGAGATGTGCTATCCACTGAAACTTTTGGTTTCTCCTTCAACCACCCATCGAGACGTCCAGCTCGAATTGGTTGCACAGCCCACTGTGTGCCCAGCTGCCTGTCAGGTGCTGGCAACGTAAAAGGAGTAAGATGTGATGCCTGCCCCAAAGCATCTGCCCCATCTGCCCCAGTCTCATGCAGCAGATGGACATTATCGAAATTGAACATAAGTGTGGGGATAGAGGTTTAAAAAACACTCTTTAGGAAGCACGAGGTAGGATGGGTAGAGCAGCTGAAGGAAAGGGAGGACATGAAAAGGAGGTCATGCAGGTAAATGGGACCTGAGCTGAGGGAGCCACCTGACTAGGCATCTCACGGGTGTCGGACCCCGCCATGCACCACTCATCACCTTCCAACAACCCTAGAAAAGATTCTCTCTTTATAACAAGTGTGCAGACTCAGGGACAGACAGGTTCATCCACTTCCCTTCTAACATCTTTTTCACTGCTGTCCACTTAAAATATCCCCCCACATCATGTCGTGTCAAATTAACTCAATACTCTCCGAATTCGTCCCTCTGCTTCGGACTTCCCTCCCCGCTTACCTACCACGGTCTGCTCTCAACACAAGCCGAGCGGTCCCGCCGGATCATGTCACGGCTCCGCTCCGACGTTCGGGCCCACGAGAACAGTAGTCACACCCCACGCAGGGACCTACACGTTGTGGTCGCAGGTCCCTGTTCCCTCCCTGCCTCCTCCTTACCCGCCCTCCCTGTGGACTCACCGAGTTCCAGCCACGCCGGCCTCCTTACCGTTCCTCCAACGTGGCTGTCCTGCTGCTGCTTCTGGCCTTTGAAATAACCGTTCCTTCCACCTGGAAGTCTCTTTCTCCAATGCCCATCGCAGTGCCTCGCCACCTTTCTTTATCCAAATGCCACCCTGCCTTACACTGCAACCTCTTAAACGTTCCCCATGCCCCTTCCCTGCTTTATGCTTTACTTTAGCACTCAAGAGCCCCTCCTACCGTATCCTATTTAACCTATTTTTTGTTATTGCTTATTGTTCTTTCCCCCACTAGAATGCATCTCCAAGGCAGTAGGGGTTTTTTGTCTGTTTTGTTCACGATGCTTCCATAGGTTGTGGCACCGTGACCGACCAGAAGCAGCACTCGCGAGACCCTTGCTGTGTAAATAGCCGAATGACGTCCACCTCGCGTGGTGGCTGTAACAATACAATAATATCTGTAACGGGCATTTTGGCAGTTTACAACACCTAAGTATGTGTTGTTTCATACGAAAATTAGATTCTCTTTCGGTTTTCAACACAGTTGGTATTAGATATTTCAATGGGTTGAAATGAGTTTGTACATGGATGGTCAAAATAGAAATTTTCATTTAAGATGGCCTCTTAAAAGAAGTTAATTGGAATTCAGTTCTGCGTGACCGATGATGATATGAATTTAGACACGTCGTGGCTGATACCTCCCGCATCCCATCTCATTACCAAAAGCCTACAGATAGGTACCACACACAAAGCCAGATCCCTTTGGGTCCAGTGTCCGCATCACTAAAGAATTTGGGATATCATTTGATTAACACATAGACTTCTAAATTATTAAAAATTGACTTTTTAAAGAAAAATCATGTTTATTATATATTTAAGTGTCTGTCAATGTATTGATAGGCAATAATATCAAAGCACCTAGCACAAAAGGACTCTTTATTTTGTGATCATTTCAAATGGAAGTTATTACATGCTATAGATTAGATACAGTTCCAAATTAAAAATTTATCTTTATTTGAGAAATAACATTTTGGCATTAAAGAATATCTACATTCCATTGCAAAGGATTCTTGTTACAAAATCCAAAGGGATTTGGAGAAAAATTACTTTTGCACTCTTAAAAATTCTTTGATTATTCATGCTAATGGAATGCATAAATCAAAAAGTACCACATATAATAAATAAAAGAAATGAAATAGTTTAAAGAACAACGACTTGCCATTAAAAAAAAATTGATATCCTGCATGCAAACTGTACCTTGCAGCACTCCTAAAAAGAGAAAAAGACCTAAGGAAGAATGTCATCTCAGTGGCAGGCAAATTCACCTGATGGCCACCCTCACACTTCTGCGAATCCATTGGTTTAGGTTGCTGATCTGAAAGCAACATGTTTATCTCCTTATGAGCAGTAACAGGGGTGGCTCCATAAATCACAATGTCTCCCCATTTCCTCCAGGAAGATGCTTTGTCTCATCTGCAGAACCTCCTGCAATTTATATTGTGTCAGGCTCTTAGTTTTCTCTCTCACTTAGCGAGATGGTTTACCAAACACAGCTTGTTAGGTGTTCTGGATGTCAGCACAGCTGGGTGGAACAGGAGCTTCTGGTCTGTCAGGGACTGAGTCTGCCTACTATAACACAAGCTAGGAGGGCGTGGTCTATCGGTGCCCTTGCCTGGGTCCTGGCAGCAGTACTTTTTCAACCTCACATACAGTGGAAGCTTGAGCATGGGTGCTCTTAGCTCACAAGCATTTTTAAAGCTCATAAAAATTGCAGTTTCCTGGGCTACTCCTGCTTTTGTTGTAAGAATTTTGCACTTACTTTGACTATACAAAGCACCCGATAAACAGCTATTGAAGAAATGGAAGAATGAGCTCCAGTGAAAACATTCTAAGTCAGCAAACATTTATTGAGCAGCCACTGTGTTCAAGCTACCTGAGGCACTTAGATAGGTTCAATGGGCATAAGTATTTTTTTTTATTTTTAAAATAGCTCCATCACTGAATATCTAGGACAATATTTGTAAGAATTTTCAGGGTGATTTATAAAGGGCTTTTATCGAACAGAAACAGCTATTTGTGTGTGTGAACCTGAACCTAGCTTGCCATAGCAACAGCGCCATGCACCGTGGACTGTGTATTCAGATGCACCAGGTTAATTCCATGCCTCGGGCTTCAGTTCAGGTAGGGAACGGGGATTTGTGGTGGGAAGGAAGAAATCCACCAGACCATTTCAATCCTCACATCTGACACATGATCATCTAATATTCTGAACTGGATGTGCATCCACAGTTTTTCAATGAACAGGCTAATTGATATCATCACGGGGGTCTGGAAATAATTGAGTTAAGGACACTGGACTAAGTCAAGAGTCCTGGGTTTGTGGACAGACGATGCCGCCACCCCGGCACGTTATCCAAGTGGTTTATTTCTCTGGGGCTCAGGGTGTTTCTCTTTGAAATGTGGAACAACATTTTTACAGCACCTATAAAATGTAGAACAAAGTATCCTTGGTTTTCTTTCTACTCTAATAATCTTTATTTTAAGAGCTGGTTCTGAGATGTCTTGATTTTATTGCTGACTCTACCATTGACTAACTAGGTCACCAGAACTCAGCCACTGGAAGTACCTGCACTTCTTTTTTTACCTTTGTTAAACGACATCCCTTCCAAGCCTAAGGGCCCGCCAATTCTGAGCCCTAACTGTAAAATTTCAACTTCACAAGTAAAATTATAAGAAATGGAGGCAATCTCGGCATATCAAGCTCAGTAACTATTTTTGTTATGTGTAAGGAAATGTGAAAAATAAGGTCATATGGGGAGAAGAAAGAGTGCTGTTATATCTTTTGAGCCCTGAACTGTGCTGAGATCTAGATCCAGGACACCAGTTGTTCATCCTTTCAGCTAATACTTACCGAGCATCTAAGGAAAGCACAGTCAGATGGAGCCAGACCACAGGTGGTTTTGTGGACAGTTTTCCTTTTCTTCACGAGTCCGCGTCTGTGCCCAAGCCAGACACTTCCAGTGCCTCGGCTCCTTCCTCTCGCCCAGTCACAACAAGTAGCACCCCTTCCCCCTTTTAAAAAGCTCTCAGGGTCTCCAGATGCCTGCCAGGAGAAGTCCAAGTGCCACCGGAAACCTCAATGCCTTGCATGGCACAGTCGATTGAGCCCAAAGTTGTATCAAATTAGAACACCCATCACTTAAACATACAACAGAGTTTACCAAGAATGGGAACCTTGTCAGGTGAAAATATATCACATCCATAAAAAAAAATTGATCACATGTCTTTAAGATAGTTGAAAGAAAAGTGCTTTGTCTGTGAAAAAAAAAAGAATACCTAATATTTACTGAACATTTAATATGTGCCTAGGACTGTCCTAGCCCTTCGCATATGGTATCTCATTTAATCTTCTCCTGATGACTCTGTGAAGTACATATTGCTATCATTTTACAGGAAACTGAGTCACAGGGGGAGAAACAACTTGTCCAAGGTTATGCAGGTAATGTTTGGTAGAGCTGAGATTCAAGTTCAGGCAGTCCACCTTCACTACATTATTAACAATTGCTCTCTGCACAGTGTACCTAGGCTGGAAAACCAGCTTAACTTCCAGGAGAACTGCCAAGGTACATTGGGAAGCATAAGAAGTCCTCCGAACCACAAAAGAGAGAACCTTGAGGGTGTGCCCCCCACGTCAATCTTTAAAGCGAGAGCAGATACATTTAAGAAGAATGGTAATTATATCTGCTCATGTTTGTACATTTAAAAAATCCCCACATTGTTTGTTCCGAGGCATCAATCATGGTGAATTCTGCTTGCTAAGGTAAAGGCATTCACCCTGATTATATAAATAGAGTAACAAGAGACCTGCTTAATGAAGCTCATTATAAACTATGCAAAATCTCTTTTTTTTCTCCCTGAAATAAGTTAAACATACCACTTGTCAGCTCATCTCTCCATAGGGCACTAAATATTTCCAGAACTCTGTGTAAGAGTACTGTCAAGAGCCAAACAACTTTGCAAATAAAAATTGGCTGCAATTCTTAGTAACTCTGCAATGGAACTTTCCGCCATTGCACTAAGTTGTTTGCATATTCGAGGATTTCTTCCGGCAGCCCACCAGTACTCAACGGACATCCACCCTGGATATAATGGTTTTACATCTTATTTAGACCCAACTGTATACTTGTTTAGGTCATTGAAAACACTGTTACTGATGCATATGTTTGCGCAATCCTTTGAATCATATTTAAAGGTAAGAGGTGAAAGAAATACCACCACTATTTTGAGAAACTGAGTGTATGATCTACCTTGTAAAATATATGGCCTTCAATATCATTAACCACTGGGGTAAAGCACTCAGGAAAAACGATCCCTAAGGAGGCATTCGTACTTGAGAGCCGGGGAAGACGTTGGCGTGACCTCTGACCTCCCTTGTTTGGGAAGGACAATTCTCTATTGCTACTATGACTTTGTTTTTTGACCACCTTCAAAAAAAGCAATTCACGAAGTAAAAGGTGAATAGGAGATTTTTTGGACAAACTAAAAACCAATTTATAAAGTTAAAGGTGAATAGATGTTTTGTTAAAAATCCCAATAAAAATAAAGATTAAAAGTTGTAAAGTAGAAATGGATTTTCAACAGAAGATGAAAGGCTACAGCCAATGAGCTAAAAGGTTACACTTTTTAATATAAAAAAAAAGGTTAAGGTAAAAGGCTGAAACCCATGAGATGAAACATTTAAAATAACCAAGTAGATTTGATCAAGGGTCAAGCATACAACCACTTATAAATGAAAACTGCACTAAGAAAAGAAAACAATAAGGAAACGTGTATACCTCTAAAATGAGAAGGTAGAAAGCTCTGAGATTAGAGACACAAAGGAGAAACAGCAGAAGAGGGTGGAAGGGAGAATTAAAGGGGGGAAGTACCTACTCGGAGGAAGTGTTGGATGTCAGAGAATGTTCCTGTCACCAGGCAGCGTCATGAGACATTGGGACAAAGAGCCTTCCCAAACCCCGTACTGTTATTCAAAGCCTTGAATCCTGCCCAGGACCCAGACAGGACAACTGGGAACCTTTAAGACCACACGATCCCCTTCCAACAAGGGACAGACACTTTCCAAGTCACTGCTGTCTCCACTTTACTGGCTATAGGCGAGCCTGGGTTTTCAGTCAGAAAAACCCCAAGTTCTGTTCCACTCTACTCCTTATTGACTGTGTGACTTGGGGCAAGTTTCTCAAACTCACTGACTCTCGGTAGCTTATCTAAATTGTAAGATTGATACATGACACTGATAATAGCAATTTCTCTGTGCCTCACTAGTAGCATTTTTATTATTTTACTTGTAGAGATAGTCCCTGCTAAACACTCAGAAGTTCCCAGATGGGTTTCCCTTAATCCCCCTATCCGTCAACGGTCCTATTATTCGTCCTGGAGGAGAGTCAGCAACTTCCCCCAAGACTCCCGTGTGTCCACAGCATTTCCAGCCAGAGAGCCACGGAGATGTCTGTCATCTGCGGCTCCTGTGTAGGTAGCTCACTGCTGTGACTTTCAAATTCCAGCCCCTTACAGAAAGGAGGTGGGCAACGGTGGGGGAAAGCGCAGTTAAAGGGGATGGAGTAAATTCTCCTGACTTGAACTTGGACTTGGACGTGCTATAGAATTCTTATGTCGGACACTGAAATGCTGACTAAACTACTCCCTTTTCAACATTTTAGACTCTACAACGTATGCACATTTTCTGTTCAATGCGTTTGACACAGACCACAATGGAGCAGTGAGTTTTGAGGTAAGTCTTTGAGTTTTTCTTTAATGTGACTTTTAATGAGTTTTCTTTAATGTGACACTGAGAGGGGTTTAATCTTTTTAGTTGGAAAATTTGAGCTTGGTTTTTAATTTTATTTATTTATTTTTTTTTTGCTTTTTGAGACTTTTATTCTTTTTCATTATTATTATGGTAAGAACACTCAACCTGAGATGTACAGCCTTAACAAATATTTAAGTGTACAATCAATTGTTATTAACTACGGGCACAATGTTATAAAGCAGATCTCTAGAGCTTACTGATCTTGCCTGACTGAAACTCTTCATGTACATTGACTAGTAACTCTCTGCTTCTCCTTCCCGCCACCCCTGGCCATCACCATTCCGCTCTTTGATTATGTGAATTTGACTATTTTAGCAATGAACTGTAGAAATGATCCCTGACCATTTAGATACTTCGTATAGGTGGAATCATGCAATATTTGTGTTTCTATGATGCCTTATTTCATTTAGCATGAGGTTGTCACGGTTCATCCATGCTGTTACACGTTGCAGAATTTCCTTTTTCTTTTCAAGGATAAATGGTATTTCATTGTATGTACACACCACCTTTTCTTTATCCATTCATCTATCCACGGGCGTTTCATTGTTCCTCCATCTTGGCTAATGTGAATAGAGCTGCAATGAAGATAAGAGGGAAATTTGAGATCCCTACTCCAATTCTTTTGGATACATTTTAAGAAGTGGGATTGCTGGATCATATGATAGTTCTGTTTATAATTTTTTGAAGAACCTCCACACTGTTTTCCATAGTGGCTGTACCATTTTGCATTCCTACCAACTGTGTGCAAATTTTCCAAATCCTCTATGTCTTCATCAACACTTGCCATGTTTCAGTGTTTTGATAATGGACACCCTGATAGGGGTCAGGTCAGGCTGTCCTATCAGGTGACATAGGATTGTGGTTTTGACTTGCATTTCACTGAGGACTGGTGATGCTGAACACTTACTTAATACACCTATTGGCCACTTATGTATCTTCTTCAGAGAAATAAATGCCTGTTCAAGTCCTCAGCCCACTTTTGAAATTGGGTCACTAGATTTTTTGTTTACTGTTGAGTTATAGGAGTTTCTTATATATTTTGGAGATGACGCCTTATCAGATATAAGGTGTATCAGTCTTTCCTCCCATTCTATAAGTTACCTTTTCACTCTGTTGTCTCCTTTGCTGAACAGGCACTTTTTCATTTGATGTAATTCAACTTTTTTGTTTTATTTTTTTGAAGATTTTATTTATTTATTTTTAGACAGAGGGGAAGGGAAGGAGAAAGAGAGGGAGAGAAACATCAATATGTGGTTGTTTCTTGCATGCCCTGTACTGGGAACCTGGCCTGTAACCCAGGCTGGTGCCCTAACTGGGAATCGAACCTACGACCCTTTGGTTTGCAGGCCAGCACTCAATCCATTGAGCCACACCAGCCAGGGCTCAAGTTGTTTATTTATTTTTTTGTTGCCTATGCTTTTGGTGTCACATCCATGAAATCATTGCTAATTCCAATGTCATGACGTTTTCCCCCATATTTACTTCCCAGAGTTTTGTGATTGCAGTTCTTAAACTGTTTTAAGTGATAATTGTGTAGAGTGTAAGGTAAGGGTCCAATTTCATTCTTTTGGGTGTGTGTATCCATTTTTCCTAACCCCATTTGTTGAACAAACTTTTCTTTCCCTTCCCCCATCGTGTATTCTTGGCACCTGTATCAAAGATCAGTTGACTATATATATTTCTGAGGTCCCTATTCTGTTCCATTGGTTACATGTTTATCTTTATGCCAGTACCATATGGTTTTGATTACTATAACTTTGTAACATATCTTAAAATCAGAAAGTATGGTATCTTAGTAAAGGCTACATGAATGGCTTTGGGCCATTACTAAATAATAATAAGGGTGACTGGAACACAAGCACTGCAGTACTGTAACAGTCGACCTGATAACGAAGACTATGACTAAGTGACCAGGGAGTGGGGAGCGTCTACAGCGTGCAGACACTGGACAAAGGATGATTTGTGTCCCAGGCAGATGGAGCAGGACCTCACGAGATTTCATCACCCTGCTCAGAATGACGTGAAATTTTTAAAAAATAAATTGTTTATTCTTGAGTTTTTCATGTAATATTTCTAGGCTGTGATTGACCATGGGTAACTGAAACCAAGGAAAGCAAAACGGTGGGTGGGGGGGTGCTACTGTAGCTGCTATTTATTCTAAGAGGCCAGAGAGTAGCTGAGAAAAGCCTGAGCTACCATTGGGGCCACTGGAGATGAAAAAAGGGGGCAGATCAAGAAACATTAAAATTGGTGGAATTCCACTTCAACACAACCTGTCATGTTGAGGGCGTGAAGTTCATGCATTCGTGGCCAGCTGCCTGGAGGAGGGGCTGTGTGAAGTCAGGATGAGAATAGAAAGGCGCACCCATCTGAATGTCCATCAGTGGCCACAGGGGCAGGGTCACGAGGGCAGCAAAGCGCCTCCTCTTGCGTGCAAGGTGCTCCTGCAGACTGAAAGCTACTAAAATGACAAATCTAGGCCAGGATCTTCAACATGCCCTCTCAGGTAACTTAACCAAGAAATATCAACAAGAAGAGAAGAGTAGAAGCTGGCGGTGGCTGAGCCAAGGTGTGGACTGAGAAGACTGCAGAGGTCAAGGCCAGGGCAGTGGGCTTTATCTCGTATGTGGCGGCAGCAGTTAGTGGGGGGCTGGGGGTCATGTGAGAGTGTCACATGTACCAGGTTGCCACTGGTGGCAGCTGACCATCACCCCATGATAATGTTGCATTAGCGTTTGCTTCATTTTACCTACAAGATTAATTCCAGTGCAGCCTTAGGGTAGCTACACTATCGAAATCGAAGTTTCCAGTTAAGTTCATGAAATCTTCTGTAGCTAATTTGCAGAGAATGAGTGAGGTGAAAACTGCTAGTGATTTCATTACTGGAAATTACTTATGTGACAGAAACGTACCATCCATTACCTATAGCACCTTGCATTTAATTTCCCATGTAAATTTAGTCTGGTGTTAATGATGCAAGGTCTGCATAACATTGTTATTTTCATATTTATGTAAAATTCTGGTAATTATGATGAATGTTGATTGTAATTTGGGAAATTAGTTATAATGGCTATATACTATAAGCATGCTGGTAAATGTCTTTTAAAGGCAAACTAATGACTAAATAAATGTTATATTAAAATCAGATTTAACAGTAAGCTATTGTAGTGATTTTTCTACATTGATTCGCTTCCTGGAAGGTCTCTAGAAAACAAAGTGATTAGCAATGAACATATTTTGAGCAGCAACAGCATCTCGAGAACTACAACAGAGATCATTCTGCCTCAAAAAACAGGAAATGGACTTTTCTGCTTCATTTGCTTAAAGCCTGAAGGGCAGACTGAATGAAACAGGAGGAGGCCCGGATCCAGAAATGGCTGAATCTGAACCCCA
This sequence comes from Trachops cirrhosus, assembly GCA_028533065.1. Lineage (NCBI taxonomy): Eukaryota > Metazoa > Chordata > Mammalia > Chiroptera > Phyllostomidae > Trachops > Trachops cirrhosus. The sequence continues at coordinate 9,756,497 of CM052538.1, read as the reverse complement.
CTCTGGTCCCAAGTGTCTGTGAGACCCCAGGCTGAGAGTGCAAACCCTCTGGACCTCAGCATTCAGGTCTGCAAACCGCCAGCAAGCAAAGCTACTTCACAGGATGATGGAAGAATGAACAGTTAATAATGTCAGTCAAAGGCTTGGATTGGCACCTGGTGGGAAATGCGTGCTGGATATTTATTAGACGTTAACCATAGCAGTTATGTCATTGGAGATTATTCTGCCCAAGCCCGTGAATAAAGACACTGGTCATCTTATTAAACAGCCATCTCATATCATTGGGCATATTCAAGAGAATGCTGAGGGACTGCTCTGTCTGCGATGCCCTGAAAGACAGGACTGCATCTGGTTATACAATAAGCATTTACTGTGTATCAGTCACTGCACTACGCGTCTACAGCTAACATTAACAATAACAATAGGTACACATTAACAATAACAATAGGTACACTCGGTAACACTAACTGACACTTCTTTTGCACTCATAATGAGGCAGGCCTTTTGCTGAGAAAATTACATATGCTAATTTAATCTCCCTAAGTACTATTATCTCCTATTCAGGAAATGAATCACAGAGGACTTAAGTCACCTGTCCAAGGCCACACAGAAAGTAGGGAAACCAAGATTCAAACTCAGGCAGTCTGGCCCCAGAATGGCGCGCGCAGCCCCTGTGCTATCTTGCCTGTGCGGTGCATACAGATCCGCAGCCAGACCTGAAGTCCACAGAGCCAGTGGGTTTTGTCATTCAGAGTCTTGCAGATTCAGAAAGGTAAAGCTGTGCCTGCACTCTCAATTTTTACCATCTCCAGCAGGGCCTGCAGCTTGCTACAGTGAAACGTGTCATATCTGTGCAGCAAAAGTATGACAAATGATAACTGTGGCAGAGACTGCTACTGATCACCAACGTCCGGGTGCTCCACTCCATGGTCACATGATGAGGCCATAATCCCCACCTAGCCTGCAGTCAGGGGGGGCCATGACTGAGTTTTCACCCAGCCCCGTGGGTGAGAGTGACCAGGTCCCCTCCCTCTATCTTTCCATCTGTGGAGCCTGTGAGGTCACGTATTTTAGTTAGTCTCACACCAAAGTGGAAGGAGCCTGGATCTCTGAACAACTGTGTAGAGGACAGCCCCTCCTCACTCAGATTTCACTGTTTGTGGGTGACAAATAAGCTTATATTGTGCTAAGCCAGTAAGATTTGCAAGTATTGATATAGCTGTTAATGTCCTCTGATTAATGCACTAGAAATAGATGATGAATATTAGATAGATAGATGATAGATAGATAGATAGATAGATAGATAGATAGATAGATAGAAAGAAAAACTAATTAGAAATATTTTAATGTTAGTTCACTTCAGGTTTTGACACCAAATAAGTTTTGGCAGCAAAATGGACTACCTCCCTCTGTCTTCACAGTAAGTGGCTTTAGTTTACAAGAAAATAGTTTTGGAGGAAGGTGGTGAATTACAGATAAAAAATGAGGGACTGCAGTACACCATCCTGCATGGTGTGGGTCCAGCGCCCAGTGGCAAACATTTACTGCAAAATAACTTCCTAAATACCATGGTAAACCTTCCAAGAACCAGTATAACCGGTTCAACCACTTTTGCCTTTTCACTTGCAAATATCCCTCTTCTGTGATGTGATTACCAGCATCCTTTCCTTTGTTTTCTGTATAAGGTAACCACCTAAAGCGAGCCTGTGCATAGTTAATGAGGACCCTCTTGTAATGTGCCCAGTAAGACAGTAAAAGCTCATTGGAGCAAGGGCCAAGGCTTTTGCTCCCCTTGAGACAGAAGCTGCTTGTCCTTTTTTCTTCTACAGGATTCGGTAGTCCGCGTGAATTTCTTTTGTTTCAGCCACAATGCTGTGGACCCACAGGAGGCGGGGACGTCCGCCATAGCAGACTTGTATTACCAGCCACCTGTTATTAATAAGGGATCCCAAACTCAGGGAGATTAAGTTGTTAACTTTGTATTTAGCTAGATATCAAGAAGGGGAGCAACAGGGAATCAGACACTGAGTTTTAATAAACTGAGGGGCATGAGCCTGCCTGCTTCACCAGGAAGCTACAGCTTTCCACACTCCAGGGGCCACCGCATTGCTCCAACCAGGGGATTAACACTCCTCCCTTCCCCTCCGGCAGTACTGAACCGGTGGGGCCACTGGGGTGATGATGGACAGAGAGGCCTGTCAGCGTGACTAGGAGATGCAAACTCATCTAAAGCCCATGAAAGCCTGGAAATGAATTGATCATTTTGAAGAAGCACCTGGTCCATCCCGAGCTAATGTAGTCTGAGAGGAACAAAGATGCTCTCTTGCTCGTTCGCTTGCTCTTGCTGGTGACCTGCACTTGTGCAGTAGACTCACGTATTTTCTCTCCATAGCCGTGTGGCCCTACTACGCACAGGGCCCACGGCATCCGGGAGGGAGCCCGAACACCGAGCACAGCAATGGACCGCAGTTGGAAGCACAAGCTACACTGGCCAGATGCTGGACTGGACTGGACTTTAACATGGCACAGTATCTCCGGACATGGACTCCATTTCTGGCCCTGATTTTCCATGGCAGGACAGACAGACAGAACCCAGGGGCGGCTTATTCCTTCCACAGGAATAAACCATCTCGCCTCCCTATAATCTCCCACGCGTGCACCCTTGGATTGTTTCCTCATGATGCCGTGGAAGACCCTAATTTCCACCAGCAGCGAAGTGACTCGTCCAAAGTCGTTCAGTTAATAAATAGCAAAACCAGGATTGAACCTTAGCTCTGCTTAAGACCCTAAAGCCTCTAGCTTTAACCAAGGCTCAGCAAACTTTTCTGTAAGGGGCCAAATAGTAAACATTTTTAACTTTGCAAGATATACAGTCTCTATCGTCTCTACTCAGTTTTGCTGTTGTAGCACAAAGCAACGACAGACAAATTGTAAGTAAACGGGCATAGCTTTGTTCCAATAAAACTCGATTTCCTAAAACTGGTGGTGGGCCAGACGAGCCCTTGGCCATCCATTTACAGCCCCCATTCTCAGCTGTCACCGTAGACTGCCCGCTAACAAGGGGAGCCCGAGCCGTGATGTTTGCTAGATGATGTCTGAAATAAACGTCTATGGTTTAATTACTGTCCCACTTTTACAATTACCATTCAGGAATCCACCCCATCTGCAAAAGTCAGAGCATAGGCTTTGAGACAGAGGCCTGGGGTCAGTCTCTGGTTCTGCCACTCACTGTATATCCCAGGGCTCAGTCACGTATGTGCTCTGAGCCTCCATCTCTGACACGGGGCAACAGTGCCTGTTCCTGACAGGTGCCTGAGGCTGACACAAAATATTACACAGAGATTGCCCAACACAGGGTTCCCCCAGATCAGTAAACCATAGTCACTATTACAGTTAAATTGCAGGCTCCTGGGGCTCTTTAACCCAAGACTTCCATAACTTTCCTAAGGAAAAAAGTCAAAATAATGAGAAATAGAGAAAAACATTTACCACAACATCATTTATAATGAAGAAAAATGTAAATTCATTAACATATCCAGCAGTAGAAACTTTGGTTAAATAAATTATAATATATTTTATGACACAGTAGTGTTTCAAACTCCAGATTGCAACCATTAGTAGATGGTGAAATAAATTTAGAGATTAATGACAAGGATCCTAAAAAAATAATGGGAGAGAAATGGAAATAGAGTCATAACTTTAGTTTCTAGTGTATAATTTTATGTGTGTATGAATCCATATAGGCTGCTATTTAAAATGTAATTCTTAGTGTGGTTTTGGATACAAAATGTTAAATGTTCAGAAGCCATTGTGAGAGTATTTTATTAGATTAAACCATATGAAATTACTATTTTTAACAAATATGGTCAAAAGTTAGCAATTTCATGTGGTTCAATTTAATATATGGTTATTGAGTGATATCACAATAAATTTTCAGTGATGTGGGGAAATGCTTATAATTCCAAGGGAAACATACAGAATTCTATGCATACATGTGACCACTGCTATGAATGTATGCTAAGCTATGCATACAAAATGGAAATGCTCAGTGTGAACAGGTGATAGGGTTACTTGTTATTGCAATTTTCTTTAGTACAGTTTTCTATATTTTTTACATATATCAAGCATTCCATGTATATATTCATTATACTTTGTATTTATGATGCTGTTTAAGAACTCATTAATTTTTAATGACCTCCAGTGAAATCAAAACAAATAACTCTCTTTTAATTTCAACAAATATGACTGTAATCACTTACCAAGACACTAAATTACCTAAATAGACAGTATTGTATATCAGTCAAGGTAAGTACATTATGTGTTCTACATGATAAAATCAAGCTTCAGATCTTAGAAAATATAGTTATTATTTTTAAGACATGGTGATACCTTTTATTAGTTCCAACAAATGCAACTTCTGGTAGTACCCAAGTTGTACCTTTCAAATATTTAATAGTAGCTCAATCACTGTGGATGGGAGGTCACACCACAGAAAATTAATAACCTTTAAAAAGTTTATGAAACTGGCCCTGGCTGGTGTAGCTTAGTGGATTAAGCGCGGGCCTGTGAACCAAGAGATCACGGTTCGATTCCCAGTCAGGGCACATGCCTGGGTTGCAGGCCAGTTCCCAGCAGGGAATGCACAGGAAGCAACCATACATTGATATTTCTCTCCCTCTCTCCTTCCCTTCCCCTCTAAAGATAAATAAATAAAATTAAAAAAA
>CM052538.1:9702942-9751273 GCA_028533065.1 Trachops cirrhosus | reverse complement strand
TCAATTCCAGTAAGATCAGTAACAGCAAATTTAAAACTGGCTATAAGAAAATAAAATGCATAAAACCACACTTTCCCCTTCAAATTATCAAAATACACTGTTAGATACGACATTGCAATCCTCTGGTCACATGCAGAAAACACGAACTAGATTTTCGAAGAGTGGTTGGCACATCCCCTCTGGTGTCCACCTTCTCTGGCCTCTGTATTTCCAAAGTCCCAAATGTCACCATTTGCACATCAAGTCCTACTTTTGCAGTGACGTAATAAACTGTCCTACTCAATGTGCCATGAGCTCCTTGAATCAAACATAACCCAGAGGTTATCATACACACTGAAGTTGTAAATCCCTTGTTAACTCAAGGAACCACCAGTTTTCTGGCCCATCAGGCTGAAAAACTTATAGATCATTGCTGTTTCCTTTTGCTTTGCTTCCTCCACTCAACCCTGTGATGTGTTCAACATGGTATGGCGAGGCAGAAAGGGTTCTGGGCTCAGATCTGGGTTTGTATCCTGTCTCTACCAATTATGAGGTGCAGGAATTCAGGCAGATTATTTAACCTCCCTAAGCTTTGATTTCCTGATCTATTAAGAGAGGTAAACCAAGCCTATTAAAGCCATGGTTGAGTCACATTATCAACCTGCTCACCAGCAATAGAGGTTCACCTCTCCCTCTTCCTTTATTTCCCTTCTCTGTTAATGAAAGGGGTCTAGTTCATAACCCATGATTTCCTGCCTGATCAGTGATTTCTAAACTTCTATCTCTACCAGTGAATCCTCCACCACACACACCCAGACCCACATACCCAACTGCCTGCTGGGATCTCCAGGCCGAGCTCCAATCCTAAGTTCCTGCAGCCTTTCCCATCTTCTCTGTTTCTCAAATGTCCTCTTCCATGGCCCTCTAATTTCTGCACTGCTTTCTTTGTATTTCTACTTGACTACTCCCTCTCTCCCTTGCAAAACACTCCAGTCATTCCTTTATTAGAGCACTTTCCATTTCACGCCTGCAATGTAGTCACAACAGCAACTGCACTGGAAGATCTTCCTGTATGGCAACACAGGTAAAGTCCTTTCATGTTTCCAAAGGAGGGTTTTTCAAATATTTGAGGACAACGACTCTCAGTTCTTTAGTTTTCTCTTCTTCAGGATAAACACTGACACTTTCTGAAGTGATTCCTCACGAGATGGTTTTAACAGATGAGGACCCTTCCCGAGGAAGACCAAGCTCCACGGAATAACAGTGAGCCTGACAATATTTCAAACATGATGTGACCCGAGTGCCTTGTAGAGGTAAACGTTAGAATGCTGCCGTACACCGAATTTTAAATGTCAATTTTTTAAATTTAATATACTGACTTAATTTCCTCATCCTGTGACCAACAGATGACTTACTTCCCAACACCGCACTTCACATTCATTCCCAAGGCCTTTTCTAGAAACATGGTCATTCGTATCTCATTAAGTTTATCAGATAATATTCTAACACAAGCTAAGGCAAGCTTTAAACACTCTGACCTAATACAGCACTTCGGTGATTATTTAACAAGTATTTAAGATTATTCCTGAACTGTTTTGAGAAGCTCTTGATGAGGAGCAATACATTAAGCTTCTATTTTTAAAAATATGCGCCTCATTTCCAACGCTGTAACTTGGGGTAACTACAATAACTATTCTAAATGTTGATGAAGACTAATAAAGTAATATATGTAAAACATTTGTGTATATGTTTGGCACATAGTAAGTCCTATATTAGTTTTAGCACTTTCTTTATAATGATACAAAGTCATTTTTTGTATCACCAATAATAGTGGGGTTAAGGTGACTAAATAGTTTCCTTCTTTCTGAAAAATCTGGTTTAGTAGCTTGGATTATGTCAATTTGAAGATCCAGTTTAAGATTAGTCTGTCTTGATTGTAAACTGTCATAGCTGACATGGTTGAAAACGGTATTATCACAAAGATGCCTACCCACAATCATAACAAGTGCCTAGTTTGCCACATCAAACCAGGACACACATTTTCAACACTACCAATTCTGCAAACATTTTTGTTGGAACAATTAAATCTGTACACTCTTTTATGTCACAAAGGTGTTCCTTTGAAGGTACTAATGTGAAGGTACTGCATTATGAATGACTTCAAAAAATTACCCGAAAGTCTTCACTTGACTTTTAAACATGTTTTTAAAAATGAGCTTCGAAAGATTTTAGTATACAGGGCAGTTTTTATGTGTAATGTACTTAATTTTCAGATAACAACAAACACCCCCCCCACACACACACACACACAATGATGCAAACATTTCAATGGCCACTTTTGAAACACCTTAAATTAGTTTCTTTCTGAAACAATTACTTTTTTCGTGTACTGGTAAAAGTATCTCCTTTTGTCTTAAAGACAAATTAAGTGCACTCTATTTTTAAAAAACATCTATCTGGTAGATTATTGTCGACAAACTTGCAGCATGAGTTGTTTGTAAAGGAAAAAATGCTTAATTTATCTTACGCTCAACCACCCTTTTGGGGGCATTTTCACTAAATAACACGGAAGGGGGTGGTGTGAAAGGGTAATATTGGAAGGAGGTGAAAAATAAAGAATTGCTTTATGTTATAAATATTCCAAGGCCACCGTTCTTTTACAAAGCAATATGAAGACTCTAAAGAGACTCTAGAATCCACAAATGCACTGAACCCAAACACCCAAACTATGTCACACTATCGGAGAGCTCCACTGAGGGATCCTCACTTTTCCCTCAGCTTTCCTTAGCTGCAGGCATCTGTGCCCAAGCTAGGAACGCACACCATTCTTTCATTGTATGGAGCAACTCGTAAATCCTTTTTCTCCATATGCACTCCCCCCACACCCAGCACCCCGCTCTGAGACCACTGCACGAAACTGCCTGCTAAATTCTCAAGGGCAGATGCCACATTATTTTCTCTTCCCTAATCCTGTTTATAAAGTTCCAAAACCGAAAATAGGCACCGCACTGAAGTTCCTTCTAATTCCAAAGCACAATGACATAGCCCAGTAACCACCTACTCAGTCCCCTTTTACTATACAGTAAATCCAACGGGCCAGTAACAAGGGTCTTAAAATTTGCTTTTCATTTTCCTAGCCTCTACTCCTCCAACACCATACATTTCTTAACTTCTAAGGCCATTTTAGGGCCAGGGTGTTGTCAAAGTTGGAAAAGAAAGAGGGCATGTAGGGGGAAAATGGAGAAAAACTGATATATTTTTTTAAGGAGGGTGGAAGAAAAGGCGGTCAGTTTAAGGCGAACGGAGGCTACTCCGAGCCAAAGTTCGACCCCGGAAAAGAAAGGGCGAGCTCTTGGCTCACAGCATCTCCAGGGTCCTTAGCAACAGAGTCCGCTAGCCCTAGCAACAGGCCCGAGCGGAAGCCGGCTAGGCCCAAAGAGTGCGGGAAGCGCCGCGGGAGCCCCGCACCCGCAGCCCACGGCTCTGGGCACCTGTCCTACCGCGCCACCCGCCCCTGCGACCCGCCCACTAGCCGCCACCCTAGATGGGGCTTTTCACCGGCGCCCGCTGGGCCAACGACGCGACTCCCGCGCCCGGTCGCCCGAGTTTGGGGAAAAGGAGGTCGCGCGCGATCCTCGGTTCTGGCGGCGCCGTGCGTGACGTCACACGCACGTTACGATCACTAAGCCAATAGCAGGGAAGCCGCAAGCCGCACACGCGCCGGCGGAAGAGGGTTGCCCTGGCAACAGGCGCCAGAGGTGAAAAGGGTACTTCCTGAGGTAGCTGCGCTGTCTGGTGACAAAAAGGCTCCTGGTGGGGGATGTTTTTGGAATGAGAGGTCCAGGGAGCAGAGGAGAGCGCCCCTCACTCCCTGCGGTGCCGCCTCTCCCCAGTCCGTGTACTTACCTCCGACAGATCTCTGGCACACTTGCAGTGCTCAGTGTTCTCCAGGTAGCTTGCCCTGGCCTAGATCATGGGAGCTGAGCACCACGAACTCCAACCTCGGAGTCTTCAGGGGAGAAAGCCAAAGTCATCGCCCTGCCCAGCTGTAGAATTTCGTTTCCTGTCATATCTTGCTCATTCATATGCTATTGCATCAACTACATAATACATCCCTATCTTAACAATGAAAAGCGTGTGCTTTAGTACTCCAGGTATTTAATAAAACAGATGTTGCAGGAAAATGTGTGTCCCCTTGTGATTCCACCAAGAGCAATTTGGGATGTCATAGTAAAAAGCCCACGCCCTTTTAGACCTGTCTACTGCATTCCTTTCTAAGGTCCTCTTTTGTTGCCAACCTTAACTGTTTGCTTAGACAAGAGCTAACTCTACAGTTGTCATTGTCTGAACACCCCAGACAGTGTAATCTCTCCCTGTCTTTGCAACTCCATTCCTGCTCCCTGAATTTGCTACCCCAGAAGCACCTTCCCTAGGCTGCTTCTAGCAAATTGTGGTAAGGACTCAGGAAATGCTCCTTGAATAAATGAAATGAGCGAATGGATTCTATAATTTCTCTAATGTCCCATGAACTTTGCAGACATATCTATCTGAACATTTAATCTTAATTATGATGTACTTACCTATCTTCTCCACGAAACTGACCCTGTGTCCATCAGTTTCCTTCGCTCAATATCTAGCACAATGCATGCTTAACATCGCTTTTTAAAAAGCAAAACAAAAGAAAAAAGATTCTATTTTTAGCAACTTTCACCTTATTATCCTCTTCTCCAGCTTTTTCAAGACTTATTATATCTCCTTCCCTCTTGGTCACTCCTAGCATTGCCAAAGTCAGACTGAGCAGCACCTAGCTTATCTTCATTTTAAAAATAAAGAAACAGGTTCATTGGCATTTTGACTTTGTGTGGATATCATGCAGTAACGCAGGGGGTACTTTCTTGGACATACGAATTTGAGAAGCCTGAGAGACATCCGGCTGAAGCTGGCCTAAATGAAGTACACAGTTCCTTTCTTCATGGCCCACTTCAGGACTAAAGGTGTAGGTAGACTCTAAGGTGTATTAGCCCTTGATGAATGCACTGTCTCTGTAGTTCCCTTAGACAATCAATAGCCCCTTGGTAACTAAAACCTTGCCACATTATTGCATTTTTAATGTATCGATACATATATAAAGTTATGAACTAGATAATACATGTGATAAAAACTCAGATTTTTTCTTACTATTTTGATACCTATTTCACTTGTGAAAATATCTTAATTATATCCACTTAGTCACCAAGCATTTTTAAATAAATATCAGAGGTATTAATGTCTTGGCCTTAATTACATTAAAGAAAATCTGTTTCTTTTTTGTACAAATTACAGACTGACTGATCATTCCCAATTATCAGGAAATGAGATGTAAGACAACTCATTTTTTTCTGCGTAATTTTCAGGACACCCTGTCAGGAAATGCTAGACATATAATCATTGAGTGTCCCAATGGAAAAATTAAATTCTAATTTTAATTATTTCCCACATGGAAAACATTAAGCCATGATGATGGTCACGCCGGTGAAAGTAAATGAGACCAACACGAAGGAGCATAGAGGGCAGTGTTGTCCAAGAGAAATAAAATGGGAGTCACGCTGGAAAATGTTCCTTTTCTAGTAGGCACGTTTTTCAAAAGTAAAAAGAAACAGGTGACATTCAGTGTAATAATATATTTTTATTTAACTGTATGTCCAAAGTACTATCAATGTGCAATAATTATAGAAATGTTAGTGTGATGTTTTACTTTCCTGTTAGTATGTTGAGCCCTTGAAATGTCGTATGTGTATTATATTTACAGCACATCTCAATCCAGATGAGCCCCGTTTCACGTCCTCAACAGCCACATGTGGCTAGTGGTGAGCACTGGAGTGTAGGAAGAGAGAGCTATGTCCTCAGATAGTTGTACAAACAGAGAACCAAGTGAATAAATGCATTGTGTTAAGTGGTTGCCGAGTATACACTATATGTAGCACATACCATTAGGTGTTGGGAGATAAAGCAAAATGTAAAGGGAAACTAATTAAATGAATTGGCTATGAATCTCTGACTATGGAATCAGCAAAAGTAGTGGCTTTATTCATGATTCATAGTTGAATTTGGCTTCTTTTACAAATTCCCTTTTAGTCTGTGAAGAAACTTGAGCTTTCTTCTCCTTGCAGGAGTTGGGGAGGGAGCGGTGAAGCTGAGAGGGGTGAGGCATCTGGTCCTCTGTTGTCATCTGCCTCTGCTGCCAGCTACTGAGATGTACTTTGACCTTTCTGGTCCTCAACTGGGTATTCTCTAGCCATGCAGATTGTTCATGCATATCTCTCATTCCAGATCCTCATTCACAGTGAATTCTAACCTCCTCTTAAGCTCTTGGGAAGTATTCTATTCTTCCCGTCTGTAGTGAGAGAAGCCCACCTGTTGAGTCACACACTGTAGAGATAATGGGAACCTGCAAGACTGTCTTCAAGTCTTTTGCCTAGATACCCCACGTGGCCATTTCTTTTGCCCCTGAGACCTGCTTGATTCAGGGGTATCTAGACCCATATTAGTTCTGAGACGTTGCCTTGGGATCAGGATCACGGGTGGGGAGGGCAGGGCACGCTGACTCTTTGCACTCGGATCTGGACCTGGACTATGAAAGATGGCATATTCTTCAAACCCTTCCAAGTAATGACTAATCCTTGAACTTGGCTTCTGAAACTTCAAAGCCAAGAATTGTTACTGTTGTCCATATTTCTTTATGATGCCACCCCCAACTCAGACCCTGTGTCAATAAACACAAAACAGTCCAGCTGCAGTCTCCAGGGAAGAAGTGCCACGGGGTAGCAGGAAATGTTACTTTTACAGAAACGGTTTTATTATATTAGTTTATAGCTTATTTCAGAATCTTTTATAGGGCTTTTTAAGCCAAAGGTGACAGTTGGAATAATAAACCATTTAAAGAGTGTTTTATTCCACTTAGTTCAAGTACAGCCTATTAAGTCGAGGGTTAGAGATAGGCAGGAAAGGAATGGGTTTCTCATATGTCTTTTAGAAAGTAGGGCATTAACCAAAATTAAAACAATTAAACAGTTCATTAAGTCCTAGGTAATGAATCCTTGTTCTGCTGATCTCGAGTTAATGATACTCTTTACAAAGTCATGGACAACAGGGCTAAACGAAACAGGAGACCTTGACTTTGTCTCTCTGTGCATTCTAACAGGTGTCCACGGTGACAATGTCAGTTTGTAATGAAAAATCTGTTCACATGACTTCATTCTCACATGAGACAGATAACATGAAAAGTTAAGAGTACTAGGTGTAGTCTTTAGCTAAGGGTTTTTGTTGTTGTTGTTTATTTGTTTTTTAAAGTTGTGTTTCCAGATGGCTTAATTTCTGATCTACGGCTTGTAGAGGGACCTTTACGTCATTCTACTCACAGCACGGCTCTCGGAGCATCGTCGTCACCACACCGCCATCATCGCCTGAGGGCGTGTTAGAAACACAGAATCGCAGTCTTCACTCCAGGTCTCCTGAATGTGACTCTGCATTTTGCCAAGACTCCTCACACGAGGAAATGTGCCTGACAGTTTAGGGAGCACTCATTTAGGCATGTGTGAGGGTGAAGCAGAAACTACGCCTTGATGATATAAAGAATAAGCATTTCTTGTGAAATTATTATAAAAATCACAGCGTCAGAATAAAGGAGAATGCAATTGTCTCTTGAGGTGTAGTAAACAATAATTGTATAGGGATTTAGTCACCAAGATTACACTAAGAGTTAGGACATATTATGACCCTGAGGGCTGTTCTGGGTTGAAGTCCTCCTCCCACAGAGTCATACATTGGAGTCCTAACCTGCATTGCCTTACAATGTGACCTTAAAAATTTGGAAATAGAGTCATTGAAGATGTAAAGTAGTTAAGTGAGGTGACTGCTAGCCTTATAAAAAGGGAAAATTTGGCCACAGGAACACATCCAAGTGAAACACGGCATGAAGGTGAAGGCGAAAGCCAAAGACCACCAGACCGCTGGCAAACCACCGGCAGCTCAGGCAGGGGCACAGGGAGATTCCCCCTCGCAGCTGTCAGCAGGAGCCGACACTGCTGATACTAGGACCTCAGTCTTCCAGCTTTCAGAATCAGGAGACACTGAAACCATGCAAACTGGGGCTCGGCCACTTGGTGCCTTTGATTCACATGACCCAACAATTAGTGTTGAAGGAAACAGGTTTTTATTTGCAGGGTTCCAACCTTGGGGGAGGGGGTACTGAGAGCACTCCTGCTCAGAGCCCTTCTCTCCCATGAGACCCAGAACTTCCCTTGCTCCCCAAAAGGCGACAAGCTAAAACCATGCCCAGAAGTTCCCCCTATCAGCCAGGGAACTTCCATCAGCCGGACATGCAAACAGATCTCCATCCTCTCTGGAATGTGCGCTTGTGAGATCAGAGTCACCATCCTCTCGCAGCAGCTTTCTTCTTCGGGATCTGGAGTGTGTTATTCTCAGTCTCCATGTTTCAGTTCAGAAAAACATGTGTCATGTTGCACTGTCCCAGAGGCAAGAGGGTGACTTCTCCATTGTCTTTCAGGAAAGCAGAAGTCTGCAGCTCAGCATTCCGGGTCACAGGTCAGCTCCAAGCATCTCTCAAGAGTCTGGGCAGCCAGGCAGGTCCCTTCAGCTCCATCAGCTCTGTCACCATCTTCTGCAGGCAGACCTCCAGGCAGGCAGACCTTGTGGCAGACTGACCTTCAGACCTGCTCCAGTTTTAACTGAACGGCTAAGAAGGTCCTGTGTGACCGACCTAATATTTGGCTCTTCGTGTGGTGCGTTAGTGTCTGCCATTTTTGTCAGCTCCCCAGTGTCTTTGATCCTCTTTTGACTGCCATCTTTAGTCAGGGCAAGAGGTCCCAGTGACACACAGCACAGGCATCAGGAAGGGCATCTGCTCTCCTGGAGCTTATACAAGCCCTGTATGACCTTCCCTTCTGGCTATGTCACCAATCACTGCACTTTCTCACAATCACCTACACAATTTATGTGGGTAGCAGCCTTCTTCCCTTCCTGAAGGGAATCTGCCTTTGTTATGTAATGTCCCTTAAAGCTGTACTCTTCACTCTGTGGGCATTCCCCACTCTGCCCCCCTCCTGCATCCCTGCAGGATTTCGGGTGACTGGGACAGTGGGGCTCTCCCTCCTCAGGGGACCCATGCTCTGCACCCTGTTACAACAACACATTTCTATTGCTTAAGCCTCCCAGGTTGTTATGGCAGCCCCTCCCAGCTAATCTAAGAGACCTGAATCAGAGCCCGCTGATTCATCCCATAATATGTGCTGTGATTGTCTTCTGTTGAAAAGCTATATTAAACCTAGAAACAAAATATTTCTTTGGTGAAAAACAAATCAATTTGTTGACAAGTATGCCAATCTTTGAACACAGGAACTTAAGTAGGCTTCAGTGCCATCTGAGAGTCACACAATTCCTGAAACACACTTATATTGACAACATTTTAGAATTACATGTGCATAATTAACCCAGGAGGAATTGAGAGTCTCTTTTTGTTTTGTTAATTCTTTTTATACTGTGGGATTTATAAAAAGGGCAGCTCTCACCATAGTATTGAGCTAATTAGAAATCTGGAGTTGCTAATTTTTCTAGCGTTCTTTCTCATTAACTTAAGGGAGCAAATATTTGGTGTTTCCCAGAGCAGCCCAGAAACCCTCAAAATAGTTTAAGTACAAAAGACATACTGAGAGTTTCCTTGTGAATCTGGGGCCTGCATTTGGCAAAGGAAATGTTGAAAAAAAAACTGTCAAAAAGTAACAAGAAGCAAATAAAATTTATAAGAATATAAATAGAAAAACTATATGTTTGGATCAGAGTGATAACATTTAAAATTAATACAGCAACAAATAATAATGACTAAGAGCTCTACATTTTTCAGAAGTTATTCTGTTACTGAAATAAATGACAGATCATGAAAAAAATTGTGCCAAAGATAACAGGATCTTGAGTGAAAATTTTATGATATAAAAACGTTAGTAGGCACAGACTAATTTTTACTGATTCTTCCTAAAAGCAGACCATATAGTTGAAAGACACATTTCACTCCACAGTAAATGATTGTTCGATGAACTAATTAATAGTTTCATTGGAAAAGAAAACAAAAGCATTGCTTACTTAGCTGTGAGGTTATTTCTTGAATCTGTTTTAGCTTGAAGGGCTAAAAATGGCCCTGTTTGATTGGTTGGTTGGAACAAGGACAACAGGCGGGCTGTAGTAAATGCTGTTGAGTTGCCAGAGCAGCCTTTTTACACTGTCCGGAGAGGTAGCCAAAAACTTAGGGACACTGGCATAATAGAGTGGATTCATCACGTGAGATCTACTCAGCCAACCTGGGAGGGTGGTGGAAGGCGTTAGGCCCAATGGAATGTGCTTTCTGCCGTGACTGGGAGGAACAGACGTGTGAGAGAAGCCCCAGCGTCCTCGAAGAGCTGTGTGGTCAGTCTTTGTATGTCAGAAATTACAGTGGAAACTGCCACCACCAAACTTGGAGCCCTGCACACAGTGGGGATAATTGGATATCGGGGTGGCAGGGGCCACGGGGCCACACTTAATCACCAGAGACAAGGTGGATGTGGTTAGCAAATTGGACAGTGGAGTCAAAGTAATAATCAGAATAGTCTGGCTCACAGCAACCGGTGGGAGTGACTGGCTACTGACCGTAATGTCTCTAGCAGAGAAAGAGATGGGCCACGCACTAAACTTTTTCCCGGTGCTTTTAAGTGAAGGAGTGGGTAGGGTAAGTGAACACAAGTCGAATCTGAATCACCGATACCAAGAGAGTCCCAGCTCCTCCATCAATTCCCAGACCTGAGTCAATTTGCAGACCCAGATTGCCTTGAATGAAAGGAAACGTGAGTTCTCTTGAGGACGGATCCCACCACATCCCCCCAAATCTAAACTGTCGACCGTTCTCCAAGTCATTCCTCAAAGAGGCCTATGACCTTTATCAGGGTGACTATGTATTGTGAAAAATAAAAAGTAGTACTTTATGAAGACTCCTGGATGCTGGCTCTGACCTGACACTGATTCCAGAAGAGCCATCTGTCACTGGGTCCACCAGTCAGAGGGGAGGGGCTTTTGGAGGTCAGGTGGACAATGTTCTCTTACTCAGATTTGTCCCACTGTGACCCCAGGAGAACCCAAACTCATCACTGGTTATTTCTCTAGTCCTGGAATTTATCCTTGGAATAGACACACTCAGCAACTGGCAGGCTTTCCACGTTGGTTTCCTGACCTGTGGGGTGGGGGTTCCTGTAGTAAACAAAGGTCAAGTGGAAGCCAGTAGAACTGCCTTTCCCTAGGAAAACAGTAAATCAAAGCGATTCCACATTCTTGGAGGAATATCAGAGATGAATGTCACCTTCGAAGACTTACCTTACGTAGGGATGACTCCAACCACAATCTCACTCAGTTCGCCTATTTGGCCTGTGCAGAAAACAGATGGATCTTCCCAAATGACTGTCACATACTGAACAGGTGGTGACTCCTACTGAAGCTCCCGCAAGGCCAGCAATGCAAGCTCACTTTCCTCCGTCAGGGGTGTGTCCGATCTGCAGCCCGGTATCCTGATTCAGTCTGTAAGATCTCTAACCGCCGTTCCCCACCACAAGGCATCGCACTGGTCCGTTACATTGGCAATACTGTGCTAATGGGAGCTAATGAACACAACATAGCCGCTGCTCTAGACTTGTTGATAGGACATTTGTTTGTCAGAGTGGAGGAAACAAATCTATCCAAATTTTGGGAACCTCAACCTCCAGGAAATTTCTAGGGGCTCAGTGGTCCGGAGGGTATCTAGATAATGCTTCTAAAGTAAAGGGTAAGTGGTTGCATCTGACCCCTCCCACAACCAATAAAAATGGCAGAGTGCCTGGTGTCTTTAGACTTCAGAGGCAATGCATTTGTCATTTAAATGTGTTTACTGAGTGAGCCAAAAATCCCCCAGTTTTGAGTGGGGCCCAGAGCAGGAGAAGGCTCTGCACAGGTCCAGGCTACCCTGCAAGCCCTCCTGCCTCTTTGGCCCCCGGACCCAGCAGATCCAAGGTTGCTCAAGTGCCACCAACAAATAGAGAGGCTGCAACCATTTCATGGAGGTGGGTGATAAGCAGATTTTAAAACTTTTCTCAAATTTTTCCATAGCCTTCATTTTCTCCTCTGCTCATTTAGCCCGATGTGAGGGTTTATTTTATGTGTTGACTTGGCTTGGCCACCATGTCTAGATATGTGGCCAAACAGTGTTCTGAACGTCCTGTAAGGGAGTTTTTGAGTGAGGTTAATATTTACATCGTGCTCTTTGCATAAAGCAGACTGCTCTCCGTAATGTGGGTAGGCTTCATCCAATCAGCTGAAGGTCCAAGTAGAATAGAAGAATGGCCTCTCCTGAGCAAGAGGCAAGTCTGCAGTGGACAGCCTTTGGACTTGAACCGTAGTATCAGCTCTCTCCGGGGTCTCCAGCCTCCTGGTCCATTTTGCAAAACTCACACTTAATAGCTTCCATAGTTGCATCAGTTGGTTCCTTAAAATAAGTATTCATATATATTAACACATTCTATTGTTTATGTTTCTCTGGAAAAGAATACCCCCAATTTCTCCATGCTGTGGAGCAAACTCCAGTTGTCCAACTGAGTAGCCCTGAAAAGCAATATCAGAGCTCTATTAAAAAGGTTAATCTGTGTTCCCAATTTCTAAATCTCAGCCCAGAATCTCTAGAATGCTTGTTCTGTGTTGGGAGGCCCTGGCTGAGTTTGGTTTCTGGCTCCCACATTGATTTAAAGAAAGAGGTCAGTGCTGGCTGGCATTAAGTTGACTAGGTCGAAAGAGCAGAGTGACGGTAAATGACCAAGTTAGCTGCATCAGTGGTGCCTATGTAGTTTCTAATTCACATCAAATACATTAGGATAAAGTGTTCTTGATTAGCCCTCTTCCTGGGAAAGATGACCAGGTAACGGTCCGTTCTCGCTTTCACTGTTTGCTGCACACGGATCATCTGACTTGACTTAGCATTGTTGCCAGGACTCGTGGCACTAAAATAAATTTTACTTAGTGTATTTATTTTATATTAGTATTTTTATTCAATTTTTTTAAAGAAAACAACATACTTCAAAATGATAAAATACCAACAGCTCTTATTTATTTCCCCAGTATGGAAGAGGGGACTTAAGATAACAATTTGGTGATTGCAGGGAGAGGGCCATAAAGGAGATAAAATGGTAACATACAAAATACAATAAAAAATAAAATTAAGCACAAAAATAGCTACTTTATTTTTTTAAAAAAGAGGGAAATATCCAAAAACATAAGTCAAAATTTAAGTTTGGGCCACTAGGTGGCGCCAAGTAACTATCTCTTGTTTTGCTTCTCTGCTAACTATTTCTCTTGTCAGCCGGGCAATTGAAGAGAGGAAAAATATAAAAGCTATTTACTGGTGATGTTGAACAAGACAGAGGTTTTATTAATAGAGAATCGAACACATTTTGTAATTCAATTGCTAGCCAAATTATTTTCTTTATTGTCATGTACCTGTACAGTTAAAAGCAGAAAATAGGATCAGCATTGAAACATGTGCAGAAAACACGGCCAGGCGAAATGCAATCAGCATTGACTGGGAATGTTCACCTCGGTCAAATAATAAGTGGAGGGGAATGACTATAACGTGCTGCATCTGCTGAGCGGCTTTGAAAAATTGTTTCTGACCACATACAGCAGGCCCTTTGCATTTTCGTGATTATTGCACCCAAGGACACTCGTAGGGCTTGCAAAGGTCAAGAGAAACTCTCTCTGCTGGAGAGTTTTACCTCACAGTAAAGGAAAAAAGGTCTCTATAAGAAAATTTGCTCGGGGGCCCAGATTTAAATTTTATCACGGGCTGTCCCTTTGGGTCACGGTTAGCATAGACCTGTCTAACCTGCATCCAGCATTCAGTGTGGTCTCTAACGGCCCTTCCCTGACAGCCTCATTGCAAGGTAGAGCTCTGATTAGGAACCATGGGAGACATGAATAATATCATGCTATAATTTTTTAAAACCGCTTCAGAGGCAAAATTCGGAATTCCAAATGCATCGGGATCTTTGATAAGAGGGGAAATCTTGGGAATATCAATAATGAAGCGATCCAAAGAGCCCTGTAGGCACTCCTCTCTAAAAATCAAGGGGAGGAAATATAAAAAACCATAAATGTTGAGCAAGGTATTCATGGGTCTTAAAAATGTGTTTAAGAAACAGGGGAAGGATGTATTCACGTTCAGTAGAGTGCTCCTCCGGAGGAAAAGAGATGAGGTAATTGGTTAAATTCAACAGCCTTGGAGGTAATTTTGAAGACAGTTAAGCAAGGTCACTGTTAACAATCAAACCTGGCTTATTAGCCCGCGCCCAGGCGGCGTTGAACCGCTCGGCCTGCTCCCTGCTTCGCTTCCTTTCATTGGTGGAGTCCATGCTCATGTTATCTAAGGAGCCAAACTTTCAAAACCTGCTGGGGGACCATAACCCCCAGCCCCGCGCCCCATCCTATCCTGACCTATGACTGCGCTTCTGTGAGGCTGCTCTCTCCCCAGAGTGACGAGCGCATGCGCCCTTGGTGGTAACAATGGAAGAAATGAATGCACGCACTTTGGATGCTGTTTTGCAGATGCCAAGTCTCTCTCCAGGTAGTAATTAGGAAAGAGTTTTACAGAACATTTAGCAATGGTGCCCTGGGAGTTTAAAAGAGTTCACTTCTCTCCTTAGACAATGACTACCAAAGGGTTACTTTGGAGAAGAAAACTGTTTTTTGAAGATCTGAAGCGAGAGACTGAACGGAGGTGGGGGCCGATGTGCATTGTTAAAATCTGTGAAAACCGAAAAGAATAGGATTCCAGAGACCTCCATAAATCAAAGAAAAGACCTTTTAAAAATAGTGATATGAGGCAGATGGCACACACAGAAATCAATATTCTGAGTCCTTTGGGGCCGGGGTTTAATTCTTTCAGGCCCCGTGCAGCATCTGATGCAGAGATTTGCACTTAGTGGGTGTCTGGTTAATATATTTGAGTCAGATTGAACAATGTACAAGTACACACACACACACACACATACACACACACCCCTCCCCCCCACAGGGCTGGTAATCAGTAGGATACAGCTGAGAAAGTTACCAAGGCTAAAATTGTATCAGGTGTAAACAAGTAATATCTCACCCTGGTTGCTTAATTTCCAGGGCATTTGTGTTCAATTTTAAACTTAACACCATAAAACTTGGTTTTGAGGTTCAGTAAAATATTGCAGAAAATAACATTATGCTAATGGAATCATGTCATTAGTCATTCATTCATTGATGTAATAAACACTTTGTGATAAGATAGGTTAACAGTCGGCCTTTGCGCTAAAGGGGTTTGTGATATGGCGCATGATTCTTCCAAAGCACAGCCTCGTGCAGAGAAAAATAACCAAGACCTTCTCTGAAGCAGGGTGGAGTAGGCTCCAAGGACCTCCTGCTTCTGAGACTCCATCTCTCAGCTTCAACCTCCCTTCCACACTGTCCTTTGCCGTGTCCGCTGGGTGTCTGCAGACCACATTTCCCGTACGCCAGGTGGCTCCCTACTAAACTCCCCCAACAGGGGGCGATAAAGGAAGACCGGAAGGCAGTGGCAGCGGGGAGGAGACTTGCCCATTTTTGTTGGCTTGCGGTTCCTGACGGTGTCAGGCCAGCTCAGCAGCCTGTTTCAATGAACGCACTTGTGCATGCTTCCAGAAGCAGTCTTAACATGTCCCTGCGAGATACTATTCCCCGTTGACCAGTCATCCCCAACTAGCCCCCGACTTAATCCCAGCCCCCTCGGGCCCAACAGCCGCCAGCAAGGCCACCTCCGCGGTGGTCTGGATCCTACCCCAGGGACAGCTTGTCTAAGTTTCCAGGTTCCAGCCACCCCATCCTGCTCCGTGTGTTCCCCAGCCCTCGGGTCAGCCAGCTTCCTGTACTTACTCTCTCCGTGTGACCTCAGTGTCCCCTCTCCCTTTTGCAGGCTTTGCCGTCCTCCAACGCCTGTCAACCCACCCTTTACTTGAGGTTTTCCGTTTTCCTAACCAGACCCTGACTGACATCCTCCCCATCACTCCTTCTCCTACACTGCCTCTCATCACTGCGTTCGTTAACACCTGATACATGAGCTGTCGTCTTGTTCATTGTCCCCCAACTTCCTTTGAAGATAAACCTTTTCAGGGGACAGAACTGGTGTTTGCTTCCCTCCTGAATTCTCAGCTCTGGGAATACTTGCTTCTACTTAGTATGGCTTCAATGCACACTCATATTTGTTGGGTGAACAAACAAATGAATGAATGAATGAATGAATTAGATAGGTCTATTACCAGTCTACTGCTCTCGTCCTTCTATCCCCCACTACCGTACCCCATGCCCATCCTTGTCACTCCATTACCTTCCCTAGAGTAAGCTTAGCTTTTACTGTCATCTCCTATGTTAGTTGGGACAGGGATATTGGATAGTTTAGGTCACTGTCCCTCCAGGAGACATTTGACAATGTTTGGAGACCTTTTAGGTAATCAGGACTGGGAGGTAGAGGGCCTCCTAAGTGGCACTTAATAGGTAGAGGCCAGGGATGCTGCTAAACATTAAATGAACTGCAGGACAGCCCCACAAAACAAAAAAAAAATTATTTGGTCCAAAATGTCACTAGTGCTCCTATTTAGAAACCCTGGTTTAGACATTAACCTGTTTAGAAGGAAGGGACTCGTCAAATTGTATTTTCAGGCACCTTTCGGTCTCATAAATTTATTTCTTTGTTTACACAAGGCCAAGCATCCTCAATGAAAAAAGATACAACTCACTTGATCATGGCCAAAGACCCAGATGTTTTTTAAAAAATGACATTTGGAATCCTGTAGACAGAATATCCAGATGAGTGGCTAAATATTTGGCTGTTTGGCAGGACTCTTTCTAGAGTTATGTAGACAGATCCTGTGATTAAAAGCAGGGTAGTGACAGACTGGCTGGAGGGCCCAGGTGGGGGCGGGGGTGGGGGCGGGGCGGCAGGTTGTTTATGAAGGCGCATAAGAAATGTTTAAAAGAACAGAGTGTCTTCTTTTTATCAATTCAAATCCCATAATAACAATTATAAGAGCCAGCTGTTTCCTCCCCCCCAATAATCCAGAGAATAGCCATTAACTAGAGATACAGAGTTTAAAAATGACATAAATCACTTGGGTATTTGCATTTTGAAGGTCATTTTTGGATGAACCAGGTGGTTTCCTCCTAGACTTCAATTATCAAAATCTATTTTCTTAAAAAAAATATTGACCCACTTGGGTAATTGCTATTCTGATGAACTCCAACTCTACGCTTCTTCCTCTACTCCCACACTTCCTTGAACAAGTTCACTCTATCATGTTAGCTACCCAAATATCCAAGAGGTACATTTCTCTTCTTTGCGTACGGCAGCAATCCCACTCAGTACATCGAATGGAATGCAAAGCGCCGTACGACTGTCATAAATTTTTCCAGCACAATTCCCAGAGTCGTGACTTAGTGTCATCCTCTTCCCAAACCACACGTACTAACTTTTTAGTACATGCATTGGAAGCATCGTCCTTATTTATCACCCTTTAACTTGTAACCTCATGAATCAGATAATTACAGGTGGTCATTACAAGGACATATAGCTGGGTTTACATGCCTGCTGCTAAAACGCAGTTGTTCAAAGGCGTTAAAGATAACGCAGTTGTTCAAAGGCGTTAAAGATAACGCACTCCAGAGAGTACCTGCGAGGTCTGCCAGAGCAACTAGAAATGTCCAGTTAAATTTCAATATCAAATGAACAACACTTTTTCTTTTTTTAGTGTTAGACAACAAATAAACATTTGTTATCTCTTTGAATTTTATTTTTCAATTCAGGTTTACATTCAGTATTATTTTATATTAGTTTCAGGTGTACAGCATAGTGGTCAGACAGTTATATGGCTTACGAAGTGATCCCCCAAAATTCCAGCACCCACCTTGCACCAGACATAGTGATTACGATATTATTGACCATGTTCTCTATGCTGTGCTTTACATCGCCGTAACTTATTTTCTAACATAAGTATGTCCCATGTCATATGTGGGACACAATTGTACTCAAATTTTTTGTGGTTTATCTGAAATTCAAGTTTAACTGGGTGTCTTATATTTTTTATTTGCTAAATCCAATGATCCTGGGGCCTGTCTGCCAAAGGCCTACTACATTTTTGTAAGTTCTTGTAACACAGCCTTGATTTAAAGTGATATTAATAAGAACACTTTCTTTTTATGTGATGCGTTGGGTCTCCTCTCTTAAAGGAAGAGTGGCTTGCACAGCGATGAAAATCCCAGCAATGTCTACATCCCTGCAAACGGGCTCTGTGACGGGAGCCTTTGCAAAGCACGGAGCTGCCGCCTCCTCCACGCTCCAGCGAAACTGCACCTCAGCCCCTCTCCCTCCGTTATCGCAGCTCCGTGGGGAAAGCCCAATGCTCCCCCTTTCTGGTGACGATCAGTGGACGTGGCAGGTGAAGAAAATAACTCCTGAGCCATGTCACATGTGGTCATCGAACCAGACATGGGCTCAGCTGATCTGATTACCTGAGTTTTCTCTTGATTAATTCTGAATGACACAGAGAAATCAATCATGAGGACAGACAAAATAATCATCAAGTCAGTTGATTCAGTTCTGCAAACTTGACCTTAACCTCCTCCTCTCAACCTAGGCTCATTTCAGAGATCTCAACAGATATGAGAAAAAAATTAAACTTGGGGAGATACTGATGTTTTTCTCAAAATCTGTTCCCTAAAAAGCCAAATTTTAACTAATTCCATTAAATGCAATTTACTAACTTTAGGAATTCTTTTGCTTTTGCTTTTCCTTTCTTCTGCCCCAAATGAGAACACATTATAACATTTTAATACTATAAGACATCTACTCTGATGAATAACATACATCAAATAATTTAGCCCCAACTTCACAATTCAAAATAGTTAAACAAAATTTCTTCTAACAATATATTGGTATTTTGATATGTCATCAAAAAATAAAGTTCAATATTTTGCCTGCCTATATTTCCAGACATGATCACAGAAGTTCCTTCTCTCATAGGTGAAAATTATGTCTGCTTTTCCTAAAATAGTTGTAATATCATCTCACTTTAAAATTCCAAAGATCAGATTCCTAAATAACACTTATTCATTAAGTCAATACATTGTGGTTGAAAGCATGCTATGTAAAAAATAGTTATGGCTGTGAGGTTTAGATACTAAAATGAGGGCTAGAAAAGGAGGAAGCAAAGTTTCAGAGTGAGCACCAAATGCATCAAAGGCTACAGTGGGGATGTTTTAAAAGTAGAGCCAGTAGGAAGATTTGAATAATTCTGTGTATCTAAGAAGTGAAAGAAGTCTCCTGGGAGTACTGTATGATTTGAAGAACAAATATGACTTTGTCACGTAAACCAAGAGAGCAAGGATGAACCCATCACACAAAAAAGTCAAAAGCAGAATAGCTTCCTGGAACAGCATGCATGTCATGGATTCAGGACTTGAAATGGTGCACTTGGAAACTCCAGGCATTTTGGGGAATTTGAACAGCAAGCATGAGGTGAAATGTAGGAATGAGGCTACAGAAGGGAGAGGGGGACCGATACTCTGATGTAATGATGGGTCACCTAAGAAAATCTAGGGGCAGCAGCTGAGACCTCGCAGGGGGCAGATTGGCTCATGGGAGCTCAAGGGATGGCAGTCAGGTGTTGTTCAAATGCAAAGAGAACTAGAAGCATCTACAGAGAGGCATCAGCAATTTTGAAAGACAGGGGAAGCTTGCTTGGTGATTCACAGAAGCAATTCATTCATTTGTCAAACCTTTAATATGGAGCTGCTATGTGAGCACCCCACAGGGTATTCAAAGTGGGAAACAATTAAAACATGTGTCTCCTTTTATTACTTTCCTATTGCTGCTTCAACAAATTGCCACGCATGGTGAGTTAACATTAATTTATTACCTCACCGCCCTGGAGGTCTGTGGTCCAAGTGTGTCTCACTGGGTGAAAATCGAGGTGTTGGCAGAGAAAAGTCCACTCTCTCACCATTTTCAGCTTTGAGGAGCTCTCTGTTCTCCTTGGCTTGTAGCCTCCCTGTCCTCAAAGCCAGCAAAATGGCCAGTCGGATCTTTCTCACATCATATTATATCACTCTAAAGAGACAATCCACCTGCCTCTTTCACTTTTAAGGACCCTGGATTACACTGGTCCCCCTGAACAGTCCAGGACACTCTTCCCATCTCGAGGTCAGGTGATGAACACACTCAATTCCATCTGCAACCTGAGGTCACCTTGGCATGTGGTATGACACAATCACAGGTCCTGGAGATTAGGACCTGGACGTCTTTGAGGGGGGATACGCTTCTGCCTACCACATGCGTTTTAGAAGTTTATGGTCTAGCACCAAGAAACTCTGGTAGGATGCACCACTCACAGAAGTCACATGAATCTTATAAGACAGACTTCATTTGAGGAAAATACCTGTTCCATCAAGGACAGGCCAGAATGGAAGGCCCAATATACTCATCAGACGAGGTCAAAGCTGAGCCTTGTTACCTTGCCTAGTTGCTAGAATAGAGAAGCAGAATTTTTGTGTTATTTAGGTTCTCCCCTGCCAGAGCTGGAGTATCCTGAGAAAACTAGAGGGGGAAGATTCCCTATTACATAGAGTAAGAATAAAAGGCCAAGCAAGTGTGATGGTCTTTTCCAGGTGGGATACACAGTGAACTCTCAGTGGACAAAGTTTTCCGGTTGCTTGGCTGTCTAGCTGTGGTGGCTGAGTTGTTTATCTTTAAGAAAACATACCTATATCATTTTCCTTGACAACTACAATATAATCTGTCTGCGAGTTGTTCATCATTTAAGAAAGGGTGAAAAAAAGTGCTCTCCCAGTAAGTGTTCGAATCTGTGAGCCGAAATGATGATAACATCATGAGAGGCATCATAATTTATCTGGAGCATGTAAATCACCCAGGGCCCCCCTCCGAGGATGCTCGCCAGAATGATGGATAGCTCTGTGAGCTGGGGGAGCAACCCAAGGAATTTACCAGCCAGCCTTTGATGGGAGCGCTGCCTCCCAGTCTCTCCTGGTTGGGAACAGGCAATGATTTAACAGATTTGAAAATTCAGTCTTTTAACCACTTGTTAAAACATTCAGTTTAAGACTTTACTCACGAACGGTACAGTCTGGAAAGAGTTGGACAATTATCCCAGGACACTGATCAAAATAGAAACTGGTATGAGTAGTGCTGACCTGCCAAATGTGGTTTTTTTTTCCCCACCTGATTTGCTATGTGTCAGCTTGCTGTCACTTTGCCAGTGTAACTAGTCTTACAAGCAAATCATCCTGCATTTTCCAAGACAATAGGTCTGTCGTGTGTCTACATACCCTTGCTGATAACAGTATATGACATTTTTGCTGTATTACTTTATGTAGGTTTGGATGATATCATTCTTTTTAGTTTTAGCAATTATTATGGGGTGAATGTTTGTGTCCCCTGAAAATTCCTGTGCTGAAGCCTAGACCTCAATGCGATGGTGTTTGGAGATGAGCCCTTGGGAGGATTGAATGAGGTCGTGAGGATGGGGCCCTCGTGCTGGGATTAGTGCCCTTACAAGAAGAGGAGGACAGACCTCGCTGTCTCTCTCCCCAGAGTGAAAATCTTAATCTGTGCTAACCTAACTGGATTAGTTTCTTGGGGTTCCCCTAACAAACTTTCACAGACTGGTGGCTTAAAACAAGAGAAATTTATTGACATGGTTCCGGAGGGTAGGATTCAAATGTCAGCAGACCATGCTCACTAGGAAGGCTCCAGGGAAGAATTTCCTCGCCCCTTCCTGGATTTGAGCGAGTCCCTGCAGTCCTCGGCCTTCTTTGCCTTGTTGCCCCAGCACTCAGTTGCTGCCTTAATCTTTACATGGCCTGTTTCCCCGTGTCTCTCTGTGTGTCCTCTCTTCTTTGTATAAGGACACCACTCATTAGATTAAGATTTCACCCCAGTCCAGTATGACCTCATCATAATTAATTCAGTCTGCAAAGACTCTATTTCCAAATAAGGTCACATTCTGAGGTTCAGGTACACATGAATTTGCGGGGAGGGGATGCTATTCAGTGCACTGCACTGATCTTTTTCTCTCATCATCCTCCAGTTCCTGATCTGAGCATCCTTCTTTCTTGACAGGACTCTCTCTTGTTGATCTTCCTCATTCACCATGCACATTTCTCCTTCTACCTTTTAATAACATGGTGCCCCCTGCCTTCCCAAGGTCTTTGCTCTGTAACACCTTGTGTTTAAATTTCTCCTGTATATAAGGACACCATTCATCTTAGATTCAAGCCTACCCTAATGAGCTCATGTCAACCTAACTACCTCTTTAAAGAATCTTTCCCCAAATACAGTCACATTCTGAGATACTGGGGGTTAGGACTTAGATGCGTGAATTCTGGGGGAACTCAGTTCAGCCCATCACAGGGTGACTGCAAGGGTAGGGATACTAGACCCAGACAAACATGGGTTCAAATCTCAGCTCCAGCCATGTGATCAGAGGAAGCCATCTCCACGCTCTGCCCTCAATCATGTCCGTGATGAAAGGGGATGAATGAGGCTTTGCAAGGGGTGTACTTCACTTAGAGCTAGTGGCTGCCAAAGAGCAGCTGATTGGTAAGTGACAGCTGTCATGCTATTGCTAATGCTCAGTGTCACCACGATGTGATGATGCTCCTCTGGACAACAGCAGATCCTCTCCCACTGCATCCTCTCTCTCTGCTGGGTTTCCTGCAACCGGAGAACCTTTACAAAACTGTTTGCCCAGCAGATTCCTTCCCATGTTATCGGGGTGACTGGGGCAATGAGAGGTTTCCTGGTCTTCCTTTTGTCTCAGTTCCAGAGACTGATCCTGCACTTTGTGAACCTCTCCTGACTCTTACTGGAAATAAGAAAAAAAAAAGAGAGAGAGAAAGAAAGAACTGTGGGCTTTGCCTTCCAGTAATATAATGGAGTCTGTTTCCTTGGGGTCTGGCAGAAAGCAGTACTGGTGGCAGCCTGACAGGGTCATGCCCTTCTCCCACGGTTGCTGTTCTCATGGAGGCCCGCTCCCCCAAACAGACTGGGGCCACGGGGAGCCCACAATACAGCCTGTCACCAGGCAGCCCCAGGAAACACAAATCTCATTTTGGAATAAAACAAACAAACATCAGCCTTTGAATACTCTCACGCCCAAGGTCATTAGTGTCACCCGCATGGCCTACGGGACCCTAGAGAAATAGAAACCCAGCACGCAGTCCTTTGATCTCGTACCTTCTTTGGAACGATTTAATCAATTAACCATGAAGTCCCTCCACTCTGCGTATGCAGGCCTATATATAAAATGACTTTGGTCTGGCTGACACTTCACTGCATCCGAGATCAAAGATGGAAGCAAATGCCACATTCGGCCAGAATAATTCTGAGGCTTTTCCCCAGCACGCTCCTCCCCCAGCGCTTACAAGCACTTTTCTTTCAAGGACAAAAAGGGGAGAGTTTGGATGTTGATGGACACAAAAAAAGCTTCATGGAGATTTAAGGAGCCCGTCGGGATAAGAGGCGCGGTGGTGGCCCACAGAGGATGGTGAGGTAAACTCCACCAGTGCAAAGTCCCATCTAGAAGTTACAGCTGTGGGTGGGAGGAGAAAAATGAAAGGCACTTTCTGAAGGCATGTTGAGAGTAGTCTCCCGTCTCGGAAACCAGGATGTCACGGTGAGATTAATTAGATGCATGAGAGCAGGCACTCCATCTCCCCGACCCCGGATCGCAGTCTAACCTGATCACCTGCTATTAGTGATATACGATGCTGTCGTTCTCGGGAATACAGCCCCTTCCCAGGCGTGTGTGCATTAGTGACTGGATGTGGGAATAAAATGACGGTTCCCACCATTTCACCACAAAAGGAAGAGTTGGAAATGGTCATTTGTGAGGAGTCCGCCGTGTCTTGGGCCAGTGCTAGGGACTCCGTGCATTATCTCGGTGTTCTTCGTCACAGCAACCTTGCCAATGCACAGCACACCATCAACACTCTCAGAGGATGAACCCAGATCTCTGAGCAAGGCACAGGCTTGCTCATGGTCAGACAGAGACTCCGAAATCCCAGCTCTTTAATAACATGCACTTATCATCACTCACTTGTGTAATTTTTCACCTCTGGGCTCCATCGTGCGAAAGATCTGTTCCACCAAACACCCCAACGTAATTTATTTTCTTCATTTCAAGTTCAGACATCTATAACTGCTGATCGTAGCGTCTGGTCAGCATGAGCTAAGCAGTGTCAGGGCCCTGAGCTCATAAATTCCCAATCAAAACAGAAGAAAGTGCAGACTCATCGCAGGAAAATAAATCACACTGTTCTAAGAGATTGAAAATAATCATAACTCTTTATTAAGCACCTCTCTCATATGCCAGTCGTGGTCCTGGGCACCTGACTCATCTGCCATTAATCCTTCCCAGGTCCTGTGAAGCAGACATTTCTATCCCCATCCCTCAGACACCAAACCAAGTCTCATAAGGGGAAGGAAACTTCCTCAGTCTCTCTCCCCTAGAAACTGGGATTTGAATCTCAAGTCTCTTCCACATGTTTTCAGATCTTCACTAATTGTCTTGTTAGAACATTGGGTTTCGGAATCCAGACCGGGGAAGTGTTGATGTGGGAACTACTATTGCAGCATTGAAAAAAGAGTGATATTCTTAAAAGTTTCTTTGAAAATTTGTCAGGCTCTGCAAGATGCAATGACGTCGCTGAGTCACTCTGGTCTAGCCCCTGACCTGGAGGCGAACACCAGTGGATTTCCAACACAAAAGCTCTGTGAAGCGGCACAAACACACTTAATGGGCTGCTAGGTTTAACTCCTATTTCATATTGAAAGCATTTCCTCAATGCTGTTCCCAATTAAAAAGACAAAGGGTTATTTAGGAGTTCTTTCAAATAACTGGCTGTAACTACTGTCAAACTAAGCAAAAGAAAAATTACAAAAGGGCCAAATAAAATAGGTCTTCAGTCCAATTCCAAAAGTCGAGAGGCCAAGGAGATATGCAGAGTTCAGAGAGCCGAGCAGAGCCGGTGTGCTCCTGGGAAGCGACGTGGAAATCGTGGGTGAGGTTGGGAAAGGAAGGGAGCATGGCTGTGGGGCCTGGGGATTGTGGATCAGAGAGCTGGGCAGGCCGAGGGGCCCCCTGCATATCCGTCCTTAAGAGCATATGTGGTTAGGGACCAGGGCTGGGAGCACTGAGGGGACTAGAAGAGGCAGGTGTCTATGTGGTCAGCAGGGCAAGCAAATGGACCAGAAACTCTAAAAAACCGGAGTGTAGCTTGATCTATGATCCAGGAGGAGAACAGTGGGGGCGGGAGTGGGGTTCCAGTGTAGTAGCCAAGGCACTGGAGGGAGATGCTCTCACATGTTCGGGCTGGGTTTGGAGCCCCCTTCTGAGAATACAGCAGCTATCACAAAATAACAATAATGATAATGATAATGATAATAATAATAATAATAAATCTCTGCTGTTTCAGTATAAACATGCCACATAGGGAATGAGACAGCATCACTGATAATAGTAACCGACATTTATTGAACATTCAGTTAAGTGCCTACGTTAAGTACACCACGTAGTATGTAAGTTACTCTCACAAACACAGCCCTGTAAGGTGGGCGCTATTTAGGGATGAGAAAACTGAGGCACTGAGAAGTACTTTGAGCAACCCAAGGTCACACGGCGGATGTACTATGTTGGAGTTGGGGGTTGAAAATCAGACACGGGGCCCCAGAGGTCAGCCGCTAGCCCCCAGATTACAATGGCTCACAACGCATTTCAAGGCATACCTTCTGCCTATCAGCGCTCCTTCCAATAGGTTTAGGGAATTTCACTCCTTGGTAAGGGAGGAAATGGAATATTCCCTTACCATAGTAGTTCATGTTTAACCGGTATGAATTTTTTTTTCTAAAATTTCAAATATAAAGAGCTTATTATTGTCCTGGTACGATGTGACTGCCATAAGGGAATCATGCTAGCCAGATGCGCCCACACATGAGGTCGCCATGGGGACAAGCTGCCCCAGGGATGAACACACTGGAGGCTCAGTGCTTGGGGATAGAACCCTGAAGGGGAAGTTAGTAACTAACCCTGGGCACCTACTGTGCGCCAAGCCCCTGGGTCAGGGTCCCTCCCACATATAAATGCCATCCACCCACAAGTCAACAAGAACTGGACGGCGTCCTCATTCCCTCTAGCTGGAAACTTGGCTGTATCTGAACATGAACATGGTAATTCATACAATTATTGGAGCATTTTCCACTTATTGTGGTGCCTCTAAAGGCAGGGGAATCTCAACAAGGAGAGCCTCACAGGCTCTGGTCAGAGCGCACAGACTTGGGAGCTTGTTCTGCCACGGCTACTAGATACGAACTGTGAGAGGGCGCAAATTCAGTATGCAGGACGGGCGATCAACTACAGCAGAAGTCTGCAGAGTTTTCGATTGTGTAAGGTAAACACTTTTGAGCGCGTGTGACTGACACAGGTATATTCATTTATTGAGAGATCGTACACGTGCAGTACTGGGGAAACACATACATCGTGAGACAAACAGAAACAGAATGGGGTAAAAACAAAGGTAGCTGAAAGTCGCCATGTTTTCTCCCTTTGCCCCTTGGATTGTTTTTGCTGGCCCCCTGGAGCGACTGTACCCGCTTCGGGGGAGCAAAGTCACCCAAGGTGTGTTCGTTCATTTCTGTGGATCTTCGAATGTTGTCCATGGGTCAAGTTGAATAATCACAATGCTGCTAAGTTGGATTTCATTTTGTTGATTCTTACAGAATTGGGTGTCTTTCCCCCTTCAATTTGGTTTTGGTAAAATGCCCCTGAGGGAAATTACAACAAGAGATGACTCTAGAATATTTGTTATTCATTTGAGGGCTTTGGTGGAGAAACTGATTCTACCTCCTAATCCACTGTCCCTGCCCTAAAATTTCTCTCAAGTTTCAATGTCAGGAAAGTCCAGGTTTCTTCAGACTACTGATCCGTTCTCGTGCTCCAGACAGGGGCTGGGATCGTTTCCCGCTGTCTGGGTGCTAGTTTCTCAGAATTTAATGTTCTAGCCTCTTCTCCATTTCTCAAAGCTTTAAGACAGTCATGCGTTAACTACTTTGACTCTCTCTGGTTAGTAGTCAAGCTGCATTTCGCCTTACTTTCATTTATTTATCTTATTAGGCAAATCACATCAGAAAAGCTACTATTTACTGAGCTTGTCCTACATACCAGACACATTTGGGGGGACTTGATGTGCATTATGTATTTGTAACAATTCCACAATAAAGCAAATACTATTCTGCGATTTTCTAGATGAGGAACACTGGAGTTGCTTGACTTCCAAGCTCTGTGTGCGTGCTTTCCCTTTTTGTTGTAGACGAAACTTGTTAACCTGCCTCAAGTCCGTTTAAGAGACTGAGATGGATAAGCCATCCTATCAATGAGGAGAAACCTAACAACCCCTAAATTCTAAACCTATGTGGACAAGCAGTGCCTTGTGAACTCGAGATAAACAGAAACTCTCATTTCAAATCCCCCCTCTGACTCTCCTAGATCAGCCGCAAGGACAGTTGTTTGATGTGGGAGAGACTAGCTACCCATTTGCCAGAAAAAAAGGAAAGAAAATCTTGACTCTTTGAGTCCCAAGCAAATACAATGCACTTCAGAATCCTCCTTTTGTCCCTCTGTCCAGACCCCCTTCCATTCTGCTAGGTCTCCTACTCTTCCAGATCTAGAGCTTTGACACAACCTACCAGCCTCAGCAGACTGCCCTTCTTCGTCAGCTGGAACAGGGCTCTGAGCCATTCAGCGCCCTCAGTCTGCTCAGCTTCCAGGCACCTGCCATGCTTCTGCTGGCTTGTTATTCACAGCACTCACCGTCATCTGGAGCAGCGCTCTCCAACAGACCTCTGTAATGATGGAAATGGTCTTTCTCCGCACCGTCCAGTATGGGGGCTGCAAGCCGCACGCGGCTGTGGGATGCTAGACATGGGCCGGTTTCACTCTCTTGGAGGTTCACTCATGAACTAACGCGTTCAATAAAATCTTTCTCGTGGGTTCATTTTGTACTTATGTGAGACACTTGCATTCATTTTTTGAAAACTGGACTGCAGGGGTAGTGAAAGGTCTACAATGTATTTATCAGAAACGGTTCTCCTCGGAAACACAAGTCACCCTTAGATCCAGACCTTTATAACACATGCTTACAACAAGCTGAAGTCCACAAGGGCAGCGAGGACGACTTGAAGTGAGCCCCAAATACCACTTTATCTAACTGAGTCAGCACCTGAATGGGCAGGAAGTGATCATTATCATTCTCTCCACCCCACCCCACTCTTTTTCTTTTTTCTTTTTTTTGAAGCAAAGACTCCAACACACCTGTGAAGCTTCTATAAATGGAAACAGAAGAAAAATGAATCTGCACTCGCTGCAGGTGGGGAGGGTGGGGTGGTGGCTGGAGCCGCGGTTCTCAGCCTCTTCCTCACCGCACCTCCACCCCCTTGGCCACAGGCCTGGCCACAGCTGGAAACCCACTGACCTGTATCAGCCTGTGGGTGGCCAGTGCCTCCTCCCTACCCAGGCTCCCAAACTATTTCTACTTTTCCTGGTGTTATTAGATCAAGCCCCTTGTTGCCCATTACTCCATTTACCTCACAGACTTAACATCAACTGAGCTAAAACCTTTTGTCAGTACAAACAGAAGTCAGATGTAAACCCACGTCTGCTACATGGTTCCTCTCTTTAGAGAGCCAGTGCCGCTCATTAAGAATAGCAACACAAAGTAGAAAGTGGTTGAAGCTGCTGGGAAGTTACACGTTATTCTTGCATTTTCCTTTCATGACTTTGATTTCTGAGGATGCTTTCTAGGCTAAGGAAGGAAGGGTGGCAATGAGGCATGTCTGAGCCTGTCTGAGTCCCTGTGTCTCTGACATAGGAAAGTACTGGAATCTTAAATATAATCATAAAGGAGAAACCACCACTTAACGAAGACTTGCTCGTGTGCTTGAAATGGTTCTAAGCACTGCAGGTGTTTTCATCAATAACCTCACAAGAACCTGGATGGTAGCTGAGATCCTTATGCCCAGTTTGCAGATGAGAGAACTGAAGGGCAGAGAGCTTGAATAACTTGCCCAAGGTCACAGTTTCAGGATGGGTAGGGCTGGGATTTGAACCCTTGCTGGGTAGCTAGCTTCTGACCTGCTCCACAGTCCCACTTCTTACAAAGGAAATAATCCTGTGATTAAATTTTTATTTTTAATCAAATATATTGGCTCCTACGTTCCCCCAATATTTTGAACGGCTGCTCCAGGCTAGGCATTGAGTGCATCACAGAGAAGATGCCTTTGGCCCGCACAGAGCTTGTCATCTGGAAAAGAAGAAAGACAACTACCTTTTCAGTTCTAATTCAGCTAATGCAGTGTAACAAATACTAAAATAAGAGTAAAAAGAATGATAAGAAATGGCTAATTTTCTCATGCATAGTGATTTGCAGTTTACAAAGAGTTTTCACATGCAATATTCCTTTTAATATTCACATGCACAATAATAACAATGAGTTAGAGAGGATGTGTCTTAATATCTCTCTACAAATGAGATAGAGAAAAATGTATTCAGCACAATTTATCTTCTGAAGGGTTTTTGTTTTGTAAAGGAAAGAGGCAGATTTAGAAGATGAGCAGATTTAGAAGATTTAGACAAAGGGTCTGGGTGTGGGGGGAGCAACAGAGAGAGGGAGGCCAGGAGGAGGAAGAGGGGAAAGGTGGGATTGATGGAGAAGATAACTAAAGGCCAGTTCTTTAATGTACCTGTCCCTGTGAAGCCTCGGTTTCTGTCCTTCTGTCTCTCAACTAGGTTTTCCAACCACAGATGCCAATTTGCATAATAGTAATCATATGGAAAATGTGTGCTGGTATAAAATAGGTCCATTAGTCAACAAAAATCAGTTTACATTTTACTGTTTTTCCTTCTTATCTTTATCTCCTATTGAAGAGTAAAGTTCAAACAACCAAATTTGAAGATCTAATTGATTTATTAAGCAATTCATGAATCTGGCACCATCCCATCCAACAATTAAAAAGATACTCTGAGGGCTATACAAAATCGAAGGGTTTTAAAAGCAAAGGGTGGGGCAGGACTACTGGTAACAAAAGAGAAGAGAGGGTTATTTTTAGGCTGGGGCATCTTTTTGGGAGGAGGGAAAGGACCAGAATTTTATCATGCAGATTGTCTCTTCTATCCATGGGGAAATGGAGAGGGCTCACGTGACCCATTATCTCATCCGTGTTGACCAGAAGACTCTAGACTGGTTGATTAAGATTGCATTTCTGGGAGAGGTTGAAATAGCAGTTAGGTCAGGAATTAATCTAGGCTTGGTATCACGGACTTTCACACAAGTGCCACCATTTTGGGGCCTATGGTTTTCTCTTTAACAATTCATACGATATAGTTCACTGTTAGGATAGTATTGTTTATGCTCTTCTGTTGCCTACATTTTTCAGTTTGTATTTTTTGAGCATTTGCTGGAATGCCTCAGTGTCATCTGAATATTTGTCCCCCCATAGTAAACACCACAGCTTCCCTTGATATACCTTGGTCTTTCACAAAGTGTCCTTGGTATAGTAGGCAGTTAGACGGATATGAACACAGTAGGAATGGTGGAAATTGTGGGGTGGGGCCTTGTCCTCAGGTGACCTTTCCTCCCTAGTGTATTGCTGATCATTTAATTTAGACCTCCTAACCTTTCATATCACTGGTCATGTGCTTCAGGCCCTTTCCCTGACCCCCACTGGCACGTCACTAGTCAAGTGGTAGACCCCCTTAGAGGAGGAACAAGGGGGCCAGAGAATAGCCTCACACAGCTCCCGTACAAGTGCTTGCACAACCACTCCCTTAAGCACTAAGCCTTCAGGACAATGAGGTTCTGACCAGCATCAAATAATCTTAGGATCAAAGCCTCGGGTCTGTTGACCACACAGGCAGAGTTTTGGTCAAACTAGAGATACTATCTAGGCCTAAGTTGTGTTTCAGCTCCAGGCCCAGAAAGCAGCAAAACCAGGCAAGGGGACACCATGGCTGACATTGTGACCAGCTAATGACCCCTGCACTGGCGCTGATCAACCAGTGGAGACCATGACCCTGAAAGGACACACCTGGAAAGCTGATGAATATTTGAGATCCTCCCCTGAGAACTGCCCTAAAATCCCCGCTGTTAAAGCCCTGAGGACAGAGGTCCCTGCAAGTTCTCTCTCCGAAGCTTGTCTGCAGCTTTCCGCCCTCCTTCACCCAGGCACGTTCCCTTTGCCTTCCTTTATCCTGAGCCCTTCTTCGGCCTCTGTAACTCATTTCCTGACACCACATAGCTGAGCTGGCTCACTTTTTCTACCTCTGGGGCTTTTCTAAATAAACTATCTCCTATAATTGGAGTTCCTGGGCTCTAAATTCTTTCCCAGCCAAATTCCAGAACTGGGGTTGCTGAACCGAGGTCTGGTAACGTTCTGGTGCCGTTTCAGCGCTAACATCCTTACCTGGCTTCCTCACTGAACGTGCAGACAACCTTTTTGGCTTGGGAGGGGCAGCTCTTCTTATCGAACCTAATGGACGAGGCAATCTGGGTCAGTTTGTCTAGGCTACAGCATGGCGTTGCTGCCCTGGCATCCATTTAGTTTGGCAAGCAGCCCGCGAGGGCCTTAAACTGACATCGGCCTCCTCCTGTGAGTGCACACCCTAGGTAACAGCCTGCAGAGTCAGAGCCAACCTCCTGATGTGACTTCCCCAACAGTCCTCGTAAGCAACAGTCGCCCCACCACCCGGGGCCTTTCTGGTTTGAATTGCACAGCAACCTCCGAGCATTTTACCCTCAGACCCTACTCAAGGCCTGTGCCCCAGTCTTCCCTCTCTCTCAGCCTGAACCCAGCCTTGAGCTCTTTGTGTTGCCCCTTGAGGCACACTGTGTACTCTTCTAGGACCTATGAGTAATAAAGTCCTTTATTCCCATTTTCTTTTGGTCTGTTGCTAAATTCCGCTCACCATCCACCCTGTGTTCCACTTAACGAATGTTAATTTAACAGGCTTTAACACCTGTCCAGGTTAAACAACTTGCAGAAGGGCAGAAGGTCAGTAAGACTTGTTAAAAAACCTGGCTATGAGAGTGTCCATCAGGATACAGGTCGAGAGCCTGCACAGAATATACAGATATTCCCAGCTCTAGTTGCAAGGTTAGGAAAGAAAAATTTTGCCTAGATGCTTATTAAAAATGGCAAGGAAGACTTTTTTTAAAGACTGCTGCCATGGGGGAGAGAGATGGAAATCAACTCTGAATGTAACAGAAACACACAGTGATTTATAAGCAATGGACAGGGTGAGGGACTGGATGGAAAATTACAAGAGGAGCTTTGTTAAATATTAAGGGATAGGAGGAAGTTGATTGGAGATCAAGGATGAGGGAAGAGAGCCATATGGCTATCAAGGATGGAGGGATTCTTGATAAACTGACTCAGTAGGACTGAACTCAGCAGGCAAAGGACAAGACCTAGTCGGGAAGAGGACTCTCACTGAAGTTTGGCCAAGAAAGGAGTCCTTGTCATGGCCACAGCCAAGAGGTTCTAGTAGCCCCTGCACTCCCCTTGTTTCTCTCCAACTGAGATTGTGACTTTTCTGCTTTTCCATAGCCCTTTGTCTGTGTTTGGAAACTAAGATGTTTGCAACCTGGAGTGATCACTTCCTTTGGCTGCTGCTCTAAATGTCCTGGGCTGGTCCAAGGCCAGGGAGAAGGGGAGTGGGGGTGGGGGTGGTTGATGGTGGCTGGGGAGAGGGGAGGATTAGCTGGGAATGTATCCATGTGGTGTAAATTTTCTTTTTTTCTGCGAAAATACTTCCTGAGTTCTGAATGTCAGGGAATTTACTCCACAGAGTAGAAAGCTGCTTTCATGCTCCCGGGATATCTTCTAAATGAAAATACAGAGTCTTTGCAGTCATTTGGTAGAAACTTTCCCCGCAGAAAGTCCTATTATGTTTGTGTGCATTTTCATGCACAATCCTAACCCAGGGGAGAAAACTGCTACTGTCCTGTAGGTCTGGATACCCGGACTGTGTGGGTAATGGTAAAACCCAGTGCTCTGGCCTCATTTGGGGACCATTACTGTGACTTTAAAATTCAAGATATATCACTTTCCCGGAAAAGGCAGCCTGAATGTAGACACAGCCTTTGGGTGATTAATGATTAGAATCCCTTAAGAGTGAGGTCTGGAGGAGCCAGACAAATGGAATTGAAATGTTGCATGTTACTTAACGTCCCCTCAGATGGCTCAGAGACTCCCTCTGTGTGGGTCATTTGTTAGATCCTCTGAACTGTCAGCTGCATTTCCAACTATCTGGAAGTTTAGTGAGAATCTTGATTGAGGGAGGGTTTCTTTTTTCTTTTACCCAAAACGGTAATTGTCTTTAAGATTAATGTCCCATTGTTTCCATGGTCTGAACAGAAAAATAAAGTTACAAGTACATATCCATAAGAATGTTTAAGAATGACTCTCCCAGTGCCGGGCCTAGCACATAGTAGGCCGTAAATAATAGTAAGCATCGTTATCATTATTACATGCCATAAGCATTTGGTGTTTTGATCTGTCCAGAATCTAGTTCTCATGATTGAATCCAGTTTCTGGAATTCTTGCATCAACCCCTTTAATTTTTTCAGAGGGAGGGTGGTTCAGATCACGCTGAGAAGGTTGTACCTTAGCAAACACTAAAATAATAACAACTAATCATTTACCAGAACTTAACCCGAGGCCAGGCACTTTGCATGGATGTTGTCATTTACTCTCCATACTGACCCCATGAGGGAGGGCACTGGGGAAGGTAAGGAAAGGTGCTGTTACGAAGGACCCAAGAATACAGTGGCTTGAAAGGCACAGGAATGTATTTCTCTCTCCGGTAAC
This sequence comes from Trachops cirrhosus, assembly GCA_028533065.1. NCBI lineage: Eukaryota > Metazoa > Chordata > Mammalia > Chiroptera > Phyllostomidae > Trachops > Trachops cirrhosus. The sequence continues at coordinate 9,717,267 of CM052538.1, read as the reverse complement.
AATGCTGAGGCAAGGGGTCCAGGCCGGCGGGGCCGGCTCCGCTCTCCGCTGTCACCCAGAACCCCAGTGCCTTCCGTCTGTGTTTCTCAGTCATTCTTTCTCTAATCTTCCACAGCTTTGTCCTTGTGGCTATGGCACGTACTTCCCGTTTTATGGGGCAATTACTGGATCACATGGCCCGTCTTGAACGTGACTGTTAGTTTTTTCCAGAGGAGAGAACAACAGCTTCCTCACATTGTACCCTAATTATCTAGCGCAGGGGTCAGCAAACTGTGGCCTGAGGGCCTAATTTGGCTTGATGCCTGTTTTTATGCCTTAGCTCGACGGCCCTCAAGCTAAGAATGGCTTTGGCATTTTTAAATGTTTGAAAAAAATCAAAAGAAGAATAACATTTCATGACGCATAAAAATTATATGAAATATAAAATTCAGTGTCTATAAATGAAGTTTTATTGGAATACAGGCTCTCATTCATTTACATATTACCTGTGGCTATCATTTACATATCAACAATGGCAGAGTTGAGTGGCTACAATAGAGACCATATGGCCACAAGGCTAAAAATATTTACTATCTTGCTATTTACAGAAAGAATTTGCAGACCCCTGGTCTACCACATTAACCATTTTTGAACAAATTGTGCTGGAGTTTACTTCAGGGGCACGAAAAGTCTTGGCTTGAAGAAGAAAGGAGGAGGAAATCCCTCCCAATACTGTGATAAATACACTTCGCCCTTTGGATGCACTGTATGGGGTGGTATTAATGGGGTCTCTCCTGAGGAGCAGGAAACCCTGCACTAGGCCCTGGATCTGGCTCCTTTTTTCCCCAGAAAGGAACGTGAGTTTTCCTCCGTCACCATCTCCATATTATTCCAGAAGAGCAGAGAGAACATATGATGTCGGCACAGAACGCTAGTTGCGAAGGGGAGAAAACACAGTTCTACAGGGTGGAGGGGAAGGGAAGGGGGGGAAGCGCAAGGCTGTTGAAGGTGGGGGAGGGAAGAGCTGGGGCGTGGAAGGAAGTTCAATGGCCTCTCTTAAAGGTGAATCTTTGGGAGATTACACTTTTAGTGAATATCAAAACTCTATTTTTAAGGATATTCCATGACTTCATACCTGACTTTGGACAAATTTTTAAATCCCATCCCTTACAAAGCGCTTTATGATCAAGCGGGCAGCCTCAGCTTTCCTTTGCAAGGCCGGTTCATGCCGCTTCTCCCTGATCAGTGCCCTGGCCTCACTCACCCTTTCTGTCCCCCTCCCCACAACATGCTTCTCAGCACAGGCCTCTGCAGGCTAATGCTTCTTCTTCCTAGGATGCTTCTCCGTAGGGGTGGAGCTCATTGTCTCACGTGAGGTCTCAGCTCAAACACCACCTCCACGTGGGAAACTTTTCTGACCACCTTCCATAGAAGAGGCTCCTTCCTGCTATTATTTTCTACTCTAACAGCCCCCACAGAACTCATTACAATTTTGAATTATACAATCATTTGTTGGTCTACTTGATTTTTTTGTCTTCCCAACTAGAATGCAAGTTGTAGAATGTACGGCGGCAGAGGCTACCTCTCTTTCATTCAGTATTTTATACTTAGCACCTAGCACGTTCAGTCATTCAAAATGTACTGAATAGCTGGGTTTGGAAGTTTCCCTCATCTTTGGGGATGCGAAGGTCCATAGGTAGGGAGTAGCATGCAGTGTGCCAGGAAGACTAGTATTTGAACAAATTGTGCTGGAGTGTGCTGGAGTAGAACAAGCAGGGCACTTGGATTTGGTAGTAGTGGTCTGGAGCTCTACGTTTATGGAGGATGCCAGACGTAGGTTTCTTTACTTTAGAGTATGGCCCAGAGTGAGTCACCGCCAGTACTTCCTCGGGCATTTTACATGCAAATGGCTGACTCTTGCCTTAGACACTGTCAACGAGAGCCAGGCTTCAAGATGGCCCCAGTGACCGTCACTTCTGATACTTACCCCCTGGTGGAGTCTCCATGTGTAGGCTGCATCAGGGCTGAACTCGCCCTGAATTCCATAGGAGTGATGGTGTGTGACTTTCAAGGCCAGTATGAAAGGCAGCTTCCACTGTAATGCTTGTATTTCTTACCCTGGGGAAACCCGGCCACTGTGCCAGGAGAACATTCAAGCAACTCTGTGAGAGGCCCACATGGATGAAAACAGGGGCATCTGGCCATCAGGCAGCCCCAGTCTATTGGGCTAAAAGTCTAGCTCCTCCCCCAAATCCTGTTCTATAGAAACTGTGAGAGATGAAAATGATTATGAATTCTTTAAGCTACTGAGTTCAGGGACTGTTTGCCATACAATAATGGATAACTAAAACGCCACTCTTTTGGGGACTATCTGGTTGGTCAGAGAGATAAACATTTAGCATCTCTTCTCCTTCCTCCCTTCTTGCTCTACCGGTGCTCAGCACAGACTGCTGTGGCTGCATCAGCCAGAGAGAACTTGGTTCCTGTCTCTGTGTTGACGACAGATGCCAGATGTTTGGACTGAATGTTTGTGTCCCTCAAGGTTCACATGCTGAAGCCCTGACACTGAGTGTGATGGCATTTGGAAGTGGGGCCTTTGGAAGGCAGTTGGTATTAGATGAGATCATGGGAGTGGGGCTGTCATGATGAGGTTAGAGGTTGTAGCAGAAGGAGGAGGAGGAGGAGGTGATGGAGGAAGAGGAGAAGAGAACTGTCTCCCTGCGTGCACGGGGAAAGGCTGTGAGAGGACACAGAGAGAAGATGGTTATCTGCAAGCCACAAAGAGCTCTCACCAGAAACCAAACTTGGCAGCACCTAGATCCTAGGCTTTTCATAACTGAGAAATGCATTTCTTTTGTCTAAGCCACCTAGTCTATGGCATTTTGCTATAGCTGTCCAAGCTAAGACACCAGATAATTGTCTTCTTGCTCTTGGAAGACATGAAACACCCTAGGTCTTAGGATACCTTTGGGGAACTGAAGTGCTATTCTGCAGTGAGGAGGTGATGATAACTTTTTATGTCTGAGATTGTGCACGAGGAGACTGCAGGGTCTTGAAGGAAAACCACAGAAAGGACGATAGTGGGGTTCTGAGCCTGTAAGATTTCCTGTCGAGGGATAAGTCTGAGACTTACGGACAAGGTAAGAGACAGACATGAAGGAACTTCCTTCCAGTTTCTAGAGCACTAACCACATGGCGACTTGGACAGCAGTGACTGGCTTGTCTAAGCAGGCTGCCACTCTGCCATCACATCCCATTTTGGAAATGCCACCCTGACTTCTTGATTTCACTGTAAGGCAGAAACTTGCCACTTACTGCACCTCAAAGTGGCATCTCATTGGTGCACAACAGTCTCGTGTTCACTACCTGACTTGGAGACAGGTGTATTCCAGGGGTGCTCCCCAGAACGCTGACGCTGTACGCACAAAGGTTTGTGGGAGAGTGTTCTTGGGACCACCCCCTGTGGAGGGGAAAGGGAGAAAGCAGGCCTGGGCAGAGGGACAAGATGCACTGTGATGCAATCTTCATGAAGGTTTCAGGTAACCCCTTGGGGAGCTGTAAAGCTGGGATGGCTCTTCATCAATGTCCCACACTGGGGAGAAGGGGATCAGGCATTTATATGCCTGTATCACCTAGTCATTGCATGTATACTAACCTGGGAAGGGTGTTCTTGGTGTGTGATCTTGGACATGATGTTGCTCTTAAACCAGGCAAGTCCAAAATGGTCTGCTAATGGAGGGCTGCCTGTGGGCAAAGGTCCCATCAGCTGGCAGGGTTCAGTCCTTTGGTTTCTGGAAGATATGTCAGGATGTCCACGTGAGATTGATTAGGGCAGGTTAGAATAGCCTGAGGACAGGGTGTGGTGTGAAAGAAGGAAGAGCCCAGCTGGGATTTGGAAAGGGAACCTGGGAAAGCAACTCCCTGACATCCTTCCGTCAAGGATGCACTTCCAGAGGCAGGCCTTTGCCTATCCCCGACCCGCTGGTTGGGTTCCATGTTGTACCATCACTGTTGTAACTGTAACTGCAGATTCTGCTTTTAGAAGAAATAGGATTCAAGTAAAGAAAGCAGCAACACATAAAGCTGTAACCATTATTCTTTTAAATTTTGAATCTCAGACAGTTCCTTGTGTAACTTAATTTTTACCTTTATTTTTGCATGAGAGTAGATTCAGTTTCTATTTATGGAGTCCTGATTGTGTCTCTGAGCTCATGAGCTTATATGTCCTCTGGCTTTTGAGTCAGTCCTTCCGAAAAATATCTGCAAATGAATGTCCTTCAGCTTGGGCCAAAAGTCAAATGCTAAGATATCGTGGGTTTTTAAAAAGATTATTTTGACTTTGGAATTAGTGAGTTTATAGGGGACGTTTGTGTGTGTGTGTGGTGTGGGATGTGTGTGTATGGCAGGGGTCTGACTGAACCGACCCAGCTGGGCCTCTGGCCTCTGCATGCCCGGCTGTGATGGGAATCGCTCCACTGCACCCTTCATCTCAGACTACTGCTCTTATTAGTACAATCGTGTGTTAATTTTCTAAACTAAGGAAGCATTTAAAAGAAAGGGGGTGGGAAGGATATTGAGGTTAAATGAGGGGACAGAGATCTAGGGGTTCCATTTCTTTTTCTGCACCCAGAGCCCACCAGGATTTTTCTGCCAAGTGACAATAGACTGATTTCCTAATCCAACGGAGCACTATGCGAGTCACTGAGAAATGTGTTCCTGCTCATTTCACAGCTCCAAAGAGGAGTTGACAGGCATCAGAAGAGAAGAATTGTAGCTAACCTAGGAATAATAGAAATGAAAAAATCAATGTGGAGATATAATTGAAAGTAAGAACTGGAGGTGGACGTAATTGAATGGTAATGTGAACAGAAACCAGCGGGATCGAGGGTCTGCAAGATGAGGTGATTCACAGAGGAGAATCTTTCCCCTTGCTGGGGTACGCAGCCCCTGAGACTGTGGACACAGTGGTTATCAGGCATGTTCATCAAAGAGAAGTTCCCTTCCAGTCTATTTCCGTGACCTTTTCTTTTTCCTTTATAAAGGAAGCCTTGAGACCTGGAATGAATCCAAGGCTGTGACTTCGCCGCTGCTGTAACTAGGCCAGGGCACGTCCGATCCTGTCCTCGTGACTATCTCAGCAGCCGAATTCCATCGCTTCCTGCCGCCTCCCTGAGTGAAGGCACACCTGACCCGAACAACGCCCTGAGATCCTGAAGCAGCCTCGGAGAACTGGCTCCCTCCCTCCCGTCTCAGTTCCTGGAAGAAAATTCCAGTTAAAAGTACTATTTACTTTTCTTTGCCAAATGAGAGATAAAGAGAAGATTTTAATGTGTTCTTATGGTGAAGGTGAGTTCTCTCCATGGGCATTTTTCTTATAAAACCAAAATAACTTCCCTTGAGAAATATGTGTTTCTCTTGCATGAAGCCCTTCACTGCCTTTGCCTATCAATTCCAGTGAAATCAATACTGCATTATGGTCAGCGTCAGGAGATTTGGATTGTGTGACCTTGGGCGAGTCATTTAATCTCTCTGCCTCAATTTATGGGAGCAAACTGAAAATAATTCTAGCCACTTCAAAAAGGGAGAGTAAGATTAATGATGGCGAGGTTTTGAGACAATTGTCTCTACGGCAGTTTCACCCACTCCCTCAGTGTGTGTGTGTGTGGGGGGGTGTTTAATGTTTGATTTTCCTCAGAATCCAAGTTCAATCACCCACATAATGACACAAAGACAAAGCTACAGTACTCTCAAATGCAGGGTGGCGATGCCTCCAGTCAGCTGAATTTTCTGTCTCTGGACACAGGGAGCATTTGGAAGGGTCCTCCATTTCTCCTTTGGAGGAGGAGAAGGCAGGCAACCAAAAAATCCATTTGGAAAAGAATTCTTGCATAAATGTTACTCTCTGCACTTTTTAGAATTCAAAAATGGTCACCTGATCAATTCATCTAAAATTTTGCAATCATCTAAAAATCCCATATTACTGGTCTGGAAAAACCATTTTTCTACTTGGACAATCTTAATAGACCTCTGTGTCCAGCAAAGAATTCTTAGCTCTCACTCCCGAATATAATTATATATTTCTACCACCATGCTTTTGCTCAACCCATTTTATTAGCTTAGTAGTGAGTCAATATAATGCAATTAATTGTTCTTTTATTTTCTGTATTGACGAAGTACTCCCCTCCCCCCCTTATTCTAAGCATGCCTTGTTGCCATGGCCCTTCCCGGAGTAAATCACGTCTACAACAGTTGATTTATAGGGGCTACATCTTTCAAGATCTTCCCTAGTATTTTGTGCAGTTTTGGTTTCATTGATGAGATTGGAGGATCCTAGCAGATGAAGAAAGATTTTAGCTGGTCCATTGAAGGCACAGCTCTCTGGCTTCTTCACAAAGTGGCACTCTCAATGAACAGATATTTGATGGTTTTCCACTGGACTCACTTCCTGAGTCTTTGGCCTTGGCGTCCAGAGAAAGGAATGCATGTGAGTTTCACAGCTCCGGCTGGCCAACAGCTCCTTATTTCAATCCCGCCTCATCAGCTTTTGAGTTCATGAAATGCCTTTGAGATTCAAGATATATTAGTCTTAATTTTTAGTGCTATTGTATGTATTTATATTTCCTGTAGCTTCAGAGGTATTTCATTTGAAGCTGGAGAACTGTATTAAACACAAATAACTAGCTGCTATTTTAAAATGGAAATCCATTTTTGTTGACATTTTAAAAGTGCCTGGCAAACAGATGCTCAAGAGAAAAATATGGACTATATGAAGTGAGTTTATAAAGCCAGTAAATGACCTCTGTGTTCCACACATGAAATCAATATACGCCTCACTGTGCCTATACTTGCTTCTTTTGTTGCCAGCGTCGCATAAGAGTTCTTTCCCTCCACAGGCCTACTTTGTATCAAAGTAGGAGGGGAGGCTGCTTTCCCTGCATGGACCCCCACCCTTGACCCCCACATCTATTTCCATCTGCCTCCAGCCTAGATCCCACTTTATCCTTCATGACTCAGCTTAAACGTCATTTTGTCGGAGGCAGTCCCTAACCTCTCAATATGTATTTGATTGGATTTCACTGTTACGCTATTTTCTAATATCTCATCATTTCTTTAGGGCCCTTCTCACAGTCTGAAACTAAATATTGGTATGGTCATTTCTATAAAATCTATTGCCCACCTTAGCCTCCACTCCAGCTGCCCACAGTGTATGCTCTAAAATGGCAGCAGGGACGAGTTCCATCTGACGCTGCGATCAGACTTTAGCATCGTTTCTTGCAGGTGATTGGAGATAGAAAATAAAACTATTTTTAAATAAATTTGAGTACCTAGAGATGGTTCAGAATGAAAATAGCTTATGTAATTTACATAGGCTTATCTACTTTATATAAAGCTTCAGATACTTTTTATAACGGATACATTTTCGCAAATATCCCTTTTGAAATGCTGGCACTCTTCGAGGCAGACGACCCTGCAACACCCAACATCTGTAAGTCCTGAATCGATCTCAACCATCTTTCAATCACTTCTCCAGAGAGAGTTGCTGCTGACAAAGCAAGCCCTCAAAAAAAAAAAAAAAAAGCTCAGAGAAATTTTAAAACTGGGGTTGGTCTATTATGGCTCAGAAATAATTTCAGAAAATCTGAAAAGATTGAGATAGTTACTCAACGAACACATCTTAAATTGAACACACGTCAAATCCTCATGGCATTTCCTGACGGTGCCTCACTACACTAGTGTGAGAATTTTCAAGGAAACACATTAACGATGTTTAATCACTCTATCTTTTCAAATTACAAATGGACATTATTCTGTGTAGTAGTTTTGATTCTGAAATGTGCGAAATATTGTTTTAATGTATTAGGCTCTGTGGAAATGCTCTAGAATAGCTTCCTTCTTAAAGTAAGTGTATGGTTAAGGCTTTGAAAGTAAGGAGCCTTTTATAACACGAAAAAGTGCCCTTCGTTTGTCTCATTTGCTGGTAGTTACTTGGCTACTGGGTTTTCTCAAAGAAGAGTTCGTGTGCAGAAAGCAGTCCCATCCTGAGGCAAACCATCCCTTAAGAAACTTGCTAACTCAGCCCAAGCCTCAGGCGGACATAATTCTACTGTATGTCTTTATAAGCAGGAAGGAAGAAAAAACAGTCTGACAACTACTAAGACTCACTTATTTTTCCCCTTTAAAAAACAAAACAAAACAAACGTCTCTAATCTAGATTATTTAAATCAACAGTGATCAGTAGAGAGAAAAACTGTGCTGTGACAATAAGGCTCAAGCGTCCAGCCTGTGGCCCTCGGGCTAAATGTGGCTGAGGATGGCTATGAACACAGCCCAACAGAAAATTGTAAACTTACTTAAAACAGTATGAGACTTTTTTGTGATTACGTGTTGCAGTGTATTTAATGTGTGGCCCAAGACAACTCTTCTTTTTTCAGTGTGGCCCAGAGATGCCAAGAGGAGGGACACCCCTGGTTCAAAAGAACCTTAGCAGAGGGTTGTGGGCACTGAGCTACAGCATAGACCTAGGAGTCCAGCTCCTCTGCTGTGAGCTGTTTGAGCCTGCGTAAAACAGGGAGTGCGGTGACCCCATACGTAGGTTTGTGGGGAGAGCTGGATGAGGTATTTCATATCCAGCCCTTGGCATAGTGCCTGGACTATAAGAAACAGCGGTTACTACGATAGCCCATACCCATAAACACACATCTAAACCATGTCATCCTGGCTCAAGTTCCTTTGCTTAATGAATGATCCACAGCTCTTGAAAAAAAGAAGCAACTGATGGGAATAAAAAAGATGTTTTAAGTTGACTTTATAATATTCATATAATTAAAAATGTAGACATTTTAAACACGTGTGAGTAAATGACTGGACAGTTGTGTGTGTGAAAGATCGAGTGTCAGTGTGTGTACACACATGTATGGGATTTTCTTACAGGAAATTGAAGAAATCGTAGCGTGGTGGGTGGGTATTAACACGCCCAGCGCTCAGCGCTGTCTCCCAGCATGGAGGGCGCCTCATCGGTGCCAATGCCTGCCTCAGCGCACGCGCCTGTGAAGGAAGGGCCTCCTTGTCTTCCATTGTTTTTGGCCTGCTTCCCATTGAGGGAAAAAGAATAAAATAAAGATACCATCGGTGGCTAGGTGGATTTCACCTTCTATTTTCGGGGGAATAAATTAATTGAATGTGCACATTTTCCCAAGCAGAGTGTGTCCATCCACCCGTCTCTTCCATGTGGCCATTTCAAAGTCCCCAGATGTGAGTGACACTGTGCTAATCACAACCTAAGGCCTGGCAGCAAAACATAGACGTTTTCTACTCTGTTCTTTCTGTGTCACTCCGATTAAAGAATTCTCACGGAGGGGACTCAACATACTGTGCCATTTCTAAGAAAGTCAGCAAGCTGTTAATGCAGTAAATATCTGTTTAATTTACAAACATCAGTAGTGTAACTGATATTAGTCTGGAGAAAGACAAAGCACGTTGAATTATACATGTACATCTAATTTCCTCTGTAAAAAAAGTTTCTGGGAAGAAACATCTGCCTTTACAGGATACCCTGGGATTTTAAGGAGGGAAGAGCACAGTCCACTATAAATCATTATCAATTCTACACTGTAATTTAGCAGCAAACATGTTAACGTGGGGACATTAAGGTAACAAAGGAGCTTTATTGGTTGGAAAAAAATCACAGTTCTTGACATTACAGCCTTTTCTCTCAGCGTCCCCCCACCCTCCCCAAAGGGTCAAAGAGGTCAAGGGGACAACATTAATGTGTAAAGATCTACTTTCTAGTGTTGACTGCTACACTCCCTGTCTGTTCGGTGAGGACAGGGGTCACTCCTTTCTGTACAGGACTGTCTCACGCGAGGACTTGCACACGGGCTGCAGGTGTCCCCAGTGAGGCCAGTAGGTCAGTGACACCGGTGGTCAGATGTCAGAGTAAACAAACAGACCGACACGCATTCATCCCAAGATAACACCCTATGTTAGTTCTATTGCCAAAAAAAAAATCCTGATTTTTAGATTTGAAAAATGTACAAAAATATCAGGACAATTATAAATTAATATATATTAAAGCATTGAGAAACAGCAAAAGGATGGCCTAAAATGTTAAGTACAATGTACTTTGATACAATAAATATTTCTCATCGAAACTGAATACTGTATAGGGCTGTTTAGAACTCATAGAAACAAAAATTCATATTATTACTAATTTATTTATCAATAATCTATTGGTTCTTTATCATCTCTTTTATCATTTATATTACAAAAAATTAATACTGGAAAACGGTAGATAAACACTTTTGTGTGCTTCTTCTGCTAACATGCTGACGTTTGAAAAGAAGATAAAATTTTAGCCTTCCCGTCTTCTCTCACGAATGGAACCCAGGTTTTCGGGACGCTCTGTATTTTGCACAAAATATTTCTCATCCGTGTGTTCTCTCTGTGAATGCCGGGCCCCCACTCCTCTGCCTTGCCTCCCGCCTCACACGCCTGTGCTTGGCGTGTCCTCGTGAACGCAGAGCCGCGGACGAGGGCGAGTTCACGCCCGCGCGCAGCAGCCCGGGCCTCCCTCGTGCGCATCTGTGCTTCTGCGGGTCTTCCGCGCGTTCCGGGGGGAACCCGAGCCACCGCGGTTCCTCCTGCCTCCGGGGTTACCGGCCTTCACACTTCTCCGGCGTCGGGGAAGCTGTATTTCAAGCATTTCTATTTTTTTTTTCCAAATGCAGAAAAAAAAGTCTTTATTCTCATAATAAAAATAAGTCTGTTCTGTATTTTACAATATATTTCAAATATTTCCACTATGAAGCATTCATGAGTCCAACGTGGTCAGGGAGGAGACGACATCTTCCCAAGACGAGCCCGCGGGGCAGGCGGTTAGGAGGCGCACCGGGCACAGCCGCACTTGACCACCTTCTCCACCTCGTCCACGAAGGAGGAGCCGTCAGTGCATTCGAAAGAGTATTTCCGCCGCTTGCTCCTCAGCGGCGTGCAGCACTGCCCGCCGGCACACCCGCCTCTGCACTCCAGCCGGGAGACCTTCTTGGTCGTCTGGCAAGCGGCGTAGCCCTGCTGCTTTTGGTAGTAATCTCTGATCCGCTCCCCTTGACAAGAGACTTCTGGGGAAGAACAAAAAGCACAAGCACTTTAAGGGCGGGGCGGTCTCCGTGCGTCAGTTTCTGGGAGTGACCAAGAATGCGCACCAGGAATCAGAGGTGGCAGGTCCGCTTCCCGTTTGTACTGCTATTGTCAGTGTTAGGCTTAAATGACTTTTACCGACCACTGGCGTGGCCTGCTAGTGTTTTTATTTTTTATTTTCAAAATGCTGCTTTTTTTTGGCCTTTATTTTCAGCAGAGTGCATACTAGAAATGTGAACTATTAATACTATGGTCATTGGACTGACAAGAATATTGGATTCCTAAGTCTTTCCCTTTATGGCAAAAATATACATCTTCTGTTTTTACACTCCCAACAGCTGGTTCTGTTTACCGCAGGGAGCAGTTTCAGAGAGTATGCAATTTATTAGACCTGGGGTTTAATATCATTCAATCTGTTACTTAATATAAGTAACATTCCGCTAACTTCTTAAATTACCCGGTAGGAACTAGTTCAAAAAGAGCCATCTGCTAAAAGCTTCCACGGGCATGTCCTTCATGTCTGGTCCCCTTTACACTCAACCAAACCCATGCCAGGTGCGGGCAGGGCATCCTGCTCAGGCAGACACGGGAGAAGGAGAAAGGTGGGCTAGCGAGTCAGCCTTGCATAATGTGCTGGGATAAATTAGTTCGATTCTAAGGTCAGAGGTGACTTTATCCTCACACCACAGCCAAATTATTAGCTCCCTCTCTCTGTGCCAGAAGACAAATTAATAAATAACATATTTGGGTGTGAACATCAGGTAAAGGTAAGAAAGGAGTCAAGTTAAGTGCACTTCTATGGAAGGTAGAAAGGAGTATTTCCATAGCAAATCAAGTTGTGAGCAGACAACCGAAGGCCCGTAAAAACCTTGCAGGGGAGGGTTGGGACAGTGGGAAATAAATCGACAGCAGCACCTACAAGTCATATAAAGAGCCGGCACTCCCCTGCTCTCTGGCGCTCTCTCACTCTGTCTCCCTTTCTCTCCTTTTGCTTTTCTAGATGGCGAGGAGCCCAGCTGGTCTGGCTTACCTCTGTCACAGCTGTCGCCGGTGTACCCACTGCTGCATTCGCAGTAGGGCTGCCCCAGGCCTGAGAGCCTGCATTTCCCGTGCTTGCACTTGATGGCCTGGCAGGGGTTCAGCAGATCCTCCTCTTCATCACAGAGGACGCCCCCGTGGCCCTCCAGGCACTTACAGCTGTAGGAGAAAGCGTTGATGGGCAGGCAGGTGCCGTGCACGCATCTGCAGAGAGGAGGGACGCAGGAGTGAAAATGGGTTAGCAGAAAGGATAAGGATGGAGGGATGGTGATGGCAGAAATGTGAAGGAGACAGTTCAAGGAGCTGACTTCTTCCCCTCCCCCCTCCCCCCTCCCTCCCTTAGGGTTTGCTTTGAGGGTTGCAATATGGGTGTTCACCTACCAAACAGCCCAAACTTACTTATTTCCAAGACAGGGGTCATTGGTCCTCTGGTCACAGAGGGGCCCCGTCCATCCTTCCTCGCACTCGCAGGTGAAGCCCGACGGGCTGCCGGCCTGGCACGTGCCGTGGGCGCACACCTTCTTGTGGCACGGCTCGCAGCCCGGCAGGATGCCGGTTTGCATGGGCACCTTGCGGAAGTCCTGCAGCTCACTGTTGATGTAGAGGTTGCGGATGCAGCCGTGGAAGCTGGTGCCGTTCTGCCCGGGGGCCTGGCGCAGGGCTGCGGCCACGTTGTTCTTCCCGGGCATTCCTGGGGGGGGGACAGCAAGTCAGAGATCAGGCTTTGTGGGGACTCATCAGCCATTTGCCACCCAGACGCTGCTCTCAGCTCTTCCAGCGGGGTGGCCGTCTGTGTGACACTTCTTTAGGAGAAATGAATGTCACGAGCATCCAGTCCTGTGGGTCTCAACCTGGGTGCACTTTACAATCCCACGGGTTCTTGGAAGAAGTATGGATGCTTGGCAGCTCAGCCCAGACCTACTTCATCTGATTTTCTGGGCAGGGTTGGGGAGGGAGAAGAGATGTATGTTTCTTTGCTTTTGCTTTTGACAAGGCACTCTGGGCAATTTTAATGACCAACTAGATAAAGGACCTAGTTCACCGGTGGTTAATTTTTAATTTTTAGTATTTGTTTCAAACCAAAGCTGATATGGAAGAGGCATGAGTATATAAAATCTGAAAGCAGAGCTACTGTACTTCAAGGTAGGATTAGGAAGGGGGAGGAGGTAGTGCTCTCTTCTCTCTCTACACTCACCCTCTCAACCTGGACACATCTCCCCAGAAGCCTAGAATTCTGCAAAGTGAGGTTAGTAATTCCCTGACCCATCCTGTCTCTTAAAGACGAAGGGCCCAGGGCCCAAAGAGCTCGGGTGGCATACTCAACATCACCCAGCAGGACCGAGTTGGAGTTAGGCAGATGAGATGAACCTCGCAATCTCTGGCCACAGTTCGGTCCATCCAGGCTCAGAGGGTGAGGGCTAGGGTTCACAGTGACTGTGGATGCTGGTCCTGCCAGATTCTAAGCTAGCAACTAGTCCAGCTCACCACCGACAACATCCGGAGCCCAGTCATGGATCTCCGTGCCTGAAAAATCTCACCACACTTCCTATCAGGATGGCACCTCATTCACATCATTTTTCCCCTTGCTAATGGAGAGTGAAATCATGAAATTCCAAGAAATCGGAACAACAAACAAAATAACTTCCTCCAAACATGGAATTTGCAATCTTTGTATGTACTCATTCCACTAGTGATAGTCATCTCGCAACCCACATTTGGCAAAACTGAGGAATCTTTCCATGGCCTACGCCAGACCCTGAAACAGTCCCTGGACGGGCTCTGACCGAAGGCAGCTGTCCAGGCCACTGTGGGAGGCTCAGAGAGCAGCTGGCTTCCCCCCTGGTGTCCATGTCCTCGTTGTGCCTGGACTCAGCTTCTGGCTGGAGGGTCTAGGGGCTTTGCTGGTTAGAAGGTCCAAGAACTCAACACTGCCGGGCCCTGCCTTGTGGAATCATCACCTTGCCCATCCACAGGGGTCCTGTTTGCAGGTGCCAAAGTCAGACAGCCACGCGTACAGCACCACAGGCTGGAGGTCAAAGTCTTGATTATTGGTTCTGTGTGCACTTGGGCTGGCCATTTCCCTTCTCTGAGGCTTGGTTTTTCTCATCCATTACATGAGTGGATAGACTGAAACAATTGTTCCCAAGCTGGTTATGCATAAGAACCAGCAGA
>CM052538.1:9462834-9702842 GCA_028533065.1 Trachops cirrhosus | reverse complement strand
AGTCCCTTAGTCTGGGAGAAGATGTTCTAATTTAATCTTATCTGTCTGTCATACGTGTGGACTTTAATGTCCACATGTTTATGGGCTTTCTTCAGAGGTTAAAAAAGAATACCTTTCCAAACTATTTTTAATAGCTTGTTTTGATCGGGTTATAATATGTGTATGTGCATGTGTCAAGATCAAATACACACTCGTGATGTTCCACAGTGGAGACAAACAGGAAACGCGTTCCTTTTATTCCCAGAGCTAACAATTGTACGAGGTCTTGATCCTAACAAGCAAGAGAGGGACACTCACAGATAGAGAGCAGGATGACAGCTTTGGCGGGTGGGGGTAGAAGGATTGAGCAAAAAGGAAAAAGAAACTTGTGAACACAGACAACAGTGTGTGATTGCGGAGGGAGGGGGTGGAGGTGGGGGAGGGTGTAAGAGGGATAAATGGTGATGGAAAAATGCAGTAAAAATAAACTACTAAAAAAGGGAGTAGATCCATGTTTTTTTTTTTCTCTGAAAGCTTGTCTTCTGTGCAATGGACTGTAGCTGGAGTTCAATGAACAGATAACCCAGTAGGAGACTTTTAGGTTTAACAAACTCTACTGTTTCAAAATGACCATAAAGGGGTTAAGGGTCAGAGCTGAGGTCTTCTGCCCAATAGTGACAGTAGGAGATTTGTGACACGCTGATAGGTCTTTACGTGTAGGTCTTAACTCTTGTTTTTAACCCGTTAGGTAACACGACACATTCTGACTGGATTGTTATGCAGAGAAGCAGAAAGAGTAGATTGCTTTGCATTGAGCAAGGCCTATGTCATGGATAACTGATCACCCACAGGTGAGGTAAAGCTGCCTCACTCTTTTGCTAGAGAACTAGCAAGGGGCCTAAGGCACGGTGGCATCACTGAGGGGTGTCCCGATTTTCAGACTGGGAGAGAAAAGAGGGCTTGTTCACCTCACTCTCCTTTGCTATCTCAGGTTCCCCTGCCTTCCCCATATAGAATTCAGGGCTGCAGTTTTATGATTGCCTTGTGTTTCTTTGTTATTCTTGTTGTTGTTTAAGATTTTTAAATATTTAATCTTTATTGTATTTTTTCCCATTACCATTTAGTTCCATTCTGCTCCCCTCCCCGCAGCAATCACCACACTGTTGTCCTTAACCTGGATTTCCCTTGCACTCTGAGGCAGAAGGAAATCTGTCTGCTGTGTTCTCTGGCAGTGAGGCGGGGACGGAAGTGGTTTCCTTCGGGCCTGGGTGGACAGTGGCACTGGCTGCATGTCCAGTCCCCCTATCGGCAGAAGGATGGCCACTTTTAGTTTGGAATTTAAAATTTTTTTTTTCTCTTTTGAGAAACATTCTGACCCAAGCACTCCCATTCTATAATTCCTACCTCCCCCCAACATATTCTAAAAGGGTTTACAAAGATTTCACGAATGGTTTCTAATGAAAGCATAATGAAATCAGGTGAAGAACAAATCCAGAAAAAACACACAAAGCCACAAACCTTCAACTGCATGCCTTTCTGCTCTGTGTTAATCAGTGAGTGGCAATGCAGGTGGCTTTGGCTCAGACAGACCTGGACTTAAATGAGGTGCTTATCACTTTAGAGCTTTGTGAACTTGGATGAGTTTTATAAAGTCCCTGAGACTGCCTCTTCGGGACTGTAAAACAAAAAGAGTCACACCCACTTCCTCAAGTCTCTGAGGAATCGGAGTGCAAAAGAAGCACTCCGCTGAGCACATACACATACCATGTGCTCAGGAGATACAATTTCGCCCCCATCTCAGGTACATCCGTCACTGGCTTCACCGATCCCAAGGCAACAGATGCTGACGGCCGTGCAGGCCCAAAGGGAGGCTTCTGCCTTCTAATGAACCTCACAGTTGTGATTCCCATGTAGCAGCCCGTCTACCTGCTGCACAGACTTAACATGGGATACATCTGATTACTTGAAAAGGTGCCTGCCTTCCCCATCCTCCTGGGCCCAGAAGAGATTGTTTATTTCAGCTCTGTATCCTTCAGAATGAAGTATTCTAGTTCCCAACATACTGGAGATGCTTGATAAATATTCACAGAATGGGACCAAAGACTTTTAACTCTCTCTAAAAACTCAAAATCCTTAGCAAAGGGCTAAAATTTTCTATTGCCAATGATTGAAAATAAAAGTGCTCTGGATGTTCAGGATAACTCCAGAAACCGCTGTCAGGGAAGGCTTTGAGGGGGTTGAGAAAATTGTGTAGCAGCCAGAGGTTACTGTTTTGAAGGGAATGACGTGAACTTCATAAAATGCCTGTCATGGTGAAGAAATCAGTTACATTGACCTGTAGAAAAGCTTTAGCTTATCTATCTGTAAAATATGTTAATTTTATCAGTCATTTCACTTCAATTCAATGTGATTTAATTCAACATTACATGCTTTCTTGCTTCTTTGCCTGAAATTTGAAATTCTATGTTCTCCAGTTTATATCGGCTCCTCCCAATAGAGGCAAGAGTGGAAGCTCTCTCCTTGGTCGATCCTCTCTCCGGGCTCCTTCAGAATCTGGCTCACACTTCTTCCCTCACCTATTTACTCATCTGACTTCTTCATTGAAAGAAGTCCAAAGTCTTTATTAATCCAAGCCAGAATCCACATACCGAACCCTCTCTCTTGTTCACTCACAATTAAGGTCACAACCAAACAAAAACATTGTCTATTACCCCAATACAGTTTGCACATTCAGTTCGTTTGTATGTTCATTCATTCAACTTCATTAATAATTATCCTGTCGTCTACATGAGTTAGCAACTGGTGGCCTGGACATTCCCAGCATGGTAACAAGTCACGGAAGCTGGAGCTGGCGGAGGTCATGCGCTCCAGTGTGTATCAAACTTGTTTCACCACTTTGTCCACTGTCTGATTTGACCTCTCTCTGCTTTCTTTTTCCCGAGACCAGATCAAATAACAAGATGAAATTCTCTGACATGTATGTACATTACCCAGCATGTGACAGACACACAGAAACATGTACAATCTTCTCCACCCCAATGCCGTTCAGTTAAAACGGAGCTGGGATGACAAA
The DNA here is from genome assembly GCA_028533065.1 of Trachops cirrhosus. Lineage (NCBI taxonomy): Eukaryota > Metazoa > Chordata > Mammalia > Chiroptera > Phyllostomidae > Trachops > Trachops cirrhosus. The sequence goes on along the minus strand of CM052538.1, from coordinate 9,699,790 downwards.
ATGGTCCCATAACAGTGATCTAGGGCTCTTTATTTTCTGTCCTTGCTGTCCATCTTGCAGCGACTGATCCCCACTAGTCAATGACCATGGCACCAGGCACCAGCAACTGCAGAATCAGTCTTTGAGTAGAATCACCGGGTCTGGGGACCCACTGGATTTGGAAGAGAGCTTACCTCCTACGTAGAGTGGGGAGTCAAAATTCAGAGTGGACTGCTTTGACAAGTTGGTGATGATTTTGGGGCTCCCTCCATCCACGGAGAGGGAGAGGCTCTGATCCAGGGCGAGTAGTTCCACAATGTGGAAGTTTCCATCATTGATCGTCTCCACACTGCAAACAGACAGACAGACAGACAAGCAAAGCTGAGATGATGCGTCCATGTTCTTCATGTGAAAGAAGTCACAATACAAATGCCAATAAACACTTCTTAGGAACAGATGCTCCTGTCTAACATTAGTGAAGATAAAAACCATTAGTTGATTTAAAAATCAAAGATATTTTTGATGTGATACTATTTCTATCCTTAGGAACAGATATAAGCCTGTTCTTCCATTGGGAGAAGTGGAAAAGACTGTATTTTATCACTATCCAGTTACGTCCTCTTAATATATGAAGTCTGTCTAAAAAAGTCCAGTCTTTGTTAATATAATGACAATGGTTTTCATGAAATTGATGTCACCTGGCAGCCAAGGAGAGTGGACTGGAATGCACATGTGGGAACAATGATGACTTTACTCTACTAGTCAGTGGGGGCAGTAGATGCTGTTGAGTGAGCATGTGTACTGTGTGGCTGTTGCATTCAAAATGACCAAACAAGCAGAGCAATGAATCTGCATCAAATTTTGCATTAAGCTTGAACATTCCTCCATGGAAACTATTCTGATGATTCAGAAGGCTGCAGCTATGGGCAACTGGTGACTGGCAGCTTCATCATGACAATATGCCCACTCATGCATCATGTCTTGTACAGAATTTTTTGGTGAAACATCAAATCACCCAGGTGACTCAGCCCCCCTAAAGCCCAGATTTGGAGGCCTGTGACCCCTGGCTTTTCCCAAAGCTAAAATCACCTTTGAAAGGGAAGAGATTTGGACTGTCGATGGGATTCAAGAAAATATGACAGGGCAGCTGATGGTGATTGGGAGAACTGTGTGAGGTCCCAAGGTGCCTACTCTGAAGGGGACTGGGGTGTCATTGTCCTGTGTACAATGTTGTTTGTATCTTGCATCTTCTTCGATAAATGCCCCTTTTTCATAGTACATGGCTGGGTACTTTCTGGATAGACCTCATATAGAAATATACTTGATGTATTTGCTGTTAAATGCCACACAAGTTGCACTCACTAAGACAGTTAATCCAAGCTGCACGCAGAAGACAAGGAACCCGCACCCGTGTGAACTATCTTCTACAGATACTCCTGGTAGCAGAGGAGCGGCATCTGCTCTCCTCAGCACTGCACATACGACTTATGAGAATCAAACGTTCCCAAACACAGGACGACCCGATGTGGGAGGATCACAGCACTTTTTAGAGCGTGTTACTTGATAACATATATTCTTAATTTCTTTGCGCTTTTCAGAGGACCGCCCATCGAACGATGGTACCGAGAAGAAGTCTATGTTCAGTGGACAGGAGGGAATGACAGACTGAACACAACGCGGACCAGAGTCCCATCTAAGAGTCTAGTGGTGACGGGGGTCCTTCAGTTTCTCTTCTCCAGCTTCACAGGGCCAGGGTGACACTTTTTACTCCAAAAGTTCTGCGGGGGCTTATGAACATTTATAATATGGACAAAAAGAAGAAGATTAAGAAATTTAGATAAATAAAAAACGAGGATTGAAAACAGGAGGAAGTTGGGCGCCATCAGTGAGTAGGTGCTGCCTGGTTTCACGGGGTGGCCGTGAACCTCGGGAGCGTGCTGCAGCAGGAGCAGAGGAAGAGAGGACCGGGCCTCAGGGCATGTCAGCCACACACTCACCCTCCACTGTGGACGCCGAGCATGGCGTAAACTCCAACTGCGGCCAAAGGTAAATAGTGGATACGAAAGAGCTAATATAATAGTATTTTGACTGGAAAGATTTTTTTTTAAATGGCTCCAGAATGAAAATATTAAAACACATGTTAAAGAGATTGGGAATACCTAACATTCCCTACACAAGGTGTTTACTTAAATTTCCAGGTGTTGGTATTTGAATCTGCAAATAGGTCAAGCCTGGTAAACAACAGAAAAATGCACTGGCATTTCTGCCTGGGTCTCAGCACGGAAGTCTAATCTTATTCCTTTTTTTAATTTAATTGCCTACATAGGATAGGAAGGTTTTGTGATTTGATAACAATATAAAGCAAAGCATTCTGCAGAACTGTGACAACATTTGAAGTTTTCTTGTTTTAAGTGCTTTGAGGAGTCCCAGCTGGGATCTTTGATAATCTGTCTCAAATATCGTGCTTAAAAAATGTTAGATACGCTAATAAGTATTTTTGCCTTCTACACATTTAATTATCCCTTTAAAATCAACATCAACAAAAATCCCTCTATACGAGGAGATTGTTAATGGTCTTAAATACTAGTTTTCCACGGGAATATGCTGAATGGTGATATCAAACAGTCATTAAGTGTACAGATTTTTGATGTCATATTAAGTTGGATTTGAATTCAGGTCTTGAAATTTAAAAACTTTTGACTTTAGATAAGTTACTTAATTGTTAATAAAGTTCAGTTTTCTCTTTGGTAGATATTAATAAATATTTACCCCTCTTATGGTAAATTTGAGGGCTATCGGAGATAAATTTTTAAAAACACAGAGCAAAGCATCCAGCATATGGAAAGGACAAAGTTCAATGTTAGATATTAGTGTCACTGTCACTGACACACCCACAGTTATCATCCAAAAACGCCATACTATCTCAGAACTTCCTTTAGGAAGAAATGAGACCAGTTGTATTTTTAATAATTGTAAGATAATTATTAAAGACCGGCAGAAACATCATAGCTACTTTGGGGGCATATCTTGTTCAAGTTGCTAAAAGTTTTAAGTGAAACATTAAAATAAAGATGTACATAGAGGAGATAGTGGCCAATTGCTTTTTCTTTGTGACCACACACAGCTCTCAAAGTGGTTTCCTATGAATGTTCTATGACTGTAATTAAGTCATAGATAATAATAACAAGGACCCCCATTTCCTTTACAATTGTAAAAGAAGACCCTTATGTACTGGAGAGTGGGTTCTGGGTCAGACAACAGTTTTAGACAATCAATCTAGGTATGTCATTGTGGATGGTGGTGTTTGGTTGCGGTACAACTGAGTACACGTCTTTTTTTTTAATTTTTAAAAATTTTTTTATTTTAGTTTATTCGGTACAGTTTCTATCCTTTATTCCCATTCCAGCCTGCCCACCCATTCCTCCCCTCCTCCCTCCTCTTTCCAACCCCCCTAGTTTTGCCATGTGTCCTCTATATTTGTTCCATGCATACTTATTTCTATGCTGCTTCATGTATCCACTACAGTGTCTGGGACAGAGTAGATGCTCAGTAAATACATGGTAAGCAATAAAATGTAAGGGAGATGTATTAAGTATTATGTATATAGTTTTTTTTAGTAATACTAACTGGATAATAGTTAAAGATAGTCAAGAGACTTGAAGCATTCTTTGGGCAGGACATTGAAAAAATTTATTTTATTTTTATTCATTTTTTAAAAGACTTTATTTATTTATTTTTAAAGAGAGGGGAAGGGAAGGAGAAAGAGAAGGAGAGTAATCAATATGTGGTTGCCTCTCACGCGCCCCCAACTGGGGACCTGGCCCACAACCCTGGCATGTGCCCTGATTGGGAATTGAACTGGTGACCCTTTGGTTCGCAGGCCAGCACTCAATCTCCTGAGCCACACCAGCTAAGGTTAAAAAAGTGTATTTTATTTAAAATACTGGATTTTAACAGTGGACATATCCTAAAGGGCAATGCTGGGAGCTAAATCTTGTTTGGCTTCTTGTCCTCAGTCTCGTTAGATGTGCGACACTGGATTCGTGACTTCAGGTTGTTTTTCTCTGCTTTATTCTCCTCATCAGAAAAATGTGACTAACAAGACCGAAGAATTATACAGCACACACTATGAGCTGGGTACTGTTCCAAGAACTTGACATGTATTAACTTACTTAAGACTCACAACAATTTGAAGATTTGGGCACTGAGGGTATTCAAGGTGGCACTGCCAGCGGCCACACAGAGTTAAAGGCAGGTGACCTGGCTCTAGAGGACGTGCTTTTGATTATTATGCCTCACTTTTGAAAAAACACCCAAAAAGGAAACAGTAACTAGCACTGTACGATCATCATGTGTTCTCATCACAAACAAGCCTTTAATAGGAGATTTCTCTCCTGGAATAGCCTAGGAATAAAGTTCTACGGAAAACAGCCTTATGTGATAGTTGCACGACTTCGACATTCACTAAAAATCAAGGAATTGTAAAAATAATGTAGTAATCTTATGATGAGAGTCTGAATTCAGTGAAGGTTATGAGAATGCATCTAAAGTACAGAGACGTGAAACTTGGATTTGGGTTTAACTTTCCAAATTATAAGTAAAATTCAGACTGACTTAGGTTTTTCTCCTCCCAAAAGCTTTAAGTGTCCAGTCTGATCATTCCAGAACTTGGTAAGAGTTATCACCGAGCTTAATTCCATTTCTCGTTCCCTATAATTAAGGCCTCACTCTGGTCTTTTAATAGGCAAGTATTGTAAAATTAATATTTTTAGAATTGTTTTTTTTTTTGGTTTTTAAGGTGGATTTGTGTGGCTGGGGCCTGAGGAGAAAGTGGGAGAGCTAAGAGTATTCTAAACTGGTGTCCCACACTGTCTTGTAAAGCATGTGACAGGCTGGGGGATGACCAGGCGTGACCTTTGAAAATAAAAGCTGTGACCAGCACACCGGCTGCAACACAATAGAACTGAGCTGTCATCGATTTTACCGTCTATCACAGTCATCGCCTACCTACCCGCTCGCTCCCGAGGCGTGACGGCCTTTCGGGTGCGGAGGAGTATTGACAAACCCTCTCTCACTGCTCTCGAGGGAGCTGTGTGTTTGATGACTCACAGAAGTCACAAGCCAGCCACTTAACAGCGAGCCCTTCCACTGGGAACTTAAATTGCCTTTATGGCCTTTATTATGTAATTCAGTTTTGCTACACTCATCTGTTACCTGAGATTTTATTTTCTTGAATTTCTAAACGGCTGCATAAAAACAAAGCAGTGACTCAGTGATGTCTGTCTCGTGGTGTGCTACAGAGAAAGAGTTTAAACACTCGGGGCTTGAAAGAAGAGAGCCTTTAATTTGCCTCGGATTTTCCTAATTTACGCAGGACACGTTGACAGTGACTTTTATATTTCTATCTCAACCAAAATCTTAAGTTATTTCAGTAACTTAATAAAAACAGAGTTCACATTGCTATGCAAGGTACAGCTTTTTGCCTTAAAAATTTAAAGTATCTGTTGGCATATTCTGTGCAATGAAATAGGAATATACAAAACAAGACAAATTCAACTGGTCACCTCATTTTGATATCTCTGCCCTGAAGATACTTCAGCTGTGAAGGGGGATGGTCATGAAGAATTTCCCTGACCACCTCTTTTAAATCAAAAGGAGTGGGAGGCTAAACAGGGTTAAAGGTGTTTACGTATATGCCTAAGAGTTTTCACAGGATGTTTTAGAAAATAATGAGTTCATCAAGTAAAGTTATATTTTAATCAGTACTTTGGAATCAAATTAATTAAAATGCCCTGAAATAGAAAGTGACTTCTATATACAGGGACAGTCACCTGTAAGACAATAACATTTGCACTCTGGTGCTTATTCTTCAGGATCTGGATATTGGAGCATGAAGAATACCCATAAACCACCATCACTGCCAATCATTGTGAGCCTACTGTGTGCCTAGCACTATACTAGGAGCTTTACAGTTGCTACTTCCGATTCTCCCAAACACACATGAAAAACAGATCAAAGTCCAGTTGCTCAGATGAGAAAATATGAGCACAGACAGGTGAAGTAACTTCCTCCAAGTTATAAAGCTGGTAAACAGTGGTGTCTTCCATATGGCATAGCAAGAAGAGCAGAGTCTTATCTTGGAAAGGAGAAGACCATATTGATTTGGTTTCTCCAAAGAGATCTGACTCTTTATTATTATTATTATTATTATTATTATTATTATTATTATTATTATTAATCTAAGCCTGTAAGTTGTATAACCTGAAGGCTATGGGGTGAACCAAGCCCAAGGAGTCAGCAGGGAAACTCCTCTGAAGGTGTGCACACTCCCTAAACACGAAGCTGATCTGTATGTGGTATAATCCTGTACTTTTATAAGATATTTATCTGGTTTCCTAGTTTTGAACAGTAGTTGACTATGTTTCCAAGAATCTCTTTGGATTGGCAAATGACATTAATTTAAATCTAAAGAAAGAAGCATACCATTTACTACTTTTTAAAAAAATGTTTTTGACTAGATGAAATCAAAGTCACTTCGAAAGGCAATAGATTATCAGCCTGCTTGAGAAAAAAAATGGGTCGCTCCATTCTTGTCTGAGGGACTATTGCTGACACTAGCTTTGAGTTTAGACTGTCATTCATTCATTCATTCAGTCAGTCACTCATTCATTCCTGGCACTATTGCCAAGTCCCTTTTGACACAATTCTCTAAGCAGTGTAAAAACTAGGGACATGTGTGACATGAGTGATATTCTACATTCATTCACTTGTTTGGCAGTTTATGTCATCTCTGTGGTTGCTGATTAGGTCCCTTCAACAGCAGCATGCTGGCGAACGTTCAGTGAGTGGCTGTCTGAAATAAGGAAAGGAGCCTGGATTTTTACTGATTTCTGTGGTGGAAACCCTCCCAGCGTGGCTGGTTTCAAGGCCAACATCAAGCATGAGGTCGTGGAACTTAGACAGGAGAAGAGACGCATGCCCAGAGCTCTCAGAGCACAGCTCACACATAATCCTTTTCCAAAAGTGGTTCTGAAACTATGATCGCCTGGAGACTTACAGAAACAAAAATTCGGGGGCATGTCTGTCATCGGAACCAGAAACTGGAGGCGGCGCCGAGTAATCTGTGTCCTAACACACCTTCAGGTGATTCTGAGGCACACTGTTCGGAAGCGATGGCTCCACACCACCTGCACGCCAGGCCCTGTCAGCAGTGAGCACGTCTACAAGGAACCGCGGCCTTCTGAAGTCAGGTGCAAGAAATGCAACGAGAAAATGTGCCTGCTACTTTAGTTCTACTGGGAGAGGAGCAATTACTACATCTTGAATTTTCTTAAACACACTTAAGCTCTGTGAACTACTCCCTCTAGACATAACTCTAGGAGACAATGGTTCTCGTACAGATTCATTTGAGACAGTAACTGACATCTGAAGTGAAACTTCTTAAAGCAAATAAAACGTCCTATAGAAACAATAGCTTAATGCGTGCCTATTTTCCCCTAATTTAGTCAGGTTTTATTTTACTAAACTCCATTTCCATCAATGTCGCAAAGAGACCACGCACCTGAAAAGGTGCACCTGTCGTACCAAGTGATTCCTGTCTGCGATGTTCCAACACATTACATAATCCATAATTCAGAAGAAATGTCACCGAAGCTATCTTTCATGATATAAAATCATGCAATTAAACTGAACTTAAACTGAACATATTCTCTGAGGTGAGAATCAATAAAAATACCTCTTTTGAAAACATTTAGTGTACTTTTCTAATGTTAAGTAAAGTAGAAACACATTCAGATTTGAAAATTTAATTCAATCCCACAAAATGGGTATTAAGCAAATGTTATTGATGGGTTCTGCTACAACGGTGGGGAAGGGATACCGTTCATCAAAGGTCACATTCTAGCAAAGCCTGACCGAGGTCGGAAGCGTTTGGATAACTGTCGGAAAGTTAGTAGGAGCAGAGTTAAGACTTGAGACAAATTTCAAGTTGACGATGAAGGACAGAGAAAGATTGAGAGGAACCCCACTCCACTTCCGATGCCCGAGGACTTGGCGATGCCTCTCAGTGAAGCTGGGAATGAGTCAGGGGCACAGGTTTGGGTGAAGCAAAGGAAAGGCACTCAGTTTCAGACATTCTGAAGTGATAATCCCAACACGTGTCATTTTTACTATTGGTATGCATTGCTCTACATGTTTTACATGTGTCACATCATACAATTCTTACTACAGTGCCCCACAGATGAAATGATGATCAGGTGAGGCCCAGAGGCCTTATGCCATTTGCTGAAGGCACAAAGTTAATTGGTGGCAGAGCTGGGACTCGAATGAGGGCAGACGGCTCTGGGGCCCCTGCTCTTTTTCATCACTTCAATTTTCATTTTGAGTGACAATGACGTTCAAGTGGTTTGAAAATGGAAATGGTACAACATGGTATTCATATACAAGTCTTGCTTCCATCCCACTCTTCCCTCTCTATCCCTCATTTGCCTGTGCAAATACGAGATAAAAATACAAAAGTTTATCCGTGTTTGACACTGTTCTGCCTTGCTTTATTTTTTTGCTTGAGCAATATATCTTGGGAATCTTTCAATATAATATATAGAGAAACTCCTCATTCTTTCCCTCCCTTCATCCCTTTTCTTTTTAACGGAGCATTCCAATTAGTGGCTGCACCATGCATAGTTTGCTTAGATAGAAATTTGGGTGGTTTCCCAACCTTTGTTTTTACAACCAGCACCACAGAGAACTACGTGGCACACATATTATTTCTATGTCTTCAGCTATCTCTGCAGGATCAACTTCCTGAAGTGGGATTTTATAGGTGAGAGGACAAGTGTAATTTTGATAGATATTTTCAAAATGCTCTCTGTAGAAACTATAAAACAACCTGTACTTCTACTCTTACTGTATGAGGGTTGAGGGTATACTTTCAACTGCTCTACAATACTCCACAGAAAAAGATACCAGAAAAACATTCCTGTATCGTTAGCGGGTAGATGAGAATGAAGACGATGTGAGTGCGTGAGGACACAGCGGAGTTTACAATCTGATATTCAGAGAGACCTCATGGGGCAGGTGCTGTATTATTATTTACAGAAATGATTCCAAGGCACAGAAAACTAAGTATCTTGCCCGAGTTTACATATTAGCAATTGGCCAAGCCTAGATCTGAATACATATCTTAACCACTATGATTCTTACTTGTCAAATACTGTATCCTCCTAGTGTATTGAAATAATTTCATTCTTCTCTATGGTCTCAATTACACAAAAGTATTTTTCTATTCCAAATCGGAGTATTAATATATTTATATTATATATACATATAATCCATATTGATCAATCAATTAATCAAACTATCATCTTTATTCAAATTCAAGGTAATTGTTGTTCCTTTTCCTTTCCTTAAAAAATATAATAACTTTTCTTCATTGTTGTGCTGCAAACCAGGGCAAGAATTAACAGCTATGCTTTCCCTGGGCTTCTGGTTCACACTGAAAAGTGTGCCATGTGGAATTCTTCTTCTACATAAGAGCCACAGGGTATGTGTTATTGTTTGTTAGGCAAACATGGTAATGAAGATAAACTCAAGATAAGTTCTTTATAGTAAGTCATCATTTGGATATAATTATTTGGGTTTCTACAACTTTTTGAGAAATACTTTAAATATATTTTTTTGTGAATACCAGATTTAATAAGCCAACCTCAAGAACTTTTATTATGGTTTTCTGAGTGTTCTCTGCTATTGCACAGCATAAAATAAAACAAAAACAATCAAAACCAAAAACGAACCACAAAATCCATTTTCTGACATCTTTTTACAGGCTGACGCAAACCGAGGCTCCGTGATGGAAGGCCTCGCAATCTCTACAGCGTCGGCACTGATTCATTTCCATTTGGGGATGAACTAACGGCTGCATTCCTCTTGCAAACCAATAATTATGCGTTTGTTTCCACGCTGTAAATATTCCCAAGTGGGTTAGCTCACCACCAAAAGGATTCCGTTCATGGTTGCCAATGGCATCGACTTTCCTGGAACTTTCATGAAGGATCAAACAGGGTGTGAAGGCTTTTAAAGCACACTGATATATGTATGTGTGTGTATGCATATCTGTGTACATATATATGTATACACACACACACAAATATAAGAAAAATATCAACAATATAGAAGTCAGTGTCTCCACTTAGTTCTAATCCATGTCCAAAGATTGGTTGCCAAGCTTGTTTGGCCTATAGTTGCATTGTGTTCAGAACTAACAGTATTTTTTTTAATAATGTGAATCAATATTTAAGGGAGAAAAACCTTTATAGCTAAAAAAAGTTCAATTGCTGCCTTTGCTCGAAAAATCCGGAGTCGCACAAACCCACATTTTTGCGCGGCAGCACCAGGGAGAGCCGAGGAGACGTAGGGCAGCCCAGTTTGGACAGAGGGGTGCTTCCGGTCGGCTCCAGACACAACCACGCCTACGACATTGCCACATCAAGGCTATTGGTAATAGAGGAATAGGTCTCTGAAAAGTCAGATCTCTTCCAAAGGAACAGGATGAGAACAGATTCTTTTCTTTCCGCTGGTCTGTTTAGGTCATTCGAGTTACTGACTGCACATGAAACACTGCATAAAGTTTGACAACCCTGCTCTATTCCTCCATGGGGAGAAATTTACTAGGTACCTTTTCTGCAGGATGATAGAGCTAGTGTTGAGACCCACCAGAGGGGCTCTGAAGGTTAGTCTTATGCAAAAAAGTACACTTCCAGCAAAATCTATGCCCCATGAATACCATCCCTTTCACGTCACCAACATATCATTAATAGCATTATATCATTCTTTAAAAAACCTTCCAAAATGAGTAAGACTACCAACCCATATTGTGTGTATCCATTGGTTTATCACATGAAAGCTCTCTAAGGGCAGGGTTTTTGTTCCTGAAAGTTTAGAACAGGGCCTGGAGCATAGTAGGTGCTCAATAAATATGCGTTGCATAGATAGCAACTTTAAATTACTCCCTGTGCCAAGTTTCTCTTGCAGTTGTTTCTCAAAAGCCGCTCTGCATGGGTCTTTACCCTGCTCGGAGCCCTGGGAGGCTCCTGTGTGACTTATGTTACAGGGATCAGTGGGTTCTCTGTGCTCAGGCATCTGACTTGACCGAAGGGAAGCACTGGGCAGGAGACTGTTGGGAGGAAGGGTCCTTCCCTGGGAGCTGACCCCACTGAGGGTCACAGCTCCTGCCCTGCAGTCCTCTCTGCAGTTCCTTTGGATTTCCACCACTGCTGCCTCCTTCCGCTCCCTCCACCACATGGGTGGTAGCAGCACCCCTGGTTTCTAGCCCCAGGTTAATATGCTATCCCTACCAAGCTTTGTAAATACAGGAATCCCTGCTTTTTGAATTCACTTTACAGCCACTTTGCAGAAGATATTGCAATAGTACCTGTTCTCCCTAACAAAGAGAAAGGAGTCTGGCCAAAGGAATATGAATATAAGACTCTTCTGCTTTGCTTTTAGAAAGTGAAAACAGCGTATGTTTTTCAGGGAGCCTGTGTAGATGCAGGGTGTCCCCGGAGCAGCGGGAGTGGGACCGAAAGTTCCTCCCGTGGGAACCACACTCAGCATCTCAGCGTCCAGCCACCCTGACGCGGAACTGTGTCTGTGAGCACCTGTGTTCTCTCTCCTTGTATTTGGTACACCCTTCGGCAGGTGGGTCCTAAGGTGACTGTTTCTGCTTTACTCCATTTCAGTTTGTGAAAGGTTTCATAGGGCTGCTCTACTTTCGGGTAATGGGGAGACCCGTAGTCCTGTTAGAAATCTCACCTGCAGTTAGTTATCTGACTCCAGTACCATCTGTTCCTGCCAGGTCCCTCACACCCTGATAACAGAGCCTGCCCATTTATTCCCTCCCCTCCCCATTACGAAATAATGGAGAAGCAGTTCTCCAGTAAACAATTGTTTTCACCTTTACCAGTAACAGAGATCTTCACCTGTAAATGGCAGAAGCCGGGTGAGAGCCGGTGTCGTAGCTGGCACGGACACGCCCCCGGTAGAGTTCCACGGCGATGTGGTCTTTGTCCCCCTTATACAGGAGGATCCCACTGTCTTCATCTGTAGCAATCTAGGAGGGAGGACCCTTACGTTAGTGGCAGGTACAGTCACCCAAACACACTTCATCAAAAGAAACAAGACTGCTTGGTAAAGGGTTTTTACTACGGTTTATTTTTTCCTCATGGCTATGAGAAAATACTAACGCACCTTGAAATTATTACTTGCAAGGTAACTTAGTCTAAATTACTTTGTTGCAAATAAATTCCTAAAGATCTTTAAAAGCTGTTTCTTTTTTACATTCATAAGCACACTTTTATTCTTTCTATACATGCTGGCAATGACAAAGCTTAAAGATGCATGTCCCATAAAATATGCAAAAACGAGGAATTTATATACATAATTTATACTTCAGGAAATTAAAGTTGAAAAATATTTTCCACATCATTACAGTACACAGTATTTAAAGTAAATCAAGCTTGCGCTCTTAGATTTCAAACTGTATTTTCTCAGCAGAGAATGATAAAATCTAATCAGGAATAAAGTGGTCATGTTTCTGTTCTGTTGAAAAAGAACAATAACAAATACTTAAGTAAGCACCATTGGATGGGCTTGAACTTTCTTTTCTGGGGCTTTCCACTCTCCTGCTCATTTTGCTTCTGTAAAGGGCCTTGTTTATGGCACATGTGAAAAGTGACTGCACTGAGCAAGATTGCTTTTCACAGTTCATATAAAAAAGAAAATTCTTTACAGTTATGGCATGAAAAGAGGGAAACTCTCTGCTTCATCCTGCTTTTTGGCTTTGTTTTTGGCTTTTGAAGAAACTGTTCTGTAAAAGTCAGCGCTAGGTACTTCTCATGACAATCCAATGTGGCAAATGTTGGAAGGCAGGAAGATTTTTTTTTAAATAAAGTAGAACTGTCTTGTTTGCAGGGTCCTCTTCCTCATGACTTCTAAAGAACCCCCACCCCTCACTGGAGTGCCAGGGTAAACCAAATACGATGAGGGGTCCGCAGGAAATAGGCTAAAACCATCTGAGTTCAAGACATTAAAAGATTTTGCTTACCAGATAAACAAGCATGCAGTCCCAACCCGCCCCACGTCACCTACATGGGCTGATGCCCTCATATCTATTCTAACCTTGTCTATGGGGATTCTAACCCCTGACTCAAAGCTACTCAGTGACTTGGTGGAAAGACGAGCAATAAACCTGAGTGTGTTCATTTTGTGCCTATCCCCAACGGTTTTTCACGAAAAGTGAACAGACACCCACCAGTATTTTGCCATAGTGCCTTCTGTCCCACCTGCTCTCTCTTCAGCTGCACGTCCTCTAAGAAAAGCCTCCCTGTGCAGATTTTGAACAGCAGAGTCATAAAAATAAATGACCGAGAAGCCTTCTCCCAGGCACAAAACAAGGAGATAGATTTTTTTGTTGCGTGTTTTTTCAAACAAGTAATGAATAAAACTACCTGGTTCCCATTTAGCTGGGAAAAATACAAGTGCTGGGGAGAAGACGGAAGCTTTCACTCAGCGAGCACTGCCTGTCCCCATGTTCTGCTGTCTGTAACTGCCTGTGTAGGAAGTCACATCACTCACAAAGTACCATGGATGCGTGTGCATCCTGAATTTGGCTTCAGAGGAGATCAGCTCTCGCGAGCGGCGGAAATCTTACCTGAAGCGTGATGTTCGTTTGAGGCCGAACCTTGGCCGAAGGAATTTGAAGATAGGACTCTTTGTTTACAAAATTCACACTAACCAGCTTTTCACACTTCTCCCCCTGGTAGCCGGGCAAACACTGGCATATTGGCTCGTTCATCCTGATGATGCACTGGGCCCCGTTCTGGCAATCAAAATTATCACAGGGGCTGGTCCGAGGGAGGACCATGGGCGGGGAAAATTCACAGAACAAGCCACTGAAGAAAAACAGAAATACGCTGGTTAGATGTTACTTAATCGCCAGTGTGACCTGGGCCCTGTGAGACCCAACTTTGCACGCAGATGCACGTTGCTCGCTTCACCTGTAACCGTCGGGGCAGGTGCACGTGTAGCCATTCACCGCGTCCGTGCAACGGGCTCCATTTTTACACTTGTGATCTTGGCAGTCGTCGAAATCCACGTCGCAGTGCTCGCCGATGTATCCCGGTGTGCAGTCACATCTGTGTGAACAAGCAGGGAAGTGGTTTCAAACCCAACTGAGCCCAAGTGACAAAAACAGCCGCATTCACCTAGAAAAAGATGGCGCCGCCTTTAAAAACGCAGGTCGACAGGCTCCCACAGCCCCCAGAGGAAAGGAAGCCTGGGAAACAGTGCGGGTCTGTAAAGCGGCCTAGGGCTCCCCACTGCGGTCTGGCACAGGATGGGGCTGCCATCTCCCTGATGAGAGTGGGGGTCCACGATCCAAACAGCAACACAAGCATTGCACCAGGGTTCCTGCCTTCTCTTCACCGTGTGTGCTTTCCGACTTTCCGCCTCCTTTTCTCCCCCCTTCCCTCCTCCCTTCCTCTGTTCTCTCTTCCTCCCTCCCTCCCTTCTTTCCCCCACTTTATTTGCCTACAGGGTCTTCTATTTTCAGCTCTAATTGATTCAAGAAGTTGAGATGATAAAATTGCTCTATTGTCAAATTTACTAAAAATATTAAGCAATTTTTTAAATGCATAACATTTAAAAAACTTTCTAATCAATAATAAATACATTGGAATAAATACATTTTTGTGAAAAATTATGTTAATACTGGATACCCTAACTCATCCTAAATCCAGACAATCATTATGCCCGAATGGGGCTGACCTAATGGGGTGGGGCATGGGAGCCACAGCTTGGGGGCCAGACTCTGGGACGGCTCCTCAGCCTGTTCCTCTGGGGCTGCGGGGGCAGAAGGGTCTCAGCTGCGCTGAGGGTGTAGAACCAGGGGTAATAGGCTGCTGTCGCTGTTCTTTGAGCACTTCCTCTGGGCCAGGCCCTGTCCTAACCACTTGGCTTGCATGGACTCACTGAATGCTCTCCCCAGCCCGTGACATTGGTGCTATCTCTACTCCACCCTGCAGGCCAGGAAACTAAAAGACACGCTGCTTAACTACCTGACCCAAGGACATTCAACTTGTAAGTGCCACTGCCGGAAACTGACCCCAAACAATCTGACGAGGGAGCCTGGACCACTGCACATGCTGTCGGATAATTCTGCAGGGCTCTCTGCAAAGCCTGTCGCTTGCTCGCGCTGACTATTGGAATCTCTGGCGGTGACACCAAGGACCCAGGACTTCCAAGCTGCCCGAGGGAAAGCAGTGTGGCAAGTGTGGTGGTTTTTGAACTGTGTTTGTGGAGCTGCAGGGACCATGGAACCCTAACGATGTGGCCATGGCAGGGGTGGGGTGCTTCTGGTAGCTTCCTTCCCCCCTCCCTCTGCCTCCAACCTTCTCTGTTTGCAACTATTAGTTTTATGCATTGGGCTTCCACGAGCATTTCTGTTTTGGGTTTCTTGTTCTGACTTACAAGCACAAATAAACCAGGGAACTGTGGGTTAACTCTACGGAATTTGGGCTTCGCTGTTAGACAGACCTGGGTTTGTATGCCGGCCTCATCTTTAAGTGTATGTTGTCTTGACTAAGTTACTTAATCTAAGTGTTCATATGTAATATATAAAAAATAAAATAACTTCCATCTCATAGGTTTGTTAATGATTAAAAACACTACCTATAAAGTAATTAGATAGTGTTTGAAATATAAAGCATGATCGATAAATGGTAGGTATTTTAAAAATAATTCTACTAAGTCTTTATAAGTCTATCAAAGTCTTTATGGTTAGGCTGCAGCAATTACCCACTTTTCTATTTCAAAGCCATCAGGGTTTAAGTGAATGAGGATAATTGAAAACACTGATGTGGATGTGGACATTACTGAATGCCGGGGTTTTGTCTGCAAACGCAAAATCGGGATTTAAGAGTTGCTGGAGAACTGATGAATTAAAATAAATGGAGTAACACAGAGACCTGCAGCTCTGCATGTATGAATGAAGAAATAAGATGAGCTCATGGCATAAGCATGCTTGCCCTAGAGCCAGCGGCTTTAGTGCTAAATCATAACAACGCAAAGTAAACAGGTCTGAAGTTAAATGGATCCTAAGTGGCCACAGACATTCTCAAATAGATGGACAAGCACCAAGAAGAGAGCTTCCACCCATGTTAATGCGAGCAGGGCTAAAGTGCTGAGCATTAGAAGGGAGAAGAAATGCTTTGAAACATTCTGAATTATTTATCTGAGAAAAGAAATCAAAGTAAAAGATAAGAGAGTCATACATTCACCATAGTGGCTGTCTAAGAGCTATTTTATATTCTCTCCTCTATGAATATCATTTTTCAAGTCCACTAGAACTTAGAGCTACATTATGACCCAACTTTTTCTTTGTCTTTCTTTTTGCTCCTCAGACCTTGTTTGAAAACAGGAAGAAACTATCTAATTAGAAATTCCTCAAAGTCTGTATTATCAATAAAAGCTATCATATTCCCTCAACTCCACTATCTGTCAAGGAGTGAGGAGGAAAGCAAAGACTATAAAATACACTGTTTGGAAGCCCAAAAGCTGACTAAGTAAGATGCATGCTTGAAAATACTGCTTATGGCATATCATGGTCTAAAAATATCTCAAAGCAATTTAGGAGATTTATGAGGTATATAATAAGCTGGAGAAGTAAAACCAGCTCTCTTAGCTTAGTAATAAGAAAATGAAGTTGAAGGAACGGTACAACTTGTCCAAACAATGTTTGTCAGTAGAGATTTTTTCTTTAGCAGCATTCACCTAGTTTTGGTTTTTAAGTCCAGTTTTCTTAGAACTGCCTCCCCCACAATGTGCAGTTCTGTGTATGTGGCAGTGACGGCACATACTGTGACTTCACCTGTTTTTTGCTAAGCTACATCCAGCTGTAAACAAGCTCATGCATTCCTGCTGAAAACTCCAGGTTCCCAAATGAGCTAACCCGTAATCCTGTAAGCTGCACTCTTAAGAGTGTGCAACCTCAAAAAGTTAAAAAAAACAGAACTACTTTATATTTAAAAGATTTTATTTATTTATTTTTAGAGAGGGGAAGGGAGGGAGAAGGAGAGAGAGAGAAACATCAATGTGTAGGTTGCCCCTCATACACACCCCACTGGGGGCCTGGCTCGCAACCCAGGCATGTGCTCTAGACTGGGAATTGAACCGGTGACCCTTTGGTTTGCAGGCCAGTGCTCATTCCACTAAGCCACACCAGCCAGGGCCAGAACTACCTTATGACTGAGGAATTCCAATTCTGGGTATTTATCCAAAGAAATCCAAAACGCTAATTCAAAAAGATATATGTGCCCCTGTGTTTGTTGCTGTATTATTTACAACAGCCAAGATATGGAAGCAGCCTAAGTGCCCCTTGATAGATGAGTGGATAAGGAAGATGCAGCACATATATACACAAACGAGTATTACTCAGCCATGAAAAGAATGAAATTTTGCCATTTGTGATGACATGGATGGATCTAGATGGATGCTAAGTGAAATAAGTCAGACAGAGAAACACAAATACCATATGATTTCACTTATATGTGGACTCTAAAGAACAAAATAAATGAACGAACAAAACAGAAACAGACTCAAAGATACAGAGAACAAACTGATGGTTGCCAGAAGGGTGGGGGTTTCAGGGACTGAGCGAAGAAGGTGAAGGGATTAAGCAGTACAAATTGGTAGCAACAAATAGTCATGGGGATGTAAAGTACAGCGTAAGATGTACAGTCAATAATATTGCATTAATTATGTCTGATGCCAGGTGTGTGCTAGACTTATCAGGGTCACTTCATAAATTATATAAATTTCAAGCCGCTATGCTGTCCACATAAAAGTAATATAAAATAATACTGAATCTCAACTGTAGCTGAAAGAAAAGTGTGCAATCTAATTGATAATAATGGAAGACATTGAATTAAAGATCTGTCTTTTTGAAGATGAACTTCCCCATTTTGTAATGATTTCCATTAAGTCTTACTAAAACTTTACCTTATAATTACATTGCACAAAGTCCTGTGAAACCTCCAGAGCAGATACGCAGTTGTGGAAAACCACCTTCTTTCCTAACGAATTTATCTGAGAAACGATATCTGTTATGTACGTGATAGACTTTCAACTGGCCAAGTTCAATTGTGAGCAGACTGAAGATGTTAGGAGTTTAAGTAATTTATGCACCGTATTTAGATGAACAAAAATGAAAAATGGAAATTTTGTAAAAAATAATGATTTCAATAAGACGTTTGTTTTTGACACAGGATTGTCATCAAATGAAACTGACAGGTACTGCAACTGTATTTTCTGAAATGATGAATTTTAAACAAAGCTGTATCCAGAAACGAAATAAAACTTGAGAATAAATATTTTATTCAGATTGACCTTTAAAGGCAGTGGGGATCCTGGTAATACTGACCCTTGCCTCCCATCCAACAGAGAGTAGATGATGGTCTGTTGACAGATTTCAGAATGTTAGAGTCCCAGCGCAAATCCCATCTCCTCTCATAAAACTCTTCCTGACCTGAGTCATTTCTGATTCTATGAATCCTATGGCAATTAGGCCTGAGTCATTTCACCGAGAAAATAAAGCCTGTGAAAGCGAATAGCTACAAAGCAGCATAAAAGCATAAGATGGGAGATGGCCATGTGCCCTGACCCATGACAGGTGCTCAATAAATATTGTATAAAGGAACAAATGATGTTCTTGTCTCGTTGTCTGAAATCACAGCTCAACTCCTGAACCCAACTGTGTCATCCCTGAGAATCCAGCTTACCTTCCATAATAAACCAACTGCAAGGTTAATAAATTACCAAACTTAGAGGTGACCTGTGTTAGAAAAATCACCCGGCTCAGAAGTAAATGTCTGACCTCTGGCTCTGCCAGTGAGTAACCCCGAGGTCTTGGGACAGCCACTGACTGATCCAGGCTGTGATTTCCTCACGTTCAAAAGGGACAATTCGAACAGGACGATCTCTAAACTACTGCTATGTGTAAGAAGAGAAGTTGCTGCTGATAGACCCTTAAAATATGTCAGGGTTGTGGCAAAGGTGTAACTTCATTTTGATACCAAACACATTTCATCAAGATTGCTGAGGAGGGCATCAACATGATTTGGAAGTTCTGAGTTCGCTCGGAGGGGCCCTCTGCCTAGAGAGACTATATGCCTTCTCTTCCCACACGAGACACAGGGGAGGGGAAGGGGCACTATTAACAATTACACCGAGACAACAGGCACACAGTGGGACTGTCCCCGGGCAACCTGGGATACATGTCCCCTCTATCTTCCTCACCTTGTACAGTTAAAGCATGGCTGCAGATCAAACACTTTCGGTTTCATTAAACTCCATATTTTATCAGATTTACATTCAGATAATAAAGCACCTACCAGATGTCCCACACTTATTTGGCCTTCAAGTAAATTTTGCTCATCTAGTCAAAGGCTATTTTACTTCATACACGCCTTCCTAGGAAGTCATGGAAAAGAGAAAGCACTCTCTTTTATTTTTTTAGTGAACTAAAAAAAAGTCCATGCTGTTTATGGCCATTTAGACAATTGCCATTGATCCCAGAGAACATCTCCCTTTAAGCCTAGTGAAGGGGCGAAGGTAGATCCTGGAAGGAAAGTTCCCCTGAGTGTGAGCAGCAAGGCGGCCCCTGACTTACTTGTATCCCTTTGGCGTCAGGATGCACTTGGAGTTGTGCTGACAAGGGTTCAGGTCCTGGGCACAAAAGTCCAGCTTCTCCTCACACAACTCACCTGTGAACATGGCAAACAGAGTTAGTTCATAGAGAAAGGTGACCGGGCTTCCGGCCAGCAGGCTGTGTCATGGGCCTCATAGGTCAGCCCAGCTTGTGACGGGGAAAAAATCACGAGACATGGCAGCAGAAGATGCAAAATTCTGGTTCTGCTGGTCGACAGTCTTATGATTTGTGACAACACAAGTGTTGCGATCTGTGACGAACACCTGCCCTTTTAGAATATACTGCTAGAATTAGAAAAAGGAAATCTGAATGCTTTTCTCTTTTTTTTCTTCTTCCTTCCTTCCTTTCCTTCCTTCCCTCCCTCCCTCCTTCCTTTCCTTCCTTCCTTCCTTCCTTCCTTCCTTCCTTCCTTCCTTCCTTCCTTCCTTCCTTCCTTCCCCTCCTCCTTCCTAAGATTTTATTTGTTTTTTGAAAGAGAGTAAGGGAGGGAGAAAGAGAGAGAAAGAGAAACATTGATGTGTGAGAAATACACCAACCAGTTGCCTCTCACACACCCCCAACGAGGGACCTGGCCCACAACCCTGGCATGTGCCCTGACTGGAAATTGAACTGGCAACCTCTTGGTTCATTGGGCTGGTGCTCAATCCACTGAACCACACCAGCCAGGGCTGAATGCTTTTCATTTCTATTGTTAAATTTATTTTACTCTGGACTTTTTATTGAGGTATAGCATGAACCCAAAGGATAAATGAATAGCTAATAAATATCCACAGAGTGAGCCCACTCATGTAATCAGCATCCACGTCCAGAAACAACACCATTTCCCAGCATCCCAGTAGCCTGACTCACGGGGCAAATACCCACTGTCCCGACAGTACCACAGATTAGCTGTGCCTGGTTTTGAGCTTGCCATCATTCTGTATGGACCCTTTTGTGTGTGGGTTATTCTATTTTATGTCTGAAAAAACAATCCTCCAGTCTTCATAGTCTCCAAGGTCTTGTAAGTCTAGAATAAAATATTTTCCCCACTTATGACTTATTGCAACCACTTCAGAGGATACTCCTTAGCTACGTGCACCATGATAGGCAACAAGATAGGCAGGAAAAAGGAAAGGAAAATCAATCTAGATCGAGAACAGAGACCTTTTCTGAGTATCAGCTAGCTTGTAAGGAACGATTTTTATCAATAAAGGAGACCTGAAAGCATAATCATGCCGAGTCTAGACACACCATGTTAAACTGCATGTCTGACTCTCTCAGGAAATTTCTTCAGACACAAATAACATGATTATATTTTATTTTCAGATATGTTAGGCCAAGTACGATTTTCAGTGAGAACATTTTCCCAATCATTGTGTGAGATATTAAGGGGACTAGAAAAAATACAAAGTAAAAGTTCTTATTTTCTACCTTACTTCTGTATTACTTTTTAATTATTTTAGGGGCACACCTATGGGCCGCTGTTCATTTCCAAGAACCTATTAGAGCTTTTATTTGTTCAAAGTGTGTGGGTTTAAACAGCACTGGTTAACAAATCAGGAGTCTGCAACACGTCCCTTTGTCTTAAGACTGCCCTTTTAGTCATGCTTTGCTAATTGGTAGAAATAGTTACTTAACGACTAAATGTGGCATATTATTTACACTTCCAGGATCTTTCTCTATGATGCAAATATATAAATATACTCATCTAGATGTTACGTCAGTTTGATCTATGCTAAGCTAGAGTTTTTTCTGTCGTAATATAAACTAATTGCAACTGAAAGTCTCATATCTCTTCTATAAGAAGGCTTTCTGTGTCTCTAAATCGGTGATACGAAAAAGTTTTAGCGATGTTTATGTGATGAGCTATTTTTAAACAGGGTTTATCTAAAACTTTCACTTTCAGTTAGTATTAAGTAATGTATCTTGATGGAATTTATTCATTATAATTTATTGGCCCACCATGATGAAATACTACTTTTAATTTTCTAATCAAATCTAGTTGATTGGATTCAGGCTCTTTATAGTAGTCTACATTCAAAGCAGTTTGCAAATAACTGATGATAGAGAGGGATCATTTGAGATAGATAATATATGTCATCTTATGGACTTCACTTTATCCCCAAACAAAAATTGCTTTAAGAATAAAAAAAGGGGACATATTTTACTTCTTGTTCATTTTGATCCGATCCCATTTGATCCAACCCAATCCAGCTCAATGAAACCCATCTAAACCTTAGTTCACAAGGATTTACTATATGATGCTCCGTGCAGGGTGCTGGGGCTACAGGGATGGATGTGGTAAACGCTGCCCTCAGTCCGCTCTCAATCCAGCAGCAGGGAAAGTCTGAGCTGGCGATAGATTGTAGAGAAAGAACTTCAGCTCTAAGAAAAGAAAAATGAGTTGATGCTTTATTCTCCACCAGGTATTTCTCCATAAACTTGATGTGGAAAGGAGAAAGGAGATGGCTCTAAATAACTGTCGGTTAAACAGATTGTCAAGTCCGTAATCAATCCCAGCTTTAAGACTAAGCGTGCCAACCTGAATGTGAAAAGCCGCATGAAGGTCAAGCAGTTCTTACCTTCTAAGGAATGAATGTTATCAAAACTGCATAGCAGCCATAGGAGGCACCGCTAAAGCTGTGCGGGATAGTTCTTTGTGACCACGGCATAGCCACACATGTGACTCTCCAGTAAGACTGACTGATTACTTCAAAAAGGAATTTTCTCCCTTCAAATATCACCAAACATTGTAACATTAAGAGACATTACAAAAGCATTTGCTGTGTCCCGTTACTGCCTAACTCACTTTAAAGCCCAATCTTCCATCCAATACTGTTGGCACCTGTGTCTATTCACTGGTTTATGAATTTGCCTCAAATCTGTGCCTGGGTTGATGGTGTTTCATTTTGCCTTAGTAACTTTAATAAGT
This sequence comes from Trachops cirrhosus, assembly GCA_028533065.1. Taxonomy (NCBI): domain Eukaryota; kingdom Metazoa; phylum Chordata; class Mammalia; order Chiroptera; family Phyllostomidae; genus Trachops; species Trachops cirrhosus. Next base: position 9,677,141 of record CM052538.1, on the reverse strand, counting down.
TCTGTTCTCAATTTTTCCTTCCACTATATGCCCCCTTCTTTGTGAAAATTTCCTGGATATTATTAACCATTTGTTACCTATCTACAATGTTTATGTTTGCTTCTACTTATGACACATATTGTATGCATTGATAATGACTTAATAAATAATTATATAATGCTTACTACTGTGTGTCAGACCGTTGTAAAGGCTGTGCAGATTTGCAGTCACTAAATGTTTATGAGAATCATACAAGGTAAGGTTGTAGGCTGCATTGTTCCGGGCTCATCACGTATGATTGATGTTTGTCTCATTCACTGTCTTTGTAAGATCATTGAGAGCAGTGTGCTTGGCATATTTGCCCGTATATCATTTTAGAGTACGGTGTGGAGACATACTAAAATAACGGTTATTGAAAGAAATATTCATACTTTTTAAGGAAAAAATCTATCTTGTTTATCTATATTCAACTTGAATTTCAATTTAGCCTTTAGACATTTTTCTGTTTAAATTTACTAAATAGTTGCTCATCGGTAATAAATAGCTTATGCTTCTTTCTCTAAAAATTACTTCAGATATTTCCCTGGCCAAATATTAAACTTAATGTTTTCACTGCACTATTTGTTTACTGTGTGTTCTAATTATATTGTATTCTGCTGTATTTGGGGGAAGACAGCTTTTCATGTCCAAATAGTATCCCACAGTGTTGAGACCTAGGAGCTCAACATAAGATGGGAAAGGTAGCAAGTCCCAGACACAAATGCAGGACTTGATGCCACTTCTCAATCAGTAAGGAAAACGGGACATTTGAAAACATCATTGGGTTTTCAGGAAGAATGGAAATAGAAAGCACTAACAGTTCTGTACTCATCTGGTTTTAGTCACTAATGAAAACTTTCTCCCAAACCTCATAGTATTTAGGGGACATTATGCAATTTTATTGCTCCTCCTCCTTTCTCCTCCCCTCCTCCTCCTCCTTCTTCCTCTGCTTCTCCTTCTTCTTCTCCTTCTCCTCCTCCTTCTTCTCCCTCTTCCTTTTCTTCTTCTTCTTTAGTGTGTGTGTAGTCAGAGCAAGACTTGAGTTAATGGAAAAACCAGGAAAAAAGACACCTGAATTTGATTTTTGAATGGTCCAGGGCCTGAGTCGACATCATCAGTGGCTGCCTCCCTTCCTGAGATGATACAGTGTGAGTGACAGAAGACAAAAGTGGAGATGTTCTTTACATTCTACACATAGTTAATACTGTGCTCTATTATCCCATAGGCAGGTCTTTATCTTTTTAACATGGCATCAGGAGAGATAAGTCAGCCCACTGGAGTGGTTCAGGTCAATGTGATTGAATACAGGTTAAATTTCTGTGCCCTTGAACTCCTCAAAGGACAGGGGTCTCTAGACAGACCTTGACTCCATAATTGGGCTCCAACCCAGGAAATCCTATTTATTTGCTTTCACCCCTGGATCCATAAAAGTCTCCAATGACAAAGCAACATCGTGGGATATCATGGTTGCCTGGCATTTGGGATTTCCCTTTTGATCAAAGAAGTTAATTTTTCTCATACTTCTAGTTTTCAGCTTTTTTGTTGATAAGAAGCTAAAACAGTACATGTGTGTGTATCAGCTGTCTGTGTTTTCAAGAAACAGAGAGTGGTCAACCAGGAAGCCTACTGTTACCTCTTAGGATATCAGAGTTTGTGAACGATCCACTCTCTCTGGTGAAGAAAAAGCACTGCATTCCCAACAGAGTTGTCTTTTTTGTAAGAAAGCAATATCCAGTTGTTGGGTCACTTGCTCCTGCTGTGTCTGCCAGGTAAGCAGGGCAGTTCTACATTTGCACTAGTATGAGCCACTCGAGAGCAGGGCAAGAGCGATGCCCACTTCCCTAAAAGGGAGGGATTCCTCAAAGCCCACCCTTGAGGGAGCGACACGATGCATTATCTTCTGAACACCTGCAAAAGTGGTTTTTCTGAAGGATGTGATGGAGTGGTAATGTGTCCACATATCCTGGCCCACTCAGGACAGTCCTGGTTTCCCCTGTGGTCCCAAGGTAATTATCGACAGTGCCCTATACACTCTCGCAGATGCCCTGATTCAGATGATGAATGTCATGGTCACCAGGTAGGTGGAACAGGGAAAGCTGAACCCTCAGCGTTTTTGTTCTGCTTGGAGTGAAGAGTGGGCGAGCACGAAGGGAGAAATCATAGAGAGAAAGTGCTCTTACAGGGTGAGACGACGCCTGGGTTGCTGAGTTACTGCTTGGCATGGCCTTCTGCAGCTCATTCAGTATAAAAGAGCGGGCTGGGTGTAGAGAAGTGAGCTCTTTCACTGTTCTGGGCCCCAATTCCTCATCAGCAAAATGAGCTTCTGGGACTGAAGTTGTATGAGGTGCACTGCGGCTCTCAAAAGTCTTTTAAAAAATGCTACAGAAGAGACGGATAACGCAGACAGCCAGTTCGCAGAGGAGCATGACGCTTAGCTGCACTAAACCACATCACTGCATCCAGTGTTTAAAACGAAGTGTCAGCGTGTGCCCGGAGCCCCCTAAGGTACCGCACCGTGAACGTGACTGCAGCGAGGCAGAAATTCAGTGCACTCTGATGGTTCTCCCGGGAACGAGTACCTGGAGTGGGCCTTGCCTCCTGCTTCATTTTAGGTCCATGAACCAAGCTGATATTAATGCTCCTTCCTTTTTAAACACAAGGAGCCCTTCCTTTTATCTTCACTTGTGCTTCTGGTATCTTCAGTTATCACTTTGTTTACATTTCTTATTACCAAACTTACCAAAGTAGATTTATAACCATTCTACAAAGTTCTCCCGTGACACCCGTGGAGTGATCTGCCTACAATGTTGTCAATGAGTCTGACAGGAAATCAGATTTTCAACGTTATCAGATATTCTGAGTGCCAAGTATGAGTGAGGCCCTGAGTCAATGTGGGGAGTCCAGTGGCGAACAGCAATGACAACAAACCCCATGCTGGGGATTGATATCCCCATTCTCAGGGGGCTTATACACGAGAGGTGGAGGGGAAGGTATCAATCTATTGTGTGATGAAGGGGAAGCAGGGAAATGTCCAGGTGTTCTAGGAGAGGGACTGACTGTGAGGGACGCGTTTCTGAAGTGAGACTTGGATTCCAGGGTGAAGGGGGATGATGAGGGTGGACAGAGGTTCTGTGTGGCAGGTGACGTGGTGAACGTGAGCTCTGAGAGACGGGAGGGAGTCCAGGAAAGCACGGTGCCAGAGGAGGCCACACAAGGTGGCAGGGGCCACGTGATAGAACGTCTTGACTCTGTGAGCGATGGGCACCATTGAAGGGGCTGAAGTTGGACGATGGCCAGATGACTTGTTCACTTAGAAAAGAACATTCTGGCTCCAGGATTACACATGGGTGCATACAAATGGGCATGAGAGACGACTCAGCTTGCGCTCAGGAGATATGGACGGCCTGGGGAGATGGTTAGGAAGCCAAATAGATGGAAATCTGTGAGGGATAGGATGATGAGGTAGCTGAGAGAAGGAGGTGTCTGGAACTTCTAGCTTCCTGGTCTGTATGATTGGAAGTACCTTTTTGCAACATAGGTTACACTGAAAGAAGGTCAAGCTTTCTGGTGCAAAGATCAGGAGTTTTAAATATAGTGATTGGTGTTATGGGTTACGTGTCTCCCCTCCAAAAAATGTATGTTGGAGCACTCCAGCAGCTCAGAATATAAACTTATTTGGAGGTATCTCTTCATAGAGGTAATTAAGTTAAAATGAAATCATTATGGTGGGCCCTAATCTAATGCCTGATGTTCTCATAAAAAGGGGACACTTGGCATAGGAGAGGATGATTTAAAGGGCCACGAGAAGGAGGCAACTAGCTACAGGCCAAGTATAGAAACCTGCAGCAGATTCTTCCCTCCAGTGCTCCAAGGACCAGCTCTGCTGACACTGTGATTTCATACTCCCAGCCTCCAGAGCCTCGAGACAAGGAATCTCTGTGGGTTAAGCCCCCAGCCTGTGGTGCTTTGTTATAGCAGTGCTAGCAGACCAATGCGGGAGGTAAATTCTACATTCATCGCAGTTTAGGGTGGGGAATGAAAGTGTTAACTGATGCCACTATTTCTTTCTCTCCTTCCTTCCTTCCTCCCTCCCTCCCTCCATCCCTCCCTTCCTTCCTTCCTCCTTCCCTTCCTCTCTCCCTGTATCTTTCCTTTTTTAATTCATTCCATGTGGTTATTATCTTCCGTACCTCAAATTTTCTTCTAGGTCCCAGACCTTCTTTAACAGAGTCTGTAATAAGTGATGCACAAGGAAAAATAAGCGGCCCATGGCCACGACCCCTGTATTTAAAAGCGTGAAGGACGAACAGAGCACAGCAGAGTGATGTAGCCTCACCTTAGTTTGCTCTGGAGCCTGAAGCCTGTCTGCAAAGCATTGTGGGCCTTGGTTGACCTGGACCAATAAACCCTTAGCCCTCTCTCCAAAGGGAGATGCAGGACTGGCTACCCAAACAGTAAGTAGTACTGATGGCCAATTATGTAAGACATTAGGACATTAAAGGTGACACCACAAACTCTGGTGTCTTACAGAGGGGGAGAAAAGTGAGTCCAATGCCTTGTTCCGTCAACTTTACTGTAAATTGGGAGATTGGCTAGAACTTTAAGTAACAGCTGGACTTAAAAATAACTGCTAATATCTATACTGTCCTTAGTTATAAAAATCATAATCTTGGAAGTGTTTTATAAACTTAAATTATGTCAAAGACATCAATAGTCAACAGAAGTGAAGGATACTGGAGTTGAATCCTGTCACCAATATGATTTACATTCTCTGCACACACACTCAAATTTCTTAAACCATATTTCCCTTAAAAAATACTGCCTTAACTGATGGCACTGTTGCCAATTCTGAATTACAGGGATGCTTTGGCAAATCAGTGAATAATGAAGGTACCATCTAGTCCATGGCAGTTAACATGAAATGTTTCCTGTAACTAATAATAGTGTAAAAAGAAATTAAGTTCTTGTAATAGCATCCATTTATACATAATCTGGAGTGAGAATTTTTTATTTGACCAACATTAAAAGGTGCTTTAGTTTAATACTTTTTATGGTACAATGTTGGGGGGAAATATTTTCAGCTCTACCCAGCAAATGATTAAAGGGTAAGCATGACCGAGTCCTTACCCTGGAGGTTACAATCTGCCATTTGAGGGTACATCCTGTCATTTAGAGAGACAAGATGCCCAACTTTCTAGCACCCCTTTAAAGTTCCACTAGTGACTGGGCTATGGACCATTTAGAAACTGCTGAATGATTTATTATTATTTTTATTTGTAACTGAAAACAATACTACACAGTCCCTAAAATCATGATTACTCTGAAGAAATTTGTTCTTTACGTAATTTGTGCTAATCAGAGGCAACTCTTGAAGAGTTCTTCGATGGATAATTAATTGCTTTCTGTCCACCAAGAATGTGGGCAGCAGTATGTCTCACCTAGGCTAATTCAGTCCTGAAAGCCTGCTTAGTAGAAAACATCTTGGTCACTTAGTTCCTGGATTAGGATTTCTAGAATTTTCCAACTCTAACCACTGTTTAACATATTCATTCATTTTACACTAATGGAGAAATAAAAAAGGGTACATTAGAATTAAAAACGATCTCATTTGAATCTTTTCAAAAATTAGCCCTTGAAATTCATGTTGGGCATGGTTATCTACAAGAAAAACAATTTAGATACGGATGACATGGCATTGTGGGAACACTTAACTGTTGCTGGTTTCTGCTAATGTAGCCAGAATAATTTCTTCTTTTCTGTGAAACAGGAAAAGCCGTCTCAGAGCCCATCTGGGGCTCATGGGGTGGGGAGCATTCTGGGCTGATGGTGCAGCCTGTTCTTGTTCCTATTCATAAATTGTATCAAAATGCTTTTTTTAATACAAAAGGATCGTTGATATTGATAATAATGGAAAGGGAGTTTATGACAGCAATCTGAATAACCGAACCAGAATTCTAATGTTAAAGCTAATTGGTTATGACATTTTCAAATATACTTGTAACGAGGGAGGAAGTCTGGTTGAATTCCTGACAGAATCCCCAGGACACAGATTTTTGGAGGGTCAAATGCATCATTCTTCAAATATTTGCATTTGAGCTCTTAGTTGGTTCAAGAAAAACCCTGAATAAAGGGTACCAGTTTCACTCTACTCGAACTGGCACAGCAAGGGATGGTATCACAAAGCAATTTATTGGGTAAAATAAATTAGATTTAATTTCTTAACTGTGTACTACTTGAGGACAGGGGGTGGACACCTTTATTTATGTTATATGTTTGTACCTCTTCATTCCCTTTACATTAACTAGCAAATTATCTGCCACTAACTAGATACTCGGTGGCTGCTGAAAATGTGAACGGTAGCACTGATGTGACTGCATCTCGAAGGAAAATATGTTTTTAAATGTTAATAAAGGAGACCACATGGTATAAGGTTCAATATAAAGAAGCAGAGAGAATAGAAGGAAAACTGGTGCGGATTTGCGTTCTGATATCCGGCCTGAGATGGGTGGTCTGGGGACGCAGACTTTCCTGTGATCTCGTCTGCCAACTAATGACAGTCCCCAGTGGGAGTGGACAGGATGAGCCCGGGGATCGAGGACGTGTGTGTGTAAGCACTTAAGTGGTATGTTTGAGAAAGGGGAAGATAAATGGACCTCAAAGATTCACATGACCGAATTTTAAAAATTCCATTCAATTCATACTAGAAATTATGTATTACCCATTTGTTTTTTTGTTAGTTTATTTTATTCATTAGATTCCACATATGAGTGAAGTCATATGGTATTTGTCTTTCTCTGACTGGCTTATTTCACTTAGCATAATGCTTTCCAGGTCCATCCATACTGTCCCAGAAGGATTTCCTTCTTTTTTTTATGGCCGAGTAGTATTTTATTATGGAAATATGCCACAGCTTTTTTTATTCATTCATCTACTAATGGGCACTTGGGCTATCTCCAAATCTTGGCTATTGTAAACAACACTGTAATGAACATAAGAGTGCTTATATTCTTTCAAATTAGTGTTCCAGGTTTCTTGAGATATATTCTAAAAAGTGGGATTGCTGGGTCCAAAGGCAGATCCATTTTGAATATTCTGCTGTTACTCTATACCGCACGCCACAGTGGCTGCACCAGTCTGCATCCTCACAATGAGGAAGGGTTCCCTCTTCTCCACATCCTCCACTTGTTTGTTGGCGTATTGATGATAGTCATTCTGACAGGTGTGAGGTGATATCTCATTGTGGTTTCCCTTTTGTTATTTATTTATGTAAAGAAAAACATTCTCTCTCCTCTTACAGACCTTGCAGTGTAGCAGGGCGATGGATGAGCTTTGGTAGAGGGTGGACACAGCTGATGGGATTACAGGAGTCATCCCAGGACGGGTTAAATGAATGGGACCTGAAAGAAAAGTACTTCTATTTCCTCCTCTTTTGCTGAGCTAGGCCTGATCTGTTTGTTACAGACTCTGCTCAAGGCTACATCCCTGTCACCGCAGCACACTGACACCGGCAGGTGCCCAGTCTCCAGTGCTCTCGGTGGTGATGGCAACGACTGGTTTTACGTCCATCAGTAAGTAAAGAACTATTCATAAATAGCGTGATTCTATTTATTTTTTTAAAAGAGCCAACTCTCCCTGAAGATTCTTTTTAATAACCCGAGGCTCTCTTATTTGTGTTGACTATCCTGAAATTTGTCCCCTCCATTAGAAACAGTTACCAACCTTCACAATATGATCTTGATCAATAAACAATCCAGGTCACACCCGCTTCTCTGGCCTCAATTAAATCCCACCATCAGTGCAGAAATACAGGGGACTGCTGCTGACGGGCCCTGAATTTCTGAAGGTACGTGGACCGCTGATAAATGTCCTCTTGGTGCCCAAACCGTGCACCTGGGACACATGTTCCAACAGGACGTCACCACCGAGTAACCAAGCTCGTGAGGCCGGGTTAATCACAATTCCAAACAGGAAGGCTCAAAAACACATGCTATAAATCTGGATATTGAAATGTTTCCAACAAGGGCAATCATTTTATGTTCTCACTTTTGTTCTAAATGATATAAAATGGATTGCTCCGTAATGCTTGTTTGCCAGAAAGTTTGATTAGGCTTTGTAGTCAGAGAAGAGTGTTTCTCTTTGCTTACGAACCGATACAGTAACTACACGATGCTGTTAACTTTATTGGTTTATGAGGAGTGATGACTTTGCACCGGCAAACTAACTGACCTAGCCTGAACTTGCAGAGAGAACCAAAGCCGGAGATTTTGCCCGGTAGACAAGGGTAATGTTTTATGCATTTTTGCATCACGTTGAATGCTTAGCACAGTGTCCTGCACAAGGTATTTTCTCAATAAATATCTTCTGAATTTTTAAAATGGAAAAACTTACCTCCCCAGTAAATAAACAAAAAGGAGGCAAGTTTTTCAGCACTTCCTCGTTGGAACATTGGAGCTCAGTAAGGGAGCCAATTGCAACAGCTACTGAAACTGCAGGAATATTTAAATCTGGTTTGAAAATAAATGAACCCAAATTGGATTGAATAGGGCTTGGTTAAACTGAACTGTTGTTCTGGGCTCAGTGGTCTCTGCCTGTTAACTGAAGAGCAAACGGGGTCATTAAAATGCTTCCGAGATTCAAAGGCATTTAAGAGGGTTTTGAAAGGCTGGAAGGTGAACGAAAACCGCACAGTATCACTAGGTTGCCAGAGAATTTTCTCTAGTTAAAGCAGACTGCAGGTATGTCTGCAACTGTATTGACTTGGATATAAAAACCTTACACATCTCGAGGTAGAATCAATAACAGAAGGAGTCACTATTTTTAAGAGATCATAAAAGTCCAAAAATATGTATAAAACCTAAAAAAAAGGAATCCAAGAGTTTTTCAGCATTTAATATTTTCTTAAACTTCAAAGTAGAGTAAGGGGGTAAAAAGAACTAAAGACTTAACCCTAGGTAAAGTCTTTCCACTTGAAGGAAGCATAAAAAAATAACAAAATAATAATTTTAAAAAGACAGTCCTGAAAAATATGGGGAGAAAAATTTCCTTCACACAAATAATTTCCTTTAGGTGGAATTTTCTCCATCAAAATAACCATAAGAATTCTTATGCCATCAGGTATGGCCTCAAATCATCTAAGCTATGTCAATGTAGAGATGATGGCTGTAATTAAATGATGCAAAGCATTTACATTTCATAGGTCACGTGGGGTAGCCCTTGATATTTCTGGAGTATAGACTGTGGGGGGCGGTGAAGGCTGGCGTCATAGCCAAGGTTGAGTGCCTAACAAAGCCGCACTGGACTGCTAGCATCTGCAAGGTGGATCAAGCCTGCCACGATAGCAGCCGGGACCCGCAGGGGTTACACAGGAGATAGATAACCACAAGCTTCAGCTGTATGCGCTGTAACTTTTGCAGTAAACATATGTATCCATTAGCTAGCCTGGGAATGCAACGATCTGTGCCTGCAGTGTCTCCCTAAGTTTGCAAAACATCCTTGAGCTGTATCTGACCTCCCCCTACAAAATAAACACAGCTACCGTGCTCAGAGCTCATCGTCTCTCCATCAGAGGACAACGTCCCACCTGGTCCCTGCTTTTCCTTAAACTATCTGTGTTGTGTCTTTTCTTCACCTCCCATTGACCCCACTCAGGAATCCCCGCTCCGCACTGGTTGTGGCAATAGACATGTCACACTTTAAAGTGTTTTCCCACATGTTCTTCCATGTAATTCTGAAATACCTATGTGAGTTGGGAAAATATCATTATCTCTATGTCGCAGGAAAAACAAAAATAAACAAGACTGGGAGGGGTCCCAGAGTTGATAAATATTAGGATGAGACACCTGAGCTTTCCCCATTAGCTATACAAATTCATCAGTATCCCACCTGCCCTCAGTGAGGGAAAGTAGCCTAGTCATCAGGGACATTAATTAGTTAATTATACAGGCATTGATTAGACACTTGCTTGCTTTTCTCATGTGTAGATACAACAGATTGCTTGCCTAGACCCGAATTTTCGGCTACCTTTACTCTTTTCAAATGCACGTAAGGGGCCATTCTGTGTGGCAAGCTGAAGAGACAGCAGAAGAAGAGCCTGTTTGGCATCATGGATTAGTTGGAGCCACTAAGGGATGTAGGAGCATTCTGAGGCTGGAGGACAGCAGATAAGGGGGGACTGGTTCCAGTGCAAGTCCCCAAGTTAGTGTGCATGCCTTGGGGTCAGTTAGACTGAGGCTCATATCTGGACCTCTTTTTACAGGGTGTGAATGGGTAAGTGCTTTCTCACTGTTTTGTGCAAGTTATTACTCAAATCCTTATTGTTCATATCTATGGGGATTTTAAAAATTAACCACATGCCAGCTAATTACAGAACCTCTTTTTATTTAAGAAAATTACCCTCAATGTTATAAAGAAATTGGGTTTTCATTTCTAGTTAATATTTGGACTACAAAATAGAGAATGGTTTGACTGCTTTTAAAAGCAAATTCAGTCAGCAGTGGACTCTTGGAAATCAAAGACATCTTTTATAACATGAGCAGGAAATCTAGTCAACACATGAAACCACGTGGTGATTTAAAACACTATCACACTGCCGAGCTGGCCCCGGAGAGTGTATGGAGCTGCTTAGGGGCAGATTCCTGCGATGGAGTAATTGCTATTGTGTTTCCGAGATACACTCAGGCCTTGGACATCCCTGCCTCCGACCACCAATTGCTTTAGTGCTTATAAAAAGGAGAGATGACATTTCACTAAGAATGGTATTGGACACATCAATGCACAGGGAATTGACCAGGCTGTATTTTTACATTTTTAAAATATGAAACTTAATTCTGCACATAGTAAGAGTAAGTGACCAAACACAGTAAATCACCCGAACAATGCAACAGGAAGAAATGCGTCCTTAGCAAGAGGGGGCAGGGCGAGCTGCCGTATAATGTACCCACGTCAACTCTGTATTCTTACTGCCAATGCTTTGCACACAACTGCAGCTGTCAGGATTGGGCTCTTTATATGATACTGTGCCTGCACTTGGCACTTGAAGACTTTTGGTCAATGGAATGAGTGAAAATCCAGTGGTATTAGCACTAATTCTAAATCCTCAAGATAACATTTTGCAAAGGTTCCATAATGATTCCTTGAATGTGCCTACTACCTTAATCAGTTCTAGGAGTATCTTTCCTGGTCCCTGATATATTTGGGGAGCTGCGTGGACCATATTGATGTCAATGATTAAATACAGTTCTTTTTATGCTTTAAAAATACTGCCGAGTATTCATGACAAAATATAATGTGAATTTGACAATGTCATTTTATAAGTCAACCTCTTGGGTTTTGTAATATTTACTTTCAAAAATGTTTTAATAAATATATACACTTTTCAATATTTCTCCTGTTTCAAGTTACTAAAGATATTAGTTTAATGTTATTGAAAAATTCCCACTATTGAAAACATTTTTTCCATCTCTACTCTACTGATATACTATAAATGACATGTATTTTTCATTGTAAAAATAATTCATGTTCATGATATCTTTAAAAAAGTGAAAGCTTAATCAATAAAATACACAATACTTTAAAAAAAAGTAAAAGCATACAGAAAGGCAGGAAGTAGAAACTGTTAGTCTTTCTTTTTAGCCACCCTTCTTCCCACTCGGGAGGTTTCTTCCACAGCCTTCCAGAAACTGGGAAAGCGCATTTCAGGTGCCCTTTCTATAGTGTTTGGCATAGCTACTCATCTACCCAGGATCTGCCCGGCTGATTGAACACATTCAATTCAGATGTTGTCAACATTCCTTTTACCGTGTCAACATTCCAACGTAATGAAATCTTTAAAAGAAAGAGGGAAACAGAAACGAAAATCATAATAGACTTAAAAGGCAACTAACCTTTTTCCACCTCATTCAGATTAGCAGCTGGCAGCGACAAAGACAGAAGAGACAAAAGACTTTTTACATTGCGATACAACAGCAGAGCACAGGAAGCTAATGCATTTAACAACAGAGAGGCCAAGGGTGAGAAGGCAAAGTGAAGCAAGGCTTCCATTTCTTACCTACGGCCGGCCAAGCGCACAGACACGGAGGAAAGGAGGCAACAGGCAAAGGCCCTCACAGGGAGCCAGAGATCTGCGTCTAAACCGGGTGACTTAACCACCAGCCTTGTTTTTTAACACGTGCACTTAATGGTTTGTGTGTGGGCATTGGAGACTTGGAGAAACAAAGAGATAATGGCACCAAATAGAAACAAAGAGTTCTGAATATTTTCCACAAAACGTATTCTACATCTTTACATGCCCAGCTGGTATGGAAGCTTTCATTTACTCAATCTCTGTGATCCCATTAAGTGACACCACGGGTGACGCTGTGATCGATTGTGCATCATCTTTGTATGTGGGCCCATGAGAATGGGGTTCTTTACAAAACATAGTCCGACCAAGTAGATCCAGGGTTCTGACTCTTAGGAAACATGCAGAAACACATTTTTCAATTTAACACCTAAATCCATACCAGACTTTAAGTAAAGGCATCAAGTTTGCAACATGGCAGGGGTGCCGTGTCTGTAATTTTCATTTTTATAGGTTTTGAGCTCATATGTTTTCAGGAATTCCTTGAAAATTTTCCTTCAAGAAATACCTTGGTTTTAGATAGGATAAAATAATAGATTTTTTAAATTAAAACATCAAAACCACAATCTCTTAAGCTAAAATTAAAACCCTAAAGTAAATTTAAAATTTTTTATTTAGCAATTATGGAGTCATACTTGTTCAAACCTTACCATAGTGATTTTAATTTAAAATAATACTGAATTAAATTTTTCAAAAATTAATTATGCTCAATCCTGAGTGTAGCAATTTTAATTTACAAGCCTACTGAATTAAACTTCTCAACAATTAATTTTGTATGAAGACTATCAGCCATCAGAAACTATATATTATACAACTGGAACAAATAATGAGTTAAACAGAAAACAACAGTTTTGATAACTAGCGTGGGAGAGTGTAACAAGATTTAGATAATCGAAAAACAATACTGACCCTTAAAAATTTATGTCGTGAATCCCTGTAGCAGAAAAGAGCAGATAGTTCTGTCCTCTAATAAATCAATAACTATTTCCTGTGATGTGCTGGCCACAGTGCTCAAATAACTTTAATAAGTTTTCCAGTGGTGGGTCCTTTTATTTGGAATATCTGTAGTTGTGCATTATAGCCTGCCCATCACACGAGGCCTTCTCCATCCAACTGCTTTCAGACCCCTGAATTTTCTCCATTAAGACAGTGTGTCCATTCTGACTCTTGCCACGGATGCCAAACGTAAAAGCTTTCCCCCATAATATTTTACAAGCTTTTTCCGTGAAGTTTTATTTGTTCCAACTAAAGAGTTCAAATTTTCATTTATGCCTTTGGGGTATGGAGTAAAAATCTTCAAACAGAAAGCAACTTGTGACTTGAATGATTTTTAAACAATGACAACATTATTATATTCCCTGAGTAGTACAGGGTTTCTGTCCCCGGATCTCACGCTCATTAATCGGACTCCAAACGTAACTCTAAAAGAATACAGCCACATTATAAGAAAATTCCTCCCTCACTGCAGACTGGGACGGAGGAGGATATGAAACTCGAGAGCCCAATTTATATTTTCCTATAATTAAAGGCCACTAGGTGCCCCTGATTTCAAAATCTGCAGATGGTTGTTTGATATTTTGTAAATGAGCTCACTTCGCATATGGACACACAAATACTATAGTTTACAGATGAGTTACAAAAGGACCTCGTTTCGATATTTGCTCTAATGCCAAACTGTCAAACTCTTCATTGCCTGCAAAACTCAGCTCGCAGTTACAGTGGAAATATCTCCATGCTCTTAGGTTTCTATGGAGCTCAGTATTTTTGTTTATTATTTGCCAAAATCAAGGCAAACTGATATTTGCAATAGCTACGCTTAAGAAGACTAAAGGAGTCTCAGTCCCTTTTGAGAACTAAATGGCTCTTGACAGATAGTCTTGGCAAGTTCCCCCATGACAGCTTCTGTAGATGTCACATTTTGGCTAAAAAGTGGTTTTGCTAAGTTTTGAGTTTTCCGGATGTTTCAAAGAAAGAGATCTGGCACAGAGAGATGAGGCTTTGTGATACTTCTCTGAGGAGGCTGCACTGACCGGAATCTTTTTTGGGGGAGAAAACATGTGGTCAAGAGAACTGGGTGTAAGAAGGGAGCTTGGAACACGAAAAATGAGAAGATAAGACAAAGACTCCAAAGAAGTGGATAAGGAATAAGGTACAGCAAGTCGGAAGCCAAGGCAGGAGGCCCCTCCAAACCAACTCAGAAGAGTCTGCCACCTTCTGTAGTTGTCAGCGCAAAGGGGGTGTAGACCAATCCCTGGTTGCTGTGCCCTGGATCTCATCGGCTAGGCAAGGTGTGCTTGACATACCTTGGTCCAATTTGTCCTGGTCAGAATATATTGCTTCAAAAAGACCTCAAAGATTAAGTGAGTTAATGTCCTAATATAATGATTAGAACAATGGTGGGAAAAGAGAACTATTCTACCTAGGTGAATCTAGGTAACAGAGTTTAGTGCAGACACTGGGCTTCTCATACAGGTCTAAGAGAGCTCATCCAATAAAACACAGTTCCGGGGGGAGCTCCAAGGACTTCAGTGCATGCTGAACAGACTTGCTGCTGTTCATTAATGCAAAATGTATCGGAGAATGCTCAAATTTGGCCCATGAGGGAGCCCAAGGGCTACATATACATAATAGAGAAACTGGTAAATACCACATGCTCATATTTCTCCTGGACACTCAGCATATCACTTTATATGGTATCATGTGCTTCCCCGGTATAAAAAAATCCTACTATGGAAGGGCAGCTTCAGAGCGCTTGTGCAGATCTGGGGGTCAGAACAAAAGCCTGTTATTCTGTCTATCCTTTTACCATAAAGAAAGGTACTTAGCGAGATGCCGAGTTTGGGTATCCCACAAAAGCTCAAATTTCTACGGTTACCCAACAAATCCCGGAGACAGTGAATCAGACGGCTGTGATTTCACCTTTCATGTTTAGAGGTGTTGACCTTTGCCACCTACGTAGTTATTTCACCCTCTGATACTCTTAACTATGTATTAGATTATGTGAAAACAAATGCAGTTAATGAACAATACCCAGCAAAAGGAAAATGGTAACTTTAAACAGAGTGACAGAAACTATTGCTCCACTTTTTCTTATAAATAAAATGTGTGATATTCTCTTTTTCTCTACCATATATTAAAACTAAGGGGTTTATTAAGAAAACAAGATTGTTACTGTGAAGTTTCTTATTCATAGACACAAAAATAAATCAAAATAGATATTCTTCTTTAATAGCCAAGTTATAAACTTGATGTTGACTTTATAGCAAATTATTTATCCAGGGAAGAAGTTAAGGTTGAATAGTCTTAGGAGATTTATCATCCCAAGAAATACAATGTTGGAAAAAAGGTGATGTTCTCATAAGATTATTCAAAGTGCTTAATATTTTCCCATCTGTATTTTATTTTAAAGAATGTGAGTTACTAGAGGAAAAAACTCATTAGTGAAGAATAAGAATGCATACAATCTCAAATGCTTAATTATGTTTTGACTAGGTAAAGAAGTGCCTCTTTTCACACATATTTTGGTGGGTTGCTTTGCACAGGAAAAATGCTTTGTATAGCAATGTCATTCAATTGTGAGACTAATAGCGTCAGTATGGTAACTCCTTTCTCGCTGGATAGCATGGCATGCTAGGTAACTGAGGTTGGCGGGTCTTTCATTGGGCTGGCTGGAAACATCTTTAACTCCATCTGTTATTTACATTACATCTAATTTCTCAAACACCTACCAGTTACTAAACAGTACAGTGGTTTACTAAACACATGCAGCAGAGTGCCCGTGATGTGTTCAGATACACAGACTGACAGCCAACCATTTCCAATTCTTCCTACCTGTGTACTCAGGCGGGCAAAGGCATGTGTAGTTATTAATCCCATCGACACACGTAGAATTATTTTCACAGTCATTATCTTCACAGTCATCAACATTGATCTCACAATGTTCTCCTTCAAATCCATCAGCACAAATACACCTGCCCGCCAAAGGGGGAGGAAAGTAAAAAATCAAAACAAAACAAATAAAAACACCCCCTTGCATTTTAAAACCATATGGTCTAAATATTGGGGAAAAACCTTTGCACACTCATAAATTACAGAACTTTTAACTACAAGAAACTGATTTTTAAAATGCTTTTAAATGACACGTTGTAAGCATCAATTTAAGGTAATATCCTCCAAGTCAGAAACAATTTGGAAAAGCAATCAATTCTGGCTGCAAGATGGCAAGTGGCCCCACGGCCCTGTGAGTCAGTAAATCCAATACGCTTGCAGATCTAAAACACGAGCAACTTTATGGAAGTCTCGAGGGGTGCTCTAATAAAACAATTCATGCTTCTTTGTTCACAAATGAGGAGGAATTGGTTCTGATTTAAAAACAACAACAACACCCGCTTCCTCATGTGTAATGTTCTTGATGTCTCAAAATAAACAAAAAAAATAATAAAATGTTTTCTTCCTTGCAATTATAAAATGTGAATGTTCTCTTTACATCTTAACAAATGCAATTTTTTTCCCTGGCATAAAACATTGTACATTTCATCTTGATAGGCATCAGAATAATCTTTGAAAAGCCTCGATGAAAAAGGGACAATTTCATAACAGAATGCAGAAATAAAGCCCATTTATTATAAAAAGTGATATTTCTAATAAGCTTTAGTAGTACATTAGCATTCATATGTGAAATTATTAGTGTCATTATAAGAACTCTATTTCATAATTCATGAAGTACATCTGAAGTAATTGTACTGTATGATTAAATAACTCCAGATTAAAAATGTTCACAGCATGGTTTTCTACTCATATTGGGGCTTGGAAAGGAATCATTAATTTTCTGTTTCAGTGGAACCTACACACTGTCTTTTAAGCAATACACACGATAACAGATGAATATATGACTTGCAGTGGGAGACTAGCTGGCTATTAATTAGCATAATAGAGCCGCTACTTTGTCTTGAGCTAATCTAACTTGATTAATCATAATGTGTGCATGTGCAAATTTCCTGATGTTTGTAGATTCCTGAGCTGAAAATACTGTAACATCTCCATTTGTTTTTATATTGCAATATCTCAGAGAGGGACTCATACATATCGTCCTTATGAACAGATTTCTGGCATTCTTTTAAAAATAGTCTTCCTTGATTTGAAAAAGAAAATGCCTGTTTGCTTCTTGCTCCCATCCTCCTGACACAGGTCACAGACTAATGAATGACCTACCAGAATCCATCTTTCTCTCCTTCTTTTAAGTGGCAGGTCCCTCCATGTTTACATGGGTTACTGATGCATGCGTGAATCGGGACATCGCAGTCCTGCCCCTGGAGAAGGAACGGCCGAGCAGAGTTGAGTGTAAATCAAGTATTAGTCGTCAGCACAATAAACTAAGGCAGACCCACCACAGAAAGCATATTTTCAGGTCACGGCTCCCATCACAGCTTCTGCTTACCTTGAAACCATATGGACAGGTGCAGCGATAAAAGTCAACTGGATCGTTGTTACAGGTGCCATCATTTTTACATGGATTTGACAAGCAGGGGTTACATTTAGCTAAAATCGTCACATCCATGGGACCTAAAATTAATTAAAAATATGAGACACTGGTACAATTTTACTTTACCTAAAATTATTTCAATGCCTTAATGCCACAGTGAATTTTGTACAGAAGTCATTGGTCACATATCTGTATGTAAATCTCCTCCATGACAAAACCAGAAATCAGCACTATCATATTATGTTCAAGAATGCCACAGGCAGACTTCTCACTGAGTGGGGTGGGGAGACTCCCTGACATCACAGTGGACTCTGGGTTTTGATTTAAGAGGTTAGTCTCTGAGGCTAATGATGCCCATGTCATAGGCTCAATCCCCTCATGGATGACCAGCTTCTGTGGTTGAGTTCCACAGGCCTGACTGCACCTTAAACTCAGCCAGCTGTCACCGACATGCATGTCAACCATCCCAGACAGGACTGTGTGGGCATGTGTACGCTTGTGTCTGTGAGTGTGTGCATGCATGCTGGGCCTCGGGCGGGTGAATTTTATGAATCAGTAGAAACTCGTCCATTAAAACATAAACTCATCAATTAAATATAAAATAGTATGCACCTGCCCCAACAACATTAGCTCAGTAATGTTATGTCATACAGGAGACATAAAACAACACCACCTTTACGCGTAGGGAAATAAACCACAAAGGTTTGTTTGTTACAAAGGATCTGTTACATGCTCCCTGATATCCTTTTGGTTCAGTCTGTTGGCATATTCGCACAGGTCCGCAACAGGGGAAATTTCTTTCTTTTCCTCTCCCAGAAGGACTTTCCATCGCAGTGATCTCTTCCTGCAATCCCACTTTTTGGAAAATATATTTAAAAAATCCAAGGTTTATAATAGGTTTGGATTAAATGCTGATTCTGTTGCAGCCATTTTTCTTTGCTCCCTCATATTTAGCCCGTAAATGGCTACTAGTGTAGCAATTGTTCCGTCCTCCAAAAACTCGTGTGCCACTGACACTGCTTTTTGCACTGTTGGTGAGAGCTCACTCTGGACTGCCTTTTGGCAGCTGTCAGATGAGGACACTCTGTCAAGGTGACATCTTTATGTATAAAATACAAATATTTAAATTTTGGTTCTGCTACCGCCAGTCTCTCTGAAATACTTCATCCTCGTTGAAACAGCGACGATCCTCCCAGCTGCATGTTTGATCACACATCTTTTCTGGCAACGTTACCAAGTCAATCGCGTAGCATGCCCCCCGCCTTACTGTGACCGCTGTACCCTTCTAAGGGACCTCCGCCCCAGCAGTTGTGTGACTTCTGCTCATGTACACTCCTTTTCATTTCTCTACAGATCAGAGTTTATGCCCGTGAGATTTCAGTCTATTGACGAAAACTCATGTGAGGAGGGAAGGACGGCCATGAAAACTGCATAGCTCAGCATTCCATCCCCCGGGGAAGTGCCAGCCCAATGGTTTTTGGGATAAAATCTAAAACAGGATAGTTCTCTGTATGATTCAGTTTTTCTGCTAATGAAAACACTGAAATATAGAGATTCCTCTTGCTTTCTCACCACTTGAAATGGATGGCAGTTCTGGGGATGATGGTGCTAATAAGGAGGTGTAGTGTTTGCACCTAGTGACCCCCAGGCATTAAGGGAGGCCTTGCCAATGTCCCCTTTGGTTTTTCTTGGTAATCAAAACAACTAATGCAGGCTCTATATCAAATTACAGCTGAAAAATTCCTGGGATTAACACTGAAGTGATCCTCATAGAAATTCAATCGCTCACCCCTCCCAACTTATCGATCAATTAAGGGCAATAATTTAGCTATTAAGAATATTGCAGAAATGAATGGTGGCAGTTAGGCTCAAGCTGCAAGTTAAATTATTGTAATAGTCCACAACAAATGGCTTTGTATTTGCTGCAGTTATCACACTTAGAATCAGCAATAGAAAAGAAAATACCTAACTGGTAATGGATCCTTTAGCTAGGCTAGAAAAAAGAAATCTAATTTTGAACAAAGGCGGAAGCTAAAGCAGCTAAGAATGCACACCAGCAAAACGGCACGTCAGCAAATGCGAGAACTGGCCACATTCGCCTGGCCCCTGTCCAAGACCTTGACAAAAATTGTCTTTCTGTCTATTTCTGTGCTTTCAACCTTGCAAGACTGGTTTGAATAGAGGAGTTCAGGGTTGACAGTTTCTAAGTTTATTCTACAGAATGTGACAGCTTTTGAAAATTATGTTTGATTATTTAAATGAGAAGCTAGAGATTGTTTTAGAAAAAAAATCCCTGGATTCACGGACACATTTTGAACAATTTAATAGAAATATGCAGGTAACAAAATTGCCAGGCTGAAACAGTGCCTGTCCAATTTAACAAACGGTCAAGATTTATTTAATAAATACCCACTGAACCATATCTGATTAATAAGCACTATCTAATTTCTCTACTTTGATTTCCAATATAGCTAAACCTGCTCAATTATTTTCTAGCTGGAAATTCTTATTAGAATACAAAGGGGGATCGTTGTCCTCTTGAATACATTCAGTGTAGCGAAAGGAATAAAAGTAACCACATTTACTGTGTACACAGGTGTCTTCTGACAATTTCTTAAATCCACAAACCCTTTTGGTGATATCAAGATTGGGGAATATAGCAAAATATTCAGTTCAGACTCCTTCAGGTTGGTGAAGTTGATTACAATGCTTATCATCCTATTTGATTCTCCTTTTTAAAAATCCTTCTTTGAAAATCAGTGCTTCAATGATAATTTTTTATTCCTAGTACTCACGTTTAAGAAAAGGGTAATTCAAAAGATTTTTGTAAGTTACATAAATTCCAAATAGCAGCATCCTCTGATATGTCCAAACACCTTAATTCCCTTTCCTGATTTATTTTGATTGTAAGTCCACCTAACTAAACATCCTTCTTATAATGTGATTTATACATCTACATGGTTTACTTAAAACTTTTTATTTCTATATTCTAATCCATTGGAACTGCAGTTGACCCTTGAACAACTCAGGGGTTAGGGGCACTGAACCCCACGCAACTGAAACTCCACAGATAATTTTGATTCTCCCCACACTTAAAACAGTCTCTCCGTAACTGTGGGGGATTGGTTCCAGGACCTGCAGTGAGTGCCAAAATGTGCAGACGCTGAAGTCCCCTACAGAAAATGGGCAGGTCACTGCACACAGTCTGCCCTGTGCAACCTCAGACTCCCAGCTGCAGACAGAAAACAGTACGAGATATTTACTGGAAAAAATTCATATGGAAGTAGACCCACAGTTCAAACTCATGTTGTTCAAGGGCCAACTGTCCCTTGTATCTGGGTGTCTCCTCTCATTCATCTTCCCACACATAATTTGCTCCTCTTCTACGACTATCTTCTGTTGGTCTTCAACTTATAATTCATTTTCCACCCAGGATATTTTCTCTGAGATCCTCTCCTGTGAAGTTCGTATTCAAAAGGAATGACATCTTGAACCCGTTTCTATAATAAGGAGGTGGTATCGGAGTTAAAGGGAAACGCTAAAAAAGTAAAAATGAAATGGGGAAGAGTTTGCACAGCCCTCCAGAAGCAAGTCAACACTTTCCGAATTATGCAAACTTGGGTAGTCCCCAGTGAAAAGATGTCCAGGGACAGGCGTTAGAAAAGTCTTTTAGCATAATGCATGATCACGGAGGACAGAAACTCTGAGGCCCATCAACCCAAATTAGTAACCTAGATTTGTCACTTAAGTGTGTGGCGTTAAGAGAACACTGGCAGCCATCTCAAGGGCTTGTTTTACGCATTAAATGAGATGCTAATGAATGCTTGAGCACAGAAAACAGTGAGAGCTAGCTAGCACAGAGCCACAGCAAGTTCTGACACTCTTCCTAGACTTCCGAAGAAGGGAGGATGATGGGAAAAACACGTGTGGTTTATCAAAAAGGAGAAACACTGCCTACCTCTGCTTGTTTGCCCAAATTTAACACAGACCTAGGCAAATTAGTGCTTGTCATTTTAGCCTTCTGTCCACGCCAAGGAGCTGCTCAAATTTGGGAAAACTGTAGGGGCCATTATCATCAAGACCATGGGGGAATGAATGGAAGTGGGCGCTGAGAGAGAATTACCCATCGGGTAACAACACACAGTTAATGATTTTGTATTTTTAAGACCGCGGCTTTGATTTGCAAATCTGGTCTGGACCACCACCAGAAATAACAGTACAGCCCCAAAAAGGAGACGCTCTCTCTTCTTGCATTCTATTTAATTAAGAAACTGCAGCTTGGTTTGATGCACCTTTGCTGATCTTCAGTCTTTCTTCCTTCCCAAAGTAAACTGGTTCCAAGTCTTGTTAAAGCATTTCCAAAACAACAACCCTCCTAAGATGTGCGCGGCAGAGGAGAAAAGCAATCTAGCTGCAGGGACACAGGTTTTTACTGACGTCACTTAAGTAAAAGAGGCCGGTGTAGGCTAAATAGGCTGATGGAAGTTTTAGTCTTGATTTAGGAGAGCCTTCTAGCATCAGCTATCTAGATCGGAGGTGTGTTTAACTTAATAATTCAAAGGGAAAATGAGGAGAAAGTTTGGTTAACAATTTGTCTCTGTCAGTTACTTTAATCTTTAATGGAAGAACTGCCGGGCCTCAAATCCATTAAAGCTTGTAGGCAGACTTGCTTACTTGACTCAAATCACTAGCTACGCACCTGACACCAATATCGCCACCCACTGAGAATTGTATCTCACTTTGATTTATGACTAAAAGCTGCCTACAAATTTCTAACTATATCCCAGAGCCTGCCTTCATTCTGGCATCCCTTGGAAACACGAGTCAAATAACAAAATCCTCTGCCACTGACCTTGTAAGGAATCTGAAGTTTGTCAAAGACAGCTCAGAAAAATCGTAGGGGATGTTTGAAGTTGGGCATAATTAACTAAGAGGAGGTTTTTACTTAAAACTAAAGATTCTACACCCAACTTGCACTTACATTACTGCATTTACTAAGCATGGATATCAATAACATATTTTAACATTCCATCATTGTCATTCAATTATCAAATATTTATTGAGGGACTATTTTTTGCTAGGCACTAGACTAAGTTTTGGGGGTTCAAAGCCAAGTGAAATGCTTGAGTTTCTAGGAAAAAAATTAGACTTCAGCAGTAAGACATACTTGTATCAACTACAGGATGTAGTGGTAAGAGGATGTGGGTAATGCGAATGTATGTTTTGGAATATATTTTAAGTGTCTCTACAAGCCATCCAGGGGGAGGAATTTACTGAGTGACTGAGAGTATGAATCTGAGGTTCACAAGAAAAGTCATGGCTAGATATCTGAGGCTATGAGGTTGAAGTCAACTAATTTAATAGGGCTAAGGAGAGAACCCCAAGCATGTCAATATTAGAGAATGGGTGGGAGGTGTCGGCCTAGGAATGAAGAAAGGCCAAGAGAACGTGCCAGGAAGAGCAGTGGCTGCCACTGTCCAGGGCAAGGAGAGAACACTAGCACAGATAACTAAAAGATGCCACTGAAACCATCAAGTTGCTGGCATCTCTCTAGCTTCACTGGCGGGATGAAGATGGTCATGAGAAGGCAGGGGGTTAAAACCCTGTAGATCTGCAGTAAAATCCTATACATGGTTTCCCTGGATGAAAAAGGTCCTCAAAGGGAGACGTTTTGCTGATAGGAAACAAAAATCTGCAAAAGCATTAAAAGGGATCAAAATCGTCAAGTTCAAAATTTGTGCAGTTGAAAAAAAACGTCTGATAGGTGCATTGCATCAAATGTACTTTGAAGGGGACTGAAGTTTAAATGTGCGAGAATAAATACAAAAATTTTGATAAAAAATTTCAGGACTTTTTGGGTTCCCCCTCGTACATGTACGCATTTGAATTCTGAAACCACTGAACAAGCTAATGGGAACCAGGATGCTCTAAGAACAGAACATAAATATGTAGCTTTTTCAAATGGTTACCATGATTTCAAAAAACATCTCCAAGAAACTCTAAACTCTAAGAACTACAGGTAATCACTAGCACTTAAAAAAATAGAGTACATGCAATCTTGAGCACAGAAGGGTGTCACAGAACCAATTTGAAGGTTCTCAACTTTCCTCATACAAACTCTCTAAAACCGTTCTGCCCAATAACATTCCTGAGAATAAGTGGGTGTGGCAGTTTCTCCTTCCCGTTGACAATCACCCCTACGTTACAAAGAACTGTGGTCCTCTCTGCCCAGGGACTCACCACAGGGCACCGGCCCAAGGACACCGCTACAGTCACAAAGAACGAGGTAAAATACCAGTTATTAGCAAAGGGTCGTGCAATCGATGCACATAATCCCAGAGAGGTATTTCCGATTAAAGTCTACTTTCCATTTTCAGTAACAATATTAAAACATGGGTGAATAATTATGTCGTCCCGATCACGGGTGTCCCAGTCAATCACTCAAGTATTAGTGGAAATAATTTGGTTGAAAGGAAAATTTTAAAAACTCACAGATTTTTGGTGGCAGGAAATTTAAAAAATTAATTTTTATAAATGTTTTTGTAACAAAGAATGGTGCAATTCTCTGAGGTACTGGAAATAGCAATTCAAGGAGAAAAACAGAAGTTCAAGGAAAAAAGAAGGATCTTGTTTTTTGTCTTTTAAAATTAGCTGTTATATTTAGGTTCCACCAAATATATTGAAAAGAATAATGGAAGAACTTTGTTCTAAAATGGCAAACTTTGCAGTGCACTGCAAATGACATATTTTGCAATCATTTATAGCTATGGAAAAAAGCATTCGATGCCAAGTTAAAAATATTTGGAGGGAATATAGTTTTAGAAAATTCCTTCTTTAATCAATAAATCATGGACAGTTCCTCATCATTTTTTGTTGGTCTTTTGAAGTGTTATAATAATAAAATTAGTAGTTAACCTATATTGGTGCTTCCTGTGTATATGGTGACAAGTTTTACATATATTATATAAAATATATTTTTCCAAATTTATTGAAGAATAAATGGCCCAGGCTGGTGTGGCTCAGTGGATTGAGTGCCAGACTGCAAACAAGAAGGGCACCGGTTCGATTCCCAGTCAGGGCACATGCCTGGGTTGTGGGCCAGGTCCCCAGTAGAAGGGCCTTAAGAGGCAACCACACACTGATGTTTCTCTTCCTCTCTTTCTCCCTCCCTTCCCCTCTCTAAAAATAAATAAATCATTTTTTAAAAAAAGATATCCTAAACAACAATAAACGGCAAATATCCTGTTACATATTTAATGTGTACAATGTAATTATTAAATACATATATGAGGTGGAATTAAGAAAATTAATGCATCTGCCACCTCGCCTAGTTAACATTTGTGTGTGTGGTGACAATGCTCAAGATGTATTCAGCAACTGTCAAGTAAACAATATTGTATTATTAACTATTGTCACCATACTGAACATTCCATCCTCACAACTTCTCATAACTGAAAGTTTGAACGCTTTGACCTCCAGCTTCCCACCTTCCCTTCCCCCAGCCCCTGGCAGTCACCACTCTATCCTTGGTTCATATAAATTTGGCTTTTTACAATGATTCCATCTAATCTTAAACTCTTTTAGGTATGTACTATCATTGCCTTGCTCACATATAAGAAATGGAGGCACAGCGCAGCTAAACTATGAAAGCCCCATAATGACCGAATGGAGAACCCGGTCCCCAGCCCAGGACCAGTCAGGCTGGGCATCAGCACTCATGCTGTGACCCCCTGCACAGTGGCACCCACTCAGACACGCTTTCCTGCCTGGGTGTGCAAACGCTGGAGGCTTCTCTTCTCGGCCAGGTTTGCGAGCCTTGCAAGGCAAGAGCATAGCATAAACATCTGCATGCTCCATGATACCTAGGATTTAGTTTTACACATAAGTCATGTTGAATAAACATTGGCTGATTATACATGTGGAAGTTTCAAGAATTTCCTCCATTTAATAATTATGGGTGGCCCTCTTGGAAATCTACAAGTTAAGAATAATAACCTATTCCGTTTTTGGTAAAAGTCTAAATCCATACTTTTGACTAGTAAACATGGAAACATACAAAAACAAATTCAACAGTGGTTACTTCTAGGTATTGGGATTAATGGTTCATCTTAGTTGAAATAAAATGTTCCTTATTGTTTACATTTTTTCTTTAGATTTTTCTATGTTGGGCATATAGTATTCTTATGATAAAGACAAAAAATGTCTTACTAAGATGATATTTCAAATTCACAAATACATAAAACAAGGGGAAAAGAGGGGACACAGAGAAGGAAGAAAACCCACATTGTCCCAGGAAGAGGGCAGCACGAGAGGCCAGAGGGGGGGGCCGGCCTGACACTCGGGTGGGCTCATGTCCTTACCTGGTGTCAGGAAGCCACAGGGCCCTGGCAGCCCTAGGAGTGGGGCACACATTCAGACAAAGCAAAAGCAAGATATTTTACTTGTTAGAGGCTATGAAAGGAATATCCGGAAGCTGTGTACTCTTCATTTCTTCATGCATTTTAAAGAAAACTTAGTCATGTCCAGGGAACTATCTCTGCAATTTATTTGAAATGCCTAATTCTTGACTTGGGCGCCACAGGTAGCCGCTCTGTCTTGTCCAAGCGTGGGTGGAAAGAGTAACTCGTTACTGGGACTTTGCAGCTATACCTTTGAAATCTAGTGGAGATGGTATTCTTTTTCTTTCGAAACTCATAAGGTGGAGGTTTATTTACAGAAATGCACATGAGTAAAAGCCATACCTTGACACGTAAATTTTTTGGAGGGAGTTGTGAGTAACAGTTTATCGGCCATTTCCCCAGGACCAGCACAGCGAGCGATGCCCGGTTCTTTGTATTCTGACTTGACCCAGTCGGATAACCACTGCATGTTGCAGTCGCAGTAAAGGGGGTTGGCTCCGATTGCTCTGGAAAACAGAAGCGCGCACACACATGCACAGTGTGGACATGTTATTTTCTAAGGGAACGTAAAGTGATGCTCAGTGGAAAATCCCTACAGGTTTGTGGACAAAAACAATTTAGAAGAAAATGGTGGCATTGGGATTACCCATCTTTCTGAATTGTGTGCAATGGAGATTTAGTGAGTTGTCACCAGTGTTAACAGTCACCTGAAATTTAGACAGTCCCCTGGTATTTGCAGAGACAGGTTTGTACTGGGTGCAGATCAACACATCCTTCATTTGCCAATTGTTGAATGAGAACCCAATTACTAGCTAGGTTGTGGGGACCCAAATATGAAAACCACATTAACTCCAAAGATCTCCTTCGGCAACACATGCTCATAAGTGCCATAAGTGTCATTTAGAAGTGCTCCAGTAGAAATACTTATTCACAAGATGCCTCTGAGCAGAGGATAAGTCCTCTGGCGGCAGGCAGAGGGGAGGGGGTGCGGGGACTGGTGGTTAAAAATGACCAGGCTTTTAGATGACCAAGTGGGTGGGAAAGGCTGGAAAGGGTGTTTCAGGATAAAAGTCCAGTAAGCACAAAGGCACAAAGATAAGAATACACATGAAATAATAAATAATAAAAACACTAGCATAAAGCTAGTCTACCAGAGCTGATTTAGACTTTGGCTGGATGCATGTTCCTCCACAAAGTGATTCATTTAGAGCTTTGGTCCCTCCTCACATCAGCGGTGGCAGTGGCAGGGAAAGTAATCTCGACAATAGCGACATGGACTGCATCCCCCAATAGGCAGGAACTGGGCGAAGCCACTCATTTACATGAATTCCCTCACTAGATCCGAAGTAGCATCCCTCTTACTATTAATATCCCATTTAAAGATGAAGAAACTGAGGCCAAAGAAGTTACCCAGTGGATTTGTAAAACTGCCAAGTATGGGCACAAGAGAAACATAAAGTGGCATTTAAAAACGGACAAACTCTGATGGATAATTAACTTCCAATTAGTCATATTTTAGGTCTACAGTCTAAGCAATATTAATCTTACTCTTTTATTAGAAAACCATCAAAATATGCTTGTAAAGCCATAATAGTTTATATTGTAATTTTAGCCCAACTGTAACCAAAAATGGGACTACATGTTATGCTCAAATGTGTGTCAGATTCAAACCCTTCTAGATTAAAAATGAGCAAAATGATGTTTTTGAGTCATTTGCACTCATCTTTAATGGCCTTTTCTAAGCCCTGACTATGTCAGGGGACACAGAAGGAAAAATGACTAGAGCAGAGCTCTTCACAATCTAGGGAGTAAAAGACAAAAGCACAAATTAAACACGTGACTGACTAGAACACAGACAGAGAAGATTCAAACTGCGCCCCCTACTGGGGGGAGGGCAGACACACAAAGGGCAGACACTACTCAGCTCAAGCCTCAGCTTTCCTCTGCAGCCTTTTCTGGTCCACTGCCCTGCGGCAGACAGATGGTCACTTCCCTCCCTAAGGTGCTCCGTCTGCCAAGCAGCGCTACAGTCTTACACCCCGAGGTACCAGTTTTCATCAACAGTGTGTCTCAGGCAACCGACATCCCTGCAGTTTTTCAGAGGAGTGGCCCTGACTGTGACTTTGAGGTGGATGTTGGGGCTCAAATATGAAAACAATGAAGGTCTTGCCTCCCAGGACCTAATAGGTTCGTGGAAGGAACACTAAGGGTAGGCCCCAAACAGTCAGACCTACAAAGGCTTCCACGGACAACACTGCCCCCACAGGGCAAATTCACATGCAGCAGCATGACTGACGACTAACTCCCATCCCCTGTCCACCCACTTTCTCAACTTCTATGCATCTTGTCTTCTTAGGGTTTGGTGGGTTTTGGAGGGAAGGGCAAAGCCAAGTGTGAACAGGGCAGGCCACCTCTTCTGGGGACCGGGAACCAGCAGACACTGAGATTTAAAGTAAAACAGAGAGCTGCTCCCGGTAGGTGCCAATTCAGCCTGATGTCAGAACGCTTTGGATTCTAGGACTGTTCCCCTGACTTACTTCCAGGTTTGCCAAGGTCTTAACGTACAACTAAAAATAACAGAATAATGGAATTTGACCCAGGTGAGTTTTGGGACCCCATTTATCCTATATTCAATTGTACTTCCAAGAGATATGGAGATACAAAGGAAAAACATTTCACTCAACATGAGGATCTGGCTATTTCTCTTTACCACACTATAAAGTCTTCAATTGTGTCTAATTAATTTTCTCATTGTGCCATACTCAATGTTGAATGATATTTGCTAAATAAATAAATCCTGTTTCAGCAAATCAGGATAGGCTTCATGGAAGAGGTGATAGTTTGGGTATGACTTAGCAACGTTGGATTTGAAGAGACTGAATTGAAGGAGAGCCAATATTCTAGAATCAGAAACATCGAGAGAAAAGGCATCAGCTAAGAAGTTAGGTAAGCCGTGTTTGCAAGAAGAAATACTTTCCTTTGCAAGCAAAAAGAACTCAGCTAATGAGGAGTAAGGGTAAAAATAATAAATTAAGGCTATCTTGTGGAGTACACCATATCTATATTGAAAATCTTTACATTTTTATTAAAGGTGAAACTAATCACATGTTAAGATGTGACCATAAAAGGTGAAGCACTTTCCAAATTCACTTGTCAGGGACAGTTTTACACCTAAACCCACAAGATGAACTAGGTACTCACAGGTGTGATAATGCAGAAAGATCGTTGAAAGCACCTTCAGGCACAACAGAAATGTCATTTCCATGTAAAGAACTAAAAGCGAGAAAAGCAAAATTAAATTTCCTAGAATTCAGAGAGTTCAGAAAAATCCCCATGCATGTAACTTTGGTCTATAACAAGCATTTTAACTCAGTGCAGACAAGATGGTCTATTCAGCAAATAGTATTGGTACAACTGGATATCTATTTCGGAAAGCACAAAGTTCCTGCCTCCCATCCATCATATGCATAGATTAAATTCTAGATTGAAGAGTTAAGTGTAAAAATAAAATGAGAATGTCATAAATGAAAGTACTCTATCAGAAATCATAATAAAAAGGAGTGACAAATTTTTGAGTACATAAAGTCTATTCATAATATGAAAGATTATATGTAAGGGACAGAATGGGAAATATTTGCAACATAAAAGATACAAGGAGTAATTCCTCTGTGAAAAGACCTGCAAATTTGGAGCCAAATGGTAGGTGCATAAAGATACGCACATTAATAAGGAAAAGAAAAAGGCCCCAATAAAAACTGGGAAATGATACGAGCAGGCTCATAGATTAGTCAGCACCAATGTTCAATAAACAAATAAAATACATTCAAATGCACTAGTAATTGGAATTGCAAATTAAAGCAGAAATGGAAAACAAAGTTCCATGTGTCACATGACAAAAACAAAAGGACTGATACTGTTCAATATTGGCAAGAGTGCTTTAAAACAGGAACTCTATTCAATAGTTGGTGGAAAAAGTAAATCTGTAAGTTGACAAAATCTTGCACTCAGGACCACGTGACAGTGATTTTTGGTATTCTCCCAATGTACTTGAACGTAACTTCCGACCGCAAATCATTGCTGCAATACTAGCACATTCGCACCAGAGGGAACGTGTGGGATGTCCTTTAGAGTGCTGTGCAGAACAACGGAAATGTGGAAGTAAAACATACGAGAGTGAAGATGTGGCAGAACAAGTTCCATGTATGGTTATTAAAATGTGGATAGCCAGAGGCATGCCTCTGTCATCATCTAAAACCAAATGTGTGTGCAGGAAGACCAGAAAAGAACATCAAATTGTATAACAGTAAGTTCTTGGGGACGGTATTGGGATTGAGAATCATATTTATGTCACATAATTTAAAATTCTTATATTATGCAGTTGGTAAAGAAACTAAATTTCCTACATTTCTTTTAAAATTAGTTGACTATAAAATATACCTAAATATTATATATTATCAGATAAACAATTACAGCAAAAACAAGTATTTCAGAAGAGAAAATTATATTGTCCAAATCAAACAGTTGTACAACAGTACAATGAGATAGGATTTTCCAAATTTGTAGTAAATCCTAATGCATATATCTGAAACACCCAAGAATCAACAAAGCAGTTAAATCATTAAACTCAACCCCTGAGAATAGAGTTATTTTGTTGAACATAAGATGCTTACAGTAATCGAAGAGACTTCAATCCATCGAAGGTTCGAGGGGGGATACATCTCAGGCGGTTGTAACTGAGAATCCTGAAACCACACGTAAGCCAACTTGTCTTACCCAGGCATCCCCAAATGGCCAAATATCATTTTTAAAATAAAGCAGTTAATGAAAGGCTTATTTTAGCATCTTATACATTGAGAATAATGACACATATTTTAAAAAAATATTTGTGTCGTGCCACTAATACAACCTATTTTTCTCCTAGCCACAGTCCCAGCTTCCTCCCCCAGCTGGGTGCTGATGGCTGGGAATGCCCGCCTGGAAGTCGCTCTCTCCAGATGCTTGCTTAAGGATCTCTCGTAACCCCACCACGAGTATACAGTATTCTTTCTGCGCTTTACAGAACCCAACATCTTTTTTGCAATGCCCCACATTTGTTGTCTTGTTGAGGAATTATTTGCCTGTTTCTCTCAACAAGCATTACATTCCTTGAGGGCAGAGGCACTGTCTGTCTTGTTTACCAGGAATGCCCAATGCCTAGGAAATGCACCGTGTCCAGTGAATTAATAAGAAACTCGGTACCACACTGTCACACTCACAAGGTGAGGAGCTGGGTCATGTTGCTGAAGCTCTGGTTCGAAAGGGTGCTTATCCGGTTGTTACTTAAGTCTCTAAAAGAGAAACAGAAATGGGGTCTACTGTTACCACAGAAAGTGAAATATTAGTGATGCATAAGAAGGGGAGTTCTTCTGCTCCACAGTCATGGCTGCAAGGTCCGCACTGCACTTTTATCTGGACGTAACAAAATATTGGGTAGCTCTCTGAAGTAGACCGTAATGTTATTTGTGCCCCGGGCCGTTGAAATTAGAAGGGACCACACACCTCGCTCTGGCCAGGGAAGTGTGGGCACTGGAGCCAGGTCCCCTTCAGCACAGATTTAGAGTGAGCTCACTTCTCCATATCCTTTCTCTTCTCCTGTAAGGCTCGAGGACCTCCTTCCCCAGACCCCGCGACAGCTGTCCAGTCCCAGGGTGAAGACATGTGGAGGCCAGCTGGCCAGTACAATGGACACATTTTAGGGGTGAGAAAGAAACCTTTGTTCTTGAAAGGTCCATCAGGTGCACACACTTTATCTTCATTGGGACATATCTTCCCTGATACACCGTTGTACTTGATAAATGAAAGAATCCCTCATTTAATCACTTTCACAATGGCATCATTAAAAACAATGCCACAATTAAAAACTTAGCCCTTAGCAAAATCACTAGCACATAGCAGGCCCTCAGTAAATACCTGTTTAATGAACTATCAGTAAATGACAGACATGTGAAGTTTTTACAAATGCTAAATGGCTATTTATAAGTGAATTTTGTACTATGACTTGTAATTTACATACAGTGAACTTATTTTTATTATATATGTAATATAGATAACATAATGGCATAATATATATACAAATGTAATATATAATGCAATATAATAATATATGACACATACAGATTTTGCATTTTGCTTTAGAAAAATTAGGGAATATACATATATATGACAATGTGATATAATTATTAGTAAACATCTATATATTCACTAATTTTTCCCCAAAGTAGCATAAATATATAAATAAGATTCATAAATAAATGAAATATTATAGGTAATAAATTATGCTCACTTATGTGTGCGTATTTATAATCACTAAATTTTTCTGAAGCAAAATATAGGAATCAATAAATTCAAGATTCAGAAAAGCTGATTATCCATGCCTTTATTAAAGGACCAAAATGTCATTAAAGTGGACCAATAAAATTATGAAAATAGTATGAAGGTTATAGAAGCTCTAAAATATTGGGTTAGCCAAAAAATGTGTTTTTTTTTTTCTGTAAGAGAGTTCTAGTAGTGCTTACTTGTCTTTAACTTCATTCAAAGCAATTTTGTTACATTGTACTGTGACATATCAACATGCATTCTAAAAACACTTATCAGAATTGGTGAATTTTTGTGTTGCCATTTTAACATTGAAGATGGAAGAAAATAACTAACACTTTCAGCATATGAGGTCTGTCCAGAAAAAGTCCAGCCATTGTTAATATGAGAATGGTTTGCAAGACATTGATGTAACTTGGCAGCCAAGGAGAGTGGAGTAGAGTGGGCAAGTGTGAACAGTAATAGCTTCACTGTACTAGTCAGTGGGGGTGGTAGTGACAGCTGAGTGAGTATGTGTACTGTGTGGCTGTCACTTTCAAAATCACTGAGTGAGTAGACCAATGAATCTGCATCAGATTTAGGATTAAGCTTGAACATTCCTCCATGGAAACTATTCAGAAGGACGTGGCTCTGGGCAACTGGTGATTGGCAGCTTCATCACAACAACAGGTCTGCTCATGCATTACATCTTGTGCAGAGTTTTTTGGTGAAACATCCATCAAATCAACCAAGTGACTCAGCTCCCTACAGCCCATATATGGCAGCCTACAACTTTGGCTTTTCCCAAAACTAAAATCACCTTTGAAAGGGAAGAGATTTCAGACTGTTGATGAAATTCAGGAAAATATGACAGGGCAGCTGATGGAGACTGGAAGAACTGTGTGAGGTCCCAAGGTGCCTACTTTGAAGGGGACTGAGGCGTCATTGTCCTATGTATAATGTTTCTTGTATCTTGTATCTTTTGTAATAAATGTCTCTATTTTTCATATGACATGTCGGGATACCTTCTGGACAGACTTCATATTATGCTTTACTTTTTCAAGAAAGGTGACAATGCAGCTGAAACAGAAAAATATTTGTGTAGTATGTGGAGTAGGTGCCGTGAATGATCGAATGTGTCAAAAGTGGTTTGCGAAGTTTTGAAGTTTTATGCTGGAAGTTTCTCGCTGGACGATGCTCCATGGTCAGATAGACCAATTGAAGTTGGTAGCAATGAAATCGAGAGAGTAATTAAGAACAATTAATGTTATAGCATAAGGGAGATAGCCGACATACTCAAATCAATAAAGTTATTGGTGAAAATGTGTCTTTTATTTTATGGAAAAAACAATACAGACTTTTTGGCCAACCCAATACATTTCCTTAACTGCTAAAGTGCTATACCTAAAATTTAAATGTAAATAACTATACCTCTACCAGCAAAATTACTTGTCTGCCATTGTATAATGACTCCTTGGTAAAATTATTTGTGGATCTGCAAATTCTCATTTTTCATTTTCAAATTGGTTTTAAATAATCACATGCTGTCTCCCACAAATGACCTGATTCTGCTTAAGTGACCGTTGGAAATTGCAGCAATTTAATGGTTTATTTAACTGAATGAAATGTATATAATCACTTCTTGCTGCTATTAAATAAATGCTAAAGGCAGGACAAGACACCTTAAAGGATATTCTCGTTTTTTCTTAATTTCATAATTTTTCATTTAAATAGGCCTGTATGCTTTTTAAAAACTGTTTTCCTGTATTTTTAAGAAAAATTAAAAATTATCAACATAATTTTAATTAACCTCTCACCTCTCTAGGTTAACATTTACATTAAGAAATGTAACATTTTCTACTACCTCAGTCTCTAGAATTCACTAATTAGGAAGAAACCTCCTTATTATAGAAATACTAGAAATCTGCCTCCTAAATCAGTCATATTTACTGTAAAATTAGATAGACTTACACTAAAGATTAAGTATTTCCCTTTATATTCACTATTGTTGCAAATATTTTGTTTTGTGAGAAATTTTACCAATTCCTATCAAGGCTACTAGAAGTATAACATTATATAGGATAGGATTTTATAGTTTTAAAACTATTTTGCCCATAACTAGATTGAAATGTTTGTATGCTTTAAATATAAGCTTCTACTTACGACTTTAAAATGATTTAAAAAATATTGTTTATGTACATTAACAAAAAAGATGTTATTTTAGGGGATCAAACCAAACAAAAAAATTCAGAATTTTGAAATTTATATTCAGAATATCAGCATCTTTGTCAAGTTTCCTTAAATACGGTATATGTAAATATGGGCTACAAAAATGAATTTGAATCCTGGAAGCCCATAACTTAATCCATAATATATTATATAAGAGAATTAAATCTAGTAAGCTAGATTTATATTTTCAATGAGACTACTACCATCTACCAACTTTTGCTTAAAGTCAAGAATAAAAATACTGTTTTCTACCTTTCTTCCTTAGTTTGTCATAAAATAGCCCATAATCATTATGAATAGACGTATCCTATTTGCTGTATTTTTCCAATTCGTTGAAACACGGACTTAATCGTATTTGTAATGTGAAGAGGAGGGCTTTTCCCAGGAGTGCCTTCGCCTGATTGACACATAATGAAGAAGCAACCAGTAACCAGAACCACAGTGAGTGGGGAGGCAGCAGCTCACTGTGAAAGATTTATGTTATCTGAAAGGTTCACTACATCTCTGTCCCTCGCTATCCCCGTTTTCGTGAAATGGAATAAGAAGTCAAAGACAGAAACACAGCACACATTACTTACATGAGTGTTAAATGCTTGTAGTTAGAGAGTTCCTTGGGAATCAGTGTAAACTGGTTCCCATCCAGATACCTGCAAATGAGGAAACAATATTAGCTTTTTTAAAGTAACAGTAGTGTACTTTAAAAGAGTTGAACACTTTCACTCTCCATGGAGGCGAGGAAGCACTTGGCAATTTTGACTTTAACACGGCGTGTTCCTAGCTGAGATTGCTATTTCAGAGAAGAAGGGGAAAACGCACGTGGTCGAATCCCGTAGAATTCTGTTGTGGATCACTACACCAAATTCTAAAACCAAGGAGGGACTGGGGAGTCCAGTGCTTTGTGGCCCATCTAAAAGGCTGGGACATGTTTTCTCGTCAGCAAGAAGGTTCATTCAACCACATTTTTAGTCAAACTGCAGTTTGCTTGTGTTGGTGCGGAGTTAATACCGAGACAGTCATTCGCTGCAGGCAGAACCTCGCTGTTGAGGTCAAGACTACCCTTCGCTGCCTGAACACGTATCGGCACACTTCGTAAACAGCGATGGGTGGTGTAAAGGAGACACTTGGGAATTCAAACACAATTAGATTTCAGGTAACAATACCTTAAAAATAGTTTTTACCACTGTATATCTGCCTGATGATATTAATTTTAGGAGGTTTCTTAGGAAATCACATTTATCAAGTGCACCGTTATAGCATATATATGTGAAAGTAATAATAAAAAAAGTACACATAAGTAAATTTTCCCATTCTGATTGGAATCAGCAGAATAATCAGGAATAGACAGGCTTTGGGCTAACTGGAAAGACAGGAGAGTAAAGGATGCTTAAAGTTATATCCACACCGTTACCACCCGCCCCAACACACACACGGATAAGTTCCCTCTCCTCCCAAGGCTGGTCTTTCCCAGAACACAGACAGTGAGGGGTCCAAGTGTCTCTCATCCACTTGGGTCCTCTGGTGCAGATGTGCCCCCAGCCCATTTTGGCCTGCTGGGCCCATGACCCCTCTTGCCCCCGTGTTGTGGTCAATCCCAGGATCCAGGGCTGAGGTTAGTACTTTTGCTGGATAGAGCAGTAGCCGAGAAACTACCTAAGATAACAATCTGTTTCAACTACTTCAAAATGAAAACAGTTGTATAATAGTCTCAAATGATCACAATACATAATAAATATTTGATTAAGAGCCTGCACATGTTATGATTCCTCATGCCTACTCAAATTTTCTGGCTTTGTATTTCAACTCCTCCCTCCTTTCTTTCCTGGAGCTAACTTTTTCTTGTAGCCACTAGACGGCAGCCTAACCCCACACACCTCAACACTCTCCCCTCATTCCAGAAAACGTCTTGAGAGAAAGCTAAAAAGATTCAGAAAGGGTGCTGTGGATGTTTACACGTGAAGCAATCTAAGAGGGAAATCACGGGAAAATGATTAAAACCAATAGACACCTTTTGTTTTAAAATTTCTACTGATGATACTTTGCTAAACGCTTCAATGGTTTAATATAATTAGCCCGTGGAATTTTTCTAATGCATGCACACAAATTACTGTACAGAGCAATCCTGCTGACTGGATAGGGTTCTAGGAATAAGCTCTCTGGGAGGTAAAACTAGAATTCACAAGAGATGAGCTAATTTCCTCAGCACTATAACCTGTTCTCTTTAGCAAAGATTACATTGTAAACTTTGTAGAGAAAAGACAGAGGACTTGACCGTATGACGGAAGAAACACGTCAATGTTTCATGGCATAGACAGGCCATGAATTGAGCAGGCTCTCAAATGTAGTTTTGTAAGGAAATTAAAGAAGGTTAAAATTTAAAATATATATATATATTTCTAAATTATTTACCGGGAGCCTGGTAAAACGACTAAGGGAGGGGCCAGTTACTACAAGAAAAGCGTCAGCAGCAAAGCCAGTCGGAGTGCTCCACTGAGAGCCTGTTCTCGGCTGCGGGCTCCTACAATCAGTGCTTTGCATACAGAGTGTTCAGTGGGCATCTGGCTTCCACACTCTGGGTGGAGGGTTATCATCTGAAGTAAATACACATTAAAGTAAGAATTAAGTATTTAATTACACATATGCACACACAAAGCAGTGCTTATAGTTAATTAACAACTGTGACTGGCAGGGAGAGAAATCCATCGTTTTATAACTATTCAAATCTAAGAGGGGCTTTTTGGGTACATACGCTAAGATCACACACGGTTTTTGTCTGAGTGTTCAATTCAGGACCAAATTAGGATTCACAGAACTGCCCATGATTTGGAAATAAGCTTTTTAAAAACTGAAGTAGTGTCTTCTTGAACCTCATTAGCTATGTTCCATGTTGCCAAAAGTTTATCAAAGCTGCTTATTTGGAGTACTTGTATGCAGATGCATTGATTACAGGTACACATTTGCAGGAGTCAGAGTTGCCGCTCAAATCATTTTTGACATATGGTTCCTTACAGACAAAAATCAATGAGGCAAAATGACTCAGCTGCAAGTCAAGCATTTGGACACTGCCCATTCGTATACACACAAAGGAATGGAATAGAGTGTGCATGCGTTATTATCTGAGCAGCGTATTCTCTGATTTATTCCATTCCCCAACAGAGCGCAAGGCAGCTAAGGAGGTGTGGGTGGTGCTCAGCACCTAGACATGTGTGTGCTGACCATGTAATTTATGGCTACATCAGTAATGAAAACGTCAGAGCTCATCAGCCCCAAACCCTTTACAAACTGAAGGGCTCCGATTCAAATCCAAAGAGCAGTTTTTCTTTTTAAAGGTAAAAATTATGCCCACTTTTTCCACCCTCCAGACATTAATGTATCCCATATGGTGAGATATTCTCCTAAGGGATGCGGTGGTGAAGAATAATTAACCATATGGAATATCTCAGACACTAATGATAAACTAAATCTATGGCATCCCCCAAGGCGCATTGATGGAACATCTTACAAGACACTCAGTGAGAAAAGGGCCATAGGAACATGTAGGTATGGGAGCATCCTTATTTTTCACCATCCTCTCCTGACGCTTCGCAGTGCACCCTAGCATGCGAAATCCTGCAGGGAAGAACAGAGAAACACGCCCAACCAGCATCTCCCAAGGGTACCTGGACCAGCTTTCCTATCATTTGTTTTTAAGGTTTTAGGTGATGCTAATTGAAGGCCCATAAAATGTCATTTGCAAACAGGGCTCTAAAACCTTTTGTTCGGTGCCCATTTCCCTTGGAGTGTGTCGTATTAATTATACAGAAAGAAGAAAGACACGCTTACTTACAGTTCAGTGACATCTCTTGGAATTCCTTTGGGCAAGACCTTCAAGCCCTTGTTGCTACATCGGACCACTGTGTCCAAGCAGGTGCACTCCGTGGGGCAGCGGGACAGGGGGGAGCAGCTGTTGTCATCGTTCCCTAAGTTGCCAAAAGATACACAGGAAAACCCAGACTTGCAGCTTTGACAATGTGAGAAGCGATTCCATGCTTTGACATGAACACAACAAGCACCAATCTTGATCCATATGATCACTGATAGATAGGGCTTTAAGGATTTATGGATTGATACCATACATTTAATATAGCACCAGAACACTCACCATGATGCCCAGTGACCCAAGATTTGGCTAGGTGTTCCTTTTACTGAATTAATTGGGGGCAGGGGTGACATTGGTTAATAAAACCATACAGGTTTCAGTGTATGTCTCCATAACACATCACCTGCATGCTGCATCATGCACTTACCACTCAAAGTCAAGTCCCGTTCCACCCCATTCATCCCCCCTTTTGTCCACTTCCACCTCTCCCCACCCCACCCCCTGTCCATCTGGATATTCCCACACTGTTATCTGTGTCTATATGTCATATATATGTCATATATATATATATATGAATATATATAGTTTGCTTAATCCCTGCACCTTTTTCCACCCAGGCCCCAACCCCCTCCCCTCTGACAGCTCTCAGTCTATTCTCTGTATCTGTGCTTCTGTTTCTATTTTGTTTGTTAAATTATTTTGTTGATTAGATTCCACATATAAGTGAGATCATATGGTATCTGTCTTTCTGACTGGCTTGTTTCACTTAGCGTAATAATTTCCAGGCCCATCCAGAGGCTTTCTTACCGTCATCACAAGTGAAGTCTTGAATGGCCACATCCTGGATGGGGATTTCTTTGAGGAAGTATGGTTTCTGACACCGAGGATTGCCCGTGACAATTCTTTTCTTCCTGAGCCACTCTCCCAGCCAGGCCAGGTAGCAGTTGCAGTTAAAAGGATTGGCCAAGAGGTTTCTAAGCACCGCATGCAAACAATGCACAGTTGAGTTCAGGGTGTCACTTTCTCATTTCTCAAAACCCCACGCTACCGCTGTGCCATTCAAAACCCCACGCTACCGCTGTGCCATACTATTTCTGCTGGGATGGTTGCTTCTCACTTTTTGTATTTCTCTCCAGTCCCCGATTCATACTCTATCACAACATATGAGATGTGTTTCCTTTTGCTAAAATATTTATGTGTGAAATGTACAAAATAACGGCACTTTCCGACAAGAATTCTTCAAATAATTTCATGCAAAAAATAAAAAGTGAAGGCAGCCATTTAGGGCTCATGCAGGGGGTCCTGAGAGACATCTCATTTAGAGATAATTTAAACTTGTCTGGGATCTGAGTCCCTGTCAGACCTCCCTATCCTGATAATGCAATAACTTAATATATAGGCTGATATAGACTGATGAAGGCTGATTACCTTATATTATTGAGTTTAACCTGACAATAGCTATTTCGTTAATTTGTCATTTCAAGATTTCCATCTCTTATTTGCTCTAGAGAATAGGTTTCCCATATGAACTGACAGCTGAGTTGATTAAATGCCAGTTATAAAAATGAATTTACTTCTACAAATCTGCAGACTTTCAGCACCTCATCACTTCAGCACAAACCTATTGACAATTCTGTTATTTGCAAACATGCCATATTTAATATGCACAAATTAGTCACCCTGTGTAATATGTCACATTTTATGTGGAAAGAGGATTAAGTGCTTCGCTGGTGGATGGATGCTTGCCTCAAATTATTTCTTCAGTGACTTGAGCTATGTTGAACATGTTTTGTTTTTTTTAAGTTACTAACTACTTTTTGAGTTAGATTAGTATGTCACCATTACCAGGATATCAAATCAGTTATAAGATTTATCATTTTAAACACTGCTTCTTAGGTACTGATATACTGAAATACATTGTTTGGAGAGAGGGTTTTTTTTGGACATTTTCTGAGTTCTGTGTCTCAATCTACAAATATTCTTTATTCTCAAATTGTCTACATAAAATATGCTTCTGGACAAGCTCAACCTATTTCTTCAATATTTTCCCAATATCGTAGCAAATACCACCCCCTTCCCCAGGGAGCAGCTGTTCTTGCTGCTCTGTTCATCCTGATGCAGCCCCTCACGGTGATGACCCTTCTGAGCATCCGTGGTGGCAACAACCCTGTCAACGCTGTTTCTGTGCTACTTACACTGAAGAGACTCCACTGCGAGAAGACTGGGGACAATCTATAACATTTCTTTTCTTGGCAGCACATTCGAGTTATACGGATAAAATGTATAAGTTACTAAGCCATAGGACATTACTATAAAAAAGAACTGACTGGAAAATACTACGATCTTTGTTTAACTTTAATATAAGATAGTAGACAATCATTTTTAGAAAAGTTAAAATAATGTAACATGAACAAATTTGTCTTTTGAAAAATACCTAAATCCTTGATCACATTTTTATGAAATGCCTAATAATGCATATTAAAATGCTATCGATGAAAGTAATAAATGCGATACAGTGGCTCCAGTAATACACAAACGAAGACCGATTTTCATACTCACAGAGTAGATAAAGAATGGAGAGTGTCAAAGGCCCCTGGTGCAACTGTAGTAATTTGATTATCATATAAAGAAAGCAGACGCACAGAACTCAGTCCTATGAAGCTGTCATTCTCTACACAGCTTATTCGATTACTTCTCAACATCCTGAGGGGCAAAAAGAACATTGTTATGGAGATAAAGCACCAGGCAATCAATTGTGCCTATCTGAGGACCAAAATAATTCCTCTCTGCAACTTTGTAGCATTCATTACTGTTTTCTGAATGATTTTAGACATTAGGAATCACTGTGGCTGTGTACTGAGAATCTTCTTCAAAAGTTAAATGCTTTGAGTGATCAGTGATTGCCCTCAGTTACAAAAAGCAAGGAGAGCCTCACCAGTGGATTTCCAACCCCATCTGATGAGGGGAGAATGCTTCCCTTTGATGTTATCTTTGTTTGCATGATTACATAATGTCCTAATTCACCTACAGCTCTCTAAGCCCTTGAAGTCCTGTGATTTGTGTTTTCACTGCAGTGTTACATTTGAGGGTGAACAGAAGGGAGGCAGAAGAGAATCAATAACCACAGCAGACGAACAAGGAAGGGCATCTCAGGAACTTACACGCCAAGTCAATGTCACCATCGGCTGTGGCAGTCACACTTGACTGTGCGTCCACCGAGCCTGCACACATTATTTTATTTATGAAAATTGTTTCACCGTTTTAAGTTCTGAACTTAAAAAGAAGCCATAGTTAAAGATCTCAGTTGAGAACAGGGAGGTTGAAATGGGGCTTCTCCTTAAAAATTCTGACCGTCTTTTTTTTCTTTCTTTTTTGTCATCATCGCCATTCATACAATTAACAGTGGTCATTTTGGCAACACTGCCATAGTTTTGGTTCAGTTCTTGATGCTTGTCTAAACTCTTTTATTTGTAGGGCTTAGAAAAACAACAAAAGGTTCTAAAAATCCCAGTCAAAATAAATAGCGGCCATAAATCTTACTCAGAATTGCTAAAAATTTAATTTCTTTTCCTTACTTTTTCTAAACATGAGCTGACTACCCTATTCGAAGATTGCAGGATGTAAAAAAGAGAAGCACAATAAATCAACAACAAAGTGTTCCTTTAAGCCTCTAGACTGCCCTCTAATAAATAAGAAATATCAACCTCTGCATCCTGCTAGGTCACAGATAAGAAGAAAGGATGATGCCGCTGTCTGAGACGTCGTTTTATGCTGCAGGACAAACGTGCAACAAAAAAGGACTCCCATCAGCACTAGCCTTTGCCATGAATAATCAAGAGCACTTGGTCTTAATTTTGTTGGAGTCACTAATTCCTGGAGAAGTTAGAGAAAGCTTTGCTTTCTGTCACTACAAGAATCTGTAAGCATACATATGCACCACATTTCACCTGCGATCTGGGATGAAGTTTAGGGACAACTGGGGTGTCCTGTCAAGATCTTTAGAGCTCCAAGCTGGACGTCCCCACGCAGAGGACTACACATGTCTGGATAAAGCTACTTCAGACCTTTGACTACCCGAGTTTGGCTCTAAATGCTCTCTTATGCTTGTTCTGATAACAGTGGGATTAAGCAGAGAGCCAGCTGTGTGTCTGCCTCAGGTGTCAAAACATAAGAGGCACAAAAACATTGCTAGAAATATGATAAAGAAAAATGAATTTAGAGAACCCATCCCAGGCAGAGTCCCGTGAATGAAACTAGTCGGAAGGAATACTTGGCTAAACCCTTTGGAATGGTGTTAGAAACTGAACTGTGTCCCTCTAAATTTCACATGTCAAAGCCGTAACATCTGATGTGACTGCATTGGAGATTGGGCATTTAGGGAAGTAATTAAGGTGCAATGAAGGCTTATGGGTGGGGCCCTAATGTGACGGGAATGGTGTCCTTATAAGAAGAGAAAGGGAAACCAGAGTTCTCCCTCCCCACACATGGAGGTAAGCTCAGTAAAAACACCATGAAAAGATGGCAAGCTAAAGCCCAAGAAAAGAGCCCTCACCAGAAACCAACCCTCTCAGCACCTTGATCTTGGACTGATAGGCTCCAGAACTGTGAGAAAACACATTCCTGCTAAGTCATCCTGTCTGGGGTTTCTCGTTACGGCAGCCCAAGGCAGACGAATGCAGTTGAAGTTACAGGTTCCCCACTCGCTGCCCCTCCTACTGCCCAGTCAAGGAGAAACTTCCAGTAACAAGTAGTCCCTCCACTATTGTCTAAGCAGGAAGATTCTGCTTGTTGCAAGATTTATTTTTGCTGAGTTACCTGAGACAGCTTGGGGGTGGGGAGCGAGGGTGGGAGTAAATGTAGCCAGTCGCCTGTGGTACAGCTTCTCTGCCTTCCTTCTGCACACTCATTATCTCCTCTACAAAAGTCTGAAGGAATATTTGCATACCATTTTGAAGGGGCTCCAAACTGCTCATGAGAGGGGTCCGCCTGGACAGGTTCCAGGCTACTCCTCAGGGAACACATGTGAACTTCCCCGGGCAGAGGTTTTACAGCGGGATGTGAATTTGGGATGCTAGTAACACCCCACCCTGCCTGGAGGAATGCTTGCTCCCTTCGCATCTGGTACAGGGCAGGCCAGGGACTCCCCCGGCTCTAGGTCCCCTGGTTGAGGCTGAGGGCCGAGGGAGAGGATGAGGGTTGTGGGGGGATAGTGGGGCCAGGGCTCTCTCCACTGCAGTCGCCGAGGGCTGCTGCTTGGGGACCGTTTTCCGTTGTGTCTTCCAAAGGCCTCAGAGTTCACACTGTGTCTCTTCCAAGTTTCAGGCCACCACTTTTGTCAAACATAATTATATACTTTGGAGATAATAAAAAGTACATATGTGCTGTGTAGGAAATTCAAATAACTCAGAGTGTTGTCCTTCCTAGTCACTCCATTCCCATCCTCTTTGGCCAACGACCTTCTGCAAACATATAGAATTTATTTTTTCCCAACCTCACAGCCCCTAAGCAGGAAGCAGACATCCTCTTAGCATGCTTGCTTTGAAGTTCATAGGTAAGGTTCTGACACCAATCAGCCTCCTTTGCACTAAGACCTTGAGGGCACAGGCGAAGGTGTTCTCCAGGCAAGCTGCTATCCTGCCACAGGACTTGGAGTGGACTCTGAAGCTAGTTACATTGGGCAGGACAGAGTTTTCGATGGAGGTGTTTGAGGAAAAGGAAAAGGAATGATCATTCTGAGGCAGATCAGAGGAGCCGAATCTCTACAAGCAGTGGATCAAAGGTGATCTGTTGTCTTTGCTGTTGTGGAACTTCAGCAAAGAGAGACCCTTTTGCTCTTTTTGCAAGCAACATGGTGAAGTCAGCGGTATTAGAGTAAGAAAGAGACTGTCTGCATCAGGTGTGTGTGTGTGTGTGTGTGTGTGTGTGTGTGTGTGTGAGAGAGAGAGAGAGAGAGAGATGGAGAGAGAGAGAGAGAGGGAGAGAGACGGAGAGAGAGAAGAAAAGAGATGGCTGGTGGCTGGCTGGAGGGATGAGGAAGATTAGAATCTCCAACCCCTCTCCAGGATTATAACCGCCAGTGAAGCGCAAT
The DNA here is from genome assembly GCA_028533065.1 of Trachops cirrhosus. NCBI lineage: Eukaryota > Metazoa > Chordata > Mammalia > Chiroptera > Phyllostomidae > Trachops > Trachops cirrhosus. Next base: position 9,632,618 of record CM052538.1, on the reverse strand, counting down.
CCTGTAGTAGAAGAATCACAATGCAGATAAGAATACTTACAAAGTTTTGAGACTTTCCAACCCCTTGAACATCTTATGCTGCACATTTTCCAAGCGATTACTCGTGAGCAGTATTTCATTCACTCCAGAGGCTCCTTCGAATGCTCCCTCTTCAATGTCTGTGATCTTATTGTTGCTGAAGTTTCTAAATAAAAATTGTTGAAATACAGATTTTAAGTGATTTCTTCCTGACAGTGAGGATGCTGAGCCATGTTTGATCCACTTCGTCTACGGGATACCCTCCCACAGTTGCCAATCTCCTCTCTGCCCAGCATTCCCAGGGCTCGGAAGAGACACCACTTCCTGACTCCATCAAGTCAAAGTGATGATAATGCTAAGGGCAATGTTCACGGTGAAAAATACCAGGCTGGTCATTGTCAAAATAATCTGAATGGGTCCCCAGGAGTATAACATTCTTGAGGGCAGGTATTGAGCTGCATCAATCTTTGTTTGCCACAAAACTTAGTAAGGAAGTTTTGAAAGAAATGCCCCTGATTAAAAGTGTTGAATGAATTAATGACTAAAAGAAGGCAATTGGGCAGAGAGAAGAAGAATGAAGTAAAGTGTGTGAGCACTTAGATAGCATCAGAAATATATTTGATTTTCAGTTTGTTACCAGTGAGATTTATGTAGCAGTGTGCCAAAACCACCAACTTAAATGTCTGTGCTTGTTTCTCACAGCTCATCCAAGACTAGGAGCATCATTTTATTCCTCTCAGAGCACTGCACGTAATAGCTGCTCAATAAATATGTATTCAATGGAAAGGCATCTTATAGCTAAGAAGAAAGAGCAGTCTGTATCAGAGAAAAAGGAGGACAATTAAGCAAGTAGAAACTCTTTGGGAGGCAGTATGTAATATGGAGGTCAAGTGCAGAGAAGTAGTTTACGTCTTTTCTGCCTCTTACAGTCTATGACCATGGGCCAGGTACACAGAAAAGCACAGATATCATAGGAAAATGCCCCTTTCCTCCTCCTGATGTCTCCTCATACGCGGAGGGTGCTCCCTTGGCCTTACACTCTTGGCCTTTGTCCTGTCTCTCCCTCCCCGCTCCCTCCTTCCTCATCAGCGGGGTGGAGTACTGTCTCGAGTGTTGCTGAAACTGCTGAGCTTACAAAATTATTTTGAAATATGAGTTGTGAATGTGTAGTAACACAGTTGAGCTATCAAGCCAGTTTAGCAATCATTAATTTTGACTATCTCCTAATGAAAGTTTAATGAAGCAAAAAGTCAAATAGTTGACATGAATGTGCTGAAAGAGAAATAACAGCTTGGTTTGTGGGATAGTAAAGGAAGTTACAAGGCATTACTGAACCCATCTCTAAAGTGCTTAGATGCTAGGTTCCCGCTGCGGCTGCACAACAGGCCAGCTGTCTGAGGCACAGTGAGACGCCAGCGCTCAGCTATGGAAATGAGGTTGGCGTCACTGGAACACCCAGAAAAGACCCAATTACTCAGGTTCCTCTCAGAGACGACCCTAAATCGTGCCACAGGTAGGCACTGTACTGAAATCTCTCGGGACCTTTTATGTCTTCCAGTTTCCAAATACATCTAAATAAACCTGCAAAGGGATGGGAAAAACACAGCAACACACGACAGAAATGTACAAAGATGGCTAATGCACGGCTTACATTTTACGCAACTGAGGAAGTTTCTTGAAGATCCCTGTAGCTTCCAACACCGTGAATTCATTATTATTGAGACGCCTAGGAAAAAGAAACAGAAACGTTTCTTTTCTGAGTCAGGAAGGGATACGATTTTATTTCTCATACAGAATTATAACATCATTTGATGATTATCCTAATGCAAACTATAGGACACACCTCACAGGAGATCCAAGGACAGTAGAGTTGTCCCTCAATATCCATAAGGGATTACTTCCAGGACACTCCTTGGGTACCCAAGTCCAGGGATGCTCAAGCGCATTCTATGAAATGATGCAGAGTTTGCATATACCCTACACACATCTTCCCATATGCTTTAATCATCTCTAGATTACTTATAATACCCAATGCCATGTAAATGCTATGTAAATAGATGGTATATTCTGTTTTTTAGAAAATAATGCCCAGAAAAATGTCTGCTCATGTTCCATGTTCAGTAAGGCCCACCATCGTGGGCCTAACTACATAGCACATGTCAGCAACAAGGTGACTTAAAAAATATATTTTCTATCTAAGTTTGTTTACATTTGCAGATAGGGAACCTGAGAATATGAAGGGACAACTGCACTGAACGTTTTCCCATTTCACTCAAATTTTAATGATCAAAATAAAATATATCAGAAGTAAAAATACATAGTAAAAACAATAATCAAAAATCAAAACAAGCTCTCATTTGGAAATCACAAACTTCATTTCCTGCTATTGCCCCTCCCCAAGACATCATTTTAGACCACTTTTTCTAATCACTTGTTCCATATTTTTTTATTAATGGCTTTACTGATATACAATTTATATGTCATGAAGTTCATCTTTTTAAAGTATATAATTCAGTGGGTTTTAGCACATTCATAAAATTGTGTAACCATTTTTGCTACTGAATTCTAGGATATATCTCACGCCCAAAAGAAATCCCATACCCGTTAGCAGTCACTCTCAATTCCATCCCCCGGTACCTCGGTTCTTGGCCACCACTAATTTACTTTCTGTTGCCATAAATTTTCCTGTTCTGTACATTTCCTATAAATGGAATCATACCCAATGTGGCCTTCTGTGCCTGGCTTTTTTCACTTTGCATAATGTTTCCAAGGTTCATGCCAGTTTAGCACACATCAGTACTTCATTCTTTGACTGGCCAAATACTCCATTGATGAAGATCTGGGTAGCTTCTACTTTTTCATTATTATAGATAATGCTGCTAGGATATCAGTGTACAAGTTTTTCTGTGGATATATGCTTTCAATTTGGATATACACATATGTGTGAAATTGCTGGGTCACACGGTAAATAGACATTTAACTCTTTGAGAAATAGTCACTCTTCTCCCAAGGGGCTACGTTATTTTACAGTCCCAGCAGCAATGCGGAAGGGTCCAGCTTCTCTCACTTGTCATTGTCTTTGTTGGTTTGTTTTTTGTTTATTTGTTTAATGGCCGTTCTAGTGGGTGTGTACTCTTACCACGTTCTGGCTTTGATTTCTGTTTCCCTAATGCCTAATGATACCGAGAATTTTTCATGTGCTTATTGGCCATTTGTACGTCTGGGGAAATGTTCATACAAATACACTGACCACTTTTTAATTGGATAATGTACATTGTTATTTTTTACTTTATTGTTGAATTGTAAGAATTTTTTATTCATTCATTCTGGTTATAAGTCCTTCATCAGATATATGGTTTGGAAATATTTTCTTCCAGGTGCCAATTTTTAAATGCCTAATTTAAAAAAAAAACCCTTAATTTCTTAAGGCACAAACATCACCTCTGTTGAAAAGTAAGTTAGATGCTAGTTTCTAATATTCTTGATTAGACAAGTAAGCATACTTCACATATTTATCATGCTGGAAGATATGATTTGAATTATCATTTTAGTATTGTTGAAAAGAAGCATAGCTCCCTACTTGAGCACAAAAAGTAGAGTTTGGGGCTTTAACTGCATGGTTAATACTCCAGGTATTTTTAAAAGTCCTGGCGCTACGGAATAGCTTTATGACCTAACAGGAATGAAAAACCATCACTATAATCACAGGTAGTTAGTTTCTGTCATCTCTTTGAAAGAATTACATTATTTTTAATTATTCCAATTACTTAAAATTCATTAAGTAACAGGCATGAGTTTAGACGCAGTGGGAGATGAACTATAAAGCATGATCCCTGTCATTAAGGGGCTAAAATCTAGTCAGGATTGTACATGCACAGAAAGACAGCCAACCCTGCGAAGTGGATGATGACAAATACCAGATGGTACTAGACATAAACGTGGCTAAAATGTTCAGAAAATGATGAGATCTCACCAGGTTTTTCTTGGGTTTTGGAACACTAACATTAAATGTCTCCCTTCTATAAATAAAGTCAGCAAAGGCAAACCATACATGGACATGACAACTATAAACGATCCCAGCGTGTGCTAGGGCCTTTGTCGGGGTTATAAATACACATCTGATCACACCCTGCCTCTCAGCTCTTCCTGGTATGCTAGCCTTTGTGCCTTAATACGTGATAATCACCGAATCCTTCCAGCCATGAGTCAGTGAGGTCGTAGAGCAGATATAAAAAGACTTTTCGAATCCGCAATTAACAGAGATTCAAAATGGTGATTCTCAAACTACTCTATTTGGTTGCCATAAAGACTAATATGTTAAAAATCTGTTAATTGTTCAGAAACGGGTTTGGCAAATATAATGTTCAAGAAACAAATATCACGTGAATGCTATTACTCGTAGCATGACTAAATGCTAACTAAATTTCTGTAATTGTACCTTGGGCCAGAAAGATGAAGTAAGATAGCCTTTAAAATATTCTTGTGCGCAGAAGAGTTATATCAATGTGCATTTACTAAGATTAACGTAAAAATTCAGAATAAAAGGGCAAGACCGAAATTCCAACGCCTTGATGCTCCTGTCTCCTCCCCCCCACCCCGGGTTTCGTGGGACGAGGAACTTACAGCTCTGCAGTGTACTGGGGAATGTGGTCTGGGATTCTGGTGAGTTTCTGATTGGAGCAATCGACTGTGGTTCCTTCGCAGCGGCACTTTTCAGGGCAAGCCAGATCTGCAAAGCAGTCCCCGCTTAATTTTGATCGATAATCTTCTGTACCTATTGAGGATTCAAGCCAAGAAAAATAAAACAGAAAGATACTGAGTCTAAAGGTTAGAATGTCTGTTAATTTGTAGGGAGAAAAAAGGAAGATAACTATAGATTATGTAGCAGGGAGACAACTTAGGGGAATTTGGTCAATGGATGTCAGGAGAGGGTTAAAACAAGGGCTTGGAATTTGCTGGAAAAAAAGAGTAACTAGATTCACAGGACAGGAAAACATTAATAGAGATGAGCTTTTCACAGCTGTACTTTCTGCTGATCCAGTTATGAGCCATTCTAAGCCTATTTGACAGCGAATCACACAATGGCTATTAATTGTTAAAAAGATTATTTTTTTTCTCGGAGTCAAGAATTTAAAATGTATCCAGTCATAAACATATCCCTATATATCATTTAAAATTAGGGCTTTCAAGGCAAATAGATGTACTCAGGCTTTTAAATTTTCTATTATTCTCCCCCTCTCACATAATCTCCAGAAATGCCTAAAAAGCCCTCTTTTTTTATTTTGATTTTATAAAGAGAGACCAGTACATCCTGATTTAAGCCTCAGCAGCTTGCCATGCTGTAGAAAGCTGCGTGACGTTCCATGGTGCTTGACGGAACCATGTTTTACTCATACCTGGCAACCACATGGTTAGATCAAGCACAACAGAAAATCTCGCTACATAATCACTACACCATCCACTAGGCCAAGGGGAAGACGGAGAGGAAGGATGAAGGGAAGCAGGAGAAAAGCTACAGACGTTCTGGAAATGTAATACTGTTTACATGACATGCATTCTTCCCGCAGAATGTTTATGCCCACAGTAAGAGTATTACTACCGAAGACTTCCTGGAAACACAAAGAGGGGCTACACTGAAAGGAGCCTCCGTTGTCCCCCAGAACTGCAGAATGGAAACAGCAGCGTTCGGGAGCAACCTCCAGGGGGAAGGTGGACGTGTGCTACGAGGACAACAGAGAAGCTCAAAAGATCTGTGGTTTCTTCTCGGGGAAAAAATAAAAAAGGCGCGAAAGACCGAGACTGGAAGAAGGTAGGTACGACCAGGATTGAAAAGGGGGGACATTATGTTTCAGGTCAGACACTTTACTTACAGCCCAAATGGTGAACTCCTGTAAAAGTAAAGGTCACCAAGAAGGAAAGAAAGACAGCAATCCCAATTACGATTAATAGGCATGTATATATATAAAACTGAAGGTCTCTTTCTTCTTTCCCCACTGCGGCAATTATTGGGTAATGGTATGGAAGACTAGGAATCGTCATACTTTGTAAACTTTTATGATTTTTTGAAGCATAGTGTTCTTATAGGAAAAGCAATGGCATCCAAGATGCATAGCACAAATTAAGTTCTGGTCAATTCCTTTAAAAGATGAACTCTCTGCCAGATGGCTTTTCTTTTGAGTTATCACTGTGGTATCTAGAATGCCAGGTGGAACTGCGGTAGGCAAGTAAACATGTAAAATTAAGTGAAGAATTAATCATGTAGATCTTCAAGGATTATCATTAGCACGTTTGGATGAACCCTTAGGCTGTGGCTCACATGCTTTTTAATCACCCTTCCAATTTATAAACAATGCCATTCAGGTAAAATGCAATCAGATAAAAAGCCTGCAAAGCTAACGTAACAGTTTCATTACATTTGTTGAAAATCTTTTGTATTGTGGTTTAAGCTTTTGTGTTAAAATTAAAATGGGAAAACACTGGGAACGATGTCTAAGTAACAGGCACACTAGGTACCTTACATTTAGAGTAATTCACCTTCTATGCAATGACAATGATTCTAATTATATGGTGACTCTTCAGAGACGCTCAAATTTCATTAAACTCTGGGAGAAAAGGGAGAGCAGGGCCAAAGATTCTTCTGAGTCCTGACTTCTATAATTATTGTCTTAAATAATGTAAATTGAATGACCATAAACTGACAATTAAGCCATGATATCTGATGTAAAAGGTATTTTCTAAAACCTATTTTGGCTGCTGTCAATAAGTGGGCAAAAATGCAATAGAATTTATGACAACCTAACTTTTGTTCTTTATTTGGTGAATTGAAAATATTAATTTCTAAATTATTAATGAATTATATTTAAAACACTGTATTATGTAATAAATTAGTATTTAAAATAATATGTTTAATGTCATATGAAACAATGAAGTATATTTAAATGTAACAGATTAAATAATTTTCTAACAATTACATTAACTGCTATAATTTGGGGGTTTAAGTAATACTGTTTTATCCTATAGGTGTTTTGGTGTTTAGAACAGATCTTTTTGCTGGGTAAGTAATAGCTATCAGATAACTTTCTACCTAATAATTGGGTAAAAATAAGGTTAACCAATCAACCTCTGTTCAACATGTTACTTTTTTTGACATGCTAATTCTTATGCTGCCAGTGTAATAAGTAAAAAATTATTGATCACTCAAGCTCAAAATAGATAATAAAACAAAATCTGTTAAATGCATAACGTTATTCAAATCATAACTCAAGAATGGCAAACAATATGTGTCTCCTTAAAAAGGACACCAAACCCACAGTTCTTTAAAAAATAGGTATGATTTTATACACTAACACTACAGAAAGTATCTTTATTTATAAATGTTAAAATATGTTATAGCCTGGAATATATCAGGACACGGTAAATGCGGCCGATCAATCACTATTCAACATATATATTTTTAATATAATGGTTTAACACAAACAAGTCAAGAGGCATTTTACACAATTGGCAAGCAAGAAAAAAATAGGTAAAGAAACATGTTTCAAAGAGCTAGTTCTAGAATCTTCAGCCTTGACAGTGTTAAGAGCGTAGTGCTGAAACAGTTCAACTACTTCCCTGAGAACATTTCATTCCCTGGCCTAAATTCTTCAAGGCACCTAGTGCCCATGAACTTCTGGTGCTTTGCGGGTGGATGTCAACGTTGTGTTTATGGAGCTACACAGTGCCTCCTGGAGGGCAGGTATGTTGAGTCACAGAGGAAGTACCACCGCCTTCCATCAGCAGGAAGCTGCTGCTTTCGTATAAAAAGTAAAGCAACAGTAAGCAAAGTCAAGAGAAAACTAAGGGATACTCTTTTCACATAAACATAAAAACAATAAAAATATAAATCCCATGACTGACAATCACAACTGTGTGTTTGTAGCTGATTTCATGAAGAACTAGCTCTTTGACAGCAGAAAGTTCTCTGTCTTTAAAACCAGCTCGGAAGCTACATTTTAAAAACAGGTCCAAAGATCAGATATATAATGTAAGGAGAGAAAATGATTTAAGTAGAAAACCATAGGTTCAAACATTTTAGTTCTACTGTGAGAAATTTAAGACAATGTGCCAAAGTAAGAGAGAGGGGGGAAATAAAAGGTGGGAGTTGAATACTAGAAATATTTAACATCGGAAGCTGCATGCAAAGGTAGGGTGTTCAGGAAACAGCTCTAAGTGTTCTACGCAGAAGTCATCTATCTACACAGTACCCACTGTACTTTCAGAAGCATGCATATCAGAGTTTTAGAAGCTATATTTTATAAGGTGAGGAAAGGGTATCTGTAGTTAGTCCTACTACCAAGCAAACCTACCTGGAATGAAATACTGTTCTTTAGCTAAATAAAAAAGAGAAAAAAAAATAGAATATGCACCTGAATGTCAGCAAGCAGAGATATGAGTTATATTAGATTAAGAATGGACTAAAGTTACCACAGATAATTAAGTGAAAATGTTTATTTTCAGCAGGGGCTGAAGTATAATAATGTACAGTGAGTAGTAAACACGTCTAGAACCAGGGACAATAACCAGCTTTGTCTCGATATTAGCTTTTTAGTATGAATTAATTGCCGAATAAGAGATCGGCTTGGGATAGTTAGGTAGCATACTACTCAAACCCTAAAGAATGTATTTTATCATAAGAAAATAGAAAAGATTAGACCAAAGCAAATTGTAAGTTTCAACGAAGTAAGCTTCCTATTTAAAATTAATACAATGCATCTATGGTTAGCTTTCTATAAATAAATGTAATATTCCCAACATGTTAAAAGATGGCCTTTTGGGAAAAAAATGTAGCCTCACAGTCCTATTCCAAATAAGAGAATGCAAAAATGAGAAAACACTATTCAGTAAGGGATCAGGAGATTTTTCCCCTACTTCTCAGCCTGAGCAAATCACGTAACCAAGTCTCAGTTCATTTCCTGAAGCAATGAAAACATGATTAATTACCTTAAGTTTCTCAATGGAGAATAATACCACAAACATGAGACTTAACACGCTTAAAAGGCATTGTGAGTTAACTAAAAGGCCCCTGTTACGTTGGCACCCTGGGAATACAGTATGAAGTAACCATGCATCATTTTTTTCTTGGCGAGTAGCCTATTTCTTCTGCTTCATATAGAGTAAAAAAAATGTTACCCATAGGAGGCCTATATGAATTGTGTTTACAGTCCTCTCTATTTTTTCTTTAGGTATAGAAGACAAAGAAACATGGTTGCATAATGTTTGGCAGTTCAGGCAAAGGCCAACCGTCTCTAGGTGTCCCGTACCCACTGTTTTTTGTAACATGGGGGAAATGTCATGTGAGGTACGAAATTACCTGAACAACGGAACTTCTTGCTTTTGATCTGTCCGATTCTTTTGTTTGCCAGACGCCGGGGGCTGGTGCAGCGGGCACCACTGGTCTCGATGGGGTTGGTGTGGAGATAATCCGCCAGCCACTTGAGATGGCAGTCACAAATAAAGGGGTTCTGGGCCAAATGCCTTTTAGGAACACATACAGAACAACTTTTTTATACAGGACTTGCAAGGAGCTCAACTCTCAAGTTCAGAGTGAAAACGATGGTCATCAAATGCAATCCAAAGTGCATATACGTACATGGTCTGAATGGCCCGGAGAGGTGAGAAGGTCCCCTTCCCGATGGTCTGAAGCTTGTTGTCATATAAGGAGAGAAGGTTCAAGTTGTGCAGATCCTGGAAGGCATCTACCCGAAGGCAGTTGATCTTGTTGGCATTCAATAATCTGTTTGGTCAAAGAGTTGTAGAATTAAAGTGTGGCATCTCCTGCACTTACCTTCGAGATTCTGTCCTTGAGAAAACCCAACCAAGAAACACGTTTCTTCTATCCTCACCACTGACATGCATACTGTCGTAATTCAGGTGTCCCAGGCTGCAGATTTGGGGTTATACCAGATAAAGCAAGGTACATGCAGTCTGAAGTAGCCTAAAGCTACTGGTATTTATGCATTTATTTCATAAAAATAATTAAAAAAATTCTCTAGAAGGCGTAGAGGTAGTGCAGTAGGCAAGGGTGGGTGAGACCCAGCCTCTGCTGTCAAGGATGAAATAAAAGGGAAAAAAAAGCGCCATGAAACCTTAGTCCCTTGAACCGTTCTATGAAAGAGACGTGCAGTCTATCCCCAAAACAGAAGTCAGTGCGTGTCTTCTAAAACATAGGCCAATCACATCGTCCCTCTCTCCAAACCCTGCAACAACTCCCACTTCGCTCTGAGCAAGTCAAAGTCCTATTGACACCAGCCAATACCACCCAGTGAGATCTTTAGTGCCCCCTTCTGAACTCTGCAGCCTCCAAGTTCTCGCCTCTGGGCTGTTTCAGCTCCAGCCACAGAGGCCTCCTTGCTAGACTGTCCTCTCTGTGTGGAATGTTCTCCCATATGTCTGCCTGGTTAACTATCTTGCTTCCCTGAGTCTGTTCGGATCTCACCATCTCAGTTCAGCCTACCCTGACCACTCTCTTCCATCCTGTCCGCCCCTGTTTGCCCCTCCCCAACTCCTAGTACTCTCAATTCATTTACGTTGATCTACTTTTTGTATTTCATTAAGTACAACTTTCCATCTCTTAGATGTGAGTTACTTATTTATTCTGTTCTTGTTGACTGTCATTTGCATGTCCCTCTTCCCATGGGTATAAGCTCCAGACAGCAGGGATATTTGTCTATGTTGTTCCCTGATGTTTCCCAGGTGCCTAGCGTGTATTAGGTGCTCAATAAACACTCGCTGTTAAATGAAGACAGGATAGTCCTGTTGGAAAAGGATACAGTACATTACCATATTAAGGGCCCTCATTTTGCATTATAAACACCTGTTTAAGTTGGTTTAACACAACAGGCCACAAACTCATTTTTTTCTTACATGTATATTAGTATTCTATACCAATACTTTGTAGAATGGTGGCTTATAGATTGTCCACTGGCAAACATCGTCTTCACAGGTGACTCAGGATTGTATCTGAGCTTAATTCCTTTGGGAATATATGAGCCCTACTCTCCACTTTTCTCAAACCTCCAGCCTATCAAGGCCTCACAGAAAGGCCTTCTTTTCTATAACATGTCTTCTGTCCAACTAAAGTATTCTTCCCCTAGGTTCCCAAGGAAGTTATTTAGTGTTGCTTAGTCTTTTTTTAATCAGTTAACAAAGTATTTATTGAATTTATTGTCTTAGCTGTTGTGAATTGGTAATAACGAATGTTGTGAGAAACTGAATTCAATAATTCAGATAATGCACCTGGCACAGAGAAGATGCTCAATAGGTGTCATTATTTTCCTTTCATTTCTCTCGTGTAAAAGCAGAATTGGTCTTTTAGAATTCGAGGCAACTTAAAGCAGCTCAGGGACTGGAATGGGGATTCGGCAAATGAGGAAGCAGCACACCGGGCAGATCCCACATGAAACCCATCGAACTTCACGCTGCCCAGATGCACAGGTTCCCGAGAAGCCCGACGAGTCCCAGAGTTCTCGCATCTACCACGAGGGAGTCTGTTCACGCGCCAGTAAGACCTAGTCTTGTCACCCAGTTCATGGAGGCCCACGCTGCCCAGACAGTTTAGTCTTCTGTGGGCAGGAAATTTCCTTGATATTTCTTTTCCCCTATTGACATGTAGCTCAGTGCTTTGATACTGAGGACTTTAACGAATATTTCGTGGCTCAAAAAATACATATGCGCTCTGCGGTTTGAGTCTGTATGCCATATTATCCGACACTCTGAAAATGTTTTCCCTTTGGCTGCAAGAATCTCTAATTAACATGAGGCATTTCTGTTTCACTTGCTGGCTTTTTCAGGTGTTCACGCATGTGCGAAGCTATGACTTCCTCACGGTGGTTTTCTTTGCTCCACTCTTTTCCTTTTATTCCCTTTCAGGAGCTGAAGTGTTGGCCTTCTCTGTGTTCTACCCAATACTTCCTTCAAAGCTCAGAGGGCTGGTTTGAGGATGGACTGATTAACTCCACTCCTCTACAACACAAATGCCACGGACCTTATTCTCTAAGTCGTCAGCTACCCACAGGAAGGAGTCAGAGCAGAGAACATCAAGGACAAGAAAAGGTGGGGCCCTGGAGGACAACAGAAGGTGCTTTTCTGAGCACTTTGTACTTTAAATGTATGTGGTCCAAAAATCAGGCGGAAAAAAGTACTGGACACTAATTTATTTAGCTCCTTCCATTTACCTGCTTCTCCCCCAAAATACTACATTCATTCAAGCAGATCTGAGATGCTGAACCAAGTTCTCAGCAGGCTGTAAAGAGACTATCATGTCTCTTCAGCTCGGGCAGGCTTAAGATAGGGCCTTAGTACAGCGATAAAACACGCGGCTGCGGGAATGTACAGAGGAGCATTGTATGCAAGATCAGAAACGAGGTTCGCTAACTCTACTGCAAGGGTTAACAAATCATTAGAACCCCAAAGACAGTCATTAGGTAACAAAGATCAGCATCTGTCTTGGCTCCTTGGTTTGTTGGAGACAGTGAATGGAGAAGAAATGGACAGCAGCCAGCACAGGGAGGGTAAATGCTGCCTGGTTAACAATTTGCTTCATTTGTGTGGGTGTGTATGTAAAAACTGGGCATGATATAAAGCATGTACCTGGATAGTGATGGAAAATTTAAAACATGAATAATAGAATATAATTATGAACATACACTTATGAAGTAATTAAAAATATCTATACTTGGAAAGCTTGTGGAATTTGGAATAATTTTTTTACCAAATAAATGATATAAACATCAATACCCAAAAATAAATGCATATACTTGAAAGAGAAAATAACATTCTAAATTAAAATTTTTTATGTTAATGGTATTTCTATTAAAATTATTTTTTCAATTACAGTTTGTACTCAATATTATTTTGCATTACTTTCAGGTTTACAGCATAGTTGTTAAAGATGATCATATATTCTATAAAGTGATCCCCTGATATTTCTAGTACTCACCTGGCACAGTACATAGTTATTACAATATTATTGACTATATTCCCTGTACTGTACTTAAATCCCCATGACTGTCCTGTGACTTCCAATCTGCAGTTTTCAGTCCCTTCACCTTTTTCACCCCGTTCCGCATGGCCCCTCCCCTCTGACAGCTATCAGTCTGTTCTCTGTATCTCTGAGTCTGTTTTTGTTTTGTTTGTTCATTTATATTATTCTTTGGATTCCACATACAAGTGAAATCAGAAATTTAAAAATTTTAAAGCAGGCCGACTATGACCCAGATGAGAGAAGTAATTACATCATACTCATCTTGGCATCCCCAGCAGCTAGGCCAGTACGTGCTCTACATGAGGTGCTCTGTATGTGTTTGGTGATTTGGACCGAATCTGACGATCCAACAATCACAATCTTAATAGTAGCATATTTTCTTCCAATTTCGTTTTCATATAAGCATTCATTAAAAAACCTGGGGTCAAGTCTTAGTCGTATAAATATATATAGTAAATAGTTCTTTTGAGGCAAAGGAGAAGTAGCTATTGTCTAAGCAGAGTGGCCTTTAAAGATATAATCCCGGGATTTACAGATACACCTCTTACTGAAGATTAGTTTGAGTGTTGCTGCTTTGTTCTGGCCTCCGGTACACCATCTTTATGTTGGGGGATGTTATTCCAGAACTGTCACTCTTGGAGCTTCTTTGCACAAAAGCAGATAAACATAATGCTATGTCTCTTTCCTTCCCAACTATTGTTCAATCAAACCAGAGAAGTTTCGCAGAGGCCAGGGGTTGTAGAAGCTTTAAACAACGGAGCGGACAGGATGCATGTATTCATGTCAGTGTGGACAGAAAGGTTTTGGGACAACTTCAGAGTAGTGTGTCTTCAAATAAGTAACCATCAACAATGTTAGCTCTGCTAGGCTAATCTTTTTCATTTCATTAACCAATGTCATTTTGGGTCAAACTTTTCTGAAACTTCCATGAAAATATGAGATGGTACACTGATTAAAATATAATATTTGGTTCAACAGATGAGAAACAATCAATTACTTACAGTAGCTGTAAGGAAAATAATCCTTCAAATAAACTTTTTGGAAGTTCCGTGATTTTATTTCCATAGAGAACACTGAAAAATACATAATTTAAAAGATAAAAAAGTCAGACACCAAACCAACATAACAAATTAATCCAACATATGTATATTCAGGTATATTGAAGGTTAATAAGCACTCTACACATAGATAAATGCTTATGATAGAAAGTTTAGAAAACATTGAAAACCAAGGAAAAATTAAGAAAATGAACACAGTTCATAATTCTATTGCCCTCTCATAGAACTGTTCACTGCTAAATTGCCCTATTTTTAAACACACATACACACACAGTTCATTTACAATTATAGCACACTGTATGTAACAAAAGCAAATGCTAAATGTGGAATCCATTGCTTATTGAAGGGATGTGTTTTGGGCTTATCATGTTGGTAAATAGTGAAAGAAATCCACCCACACTTTACTCTACAATGTGTATGCTGTAGAAAGGCAAGATCTGTAAAGACAGTTGTTATTAGTATTAATATAGAAGTTTTTTTTTAAATTTAGGTTCCCCGCAGAAACATGAACAGAAATGCATCCTCACAGTACCACTTCTGATGAGCCACTGTGTGGGAAGACTATGAATGACTGATCCCCTCCATACACCTGGTGCCTAGCTCAGGTTTCTGCACACAGTGATGTCCTAATTGGATTGAGAGGGGACCCTCTTTGATGAGTGAAATGAAAAATAAGTGACCGGAGGAACCAATTAAAGCATAAATTAACAAAGAAGGTAAAATAAGGGTATTTCAGCAGCAAATGAATGGATATGGTTGACTCTTCATGTCAGTTATTAACAAGAGGTCTGCCTCTTCATAGCGCCCCCAAAGTAGGAAACCACAGTTATGGGTAGGAAAAGATAGCAATCATATTTTAAAAGCACAATTTGGCAACATATATCAAGAGCCATAAAAAGTTTATATAAATTTTTACATAGTAGTTTCACTGAGGAGTTTAAAAAGTAAACAGGGATAAACAGTATTTTATGTATAAAATGTTAATCATGGCATAATTTATGACAGTGAAAAATTAAAATGTTCAAATCATGTTCTGAAGAATATTTAGTGACATGAAAGTGTTCATGATATAATGTTTAAAAAAGCATAATATCCACATATGCAAATTGAGCAATGTGATACACTGCATTAACAAAATAAAGGATAAAAACCATATGTCCATATTAATAGATGCAGAAAAAGCATCTGACTGGGTACAACATCAGTTTATTACTAAAACACTCAATAAAATAGGTATAGAATTAAAGTACCTGAACATAATAAAGGTCATATGTGATAAATCAAACCAAAACAGGCCCCAAATAGCCAAAGCAATCCTGAGAAAAAAGAATGAAGCCAGAGGTATCATACTACCTGATTTCAAATTATACTACAAAGTGAAAATAATCAAAACAGCATGGTATTTGCAGAAAACAAGACCCCCTCGCCAAAAAAAAAAAGACCAGACACATAGACCAATAGAATAGAATTACGCAGAGCCCAGAAAGAAATCCAAATGTATATGGGCAAATAATTTTCAAAAAAGGAGCAAAAAATACCTAATGGAGAAAAGAAAGCCTCTTCAATAAATGATGCTGGGAAAATTGGAAAGCCATATGCAAAGAATGAGACTAAGATGCTATTTGTCACCATACAAAAAATTAACTCAAAATAGATCAAAGACCTAAATATACAATGTGAAAGAATGAATAAAGAAGAAAACATAGATACTAAACTGATGGACTTGGTGTTAGAGACAATGTTATGAATTTGCCCTTAAAAGTAAGGGAAGTAAAAGCAAAAATAAATGAATGAGACTGCATCAAACTTAAAAGTTTCTGCACAATAAAAAAAGTCAACAAAACAAAAAGACAACCAACTGAATGGGAAAAGATATTTGGACACAAAACCTCTGATAAGGGATTTAAATCCAAAATATGCAAAGAACTCACACAACTCAACAACAACAAAACAATGCAATTAAAAATGGCTGACACTTCTGTCAAGAAGACATATAAATGGCCAATAGACACATGAAAATATGCTCAACTTCACTAGCTATTAGGGAAATGCAACTCAAAGCTACACTGAGATACCACCTCACACCTGTTAAAATGCCTATTATCAACAAGACAGGTAATGACAAGTGTCAGAGAGGTTGTGGAGAAAAGCGAACCCTCATTCATGGCTGGTGGGACTGTAACCTGGTAAAGCCACTATGGAAATCAGTGTGGCAGTTCCTCAAAAAATTAAGAATAGAGTTACCATATGACCCAGCAATCCCTTTCCTGGATATCCACTGGAAAAATTTGGAAATATTTATTTGCAAAGATATATGCACTCCTATGTTCATTGCAGCTTTATTCACAGTGGCCAAGACATGGAAACAACTAGAGTGTCCTTTGAGAGATGACTGGATAAAGAAGAGGTGGTACCTTTATACAAGGAATACTACTCAGCCAAACAAAAAGATGAAATATTGCCATTTGTGAAAACATGGATGGATCTTGAGAATATCACGCTAGGTGAAATAAATCAGAAATTGTCAAGAATCATATGATTTCACTCATATCATATGATTCACTCATATAAAACTGAAGATAACAAATGAACAAACAAGAAAAACAAACAACAACTCATAGACACATTAACAGTATGGTGGTTACAAGAGGGAAAGGGGTCGGGGGTAGAGAGTAAAGAGTAAAGGGGATCAAATGCATGGAGATGAAAGGAGATTTGCGTTTGGGCGGTAATCGCACAATGCAACACACAGGTGAGGTATCAGAGAATTGTGCATTTCAAACCTATATTATTTTATTACCAATGTCAACCCAATAAATTTAATTAAATTTTTCAAAGCATAATATAAAGAACTAAATTACAACATAATTTTAATTTTGTATGTATATGTGTGTGTGTGTGTGTGTGTGTACATACACACATATACACACCCCCACTGCCTAAAAGTGGAAAATCTTATAATGGCAAGTGATTTGACATCCAGAGTGTATTTGAATTTGAATACATTTTTTCTTGTTTTTTTTTTACATTCTCTCCAATGAACATATATTACTTTTAAAAATAAGAATAAACATTTTCAAAAATAAATCAATGGATGTGATAATACATGAAGAAAAATTGAAATGAGAGTCTAAATAATTAATATGTTTGGCAGGCAGCAGTACACGATTTCTGGTTGAAAAGGAGGCAAATAACAATACCCAAGAGATAAATAAGAGTGAAGGGAAACTTCCCTTTTAAGATGTCAGTGAGAGGTTGGATATATTACAAAATTGAAGAAAATTCTCAAGGAAATAAATAAACCTGGGTGCTACATTGTGTAAACACACTTTAAATTTGTATAGATTCCTGTGGTACAGGTACAGAGCATAACATAGAAATTCATTTCTGTAGAATATAGATTTTTAAAAGGTAAATCAATTACTTAAGAAACAATTTTAAAAATCAAGTAAGAAAAAAGAGAAATCTGTGATGTCGGGGCCAAGAAAGTAAAAGAACTTAGAAAGGATAAAGCAGGAATCAATGTGTTTCAAGGTCAAGAGTAAGAAAAGAGGAGGCTGTAGGAAGACAAATGAGCTGACCATGGCATTGGTTCAGGATATTCAACTCACTGTCATTCAGCAACAGACACTGCACACTCACCGTGTGCGGGAACATAGCTAGGTTCTAAGCGCAACACCCAACTACACTGAACCCAACTGTTATTTTTTGAATGTTTATCATTTTTGTGTCTCAGACACTGATATAAGGTGTGGTTTCAAAGAGCAATCCAAAAGAACAATTTTGAATACTGAAAGAGTTTTATATTTGGACCCAACTGAGAAGTAAAAAGGAAATATAATGCATATAATTAGTGGGACACCCATATAAGAATTTAGGGGAAATAATTTGGTAGGTTGTTTTTTGACATTTTTGCTTCAAAGGAAGGCTCAGCAAGAAAGGAGAACTAGCTAGGAGGTGTGTCATTTGCATTTTGAAACTATTTTTTTTCCAACAAATCATTGTCTTCCATAAGATCAGGTTAAAAAAATAGACGTTTATTGCCAATGAGACAATTTGGTACATGGGAGAAAAAGGAGATCACACAAGGATAAAGAAAATCCATCTGTGTAGATGATACTGGGTATATGGATCAAAAATCATGAAAATATTGTAATACAGAAACACTAAATAGGATGGGAATGAGATGTCCCTAATAAAAGGTATGGCAAAACCAGGGCTGGGCGCCTTTTTCTTACATGCAATAAGATCAACATGACAGTAACAAAAAAGAAGTTAAAGTGTCAAAAATCCAAAGGCCAGGAATGAGAAGTGGGTGACAGAGATGACTTACATTCAGCATTCTACACACGGTGTTCAATTAAGCTGATGGGGAACTGTTTATCGTCTTTCGGAACAACAGCGAAATCTTAAGGCCGCCTTTGTAGCTGTTTGTAGAAGGCAGGCTAGGAATTCTACACCCAGTTCCACCCTTGTGAGTTTCAACTCTAGGACAGTGGGACACTGCCTAGGATAGCAGGGTACAGTTCCACTGGGGGCCAGGCTTTGAGTTCTCCTGCCCTTCGGGAAGCCAGAACTCCTACTAAACACAGAAATATCCGAAATAGAATCCTATTAAGATGGCTATCATGTAAAAAGTGCTGAGGGCAGGCTTTATTATCTAAATATATGGTAGAGAGCTATACTTATAAATTAAAAATTATGTATATCCCCCCCAAAAATTATGTATATCAGAGAATTAGCACAGTAAGCAAGTTTAAAGACAGTATAGGTTGGTACATTTTCATTTTCATTGGAAACCTGTAGTAAAATGCCAGATACTAAGCAGGAGAGTTAACGGGAGTCCAAGAAAAGACTGTAGGAAGTGTAACATAGCAATCAGAATCAAAATACCACAATCTTTCACTATAGGCCTCTGTGGAATTGGGGAGCAAGTTAGTGAAGAGATGTAAACAGAAAAAATGAACTACAATTGTTTGCAAGGGGCTAATAAAAAATGGGAAAAGAGCAAAAACTTATGTTGAGGATTTAGGGCATAAGAATTCTCTGGGTTAATTAAAATCCAGAAACATACAAATTGGTAAGTATCAGAGGAATCCGCCAAGGCCATATCTATTATCTCTTGATTTCTTCTCAGCTTTAACAAAGCCGGCAGGGGAGTAATCTTATCCCCACTTTAGAGACAGGGTGACTGAAGCACAGGCAACGCAGTGAGAATTCTCCAACCTAGTCTCTCCCTTTTGACATTTATTCATTACCTTTGAGGCACAGATACTCGAAGGAGCAGGAATTGGCACGTTGCTCTGTCCTTCTACACGGCTGGGGGGTGTCGCCTATCTTTACTTTGGATAGCATTACTGTCCAGAGTATACATGGTGGTTTATGGACAGTGTGGGCGATTTGCCTGAGTCTCACATTACACTGTGTTATTTCAGAGTCTGACAGCCGCCCCTGCGTACAATACACGACTAGACTTGACATTTTCTGCCAACAGTTGTATCCCTAACCTTGGGCTTCCTGTAGTAAAACAAACAGACAACAAACCCCAAAACAAACAAAAACACACACACAAAACAATGAACCTAAGCAGATACTGCTGAAGTGATAGTTTTTAATCCTCTTTCTTCAAAGAAAATTGTATTTTTCTGAGCAGACCAGACCAGCCCAGCAACCTGAATACCCCTGAGTCCAGATGTGTGCATCTGTCTCGTTCTCCCGTTGGTATGAGCAAGTGTAAATTGTTATATAATCTCCGGGTGTTTATCTGCCTCTTGCACATGTGTACCCTGGAATGCTCACTGGTACCCACGACTTCTGAAGTTCAGAAGAGCTCCACAGTAGTTTACATCAATAAGAACCGTCCTCTAAGCATCAATTCTTGGACAATACGTGCTGGCCTCCACTTTCAAACTTTAAAGTTAAAATATGAAATAAAGGTTACTTTACTTGATGGACTTCTAAAAGTTTTTACAAGAAGAAATGCCAGTGTTTATCCATTTATTTTAGAACCACTTTACATAGTTATCTCCCTGAAAGTCCTTTGACATTAAAAATCTGTAAAGCTTTCTTATCTTTGTACTGTTGGAGATGAAAGCTGGTTCTTTCTGTGAAGTCTTAAGAGGATAAAGCAGGGAGTTGAGAGGGCCTCCCAGTGGTCATCCTCCATTGTTCCCTGCAAGATGCCCGCCCAGCTTCCTTCTAAAGGGGGCTGATAGTGCCCCCAGAGATGGTGGCTGTCGACTTAAGAATTATAAATACAACATGGACCAGAACATTCCAAAACAAACATTTCCCTTTTATTTCAGAAACAAAAAAAATGATCCAAAAAGGGGACTCTTACTCTTGCTCTCTAAACAGCAAAATTATCAAGTCCTAAAATATATACCCCTCAAATTGGCTGATTTTAGTGACAGGGAGCATTCCTCCAGGAAACCAATGGAGTTCATTAATGATTATTAACAGCTAACGTTGTTAGTAATTCATGATACGAAAACGTCAAGAAGTGGATTGTACAAATCCAAGCTGAAACACAGAGCCACAGCTGGCTGTGGGGGGCGCCCTCCTTCAGGGCCGTGGGGATACTCACAGCGAGTTCAGGGAGCGCAGCCCTTGGAAAGCATCGGGTGCCAGCTCGGAGATCTGGTTGTTGCTCAGGTCGCTAAGATTAGAAACAGGGTAGGTTAAATTAGATAGAACACCAGTGAGATCTGCCACAGGAGAAAGCTATTCATTGCCTTTTCGGGTCGGTGTTTACCTGTCAGTGTATGTGTAAAATTTGTAACGTAAAATATCCAAAGTATCCTAAATTAAAATGAAATCAGCCTTTTAAATCAACTATTGACTCATTTCTTAAGTTATTATATGATCTCACCTACAAGGCGGGTAGGAATGAATGTGGGGGGTTGGAGGGTGGAGGAGAGTAATGGGGGGAAAATGGGGATGACTAATTGAACAACAATAAAAAAAGAAAACAGAACATCTAAAATTTGACTATATACTATATTAAAACACATACATTCAGACTGGACTGAATCAATCTGTTAAACTGCAGAGGACCTTAACATATCGCATAGTTTATCTGTTAATGTTACAATATCACAGAACCAGCAATCAAATAGTCATATTACTCAATATTTAAGCTGTCAAATACCTAAATATTCATACTTAAATGGGTGTCTTTGCAGGATCATGACCCGTAAAATTTAAAAAATTTACATATATTCCAGAATATTATTCACTCACATTCTTCTGAGCTTTTTATATGGTGAGAAAGCTCCAGGAGGGATGACCTTGATTGAGTTCTGTTCCAGACGTCTGCAATAAAAAAATTCATCTTTTTAATGGAAACATGAGCTCTCAGAGATGTTTAATTCAAGCCCAGGATTCATGTCAAGAAGAAAAGTTGATGCAGTTCATGAGTAATATTTATTTTTCTCAAAAATGACCATTAAAACTAATTGTTCTGCGCCTTAAATGTGGAGCAAGATTAGGAATAAAAACAAGGCAATGATAAAAACAATTAAAAAAATCCCAGGTTTTAGGCACCGCATGTCCATTAAATATGATCTCACTTAATGAACACAATAAAGTGACAAAACAAAATAGAATCAGGGCATGGAGCAGACTGAGAGACCTCCAGGGGGAAGGGGGGAATGATGAGATCAACCAAAGAACCTACATGCACACACGCACAGCCCACGGACACAGGCCGCAATGTGCTGAGGGCAGGGGTGGGGGGTGGGGCGGTCAAAACGAGGACATCTGCTAATAGTGTGAACAATTAATAAAAGACCACTTTGTACAACAGAGAAAGCACCTGTGAGAAACAAAGGTGCAGGCACATTTTAATAACCTCAATTCCAGTTAAGAGAAATGTACAGTAACACTGAACAGATATGTAACATGTTTTAGAGATCATTATAACTCTTCCACAAAGGAAATTATGGTCGAATATCAAATCTTACAAACTTTCTGTGCCCTGTTCAGAAAGTGTATTATAGGTTGAACAAAAATAATTGTTAAACGCAGACAATTACTTTTGAAGCTTCTTATGAAGCAAAATCTTAAATTCTAAATCCGTAAGTGTTACTGGCATTTTCAGTGAGACGGTCTGGGCTCCAGTGATTCTCTACGTGCACATTTCACGTGAAAACCACCGCGGCAAAGTGCACTCGAGCACAGCTGCAGTTCTTTTATGATGCAT
Organism: Trachops cirrhosus; assembly: GCA_028533065.1. Lineage (NCBI taxonomy): Eukaryota > Metazoa > Chordata > Mammalia > Chiroptera > Phyllostomidae > Trachops > Trachops cirrhosus. Next base: position 9,610,318 of record CM052538.1, on the reverse strand, counting down.
TAAAATCAGAGAGTTGAAAATAACTCTCATATTTTCTACTCTATGGTTCTGCTTTCAGAGAAGGACAAGATTTACCCACTTAGTTATGAAAGAAACAAAGAAATAGATTTCATTAAGTGTTCTGGTAAATATGTTAGTCCATCAAAACATGCTGCCTCTCAGCCTCACGTCTATCCATATGAACATGTAATAAACATTTCCAAGCCCCTTCCCCTCTTCTCTGCTCTGCATCCCAGAGAGCTGACTTCTGGGAGCCGGGAGCCTCCAGCACACTTTCTTACTGTTTTCGTGAAACTCAGCCCACGGGAGGCACTGGTGGGAGACTGCAGGTGGGAAGAGGGGAGAAGACTGGATATGCTCCCCTTGGGGAGGTTCTCAGCAATGGTCTCCTCCCTCACTCATTTCAGCCGTGGCTGCGGCCACCTCCTGACTTAGTGTAACATCACTTTCTTCTTAGGTCATTATAGCCCCGGGGGTGGGCACAGCTTTCTAACTCCCATATCACATTCTACCACTGTTTAATTCATTCCTCATATTAAATCCCTCTACTGAAATACTTGGCCTGAGCTCCACTTTCATGCCTGGATTTTTAAAAATTATATGCATATCAATAAATATTATGTTTATTGATGTATTTATGTATATGAGAATATATATTATTGGTTATGTGTGTCAAATACATTGGTTCATTTTTATCGAATGCTGGTAATACTTTAAATGGTATTGATTAATGAACATCAAATCAAAACAAACAGAATATCCGTGGGAGGTTAAGTCACACTGCTTGTATCAGTCTTGTATCAGCTTGTATCAGGTTAAGTATCCGTCTTTTCGGATTCCAAGCCCTTTCACAGCACGACGTTTGCTGCAACAGCCTCAGCGGTTCGTCTCTGACCTCCTTATCTCTGTCCCCAGCGGCCTTTGCTCTGGAACCCTGTAGTGTTGGATATTGCCAACAGTTCTTTTTTCCTTGGATCTGATACTATATTCCCCTGGTTGCCACTCTTACTTTTCTTTTTCTATATTTATGACTTTGCTTTCTAATCCCCTAAATTGAGCTATTCCTCAAGTTTCTGGCCCTTCCTCTCTTACGAAAAGGTAAAATCCAGTCCTTATTACCTGCACTGTTAGTCATAATTCTCCTCTAAAAAACAGAAATGATTTTGTTCATGTTAAAGACACATTCAAGTTTATCTACAAAATATGTAAAAATTCTTAGTCACTAGCAGATTTCTTTTAACAGTAAAGAAGAACTAGTTCATGTAATTGCTTTTCATAAGTTTCAGGTCCTTCAAAATAAGATATTTTATAAACTACAAACCACACATCTTAAATGGTATCCTTACTCCTATAAAACAGAGGAACAATACTTACACCAGATTATAAGTAAATAAAGAAAAATAAGAGTCTTCAGGTGAAGGCTTAAAAAAGCAAATGAAATGTATGTTTTCTATATTTGCTATCCTCATCTTCTATTTTAATAGCATAGAATCTACTGACTTTTATAGAGTATAAATATGAATCCATTGTTCCATGAAGAATCTAATTAAAAACATTCAGTTACAAAAACAGATAGTGTAATAGTTAAAATGTATTTTCATGCTATGGATAAAATCCACCATAATTAAGAGACTTCCTAATGCTAGTCCTTCCTAGAAAATTCAGTATTTTGAATTTCAGAGTAAAAATAGATTTAGAAAACTGAATAAGGGAGAGAGAAAATTCTATAAGCCACACACTATAAGAAAGCCTTTTTTAAATATAAAAGTAGCCAGAAACTTACCTTTTTCCTTTTTCTCCACAGAATATGTGTGAACAATTCTAAAACATTTCACCACTGAATGTATGTGTGTGTATCAATATTCATCTGTCATCTATCAATCAATCTGTGTATCTATTATCTATCTATCTATCTATCTATCTATCTATCTATCTATCATCTATGTATCCGTCCATCCGCCCATCCATTCATCCATCCATCCATGTATATATCCATATATATATTCATTCACCCATGTATCTATCCATTCATCCATCTCTCTGGTTTATGTAAAAGCAATTTGCTGTCACTCCTTTGTCAAAACCATAAGGAAATTTTACTTAGATGTTCAATGAAATAAGAAAATGGAGACAGTTTTCTAACTGCTCCAATCCAAAAACTGCAAAGTATGTTTAATTAGTAAAGACCTTTCCTCCTCACTCCCCCAATATTTTCCTCTTATTCATTAATTACTGATTTTTAAAAATAAATCAAACATGTCTTCATACTTTTAAAGTTCCTAAACAATGAACTGAAACCAATATCACTTTCTGGTGCCTATTTCAGATTATAGGAAATAAAAAACTATCACATCCTACATCAGTAGAATATACAATGCAGTGTAGTTGGGCAATGAGAAGACTCTGGCTAGTCTTGAAGCCATTTATAAGATTAAATTATCTTAATGACACTTTCAGCTTACTAGTGTTCAATTCTCAGGCATTATTCTCAGTGCTTTTCAAATTAAATTATTTTGACAAAACAAACAAAATAACATCTACACACCGAAGCCAAGCAGCCCTCCCTAAGAGATATTAATATTTTGTGTGTATACATAAAAACAAAAATGTGTAACTTAGCGATTAAACACTTATATAGAGTTGGATTAAATTCTGGTTTTGCTACTGATTTGTTTTCAGGCCTTGTAAAGTTACTTCTCTGTGTCTCAGTTTCTCTTTCCGAAAAATGAGGAAAATAAAACCTACTATAAATGTTTTGGTAAAAATTATGAGATGTAGAAAAAATATATAGTATGTTTTTTGCACAAAAATGGAAAAGAATAAAATTATGGTAATATATGTGTATATATAATCATCTATACATATATTTATTCATTTATATATTTAGCATTATATAATAAAATATCTAGTCACACACATACAGAGATTATATAAATGAATAAATCTGATATGATTTGATCTCCAGTATGAAATAAATATATATAGTTCCAAAATATGTTTTTAAACAAATGAGCAGTGCGGAATTGCATGTACTACATATTAAACACATATGCACACACATCATTCATATGGAAGCTGGAAAAATATATATATGGTTGCAATTTCCACGATTAACGGTTAAAGTAGAGCATTTTCTCTCATTTGGAAAGTGTCTTAGAAACTCAGAAAAGTTTCACAGCACCAGTACAGTATGAGACTGGACTGACTGTATCTGTAACACACAGCCCAGATGCTGATTATATACAGCAATAAAGCTGACAGTTCTCTGAAATTTCCCCATCTGCGTTTACTGTAAATGGCAAAAACAGCTGCCAGAGAGCAGAACAGAGTGAATGGAGTGAAGGGGGTGTGTGCAACGACCCTAGCTTCCGAATCTTGGACTGCCCAGTGTAGCCGAACATTCTCGTCCTCGGGAACGCCAGATCGGCACTTGAAAAGGAGGAAGCAGCAATATTTCTTCGACTTCAGGGACTCTCTTGCCTATTACATAATAATTCTAAAGTGAGGACTTTTTATTTCTGGAACGTTACTTCTAACATTAGCAGTAAATGCCATTGAAATCCTTCATATATCTCCACATAAAATGAACCAGAATTCTTTTAGACTAGAATATTATTTCTGTTAAGTAACTGCAATCTCCAGAATGTTGTAAGTTTAATAAATATCTTCAGCAGCTGAGTGAATATGGGCCTCGAGAGGGACGTACTTTGCATATACTAGCATTTTTGCCTGAGGACTGTGCCCATACTAATTACCAGCCATCCATTCCTTGGCATGACTTATTCCTGAAAATTGTCCATTTCCTTAATCTCATTTTATATCTTGTGATGTCATTCTAAGGTGCATTCCCCTGAGTGTAAACTCAATTGATATTTTCATAGTAGCATTAACTCCTTTTCCATTTGGTCTTTAAACATTTAGAGCAAGACAAAAATAAGTGTGTGTTCATATTGCTCTCATATTTCATGCAGTGACCTTTCGAGTGTTAAAATTTCCATGCATGCATTCGTGTGCATGCCTAGTCAAATACGAAGACACACTCGATACGCACAGTCACCTGGTTTAGACTGAGAGGGGACTTCAGAGGCACAAGGCTCACTGACTTCAGAGGGACAGAGGACAGATACATAATGCCAAATAACACTGTTTTCCCATGTAATTTTTCTTTAGCAATCTAGGAAAGAAAAACATTTTTCTTTTGCTTGTTTTTCATTAATATCTAAAACCTTGTGACCACTTGCTGTGAGTCAGGCACTAAGCAAAGTCCCCCATTGGGTAACAATTTGAGTTTTAAAAACATTATGCAAAAACATTACCTTTACACACCACTTATTTGAAAGTATTACTCAATGAGTGGGCAGCAATTTGCATTCTCCCCAACTCTGCACTGAGTTATTGTCCAAGTTATCCATCATCTTTTTCCTAAAATGAAGATAACAGTGTGATTGCTAGTGGAATTTGAACTACATAAATTCTCAGCTTAATCTTTCCAGTTGATTATATAACCATAAATCTATGAATTAATTACTAAAAATGACTCATGTAAAAATGAATAATCATTTGACTATGCCCCAGCTGCCTTTATGTTTATGTTGCAGTCCACCCAGGCCTTCCTTTACATCTAATGGTACCCACTTTTTCCTGGAGAAGATTTTAGGAAGATATGACAACAGCACAAGGGTCACTTCTTGGAATCACCTGCCATGACTACCGGCTGCTAAGCCCGCCTTCATCACGCCTCGGAGAGACTGTTGCTATCACACTCCTCGTGATTTCCTTTTCTCCAAGCCCTTCTCTACTCCATGTTCGGTGAATTTTCTAACTAACAAATCAAATAATGCTGCTACCCTGCCCGAAACTTTTCCTTGCATCCACTTTCATTCTTCAGGATTAGACTTCTGCTTTATGTTCTAGCTTTTGAACACTATTAATTTCTCAAAGAGATACTCCTCTCACTTCACTGAGATTTTGCATATGTTCTTTTTTTGTGCTTGCGAAACACATCCTTCTTCCCGATGGTTCCTTGATTCTCCCAGGTGAACCAGGGGTTCCCTGTGCATATGTATTTTATTCCTTATCATTTAGTCTCAAAACATTCTATTTATGTAGAACTTCCATTCTCTGCAGTGTAAACATTTTGAAGGCTGGAACCGTGTCCTTTCAGCTATAATGCCTGATGCGGAGAAGGCACTCAGGGGGGATGGAAAGAGGTGAAAAAAATATTGAGAATGTAGAATTTAATACAATTAAGAGTTCAAAATTCTGGAAGGGGCAAATTTAGAAATAACATGCAGAAAGGGTTAAACATATATGGGAAGAGTATCTGTTTAAACAAAAAAAATAAAGAAAATAATGTATACTTTAAAAGTTATGTTCAGTAACATAAATGGAGGTTGTAATTGGATATAGCATGAACAAATATTCTCACTTTCACTTCTTTATATGTCTGCATGTGAGTGACCCACAAGAAACAAAAGTGCTTCCAAACCTCAGACCAGCTCCATCACCGTGGACCCCTTTTCAGCCATTTTTAGTACTGGCAGAGTAAGACTAGTTCAGTGAGTTCACACAGTAAAGTGTTTCCTTCCCATTACACCTACTTGAATAGCATGTCTGAAAAAAAAAGTACTCTAATTTCTGAGAATTTGCAATCCATCTTAGAAAACATTGAGACACACTCAGCATTGCTCCAACCCCTTCTCTTCCTGTAATTTCAACTTTCCCCTGACCGTCTCCTCTCAAACAAATCAGAGAGAGATTTGTATGGCTCCCAGCTTCAAAGCCCTGAAAAAGGCAACCAGGAGCAAAGGCAGTAGTCGTTGAGAGTAACAGAGACATCCTAAACTGTTACAACCTATGTTCTTACTAACTATTCCCCATGATTTATGGAATTTCTCTAGAGTGGTTTGAATAGGTGATATGCCACAGGAAATCTATAAGTGGATTGAAGAGAACTAAATGTCTACTTTATAGCAATCCATCATTGTATTTGAAACTTTATACCTGAAAACATGAGTTAAGAAATTAATTCCAAGGATTTGATACATAGAGAACCAATTTGCTATTAATGATTTTGTTGCTGTGGGCCCCATCACACACGGGCTGGCCTCTGATATTCCACGCGTATGAAAGCAAGGTTTCCATAAGCAGAGTTCAAAGCAGCAAAGTACTAGCAACAGCTTCTTTCTTTTAAATTTAATTCCTCCTTATATTACACATTCTATTCCCCTCCCTATCTTCATTAGTCCAAATTCCTATGTCATATGACACAGACCAAAAAATATGGCAAAGGTATTTGGACTAAAAAAGATAGAAAAAATATACACGGTTTTCAGTATGAAGAATGGAGGCTTAGAGACCGTCCAGATTGTGTTCCCCAGACCCTCTCTGGCTGTCCCCAACACTGTCATTCTCCTACCCACACTCTGCTATGCACTGGGGCAGACATAGCAAGGAAAGAGACATGGTCCTGCCCTCCTTAAGCTTGTAGTCTAATGGAATAGTTTGATACGTGTTAGAAGTTCTATGCAGACTATATCCACGGACATATGAGAATATTTAACAGAGAATAAGAAAGATGGCACTGTGGTAGTTCTAGATACAAAGCAATAGGAAACAGTTCTCAGGTTTGCAAACATGCCTGTACCCGATCATCCCGCCTTTCTCTAAACTCCTTCTACATTCTCTTGACATGTGTGTTAAAGTTTCCTATGTCTTGTTTTTCTGACTAATCATTCAGCCTCTTGTGATTTCCTCAGTTATTCTCCTTCACTCTGTCCCAATAAGCTAAGCCATGTCTACCTTCCTTGGGCAGCCAGATAAAAGAAGGAACATGAACTCTGGAGTCAAGTAAATTTAATGTTATGGCCAGTTTAGCCACTTCACATGGAAGAATTTTGCTTTTAGAAGATTTCTTAACTGTTTTGAGCCTCATCTTTTTCCTTTTTCTAGTTTTTTATTGTAATTCAATATAGTTGTCCTCATTTTCCCCCCAGCGCTCTACCCTGCCTTGCCCACCCCGCTCCCACATTCAACCCTCCCCCACTGTCCTCGTCCAAGGGTCGAGGGGCATGTATAAGAGCCTCATCTTTTTTAAAATGGCAAACTGAAGCTGCCAGCCTTTGAGGCATCTGAGGTGAGTGGCTATGGCTTCATTACAGATGAAATATGACCTTAGAGAAAGATGTCTAAAACATCTGTAAGAAGACTCAGTTCAGGATGGTTGTCTGAGGAGGGAGGGGGCCTATTAGATACGGGGCTGGCCAGCCTATGAAAGAGAAAACCGATCTCTCAGACCCAGGGAGAGAGTGCAGTCTAAGCCAGCAAGAGGAACATTCCATTCATTAAATTTCTCTTATGATTTTGTTTACAAAGTACTATTGTCTTTTCTACAGAAATGCACCCACACCCACCTATGTAATAATTAGGTGCAGGCAGAGTCTGATTTCAAGCCTACAAGTGGGAGGACAGATCTTGGGTCACAGTAAAACCGTCGGTGACAAGGCTGCTTGGGGAAAACCACCAACTTTTAGGTAGCATACACCTCCGCACTGGTCTTCCCAAATGTGCCAGCAAAGGTCAACGAGCAGATCAGATGAGGCAATGCGTGATAACATCCAACACTGCAGGTGTTGGGTAAGTGTGCATCTCTTCCTATTCTTCCTTCTCCAATTCTGACTTTGGAAGATTGTCTCCCTTCTATATCTTAATGAATAATTATTTAAGCAAATACCAGAAGTGTGCAATTATAGACACAAGCACAAAGCAGAAAAAAATAGGATGAGTCAAGGTTGTTTTGGCAATTGATTTCTCCAACACCGAACACAAACATACTTTGTTTTGGTCAGAATTATATTATGAGACAGTTGCAGGGATAAGGACATACCACACAGTAGGAAATGAAGGCAACATTATTGAAATTAATATCTAATAACATCCAATAAAGAAATCCTACTAGTAATTTATCGCAAAATCTAGATTAAAATCATTTGAAAAATATGAGTTTATAATTTTTAGTTCATCATATATTAAAATCTGGATCTATAAAAATTTTTAGGAGATGTTACATAGCTTTATTTCCACATTTTATGAATTTTACTATGTATTTTATTCTAATAATAATAAGCGTAATATAAGGAATGGATTAGTAAGCTGGTAAATTATGCCAATACAACCAATGGTAATGGGTGTATTTTGTTGGAGATGAAGATCAGTATGACTTATTACCAGATGCTCCACTGATAAAGCTGATAATATAATAATCAGAGAAATAAAATTCTCCTAGAGCTAAACATATATTTTCATCTCAATTTATAAATTTAATTTATTCTAGCTGTACTGCATACACCACCTCCTCAATATAGGCAAAAATCAATGGGACATATTATTCTGTATAACTGTTATGTTACTAAATTCTGCCATCATACAAAATCTATAGAGCATGCAAAAGAGAAGAAAAGCTCTCCTGTACAAAGTAAACTGGGCCACATGAGATAAACCACTTTGAATGTCTCATATCACTTTCAGTCTCTCACGTGACTCACATTCTGTTTCATTTCAGTACCCCCACATCTTTCATTGGTCCTTCGGGTTTCAGAAGCATTGCTCACCACCATCTTCCTTCCCAGTTTCGGTCCTGCCCTCAGCTTCTTATATACAACCATACAGCCATCATCTCCCAGTCCCTCATACTTGTAACTCTGGCATCATCTTTGGTTCATTTTTCTCCATTATTCCCTCATCACATCAAATTTCAAATCCCATTACTCCTGCTTCCACATCATCATTCCGACAGTTACTTATTAGCTCCCGCTCTCCTGACATCTCCTCTCGATCAATGTAATAGCCTCCTAAGAGGCCTCAGGCCTGGTATTCTCTCCTTTTGCCATCCACTGGTGTATAGCCGTCAGATTAATTATTGAAGATTATATTAAAACTCCCATATTCAAATGCAGTCCAAATAAAGACAAAGATCCTTATACTATCAAAGGCCCTACATGAATTACCTCCAACCACCCTTTCCAATTTTATTTTCCTGCACTCTCTCAGGATGCAAGTACCAAAGTGAGTTTTGTAGTGTCCTGTATCACCATTCTTACTGCCTTTGCTTATGAAGTGTTTTTTAACACTGAAAGTCTTTTTCTCACCTTTGCATTTCTATATACTACCTATTCTTCAGGGCCTACCTCATAAGTTCCCTCCCACCTGAAAGCTTCAATAGTCAAGGTGCCATTTATTGAATGATTCCTATATGCTAAGCACATAAAGCTCAACACGTGTTAATGACTCCATTTCAAACCAACGGGAGTCTTTACTTTTGTTTGTGGACACAGTCTCATAGAAGAGAAGTGACTTGCCCACGGTCTCATAGAGAGTCAGCAGTAGGCAGACCTGTGGTTCTAACTAAAACTCTGACTCTCATTAACCACTGTCCCTCGCCCTCCTCTTCACGCCCTCAGGAATAAAAATACCTTAGACTTTATTTGTTCCTCTCTTCCAATGACTTACTACTTTGTGCCTCCTTTCACAGTTTTTAATGTGAGTGTCAAATCTGCTTGTCTCTTGATGAAAGATCTCTGGAGAATTCATGCTGCCTTTATATAATGTTTAGTAAGTGCTGGCGCCTGGATAGATGGATACAGTATTCCCCTATTCTAAAACTTAGTATGTGTTTCCACTATCTAGTTGATCACATGTTACACCTTCTAAGATGAAAGTCCTTCAATGCTCTATGGGCTGAAAATTACACAGATGTCCTTTTTCGGGTATTATTTTCCATGATGCCTCAACATGCACCTAGCACTCTGATTAGGCTCAAATGTACAATCTCTACAACTCGATACTCACGGCCACCTCTGCCTTAAGTTCCTGCTCTTTCTCTTTTATCAGCTACCACCCACCTCTTCTGAAAACATATATTCTCCTTTCCACGTTCAGCTAAAATATACTTACAAAGGTCTTCTATGTATGACAGTGTCTCATCAATTAACAATTTGATGAGAATAATATTATTTTGTGCATATATTATTCCATATCTGGGACAAATCTCCATAAATTCTACAGTCCCTACAGAGGATCCTGTCTAACACAGCAAAGCTCTGAGCACAGTTTTAAGCATACATTAGATACTTTAAAGTGAGGATAGCGGGTCTTGCGAATTAAGTTTATTCTCACATAAAGTAATTAGAGCGGTTAATCGGCAAAAAAAGAAAAGAAAAGGAAGGAGTCTACTTCTGGTGGTAAGCACACAATAGAGTATATTGTTGTATTATAAAATTGTACACCTGAAATTCATATAATATTATTAGCAATTTACCCCAGTAAGTTCAATGAAAATGAGTAATAGTTTTTTAAAATAACTTAATTTTTGTGTCTACTATCTAGATTTATCACAAGAAGTTGGTCCTAGTTTATTATTTCAACTGAACGATGCTCAAAGCTATTTATTTAGATAAAATTTAGAATTAGCTTGTTAAACAATAATATGACTGCCTAGGTGGTCTAAGAAGTGCTTCTTAGTGAATGGAGATCATCAGAGTAAAGGTTTTCCTTACCACTTACACCTCGGATGGCAACAGCAGCCCATTTCACGTTTCACGGGACCTCGTGTCATCCACGGGCCATGTGCTTGGCAGGGACAAAAGCGCAGTGCGGCCGCACGCAAGAGCAGGGTGGAATACTTTGCCAAGAGAATTTGACTCTGGATGGGTTTAACATTGACTCAGATAGGCTACAACGATCACTAACTTAAGTATCTTATTTTCTGACTCATATTATTATCCTTTTTTATCCTTTGTGGTGGACTACACAATCGTTCACACAAAATAGCTAAACTGCATTTTGAAACGTGAGCTCTTGCAGAGGCCGAGCGTGGTCCGCTCATTGTGTTTCTGTTTTGGTTTACTCTCCGCTCCAGGCCTGAAACGGACTGCAGCGGACCCCTGGACCGACACGGTCAGACTAAAAGAGCTATTCTTATTTTTCCTAAATAGCCCCATAACCCTTTCCCAAGGGAAGGACAAGTGCTATTTATCCTTAAAATGCATCTCTTTAAATTCTACCTGTGTTTAAAAGAGACAAATCCTAGCCAGTTTAACAAGATATTTAATTAAACAGAGTAAGGGTCAATACCATTCTGAAAGGAACATTTGTCTAAGCGAATTGATCAGATTTGCCTTTGATAAACCCAGACTTCCCTAAGGAGAGTCATGGTTTGGGCCCCTGGAGAGGTGGGGGGGTAAGAGGAAATCACAGGGCACGTACATTTCCGTGATGGTCTCAGGCAGATTCGTGGGAATCTCAGTGAGACCTTTCCCACGACAGTCTACGATGTTGTTGCTACAGGTACAAGCGGCCGGACAGTGCAAAACGCTGCAAGAAGGAGCCATAAATGACTGGTGACCTGAAGAAAACAAAACACAAACAGCAATTGCATTTTTCCGCCTGAACTTCGTAATTATGAAACATACAAGCTCATCTCAAATAACAAAGCAGGTCAAATACAGTACTCCAAATACCCAATTATAAAATGGTCCTATATTTCTAAAATATATTTTAGGAAGCATACATTTATATTTTGGGGGGGGCAACACTGTGATGAAGCGAATAAGATTTTTAAAGGGAATTACAACTATGATAATTTTTAAGACTTGAAATCGTTGTGAGAAAAGGCTAAATTCAGATTTGAAACTAGAATTCTACTCAAAACTATTCTGAGCTCCAGAAAAGCATCTACTTCAGACTACGCCGTTTCATTTAGAATATGCTTAAATAGAGCTCGGTCTTTACTCAGCCTATACAGCTTGAGTTACTTTATCTCAAAAATAAAAATTTCCCTCTTGGTAGACATAACTGTTGATTTTAAATAAGTAACCACGTGGCAATAAATGCGGGGAAAATTAGACCACGCTAAGTTTAATGTCTGCATAGTTGCAAAAATGGTCATTTCCTTTGACGTTATTATAATAATTTGTAACACATCATTCTGTAATTGTTGGTATGTTTCTGGTTGTGGCTTCCCATAACCTAATATATCAGTGTAAGTATTCGTTTCCTGAAGGTAGATCATTTCATTGCTCATTATTTGGAAACACAACTATTTTGAAATGAGATTTTACTGCTCGAAAGGTGAAGAGTAGTGTCAGCGGCACTTTGGCAAACAGGCATGTGCACACAGGTGGCGACTGGAGCGGGGAGGCCTCCCCCCCGCAGGGAAGGGGCCTCCCAACGAGCCCTCAGCCTTGACAAAAACAGTCTGAAAAGGAAACGTGAACTTGCCTTCTGGCTCATCTAGAAAACAGGAAGGGAAAGTGAAGAAAGAAAAACGTGGTTAGTAACAAATTGTTAGTCATTTCATTATTTAATTGTTTAACAAAAAAGCAGTCAGGCCTATTGAGAACATTCCATGACATTACCAGAAAATTTTGTTTGAGTTATAAAAAATGTGGGAAAATACGTAAAAAAGGACTAAAAGGTGACACTCACTTAGAATCCTATTCTAGCACATCTTCTCACTCCTTTAAGAAATGGTTAACTATTTATAAGGCATTACATATATTATTAAAGGGTCTTTCATTGTATTTTGGACAGTCACTTCTAAAGCAGAACCAGCCCTATATTTATAAAGGAAATTATATGTTAATATGGATCAAAATAATATTAACATATAATTTGATAAATACAGTATACATACCTATCTATCATGGATTGGCTCAAAATATTCCATTTTCTCATAATATTACATTTCTCTACAGTTGTTACGAGGAAGGCAAACCGAGGTAAATATGTTTGAAATACTCAGATTGGTGCTTAAGCACATATAGAGAACCAAGTAAATGTTACCTGCTGCCCATGTCTTATTTTTGTCTTCAGATTTCTGTTACTGAGGCTAGCCATTTATCTCTTTTAAGTAGAACTGAACCCCTAGTATATATGTACACACAGAAAGCATTCTGTCACTCTACAACCATAGTGGAGTTACTTTTTGAATTTCCCAGCAGAGATCCAGGATTAATTAATCATATTTCCAGTTGTTAACATAAAAGTAGATATAAATGATTACTTAAAGGGAAAATAATGAGTAGCAAATAGACCTAAAATCTAGGGATTTCCTATATTTCCCCTGGAGTGAAAACTGAAAAGTCTTTCATCATACCTTGGGTATAAGTAATCAGTAATTACGAACCATGCACAAATGTCTTAGAACATATTATTATCATCACTAAAACAGAGGATTTCCATAGAGTGATTAGTGCACAATTGCACACGTTAGTGAGAGACACTGAAATCCTTAAAGCATGCATTTTTCACAGTTTCCTTAAATACGGCATAAAATCAAACGACATAAAGGTCTTCTATCCCTTACCACTGCAGACAAATTCTCGTTTTTGAACCTCAGCTACATTATGGCCCCTCAGGTGGGACGGGCCCATGCACTGGGTGTAGAGGCCCACGCGAGGCCTTTGACGCAGCCAGTCAGAGAGCCAGGCCAGGTGGCAGTCACAGTACAGGTTGTTGGAATGCAGGCGACTAAAGGAAAGGCAAGAAGTTTAAAGCAAAAAAACAGAAACAGTTATTTCAAAACTTGGGAAATTAGTTAGCAGTAATAAAAAGCTTTATTTCGTAACATATGATCAGATAAAGCTTAGCAACTTTCAGTTGAATGAACTGTCTAAAAATTAAACTGGTTTACAAGCACAGAATCAAGTCTCTAGTCTTTTATCTGTGAGCTGAGCAAATACGCAGAACCTGCAACATGGCTGTGAATATGTCTGGCTATGGTCATTCCAAAGGGTAAGACAAACAGGAAGTTCGAGGCGATTTGCTCTGCAGTCCAGACATACTGACAGCCAACAGGGGTTGGGGAATGGGAGGTAAAGCATGGAATAGGGCTAGAAGGCCCGTTAATAAAAGTCACTCATACTCCCAGTTTGATTAGTTAGTCCTCTCGTTATGAGTCTCTGCGGAAAATGCTTGCAAAATCTTTTCAGAGAGGGTCACTTTCATTTTTTGCTCAACAAGATAATAATAACTCAGTATAAAACACTTCTTTCAGATCCCTATTCTGATTTCCTTCTTTTTGTGTAGTATCAGAAAAAGGGATCTGCAGCGTTCAGCTCTTGGGGACCTATCCTCAAAGAGTAGAAACTGGAATTAAAATACCTAAATGGCTAGGAGTGGAGGAATGAAGTGGGCCCCCTCTGTGTTGGCAGGAATCCACACCAGATCGTGGAACCCATCCAAGTGGCAAATAGCACTCCCCCATTAATAAAACATCAGACAAATGTATCCACTAAATTAGGCAAATGACTTCAAACTGGCTTTTATGTTTTCTCAAACTAAAGAAAAGGACATCCAAAGCTATAAATCAAAGCATCATTCCCAGAATCACCTATGACATAGTAATACCATTTTAGCCCTTTTTAGCTGATGTGCTCAATTCTAACCCAATAACAGTAATGGATATTAAAACAGGGAACTCGGTCCAGAAAGATAATTGTACCATAAAAATGGAATTTTGAAGTAGCAGTGATAATATAGAATAATGAAACAACCAAAGCAAGGGAATTTAAAGTTAGGTGACTCTGTTACACTCTCCTTGAGCTTGTAGCTCTGGAACAGTTTTGCGTCAAAACTAGGTGGTAAGAAACAGAACAAAAAGCTACATTTTGGGAAAGCTGGGTGACTTCCTGCTCAGTATGCAGGGCAGACAGAGGGGCAATCTTTGGAAGCCACAAAGCACATTCCACCTCCTTGTTCCCTAAATATGTCCATCTGAACCAAGCACGTTACAGTGATTCAGTTACATGCACAACAGCGATATCAGAAAAGAAAAATGTAAAACCCTGATTAGTAAGAGAAACGGTGGAGGATTTCTACAAGAGAATAAGGCACACTATCAAAAATGCAGATGATAAATGATTTTACAGTCTTAGTGGCTTTATGTTGCAAAGAATGAAAGTTTGATCGATTTTTTTAAAAAAATTAACTACATTTAATAAGAAACCAATTTCATTAAATATAGCTTGAGTGAACTGAGATCTTAATTTGGTCAGATTATCCAATCTGATAGCCCCCAAGAAAACAGAATTTAGTTATGTCTGCATACTTTTAGAATTCTTTTATTTTACTAAATCATATTCCAAGAAAATTATAATGATGGATTATTGCATACAGAGCTACATGTGAGAAAAAGATGACATTAATATTTGCATTGCCTAATTATTTAATATCCAGCAATTCAATAGATTTTTTATTAAAAAGAGAAAATAATGTAATATATCTAGTTATCAGCTGTTATGAAATAAAAAATATTTTGAAAACCCAACAAATATATGCACCCTTCTTAAAAACATACTTTTTCAAGAAGCACAATGCTTTGCTTATATTTCTCACTATTTCTCACACACTGTATGTAATACAGTTTTTTAGGTCAAGCTAATTCTGAAACTGAGTTCAAAGGAGATTTATCTCTGAAAATGCTTTAAGTAAATATCCCCACCCATGTCTTTCACGATTAATTTTTCTCCATGAGAAAAAACATATAGCCATAAAAAATATTTTATTAGAGAGCCATTTTATTCACCTAAAATATTTTAATGTCCACCTGCCACCCTGAAAAGGTATTTTTAAATAGAAATGCTGACACAACCTTAATTATAGAAACACTAGAAGGTGATGCTGTAATTTTATGTTACACAGCGTGCTGGAGAGCTAGTTTAGCTTTATTAGAGCTGCTTGACATACAGTAATAAAATCATAAAGATTTACCATTTATCATTTCTGACAGCCAATCAAGGGGCCTCCCATTTCTTAATGAAATCTGACCTCCACAATGGCTCGGAGTAAACTTTCCTCCCCCAAACTTCCCGGAACACATAACACTTAAAAGACAGCTTTCAAATCTTCAGAATAATTTACTCCAATCCATATCTAGAACTTTAGTAAATCTGGTGTTTCCCTTGTCTACACCACAATGAATTACCTGTCCTTTGCTTACTAAAAATAGTGCTTAAGAGGAACGCTTAATTGATTAGATTGACCTTTATATATATTGTGGCTACTTACAAAGTCCTAAGTTTAGGCATATGGTTGAAACTTGCCACAGAAAGTCTGGTAATGTTGTTATTGTTGAGAGTGCTGTAGAATTAAAAAAAATAGTTAAAAATGTTAGATACGGAATATATTAATCACCGTATATGTGAATATGAAGAAAGCATCTAGTGATTATGTTCATACAAAACAACTACCTGGTAGCGATGGCACAGAGAACAAGATGATAAATAAGTTTTATACTTGAATATATCACTATGCATTCAGTTTTATCAGATATTTACTACAAATTCATGGCCTTAGCCGTAGCATTGTTACTATTTACATGTTGCTTGATGCACCGTGAACATGCATGCATGTCTGTTTATGATAAACGAGCATGAGACAGTCACAGTGGAAACAGTAAGTAGTCGCATGTCCATGGAGGGGTATCATGTGTAATTAGTGTCTATGAGTAAATGAACACATTGGAAAGCTCCAACTGAAATCTCATAGCCATAGCACAGCATCACTTCTCTCAGGTCCTGAGACAGAGTCCTGCTAATTATTATTTACTGCAGACATTAGCCATTGTTGAAATTCAGTAATAAAAACAGTATCGATATTTGGTGCTTGCCTTGGGTGGGCATAGAGTGACATTCTGTAGCTGTATATTAAAAGCTTAACATATGCTAAGTGTTTATATGCAGCCTCACATACTGCCCCTTTTTTAAGAACTATGTGGTGCTGATCATGGTTTCGTGAAGCTAGAATAAGTCCGAGGTGGTCAGCGGGGATATGCTGAAAGTAAGCATGATTCTTGCTTGGTCCAAACTTTTCCTACTTTTCCCCTAACAAGCATTGTTGTGTTATTACCATTTCTACTGCTACTTCTCTAATCATTCATTCATCTGATATTTCCTGAATCGCTCTTATTTTTATGGCAACATGAAATATAAAAAATAAATCCAGCATATAACTTACATGAACATAGCAAACAGTCCATCTGGTGAGATGAATTACTCAAGTTACGAAAACTTAGAGCTAATGAGAATAAGAAGAGAATTTTTTTTCTCCCTTTGGAGACATCTGGTTGCAACAAGAAAATGCAAAGATCGTTATCCCAAAGTTGTGTGAGAATGGTGTGGAGGCAGAACATGGTTCTAGCAGACAGAAGATACAGCGGGCTGTTGACTAAGCTGAGCAAGTTGCTGAAGGAGGCAGAAAATAGGGGGTCAATAGTTTAGGTGGGTACCTTGGGTATTGGAGAAGTGTCTGAATTAGAAGTCGCAAATTCTCTGGCCTACAGGGGCCAGGCAGGGAGCATACATAAGAGGGGCAGGCTGGGTATGCCAAAATGCGGTGGGGAAGAGGGACGGGGAGGAGCAGCAGCCGGCTGGGAACGAGGAGAACCTGCGACACTGGCTCTTCCTTGCTGTAGTGTTGATGATACTCAGTGCCAAGGGGCTACTGCGCTGCTGCCATGGAAGGCTGCCAAACCCTCCGATTTTCTCAAGAGAAGCTAGAGTTGGAAATATTTTTTAAGATCAATCCTCCCAATTTTTAATTTTTAAATACTGGCAACCAACTCCAATATTTCAGAGTCTGTGGGCCAAGTCCCTTGGGGCTAAGCAATGGACTCTTGGGAGGCCGCGTTAGGCCAGCCGGTGGCTGCAGTTGTTAAGGGTGGGATGCGGGCTGTTCAGCGTCGACAGATTAACCGGAACTTCTTGGTAAAGTGGGGCACTGGGGCTGCACATCTGGAACGCGCACTGACTCGCTTTACTCTCCAGATTTGCAGCGTATTGAATGATATGAGACCTAATCCAAGTGATTTGGATGAAGTCACGTGGAAAAAAAGCCCACTTTATGAAGGACCTATAAAGCTCCGAATTGGACGGCTCCCGTTGTCTAAGTGCCTGTAGCATTTTCTGTGCACGCAAGTGAAATGAGATTTTTTTTCCAAACGCCATTAAAACATATCCTGATGTTTGCACTAAAAGGTTTCACTTCTCAAAGGGGTTTGCTTTCCCGTGACCCCTTTACCCACCCTAAAAATATATGCTGACTTTATAGAGCAAAAATCTTCAGAGGACGTAGCATACTAAAATGTGACTTTGAGGATAATATATATTTAAAGTAATTCAATGCAGCAGATACACATTCATTTGGGACTATGATTTCTTCAGATTCCACACAAAAGAGAAGTTCACTTAATGCCGAAGCTGGTAGCTATCAATCTGAAGTCTTCTCGCAAATGTTACTTTGCTTAATGCAACTGAAGAAAAAAAATTACCTTGGTGTTTTTTTTAAGTTTTACAGCCTAGATAGTTTTATTTTTCATGGAGGAATAAAGTAATTTAACAAGATTTACTCAATATATTAAATCAGATTTTTCTCTTTTTTATTGATGTTGGCAAAGCAATACTGATACTGATACCTGGAGCAATACATGGAATCAATGAAATTTTACTTAAAAATTAACAATAAATATGTGTTGCTTAAGTATGATGACATGTTCACATTAAGGTCATGTAAAGGTCTATTTCTGTGTTCAACGGCAAGATTTTTCTCTTTGTAATGAGAATGTATTCTTGTACATAGGACATCTTGGTATGTAAATGTAAAACATTAGCCTTGCTAATTATGTAAGCCCTCTTGGACTTAGATTTTGACTTATTTTTTTTTTTTTACTCCCTTAGTGCCAGGCATAGGATCTGGTCTGATATTTAATGGATATGAATCACCATGTTTCAATTAAATTAAATTGCGTGCATTCTACAGAAAAGAAAAAATAAACTATCTAAAACTAGTAGCTCAAGGGATATATTTTATTTCTGATTCTAGCATCAAAAAAAAGAGAAAACATGGATCTAGATTTAATTTCCAATGTCATTTTTGTCACGGTATCTTCATATTTAGAAAAAAGAAAAGTCCTAAATCCTACCAACCAGAATTCCCCAACCAGGCCATAACCATACAAGTGATAAAGGGCCTGCTTGCTTTCACCTACCTCAACTTTACCATCTTGAACTTTATTTCTCTACCTAATATGCATCCTGATCTAACAAGTTTTCATCAGTGCCCCTGGATCATTATTCCCATCTTTTGTTTGGCCTCAGTATATATATACATTCATAAATGGTTCATGGAATTAAAATTTAAAAACATCTAAATCACGCGGAATCTGAAACTTAAGGTAATATACAAATTAATGTTCCTTCATTATTTCCACATAATGAAATAATATAATCTAAGAGAGTTATGATTGGTAAAATAAGCAAAACAGAGAACTTTGTTTCTAAAACCCTTCAGAAGTTAACTCTATAAAAAGCTCCTTACAAAATATTTATAATAGGTGAATTTCTGATTTATGTAACAAGATACTTGGGCTTAATAAATTCCAATGTTTTCTGTACTTCACCCAATTTTTCCTTAAATTTTTCATCAATTAATTTCTTTAAAGGTTATATAAATTATAAGAATTTAAAAATCAACATATTTTAAAAGAATATGTGCTTGACTTTATAAATTTTTATATAAAATATTTAAATTACTTTGAAAGAAATTCATATCTTCTGATAGCATGTTCTAATTTTACTTATGTATTTATTTTTTGCAGACAAACTCTGATCATTATGTAACTCTTTGAGACCTACATATTAGGCTCTCAAAAGTTTTTCAACAGTTTCAACTTTGACTTTCATTCCATGGACCACAAACTGTTTATCACTCTTTGGTGTGTTTATGACAGTAGGTCTTTCTAAAGTCACTTTTTAGATACTTTGCTAATACAGCATACAAGATGAATGAGGTGACTGTGATTCATGAATTTGCTGCTTCTGAAAGCAATGATATTCGTCTATAACAAAGCAAAGAAATAGTTATTGTATTTTTGGGTAAAAGGTTTTTAATGCCTGCGCAGTGCTTGGTACATGGCGGATTTTCTCTGTCAAATACACTCTCTCCATCCTCCACATATGTAAATCTATAAATATATATTCATATTCTCTCTGTAGAGTATGAAACATAACTCAATATGTTAAGCATGAATTATTGTATATCAAATATTTATTTAAACTCAATAACAAAATACTTTATGGAATTTTAATTTATCCAAAATACTCAGCAAACTTTCTACAAGATGATTGGTGTCATTCATACTTCTAGTTAGGAGCACTGATTTAGCACTGATTTTTTTTTGACTTGATCAGCTCTGTTGAATTAAATAAGACCTGCAGTGGTCTCTTCACATACAACATTTAGTGGCATGGGCTACACTCTTGACATCAGACTAGTATCCTGAAATCCTAGTTATATCCTAATTAATCTGACTCTGAATGAGCATCAGTGAGCTTCGTATGTTAAAACTGGCTCTGGAACACAATTTTAAAAGTGACCTTAAAACGTGTATGATGAACACTTTGAATGTTTTTTTCTATATAAAAAGTTAGACTGTTGTTAATAGAAGCAAAGGTGACTTTTCATGTGGTTAGAGAACAGCATGTATCCTTAAGGCAGAGTCTATCTCACTAAATTCATTCTTACGTAAGCCTTTAAAAATAATAACATCACATGATACAGCTAGAGATTCTATTCATTTACTCACAAAATCAACATCATACAGAAAATATTGCTAAAATACATTATTCTGCTTCAAACATTAATATTTTTTCAGAATTGCATCTTGTTCCTCAAACTGAATGTATAAAGCAAATGGAATCTTTTTTTTCCAGAGGATTTCATGATTCCCGATAACTTTTATCACCTGGACTCAACATTCAAAACTTCTTCACATTTAATTCAGTGTTTTCGATTTCTGAATAGACAGAGTCAAGGATGAACCAGAGCACAGAAAAACATTTTATAAGGGGGAGCAATATGTAAGTATATTTAAAAAGCTGGCAATGTTACTCTCTGACTGCTGGAAAAAAAATCCAGCAATGTCCAGATGGCTTCACTGGCTTTTAGGAACTCCAGTTTCCATTAACATTATTTGTATGGTAATGAATAACTTAATTTAAACTATGCTACCAAGTCAAAGATCTGTAGCGGTTACTCAGTTGTCTCTAACACATTTTGTCAGTCACATCTGCCCAGGAAGCAAAAGGAGAAGATGCCAATCGCAGTCAAATCGCTGTGTAGTGCTTTACTAAGTCAGTACTGAGGACTTTCAATGGGCCTGATGGGCGGCTCATTAAAATTAGACCATCGACTTCAAAATGGCCTTACGAAATCGATGTTAAGTTACCTGGTTAAAAATGATGTTTTAAAATGAGAAAAAGTCTTTCCATTCCATAGCAACTGCAAACTCTATCAACATATCAGCTACTCAGAGGTTTATTTTTTGTTGTTGTGATTTTTCCTATACAACTCATGATACCCTGATGTTTAGCAATTCTAGGAATTCTCACAAATTCTGTGAATGAGACTATTTGGCTATAAGAAGAAAGGCTTCAAGGACATTATGTGTAAACATTTGAGTGCCCTTCTTAAATAGACAGTGTTATCTAAACCTACAGATACGATACTCGAGGTTTTGCACACGCATTTGGACTCTTCCTTGTTTTCACCGTGAGTTAAGGCATCTCTTCGGGAGACCGTACTGACACTAGGTTTTAAGCCAGCAGAAAAGCTTCCACATGAGCACTCCCCAGACACAAAGCTCCGGTGAGGAGTAAGAGAATTAAGAGATACTTACAGCACTTCCAGGTCCCGGAGAGCCCGAAACGCCCCATCTTCTATACAGCTGATCTGGTTGTAATCCAGCTGCCTGCGAAACAGATGAGAAGAATAGATGTAAAAGGCTGAAGACTTGCAGGGT
The DNA here is from genome assembly GCA_028533065.1 of Trachops cirrhosus. Taxonomy (NCBI): domain Eukaryota; kingdom Metazoa; phylum Chordata; class Mammalia; order Chiroptera; family Phyllostomidae; genus Trachops; species Trachops cirrhosus. The sequence continues at coordinate 9,588,465 of CM052538.1, read as the reverse complement.
TACGTGGAAGGAGGTCTCCTGAAGGGTCTATGAAGCCCTGGCCGCACTAACTGAAATGCTCTCACAAATACAGTCATCTGCTTAAGAATGTCACGAGCCATTCTGGCCCCGGTGCCGCCACTGAAATCTCTTTTTGTTCTGAACTGTCTGTGCAAATAGCAGCCCTTGGAAAGCTCCTGTAAATAATAACTGCACCTTATATTAAATGCCATAGGAATGCAATTTCATTACATCAAGAAAAGCTATCCATTAAGAGCTTTCAGCGTCATCTTGCTGAAACAATTTCATTAAGGTAAAGGACTGTAAATCACTTAATGTCACATGCACCCCCTCAGTGACCTAACAGAATCCATTTATCAGAGAAGCCCAGCTGCATGTTAATTTCACTATCCTTGGCAAGAAAGAGCAAGACTACTTTTAGGTTTTCTTCTTTTAAAAGCAGTTTTCCTTCGAGAACTCCAAATCAAGGAAGAGAAATGAGGTCCCATATATCTCCCTGCTAGTCCCAACCAGAAATACACTTTAGAAAGCTAGGAGTTGTTCTATTTTAAGCTTCATTATTCCCATAATTTGCACTGTTGATCATTATTTGAGAATTCTCTGCACTGTAAAAATGGCACACTTTTCGCTTGAGCAACTTCCCGAATTATAGACTACTCTCCAGGAAATAAGGTCCTAAAGTATTAGGAAATTAATGAAAATTTTTGCTTTTCTGAAAGATGCTAATTTCAGCCCCAAACACTACAAAGCATATACTGTAGCATCATCATTAAAACAATACCTACATCTACAGTGAAAAGTTCCAAAGCTGTATCAGTTCTTTCTAAATAACACAAAATTCAAACAAATAAATCTTCTTTTGTAGTTTAAGTACTCATTTGTTAAAATTCAAATATTTTATTTTAAAAAAAGACTGCTCTGAACTTGGTTAAGCCTGCTTTTTCTGGCCGCTTGTTTTGGAATTAAAACTTCCTTATTTACACTAAGGAATTTGGTTGGTTAAAATGAACTGCTAAATACTAAATCCGATCAGTCCTATAAGCAGTGTTTAAACCTAGTAGCTTGGTGCTTTGTGATATTATTATAACAGTAAAGAAAAGGTATTTTAATGCTTCACTTGAGACAGAAGCGGAATATTTGATGAAATAATCGGATGAGTTGTCAGCTCTACACGAAGATGTACAGGGATAGGACTGAGATCAGAGCACAATTGAATCTTGACCTTGTTTCCAGTTTGGAATTCACCAAAAGCACTAATTCATATCCGAGGTCTATTCTTAAAACAACTGTTTAAACATTCCCATAGAATAGCCATTTCTTTCATAAAACTACTGAGAAAGGGTACAATGATTTAATCTAGAGGGGCCTCTTTGAATTGCTTACTTTGGAAATTACTGTACCTAGCAATGTCTCATGAAATAATACATCTCATTTTTAGGAAGGTCTCTAGGGCACACAGTCATACAGGAGACTCCCTTGATGTCGTGCAAATGTTACCGTCTGGGACACGCAATATAAAAAAAGGTGAACCTCAGAGATGATGCAATTTTATTGCTTTCATAAACAAAGGTTTTTCCCAAATAATAGCTACCATCAATGCTACTGTAATAGCCTAAAGCATTTCTACTTCTTGGGAAGTTATGCAGAAGTATAATTTTATTTTCTAAGAAGATTTTAAAGCCTCATGATATAATACGGCTGCTGCGGTTCCAAGAAAACACTTAACATTCTTGAGCACTTTTGATTTTTACAGATTAAATTCATTTAACAATTAAGTTAATAACCTTTTATTTTAAAGTGCTAAATATATATCTACACTATTATTCTCTAACCTCTTGAACAATTTATCAAAGCCATTTAAATTAGTACAATGGCATGAAGTGTTACCCTTGACACACTACAAAAGAGAAATTGTTTCCAGACAAATTGGCAAAATCTTTTAATGCTATCAAATTTGCCTAATGCAGTCTCCAGGTTAATCTGTAAAAGGGTGAGCTGTATGTTTGCCCATATCTTAATATCCTGAGCTGTCAATGTATAAATCAGTGCTGACACAGCTTCTTTTAAATCATGCACACTATCCACAAAGGGGAGGCCCCAGCATGCCAGGAAGCACTCAAGTAAATCTCGTCCTACAAGAACTGAAAGGCAGATTACCTTCTGTCTACCCAGAAGTTGAGACACTGCTGAAAACTTTGGTAATTTCACCCCTCTTAAGCATTGCTCCTGGTTACACGCTTCTGATTCTTAGCAGAAATTTAAGCCTTTATTGGTGCTAAAACATTAAGACTACTTGGCTCTCGTAAGCCCAGAGTTTTCCTTAAAAGTTTTCTGAATGCCATCATATCTCTGTCCACATATCTTCTAAGAACAAAATTACTTTATGAAAAAGTGACATAGGACAGGCCAATCAAAATGAAAATGACCAGTTTTTCATCAATTGGTGGATTTCATTCTATTCAAAGGAATGTTTATGGAAAGAGCAGTGCCCGCATTACTGCTCATGAGAAAATCTCTCTGCATAAACCTCCATTTGTCTGCATATGGTTCAAGATAAACAGTGTCAAAACTATGCAGAAGAGTAATTTATTTCAGGGGTTCTGGACTATTTTTCTGCACCTCGTTTTTCTCGCCCAGCTCACTTCCTTCTCCACCACCTCTCAAACCCTGGGCACTTCTGCTTTCTGTAAACAGAAGCCGGTCTGTTTTCAGGCACGCATTTAAAGACAGGCTGCCCCGTTTAGATGAGACTTCCAATTGTGCCATGAAATTATTCTGAATTAAGGAACTAGTAAGAGGAAAGTTGGTTGCTTGTTTTTTGTTCTTGTCTCTTCTCCAAAAAGCAATGTCACAACTCTTCAGCTGGACGCGGTGTGAATTTGTTGGTCTTTGGACCATATAGCAGTAGGTGCTCAGGTACAGCTTTCAGGTGCTTTCCTGGCCCAGAGGCCACGTCCCTGGAGGAAGCAAGTTACCACTATTCTTATTTTCCGGGAAGAAGAAAATGGTATAGATAGTATTATCGGTAGTATCTTTCAGACCGGCAGCTGACATGTTTTAGCACAAACTTTTGTGGCTTCCCCTTATTTTTTTATTTCCAATCCTCCTCCTTCTGCTTCAATTCCCGATCCCTTCTCTATATGGCCCTTTACTGTTCTACTTTGTAAGGGTCTTTCAATGCCATTGCTTTACTTTTAATTTCATGATACACAATATTGAAAAGATTAGAGCATCTTTAAGATGTCTCTTGGCATTAACCTTCCATAATTCTGTTTTCAGTGATAGCTACTCTTCTGATGCTTTGAAATAACTCTAGATGACCATTTTAATTTTTCCTAGTACTGCCAAATTTTGTCTTAGACAATGTGCTCTGTTTTTACTTAGAAATGCAACTCTCTGTGCCTCACAAACATAAAATTTCTAGAGCTGATCTGGTTTTCTTTAACACTAAAAATAATTTAACCTAGTTTCAGATTTTGATAAATTCTAGGTATGAGAGACAATATGTAATGCTGCTAAATATAAAATTTTAAAGTAGGTATATTAAATGACAAAAAGTGAAAATATTGCTAACTTGGCATCCTGGAATATAGTTGGATATATTGGATTTGGTTACTTTTAACTTTTTTCCATGGATTTCCTTTTTTAATTTTTCAAAGTTTGAATACCACATGATGTTTGAGTTAGACATATAAAATTCCCCTTCCTAAATTAACCTCAGTTGGTTTTTTCATTACCCAAAGAAAATTCACATTTCATTTCAGCATCCAAACAATATCTTATTACTAATTAATTTCTGAAGGAATTAGAACATAATAAACTATTCTTTACTCTGAAACAATATTGAACATAAAAAGTCTTTAATAGTTTCTAAGGTGGGCAGGTATCCTCCATGTCTCAATAAAATTCTTATGACTATGCTCTGGAAAAAAACTGGTTTTCCAGTTTTCTTTACGCTACAAGAAATATAAGTTTAGTATATATTACTATTGTAAGATTAAAAAATTCAAAAATTCAGGTGACTTAAAATGCATCAAAGTAATAAGGATTAGTCACTATGAGGGAATACTACAATCCTGCTATTTGGAAACAAAGGAGATAAAAGATATAAATTAAATAGGAGAAAAAGAAAAATGCTGTTTAGGATGTGGGCATGACATGTTCTATCTTTTCCCTTGCATGTATACATTCACGTCAGTAAGAGTGCCTCACCATACCAATCTTACACAAATAATGATCACTTAAGAAGTAGTCCAATATTTTTACAGGAACAAATATAATGGACATATGGACAAAAACTAGGAGGGTTATAAATGGGAGGGAGGAGAGAAGGGATGGGTGGGTTGGCTGGAATGGGAGTAAAGGATAGAAACTGTACTTGAGTAATGATTAAAAAATAAATTAAAAAAAGAAGTAGTCCAAGATTTAAGTTATAATGAATAGAAGCATAAGAGTAATATGAACTGAGCCATATCGATAAATACCCTAGACAGAAGCTGCAGTGACTATGTCAGTGACCTCAGCATAAAGCTCATCCATGTTAACCCGGGTATTAGTGAAGAAAGCAACCAAGATAAGAATGAGTCTGAGAAATGCAAAATAATTGACATTATTTGGGAAATTACCCTTTTGCAATCTTTTAAGCAATATTTTATTTTTCTCATAGGAATTCAGAATTTCAGTTTTTATTGAAATAATCTATGGTATAAAGTTATATCCAATGGTTAATTTATTGGGAGGAAGCAAAAGGTACCTTTAGGAGTGATGGTAACAGAAAATGAATGAAAGACAACCAAGCTGACCTTCATGTTCTGGTAACTTCTAAGCAAAATAATCAAAGGTGGTAGAAACTGAAACCGAATATAATTGTAAACACTTATGATTAATCAATATTTGGTCCTGTTCAGAATATCCATGGAAACATTTGGTCCAAGCTAAACCATGTGCCTAACCCAGTGATTTTCAACCTTTTTTATCTCATGGCACACAAACTAATTACAGGCACTAAAATTCTGCGGCGCCCAGAAAATATACTTCTTGCCAGTCTGACAAAAAAATAGGTATTTTTAAAATTCATTCACACCAAACAGCTATTGTTGTGTTGGCTATTGTCATTTTTTTTTATTTGAGAATCTAAGGAAAAAGCTCTTGACTAAATAGGTATTACATATTTTAAAAATCTCATGTCAGCCTGTTCTCTATTTCAGTGCCTTTGGTTATATTTTGCTTACTTGTTTTTTTTGTTGTTGTTGATTAGTGACCAGAGGGAAGAGGGGAGGGATTTCAGCAGAAAGGGGGAAGGGTTTGCAGGAACAAGTATAAAGGACACATGGATAAAATCAAGGGGGAGTGGAAATGGGAGGGAAAGTGTGGAGGGCTGGGGGTGGGCTGGGATGGGAGTAAAAGGCAGAAAACTGTACTTTAACAACAATTAAAATTTAAAAAAGACTCTCATGGCACACCTGTTGAAAATCGCAGACCTAGACCCATGTGCCATTACCAGCTAGGCTACCAAGGCAAGAAGGGTTATTATTGCAACACAGGCACAATGGAATTATTGAACCAATTAAACATGATAGTGTTTTTAATGTATTAATCATATAAGGTCAAAAAGCAGAAATAAATTTTCTGGGTTATTTGAACCCAGAGACATTTTCTAAGCATGGGCATTTTGATCAGTACTGAATATCAAGGACCACTTGGCATAGACCAAATTTTGCCAAAAATGCTTTGGACAGGAGCAGATGTATAACAAGGGCATTTATTGAATGCACAGCAATTGGCAGAGCTTGTATATACACCATTTCATTAGTCCTCATTACACCTTCATTAAAAGGTAAGTTTTATCATCCTGATTTTATAAATGAGAAAGTGAGGCTCACAGATTTCAATAACTTATTCAAAGTAGGTAGTAAACGGTTGGTAAAATCCTGATTCAATTTAAATTTACATATATCCGAATCTCCTACTCAATACACAAATGGCTAGGGTAACAGATTCAGGAGCTATTCATTCTGCAAATGGGGATTTCAATTAAATCTCTGATGGCCAATTGTTAAGAAAGAAGCCAGTAAATGAAGAATGCTAAAAACATTCAAGGAGAAAGAGATTACCATAGGCTGAAGTAATCATGGGTGAGGGTAGGAAAAAACCCAGTCCTTAAAAAATTGGTAGAATCCAGAAAGGCAAAAATGAAAACAGTATTCCTTGTGACGGAGAGTGGAATGATGAAAGAACAGTTGTAAGGAGAGGCTCTGTAACGTTTACAGTCAGTGTTCTCAGAGAGAGGCCGTGTGGCCTTGAGCAAAGGGCTTGTGTGCAGGTTAAGTGGGACGGGGGCTGAGAAACCGGGTGAAGCCAGAGCATTATGACCAGTCAGAGTAGCTCAGCAGACTAGATGCTGTGACATTTAATAACAGTCATTGCTGTCTCAGGGACAAGTCGATATTCCTGTAGACCCTGTAGAACTATGACAATATATTCTCCTATATTCTTTGCCACAGTACCTATAACAAAGTGTTTTTTTTTTTAAACAGAATGATTTTGCATCAGGTAGTGATGGGATGAAGAATGATGCTTTGTTAAGTGAGGGCTGGGCTAGACGGAGGAGGGCAAAGGAGGAAAAACTGGGATGACAGTAATAAAATAAACAAGAATGAAAATTATCTAATGAGAACATAATTGCAGATCAAAATTCAATTAGCAGGCAATTGTAATAGAATAGAGATAGCAAAGTGAGGCGTTTAGTGTTGGGGAAGCAAGAGACCTTAAGATCTGTGGTGTCTTGGGGACAACACAGAAACCACAGCAAAATCATGCCAATTCCTATTTTGTACATATGTGAAGTGGATTCCCAATTAATCAAATGTTCTTGTGTTGTGTTTCATTTTATTCTGATAAGTATTTATGAAGATTGCATAGATTCGTTTTTACATGACGGAACGCCATCATTGACAAAAACCTGCTAAGGCACCGTGGTGACAAAGCAAAATGCAAAGCCGGAGAGGTTACTGGTAGCAAACTTGACTGCTGTTGTTGGGGATTACCACATTCAGTGTGGTTTTAGAGTGAGTACGAACCAGGCAAATTACAGGACCACGGACAGTTCCCAAGGTACTTTTGGCACCTTCCTGACCTATTTTACATTCAAGGACCAGGACAACTGCTGGTTATCTCTTTAAGTCCATAGACAGCCTTCTGGATGCTAAGGGGAGTTCTAGTCCTCATAATATGAGACTCAATTTAATTTACTATCTATCTAGATGAAGAGTCACCTCTATAGGTTCGTTCTGGAGGTTCTACGTGCAAGTGAAGACCTGTGGTACTTAATCTGACGCTGAGGGCAGCAGGCCCCTTGAATGAGGAACCAGCCTCCCCTTCTAAGTCTCTGCATCCTTGTCTGACTAAAAACCCTCTAGAAGAAGCCAGGGCCACTAAAGGTTACAACTTAAATTCGATATCAATGGATTTTATTTTTATGGTAAGTATGCAATCAGTTGTAAGTATGACAAGAAATGTTGAGAACTAAACACGAAAACCAGCTGATTGCTGTAGACATTTTGCAACTATGACTTAAATTATGTGACAAAGGTACAGTAAGTCTTGCATTTGTATAGAAAATGCATAATAACAACATAGAGATGAACTCTCCTGCTGGCTGAATCTTCTTATTAGCAGTAATCATCGCAACCCAAATTGGGTGATTTGTTTCCTAAAAAGACATGGTCGTACATATCTCTTTCTCAAATGATACCATGACTTAGTCAGATAAAGAGAACAAAGCTAGATCCTCTTTAATTTAAGTCTTTGTCTATAAATGCATGTATGTAAAAAGAAAGGTAAATATATTATTTTCCCTTACCTACTTTTTACCAAGAGGCAGTTTTCTGGAAAGGGAGGGTAAGGCTTAGAACGGATGTAGGGTGAAGGGGTTTGGGATAATGCAAGTAAGTGGAAAGGATAGTATTTATTTATGCACAGTAAAAAGTAAAGTTTGGAACATGGAGTACATTTGAGGATGTACTGCAAAATGAAATTAGAAAAAAAGCAAGTGTGATTTATATTATACAGTATATCTAAAATAATGCTGTTGGAATTTAATTATTTTAAGTATCGATCTTGAGCTCAGTAAAGAAGCTAATGGTAAAGTATATTGGAATTTGCTTTTGTGATATGAATAACAACTTGCCATCTACTTTATTTTTAAGTTCATATATTTGAATATTTTTTTATTTAAATCCTGGGATAACTATGACTTGGTATGGTTTCTCATAAACACAGGAGACTTTTGGAAGATTTTTATACTCATAAAGTACATGTTTAGAGATTACGCTTGCAAGCCTCAGCAATAAAGAAAGGTTTAATTTAAATATTCTCCTAAATTATTCAATTAAATGGAAGTACTTCATAAATCTTTGTTTTAAAAAAAACACTGGCACAATGTAACATTTCTTTGTTCAGGATTTGATCAGACGGCAGAAAAGGCTTTACTGCATCAGTGTTAAATATATAAAATATATGCAAAGTTTATAAAGAAAAGTGGTATAAACATTGATTATCATTTTGGTGAGGCATCAGTTGGTAATGATATGGTATCAATACTTTTAATTCATACTTGATTGGGTAGTTTGAAAACACAGATGCAAATCCTTAGGAAAAGTGCTGCCAGTGAATATCATAAACACTATAATTTAGTTGATATTTTAATATAATCTTGCTATTCTAGGATCTTACCATCTAAAATTTCAGGAATAAGAAAGTGGTTTCAATTGCAGCTGGATAAAATTAGGTAACAAGATATAAAGAGTTTTAATCTGGATAAGAAATTAATAGAGAGGAGAAAAAAGTTATGGGAAGTCTACCCTGGAGATGATTAAGAGCAAGATAAATGTCCATCTGTCTAGCATAATTTCTGTGTGGCTTGCCTGAAGGAAGAGAAATAAGATCTGCAAATTTGCAAAATTTACACAGCATCAATTTCATATTGTCAGGATGCTGCCGTGAGCACATTTAGCCAATGCGCATGATTAAAGCAAGTCCTTCCAGTGAGTCTTCTGATAACTGGAATTTGCTCTGAGTGAGGTCTGAATGTGGCAGATACAATAAACCCCTTACAGTGCATCAGACTGGCTTTTAGTGCTACACAAAAAGAGCGTCTTGATGCAACCTGAGCGCATATTCCTTCTGCCTGGGCTTCTTTTTTCACTTTTACTCTCTGGATGGCGGGAACACTGGCCATCACGGCACCATGCGGGACTGTCCAAACTGTAAATGCATCCATTGGAAGGCAAATAGGACCAAGCACTGTACCTCTCCTTCTCACACTGAACATATAATAATATTAAGTATGCTAATATTTGTGAACTTCTATTGAGTTATTATTTGGTGGCTTGTGGATACCAGTTTAATAATAATATGAATTAAAATTTACCCTCAGATTAAATATATTCTACCAGATATATTTTTAACTTTCAGTGAGAAAACTAAACTTTATACAAAGGCCCATAAAATTAGACAGTTTTTAAACAATGTAGTTTGAACTATTTTTTTTTAAGACCTTATTTATTTTTATAGAGAGGGAATGGAGGAAGAAAGAGAGGCAGCGAAACACCAATACAAGAGAGAAATACTGATTGGCCTGCAACGTAGGCATGTGCCCAGACCAGGAAGCAAACCAGCCACCTTTTGGTTTGCAGGGTAATGCCCAACCAATTCAGCCACAACAGTCAGGGCAGGAACTATTTTATAATTACAGAAAAATGCCTTTTCACAGTAAAATTCTATAAAATTGTAGCTATGATCCTAATAAATTAAAGAAACCTAAAAATGCACTGTGGAATTTCACTGTTGCTCTAATGGTCTTTCCCATTGTTCCACGGAAGGCAGTAAAATAGTGGGAATGAATTCTATATTCGTTCCGCCTCTTTAATGAATTCTCACTTTCTCAATATAAAGCAACCTGTTAGAAGATTCCTTTCTATTTCCTCTTAGGAACTCTTTCCTTCAGAACTCCCTGATAACTTCAAGTGATCCTTTTCATCTCTTTCTTTCCACAATACCAATACCAATATAGCATTTAATGTCAGGGTCGTGTGTTATTCACTTAGCACTTCATGATATATTTTCTCTTTCCACTTTGTAGCTCCACGTCTAAATGACCCATAATAGACATTGGTCTTCCTTATCCATTCCTAAATCGCAAATTACTTTTTGTCCTGCTTTTCTGTCTCCTTACCCTACCTTTTCCAAAGCTAACTTTCAGCAGTTGGTTAGTGAATCCTTGCAGAATGAAATGCACTCTGATTTCATAGCATTTTACTATTTTAAATTCTTTTACGTATCTTCTTCCCCTAATACCCACAACAAACCCAAGCAATATTATAGTCATTTTCTAAAAGTGAAAACGGAGGCTCAGTGAAGTTTACTGGTTTATCACAGCTACAAATCCAATAAATAGCAAAAGATTCTAAGATTCCAGCCCTAACCTCACCTCACTGTATACATAATAACTGCCTTAAACTTTGGGGATGAAATAATGCATGTGGGGAAAAGATTTTTAAAAATCCTGCTAAGTCAATAATGCATTCCTTTCAGTACACTGGCCGACATCTCACTTTTTTCTTTATCTCTGAACTTACAAATCCCATTTTTTAAAGTTAAATGAACAGAGCATAAGGAAGAATGTCACCATGACTGGTATCCTGTTCCCAAATGCATCCTTAAATTCAGCAGAAGGATTACTTATAGACTTAAATTCCCTGAATATCTTTCCTAAGAAGTACAAGCCACCTGTTTTAAGGATTTAGTGATAATGCTATGGTAACACTGTAAGTGCATTCCCCAAAGGGTGGTCAACTGTAGCCGGTGCTCTCCTTTTATGGTGACAGATCAGCAACTGGAGTAGGTGCTGCCTGCACAGGGTCCTTACATTGTTCTGATCAAATAAGGTCTGCAGAGGCCGTTTGGAACACTCTACCCCTCTGAACCTACCTGAAGACTTCCCTAAGCTCCCGCTAAAGAAGATAAAACGAAAGCAAATAAATTCCTCTGAGTATGTAAACACTCATAATAACCTAGGGCCAGATTGTAGTGGCTCTACACAGTCCCATCTAGAAGCCTGTCTTTTCCCTTTACTTGTACCTTTAGAAAGTACAAATTTGAAACAAAAACCATTTGCATTGAAAAGAAGACACAAAGGCCAAAACGAGTAGCTTTTCAGTTGTCCTCTTTGATGAGGGAAAACATCTGTCTCACTTTTGCTACTGAAAAAATAATGCTGGACCCGACCATGGCGAATTCTGAATGTAAGTTAATTCTTCACAAAGTCCCTGCCCTGTTTATTACTAGCTAAAAATTACTGAATTCCTGATAGTTAATCTCAGCACTCGGGGGCTTTTCTCCCCCCACATTTCAAACTAATATAAAGGATAAGGAAAACAGTTTATGTTCAAGCTTTCACAGTCAATCAAAACCCATCACTTTCAAAGGATAATACTTAGAATTTATAAAAATATATACCAACAATATTAGTACCGTCACTGAGATTTTAAATCTGACACGCACTTCCAGAACTACCTCATTGAGAGTAAACACTTCTACACAAGACTACGGATTAAAGATTTACCAAGGAAAAATACAGAAAGTTTTCTTTTTCTTCTTTCTTTTTTTGAATAAGATTATACATATATTTTTCATAAATATATGAAGAAAAATAGAAGAAAACTATTCACACAAAAGGAAAGGAATAATTTTCTCACTCTCACATTGTTGGGATTTAATGAAAATGCTGATCTAAAAGCTATTTTGAAAAGCTATGGCTCTAGGCTACAGGCACCTTTAACGAGAAAATATGATCTACTCTTTCAGAAAAAATAGTTTATATTCTGCATATCTAATAAACACCAATAACAACTGAAAAGGGAGTTATTGAAATAAGCTGACAGTAAAAGGCAGAAAATACATTGAAACTACCTTTTAATCAAATCAATTCCTTTGATTTAACAAGATTAATCACAAGGTTTGAAGAATGAATTTGATAACAAGTTCAGATTCAAGACGCCTTCTAAATGAGAATGCCTTCAAGACAGCCCGTGGAAACAATACAGGCCTTACTGTTACAAGCTCTCCTAATCAAGCATAAAGATGCATACAGCTCTTACTGCTTTTTATTATACTTTCTTTAATATAAATTCAACTTTAAAATTGGATAGCTTTAAAAAGACAGTATACATTTTAAAAAAATACTTACAGATTTTTAATGTCAACCGCTCCACGGAAAGCCTTCCTTGGAACTGCCTGAATTTGGTTTTCACTGAGATCTCTAAAAATAACAAAAAAGAATAAGATCAAACTACAAAGCATTCAAAATTATTTTAGTCAATGTGCTTGAGAAGTGATAGAATACTGTACTTCTAAAAAACACTAAAAGGATCATAATAAAATCCATAGCATGAGATGCATTTTCTAATACAAATATTTTCTATTTCCAGTATAAATTAACTAATGGTTTCTTGAAGTACTTTTACAGATCTTTAATTTCATGATAAAGTATAGAATATGGTTCTCCTAAATATAAGAGTCGACTCAATTCTGTGCAATAAAATATTTATTTAAAACAAATAGCAACGTTTTCATAACTAAATTTCAAGGGGTTGTAAAGTTTCAGTACCAATATTTCTACATCACTGACATAACTTACAAAGGATATAGGAAAGCAGCCTGCTTTAACATCCTAGAGAGGAGAGGGCAAAAACTGATAAAATGTGGGCAGTGTGATTAAGTTTCCACAGCACTTGTAAGTAATCTTAAAAATGGAACATGGCAGTACTAAGCCAACAATAAAACCAACAGTTCCCGTATGAAATATTATCAGCAGGTTGAATTAAAACCTTCTTTAAATAACTCTCTTATAACCATAAACACAGCCTGTCTATATTTGCATTTTAATTTAATTGAGAAATACATTTTAATCAAGGGGGTAAAGCACTCTTTGAGTTGGAATGAGAAGTTAGTAAAAATCACTCATCTCATGAAACGGATCGTTATTTTTCCTTCAGAGTTCACACGCAATTCCATGTGCTCACACCGTACCATTAGCCTTAACAAGTAGGACCTACACAATGAAAAACACCGCTGAACACAGAACATGCTCGCCTCATTGTAAGTGGCACAACTACACGGTGGAAAGTTGAAATATCAAATAAATAAATGATTAAAGCAACCATGATGGTGCTGAAATTACCGTTAGAATTCTAAGGTAACTGATGCTCACAAAGGAAAACGGAGCTACTTAACCAAGGAGCCGTGGCTGACGAAGACAAGGCCATTTCCCAATTACACAGAGGCACCCTGGACGGATTCTTCCCCATCCTCTCCCCTAATGCTTCGTACGTCCTGAGCTAGTTGTTCGCACACTTATGGCCACGCAACAGGGACCATTGGCAGATAGAAAGATTTAGTGTGTGGCCTTGACCTCATTAGCATTAAGGTTTAAACAACAAAGGATTGCATTTCTATTTCAGTATCCTCAATGTTCAAACAAAAAAATGTTTGCTAATTATAAAGAAGTAAATGTCAGTCTATTTAAAGAGTAAAGGTCTTTAGGGGGAAAAAGCAAGTACCTATATTATTTCTAACAGTATATCTGTAATATGCGCTTATGTGGAAGTTAAGGCAGCCATCCATTTCCTAAGCACCACAGCTCTGTTACTGCTCACAGCAGTTTTGGTACATCCCTAAGAGTAATAAAACTTCATTTCCTTAAAAAGCGCTTACTTATACAGCTTGTCTTCTATTGACACTGACTTCCTTCCTTTGTTTAAGAACAAAGGGTTAAGAAAATTTAATAATACATATTTAAAAGGCTTGATACTAGAAACAGTGCTCAAAGGAGGCTACCACACAAGGAGAAGATACTGGAGAAAAAAAAAATCACAAAGTAATAAGACAGGAAGAGGGATGGAAGGTTCAATGCAAGCAAATTTGAATCTATAATGCTCCCTGAAAACTAACGGAAGTGTTTACACTGTTGTGTCACAGTTGATTCAATGTTTACTTATCCCTTAGTTTTTTTCGCTTCTTCTAAGATGACGATGGCTTTAGAGATTGTGTAGGTGAAAACAAAGGGCAGAATTTTCTTCAGACCTTGCCTGCTTCCCAGACTCTGCTGTCTTTCCCTGCAGCCAGCCGGAGCCTCATTCAACACCTGCAGGCTCAGCTCTGCTCAGATTCTAGGCACAGTTGATTCTAGGGTCCTGGTGTCAAACGGGGAGATGGTGGCATGGGAGGAAAGTCAGGGGGATATTTTACGAGTATCACAGAGACAGCACTGAGGATCCGTGCAATGCAGTCAGAATGCTGCTCCTTCTGAATCTGAGTTTAGTTCTTCTGGTCACCGCAGGCAGAATTCTGGGGCATGGAAGGGTTTTTATCTTGCTAACACTTAGCAATCTTTTCTTTTTACAAGAAAGGGAGAAACTGTCCATCTCAGAGGCTCCTGACTCCCTTAAGGTCAGTGGTTTAAGTGTAGCTGCCCCCTGAATACATGGCTTCCCAGAGGACTGTAGGGACTCTCTGCCCTGTGCCAGCCCACTCCGGCAGACGACTCCCACTCCCGTTGTGGGTCCCAGGCCCCGTCAGTTAAGGGGGCCGTGGTTGCCCATGAGAGGAGGAAGGCTCTAAACACATTTCAGCCCATACTGTATGCAACAGTTAATTTTAAGAAATAATATATTATCATTTTTGATCTATAGTTCCTTTATTCTCCATAACCATCTTGTAGTTATTATTATCCTGGTTTTACATGAAAGGAAACTACCCTTCGGAGATGTTAGATATTAGTGCTAAACAATGAGACAGGTTGCTAAAGTAAATGTATAGAGTATAGAGAAATATTGAGTCCAGATTTGGGGATTTTTAAAGGTGGTACCAGGAGTTACTTAATTTCAATATGTCCTTCCTGTGGCCCAGAACTCAGAAGGCATTTTTCTTAACTCATCCTGGCCTCTGATTTCTGTCATTTGCCAAATGCTGGGTAAGACTGCATGAGAACAATGACTCACATTTTCTGCATATAATGAAGTGGGGATTAGCAGTTATTTTAACCCAACATATATTCACTTAATGTCCGATCTATGGAAGGCACTGCTGATGCTGCAAGAATTACTGAACTGTGTACGGCCCATTTTCTGGTTTCAGAAATTTTCAAATTTAATAAAGCAGATGATGCTAGTAGCCAAACAGAAGGCTAAATGAGAGATTCATCAAATTATTCCCAGTCTAAAAAGGGAGAAAACAGAATAAGAAGAAAGGTAATGTGAATGTGTCTCAATATAAAGATGGAAGACAGGGTGGAACAGCACTTCTAGTGAAATAGATTGCACAAGAAAGAATATGGAGGTGGAAAAACGATGTTTGATGGGAGCAGCTCTTGATCTGTTTGTTCAGGACGTATAACATAAGTAGTGGAGTAATGGGAGATGAGGTCAGAAGGACAAGTCAACAGTGTGCTAAGCAGACTTTCTGATACCAATTACAGAGTGAGTTCTCGTTCAGCAGACAATGGTGGGGAGGGAAGGGCAGTCAGCAGGAGCGGGACAGAGGCTCTTCCCTTGACGCAGTAAACTGGCCACGGATAGCTGGGGTCAAAGACTCGAGTTCAGAGGACCACACGCAAGACTCCTATGTGAGCTGGAGAAGGGTAGTGAGAATCTCAAGCAATATGACAACCATGAACACATTGCTGGCTCACCCTGGGCCAATTAACAGAGGAGGTATGTCTCACTGTATAGACAGAAAAGGCAGAGGAGATTAAGAGTGGTATCAGGGGCTTGTGAAGAACCAAAACTCAGAAGTGAATTGTGTGTGAATATGGGTTAGGCAAGACAGAGGAGACAGAGTGGCTTCAAACTTAGATTAGGGGGACTGTAAACAAAACTGGGAAATCAGAAGAGCAAGTTGCAGTGTCCATTATGAATTTGTTGGGACATTTTTCAACCTAGTTAGAGAGATGTGACGTACTCATATATCACACAGTTTGATGACAGCAAAGAAAATATATGATAAGTAGAATATGAGTGATACTAGAGAAAGGTGATCTAGGAGATCAGAACTTTAAGAGTCATTGGAGGCTTGATTGATTTGAGCCACCTTCAAAATAGAATGGTATCTTTTGGCACCTTGATGAAAATGACTGGGCTCAATAATTCTCAGCCTCCAGTGTTGGGGAAGGGGTGGTAGGTGGTGGAAACCCAAGGAGACAGGCAGCAGGCCAGAGGACTTAAGAACATTGACTGCAGACCTAGACGATCTGAGATTAAATTCTAGCCCTGCCATTTATTAACCATGCGACCTTGGGAAAATTGCTTACCCTTTCTGTGCTTTAGTTCCTTCATCCGTAAAATGGAACCATAATCGTGTCTATTTCATAGGACTGTTAGGTAGATTCAATGAATTCATACTTTTAAAAATGCTCAAAAACTACCTGGCACATTGTAAGCACTAAAAAGGTATTTATTATATGTTACAATTATTCCAGTAGGAAATGCTATTTACCCCTGAGTGTGTCTGCTTTGTTCTTTGCAGATTACAGCAGGAAAAGTGAAACTTAACTTATAGGAGTGAAGTGTTCTGTGAACCATGTGGAAAGAAAGGAATGAGTCAGAACTACTGAGTTAGCGAGATGGAGTTGCCAAGGAGAGTCTGTAATTATATCACTAGGCAATAGAGTGTAAAAATGTGTTCCAAAGTAGGGAAATGACTTGACTGGAGTTGATTTTTAGGGACATTAAACTGGGAATTGACTTTCAGAGCAGGTGGAGACAATGAGCAGAGAGGTCCTATTGGGCCGTGCTGGTGGAGGAAAACAGGGGGTCTCCAGTGACCTAGGAAATTCTCCTTGGTGAATGTTAAGTAATGAAGGTGAAAGTTGGGCTCAGGTCCAGATATAAGGTCTTCAATGTAAGTTAAGCCTACTGTCATCTTGGGGAGAGCTTGAAACCACTTAAATTTTCTGATTAAAGGAATAACAAAATTCAAAAAGTGGACAGTATTTGGGGAAGACAAGTGCAATAATTACAAAGCTGGCATTGAAAACTACATTGGTTTGGGGATATTTTGTGCACAAATACGGGAAAATCCTGTGGGCTCATGGATTATTAGAATTAATATTGTTAAAATGTCCATTCTAGCCAAAGCAATCTACATATTCAGTATAATCCTACCAAAATTCCATGGCATTTTTCATAGAAATAGACCAACCCATTCTAAACCAAAAAAATACCCTGAATACCCAAAGAAATCCTGAGAAAGAAGAACAAAGTTGGAGACATCATGCTCCTTGAATCTAACTCCATTACAAAACTATAGTAATCAAAACAGTATGGTACTGGCATTAAAAACAGGCTCATACACCAATGGAACAGAATAGAGTGCCCTGAAATAAGCCTGTACATATATGGTCAGTTAACTTAAGACAAAGTTTCCAAAAACATAGTGAAAGGATAGCTCTTCAATAAATGATAGACAGCCACGTAAAAAAGAATGGAACTGGAACCAATCTTCCACAGTACACAAAAAATAACTCAACATGGATTAAAGACTTGAACATATGACTTGAAACCATAAAGCTCCTAGAAGAAAATGTAAGGTGTAAGCTCTTTGGCATCAGCCTTGGCAACAATTTCTCAATTTCTTGGATTTGGCAACAAAAGCAAAGACTATGAAAGCAAAAATAGAAAAGTGGGCTATATCAAACTTAAAAGGTTCTGTACAGCAAAGCAAACCATCAACAAAATGGAAGCCATTCTACAGAATGAGAAAAAACATTTGCAAGTCATGTATCTGACAAGCACGTACTATCCAAAATATATAATGCACACATGCAATTGAACAGCAAAACTCATTACACAATCTGATGAAACATAGGCAGAGAAACTAAATAAAGTGTTTTTCAAAGAAGGAACACGAATGGCCAACAGGCCCATGAAGACATGTTAAATATCACTACACAAATCAAGTGCCAACTAAAACCACAATAGATATCACCCACTCCTGTTGCAATGGCTACTGTCAAAATGACAAGAAATAAGAAGCATTGCTAAGGATGCGAGGAAGGCAACCCTTTTGCACTCTTTGTGGGAATGTAATTTGGGGCAGCCACTGTGGAAAACAGCAGCTTGAAGAGATGCCTGCAAGCCCATGCTCACTGTAGCATTACCTGCAATCACATAGAAACAGGCTAAGTTTCCATCACTGAATGAATGAATGGTAAAAAATGTCGTAGATAAAGAAATATGCGACATGAGAAAGATACAATGAAATAATAGTCAGCTATGCAGGGTGAGGCAAAAGTAGGTTTACAGTTGTGAGTACAGGAAACAGAGTTTAATCTTGTATTACTATGTTTCAGTTATTGTATTATTTTTCATATAAACAACTGTAAACCTACTTTTGCTTTACCATGTATAAAAAGAAGAAATTCTGCCCTTTGGGACAACATGGATGGACCTTGAGGGCATCATGCTAAGTGAAAAAAGTCAGAAAGAGAAAGACAGATACTGTAAGCTGCATGAGCTCACGTACCTGTGGGATCTAACATGAACTGGACGCATACGGGTGAGGGTAGGAGTTGGGGGAAATGGTTGAAGATGGCAAATGCACAAGCTTCCGGTTAGGATTAGTAAGTTATGGGGATGTAATGTGCACCATGGTGACTATAGTTAAAGGTACCCAGTATTCTGTATTTGAAAATTATGGAAGTGTTTATCACAAGAAAAAATGTATCACTATGTAAGGTAATGGCTGTTAACTAAATTTATTGTGCTCCTCATTTTGCAATACATACATATATCAAACCATTATGTTGTACATCTAAAATGAACGCAATGTTAGATGTCAGGAATGTCTTAATAAACCTGGGAAAATACCATGTCTCCCCTCAAGGTGATTATTGCAAATACTCAAGCAGAATAATTTGGAATTTACCCCCCAAAATTAAAATATTAAATACCTTAAACTAGCAAGTGCATTTTCTGAGATGGTGAAAAAGTAAGAAAGACTGTCCATTGAGATGCTAATCTTGACTGGAAAGATTTGAATGAGGGTGAATATAAGTAGTTTGAAACAGCAAAGGCTCTCAGTATTTGTGAGTGTGAGAGATCCACGGACATGACAACAGGGCAGGGCTTGACTGTGGGAGTGGGACTGGGTGGTGGGTGGGGCAGGGGAGAGCAAAGGGTGGGGGAGCTGGGACAACTGTAAGAGAACAACAATAAAACAATTAAATATTTAAAAAATAAGTAAATAAATTGAAAAAAACCCTCATCTAAAAATTTAAAAAAGAAGAAAGATATAGGCCTCCCACAGCCAGATCTGAGCAGTGGCCCTGGCTGTCATCAGCCAGGAAACCCCGGGGTTCCCCATTTTAGATCCTTTCTCTTCTACCACTGCCAACCCATTCCCAACCTGAGTCGAGCCCCTGCCCCCCATTCTCCACTGCCATGACATCACATTAAACGTTCACCACCATTTTTTACGACTGAGTTTCCAAACTGATCTCTGCATTGATTCATTGTTTTTTTCCAATGCATCCTCCACACTGGCACCACAGTTTAAAAAAAAAATGAAGTCACATCAAACTACGTCCTTTTGAAGTCTGGCTCATCTCCAGTGAAGAGACACCCAGTCCAAACCCTTAGGAGTTTTCACTGTTACAATATATCCTTCTATACTCCATATCCAACGCAACAGCAAATCCACGTGACTCTCTCTTCAAAGGACATCCAGAACATGACCTCCCTGTACCTCTGCTGCCCTGATGAAGCCACCACCCCTTCTTGTCTGGGTTATTTTCACAGCCTGCTACCCATCTCTGCTTCCCCTCTTGCCTTTCTGTAACCATATCTTGCTACATCACTTATCGAAACTCTTCACTGATGTCCCATATCATTACAAGGGAAAGCAGAGAGTATCACAGAGCCTGATAGGTCCCCCAAAATAAACTGGTCAACACACGCTCTTTTACCTCATCTCCCTCTACTGCCCTCACCTCGACTGCCCTCACCCACTCTCCTCCAGCCACGCCAGCCTTCCCAGACATTCTTAAAAACTTCAGTCCTCTCTCACTTACTGGATATTTTTTGTGCCCCCTTTTCCACATCAAAACTTCATTTATGCATTCTCTGCTCCTAATTCATCTTTTATAAAATCACGTTTCCAAACCTCTCAGGTTTTGAAAAGTCTCTCTTTTTTTGTTTTAAGTACATAGTTTCTATCACCATGAGATGGAGAGTAAAACATTACAGACCCAGATTCAACTTAATTTTTCTCCCATTCCCCAGCCAAGCTTAGTGCTAGGATCGCTGTATCCTGTGAGCTATGAGATGCTGAGCAAGGGACCTAGCCCCTTTCCCCAACTGCTTATCTGTAAAATGAGGTGTTATAAATATCTCTTAGGGCCATTTTGCCTTGTCTAAGCAACAATATTTTTATTAATACAAATCAGTATTTAATTAGATACAATTATTGCATAATTCTAAAATACAATTATTTTTTACTGGTGAGTACATTTTTTCTTCTTCCATACTCTTAAAGTGACTTGCACACACAGTGATTATAAAACTTCAAACATTTTACTTGCATTCTTAGGGAGCTGCCTCTCCTGGTAGGCAATGTAATAAACGAAGGCGGGGATTTTATTCATCTTGTTTTTGCACAACTCCTGGGATACGATCACTCCCTAGGCCATCAGTAAGGGAGGTGGGGCAAGAAAAAGGTGTTCTACAGAAAAAACTTACAGAACATGACGACTTGCTGGAGATGTCTGCGTTAGAGATGCTGCGTGTAAGTCTGTGCTTGGTGCCCTGCTAGGTAGCAATATCTAACATTACAGACAGGACAAGGGGCACCCAGGAGAGAAAACTGGGGTTCTGAGAGGGTGTTAGATCTATTGGCATCAAGGCAACGCCGGAGAGGTGAAAGGCAATATTTCACAAAATGGTGGAGATAAGAAACTACAGCTCAGTGAAGAGATCGGAGAGTGAACTACCGATTAACGTGCTGTTGTGCCACGGTGAGAATGGACCCGTGCGCTCCATATGGAAGGGTTCTTTCCGATGGTATGTATGACACAGTTCAAATGGGCAGGTTGTTGTCCTCGATGCTTCGTGTACTCGGAATTTCAGTATTTGAAAGTGGGAAAGTCAGCTGTGTTCCTTTCTTGCTCTCACTGTTATTCTCTCGTTACATGCATTCAAAAGCATTTGTTGACAGCACAAAATCTGACACAATCATAGCTTTGTGAGAGTTCTTTCTCCTTTATCAGGCTTTTAATCACCCACTTGACTGCTGCTTCTTGATAAGTGGGGATGTTTCTTCCATATACAGCCCTTCTTTCCCAGGTCTTAATATTATTCTACATAGAGTAGATTCTTTTATTGTTCTCTGTCAGATGTATGGACGGTCTGTGTTCAGAGGTGGTTGGGGCTGTTGTTCCACTGAAAACAGTTTTGTCATTGAAAGCCTGCAGGAAATTCTGGTACTGAGCTACCAAAGCTTTATCGAACACAGCGGTGATAATAGATACCTATTTTTCTTCTAATCGCTAATGTACTTGGAAAACACAGTGCTTTCTTTCTCTTAATAAAAAGTGTCAGTAGAAGTTTTTCACACAACTTACCAGCAATTGTAAGACTCCGTAGATATTTAAGTGTGAAAAAACATGCACTTCAGAATAGATGGAATAAAATAACACTCAAAACTAACATATATTGGGCAATTACTTATTGCCAGACAGCACACTTCAATTCATTTGTTTCCATAATCGCAACAGGATGCACTTTTTATTCCGTTTAAAGATAAGGAGCTGAAGTTTTACAAAGGTTACATAATTCCCCTGCAGTCAGTGAGCTAGTAAGCTAGTGGTTCTGGGATTCAGGCTTGGCTCTGCTGTCCTCCAAACCTCACACACTGAGCCACAGCTGTCTTGCCTCATACAAGAGGAGACTTCCAAAGAAGTCTGGCTCTCTGGAGCTGTGGTTTCAAAGTGAGGTTGTAGGATCACCCATAAGAATGCTCTGAGGGGGCTGATTAAAACACAGACAGACCTCTGAGCTCTGCTTCAGAAACACTAGGCAGAGCCTCCCGGGGCGATGCCCAGCAACCTGTCTACTAGGTAACTGTGATGTCCACTGTCTCTGAACCCCACGTCCGTAGCCCTTTGGAATGTATCCCATAAACGGTATTTTCTAGTGTTCGGTTTGGTTTATAAGTATGACATTCCCTTATGTCTATGCAGTTGGAAGTAGTGAATGCCAACAGTAAATAAAAAATAGGAAACACCATTAAAGCCAAGAATATGCATTGTATAAAAGGTGTAGGTGTGCGTATATATTATATATATATATACACACACATGTATATGTACATGTATGCTATAAGATGCCAATTTTTTGTTGTGGTAAAATATACACAACATAAAATCAAGCATTTCACCCACTTTGATGTACAGTGTGCTGATATTAGCGTATTCGTACTGGGAGACCTTCCCCTCCACAGATCTGCAAACCTTTTGAGTCCATGTTCAAAACACTTTTTTCACAATGTTATAATCTTACAACCAGGATACTAACTTTGAAATAATAAATAATTCACAATGTAAATAGTTTTTCTTCTCCTCAAAATAGTACCCTAACAATGCTTCACATTCACATTGATCTTCCCAAATGATACTTAAGTCAGCTTTTGGGTCACTTATCAGTATTTAGTACATTTGAGGATGAGGTACTCAATCGGGTAGGGCCAACAGGTAATGAAAGATCTTAAAAACAGTGTCTGGCAACAAATAAAAAAATAACCTCTCTCTTTGCCTTTTGTAAGAAAGGTCATTGAACTAATAACCCATGTTTTATGGTAACCCACCTTTTCTGTCACCTCTGAGCACAGAGATGAGACAACCACAGTGGCCTAAAACACCCCCTGACTGGCATGAGATTTGGAGGGCAGTATATAGGGACAGGCTTGGCCTCAGGTTTGAAAAAATAACTGTAGCTTCACGCCATAAGCATAGGGGACCCAGTGATCTTGGCTAAGTTACTGAGACTTTCTTTTTTTAATTTTTTTATTTTTATTTATTTTTTAATATATTTTATTGATTATGCTATTACAGTTGTCCCATTACCCTCCTTCATTCCCCTCCCCCTGAACACCCTCTCCCACCCACATTTCCCCCCTTTAGTTCGTGTCCATGTGTCGTAAGTTCTTTAGCTTCTACATTTCCCCTACTATTCTTGCCCTCCCCCTGTCTATTTTCTACCTACCATCCATGCTACTTATTCTCCGTACCTTTTCCCCCTCTCTCCTCCTCCCACTCCCCTGTTGCTAACCCTCCATGTGATCTCCATTTCTGTGGTTCTGTTCCTGTTCTAGTTGTTTGCTTAGTTTGTTTTTGTTTTTGTTTTAGGTGTAGTTAATAATTGTGAGTTTGCTGTCATTTTACTGTTCATATTTTTTATCTTCTTTTTCTTAGATAAGTCCCTTTAACATTTCATAAAATAAGGGCTTGGAGACTTTCTGACTCACGTTTTATTTTCTCTACCTCTGGAAACACTAGCTGACTTTCCTGTGCCGAGGTTCCCCTGGGGACTGGAGGCCCTGATGGATTCTGTGTGGGCATGTCATGCGCCCGGCCTGGTCTCGGCACACGAAGCCACTCACACGTGTGACTTTCCAGCACTGCCGGAGTTCAACTGAGTTCAACTCAGGAATTACCTTCTGAGGGCAGTGTGTGCTGAACACACTTCTGTTCTTGGAAATAAATGATGAAAATAATATTGTGCCTGCACTCAAGGAGTTCAGATTCAGCAAGGGAAAGCAGGCAAGTGAGGTGACCCTTATACTACTGAACTGACGAAAATATCAGCAAGGAAATATACAAAGTGTTTCAAAATACAGATATCAACTAAAACATGTTTCTTGATAATTATGAAAAAATTAGAATGAAAGACAAGCTTCAGTTAAAAAGGCACGGACATGTCAGATGTTGATGAATACAATTAGCAAATATCGTATCTCAATAAATGATGACTTCCCCCAAAGAGAAATGGTTTTGTGATAGGCTTTAACAGCTTTACTGACATACAGTTGATATACCAAAACACTGCCTATCTGAACTGTCAAATTTCACGGTTTCTAGGTTGTTCATGGAGTTGTTGTGTAAGCACCGTAATCTAACTGCAGAGCATCTCCATTACTCGCGGAGACCATTCCTTAGCAGCCACGCCCCTTCCCCTCCTCCACACTGGAACATGCGTGTGCATTGCACTTTTTACTGCCAACAATATTCCATTGTGTGGATGGGCCACACTACGTTCAGGCACTCTTCAGTTGATAGGCGCGATCACCTTTGTAAGGCGATTTCAGAAACCAATAACTACCTCTGCGGGAGACTAGCGTATTTAGTACCCTCTTTGGGTCTTTCCTGACATTTTTGTCCTTGATTTAATATTTCTTAATATGCCAGAAGTCCAATTATTAGTCCAGGGCCATCACGGAATGGCCACTGCTTTAGACCATCTTGAATCCTTTCAAACACCACACTCTCTTCAAATACGTCTTTGTTTTGGTTCAACTCTGTATATTGGATTATAATCTTCTTCCCCTACGTCTGCCTCTAGCAGCCCACAACAGCTTTACAATGCAAGATACATTCTTTTGCTCATGCTTAGAGAGTTTGTACAGAAGACAGAAACAGCTCATGATTTGTTTTGAACTTGGGATAAAAGTGTTTTACAAAGTGGGAATATATGTATTTCCTATTAATGCTTTCTGTACACATATGTATTCTGTATTATATGGAGCTGAATAAATATTAAATAATAAATGTTTTCTAAATATGTGCATTGTGACACAGTGAGGGAGAAAGACACATACAAACACATGCAGAGAGAGAGAGAAAGAAAGAGAAGAAGCTCATTATATGCGAACATGGCTTTATAGAGAGATATTAATTATATAGATAACACCATTTTACTACCTATAACCTAGGCAGGAAAATTATAAAATATTATGATCACAGAAAGTTTTTAATTTTGGATTTTAAAAGACCTCAATTATTTTCAATTTAAAACAAACCTATGACTACTAAAATGACAATGATAAGTCTCACCTGAATTCAGAACTCTCTGGAATATCCTCCATTAAAAAAAAAGGAGATAGGTTAAAAATAATTGTCAAATATGTTTATCCTAAGCACTCTTTATAGATCCTCATTTAATCCTTCTATTTTTAAAAAAGAAAAGGCAACTTTCGAGACTATGCTTTTATTAATTGCACATCTTTGTCTCTGGCTTGTTCTAAAGATTCGTAAAAGGTAAATGCAATCTAACAGCACGGAAACACTGAATCAGCTTTTAACCAAAGAGCCAGTCCTGCAGAGCTGCGATTTTATTGCTCACGAAGTATGGTTGCCAGTGGAGTATCCCATTAACCTCAGAGTGCAGTGATATCATTTTAATTATATAAATTGAAACAGCAATGTATAATCCCTATATCATGTAAAAATGGATTCACTTTATGTGAAAGTGTCTCAACTATCTCTCTCTATGAAGCAATAAATCTGCTTTAGATGGCAAACCTGCCTGTAAATTTAATTACTGGTAATTTTATTTTCGTCCATGGTTTAACCTCTCTTAGAGTCTGACCAGGAATATCATAAATCTATACTTCCATGGGCTACTTTGGAAACTACTGAGTAATGATAAACGCGTATTTACCCAGATTTCAACTTAGAAAAGCAAATAAATATAAATGTGTGCGGGAAATAATGATGCCAAACTTGAATCATCACAGATTAAGTTCCTAATTTGTTAAAAAGTACAGTTTAGTTACTGAAACTCTTTTTGTTATAACATATCGTCAGATACTACATTTCATGGAAGAGAGTTATTTTCATGCATTCAAGATCCAAAGATCTGTGTGTGAATTTTAAAAAAATGTTTCCCATAATAGAGATGTAGTTGCTTTCATTTAAGAGAAAAACTAGTTTATGTATAGTACAGTCTTGCATGTAAAATTATCTGGTATCATTAGAGTATGTCAAGGATCACACCACAAGGAACTCATGCAAGCTTGGGGAGAAGATGGCAGGTACAGAAGGGTCCCCATCAGTGCTTTCTCTCCTTCCTTAGAGTCCCCTGCAGGGTAGCTATTTCTAAAGGGAGCAGCGAGGAAGCATGATTAGGGAGGGTGAAAGGCAGTGCATTTCAAGGATGATTAAATATGACCCACACCAGGTGAGAACAATCATGTCTCTTCCTGGAAACAGAGAAGAGTTCAATGAGTGTTTAAGACCCACGCCACTCAAGTAAAAGGGTCTGGACCCACACATCTGGGCGCTGCCTCTTACTGGCTTTGTTACTTAAAGCAAGCCATCCCCTCTCTCTAAACCTTCATTCCCTTCATCTCTGCAAAATGGGGTGGGTAATAAAACCACCTGCCTGATGAGGTCACTGCTTTAAAGAGCCGAGCTGGAGCCCGTGCAATGCTTGGTGGAGTGCTCAGCGTAGAGAAAGCACCGCTAAAGGCTAGACCTGCCCCGAGCCACGCGTGATGGTGTGTGTGTGCTTCTGTTCCCTCCTGTGGGTTTCCTGTGGGCTGGTCTCCGCCTCAGTCATCTATGACTTTTACCCTGGAAATGCCATTTATTAGCTCTGTAACCTTGAATTAGTTTTTTTTAACTTCTCTAAGCTTTAATTTCCCAATCTTTAAAGCTATTAGTTTAGAACATTATATAGGGCTGTTGGAAAGATTATATGGAATACTTAGCACAGGACCTCACATGTATGAATAAGTGTCCAGTAAGTGTTACATGTTATCATTTAATGTAAGACTACATACCAACAAACAGGACTTTGAAAGATGGATTGTAACATAGGCAAAATTTTAGCACAGCAATTACATCTAACAAAATACGATGCAGGATAAAACAGAAAAGCCTCTTGCATCGTTAAACATAGTATCTGTGAATTATATTGCTGTCATTATCAATATATACTTAAAAGAATCCCAGTAAGCACTGAGCTATTTGAAGATACATTTTAAATTCAGGAAATTTAAGTTTATCGTATACCGTTTCTGAATTACAAAGAAGAATAAGAGGTTCATAACTTGTATCCGGTTATGTCATAATGTTCTGAATGTAAAAAGCCATTTTATAATTTTTGAAAGGCAATCTTGAGCTAATGTTTCCACTTAATGCATAAACCACCCTTGATTATGCAGCTAGTAGACATTTTCAGGGAACAGAAGCCATATTTTCATGATATCGTGACTTCTGAAGTGTATCTGAAAGAGAATTAACCCTAGATATACAATCCGAGAAGCCACTTCTGGTTCTAGACACGGTGAGCTCCCCTGGGGTGGCTTCTCCAGAGGAAGAGAGCGGGGTTGAGCACGGGTCTCCACTCCCTGCCCACCGGCCCTCACGGCCCACTGTCTGCTTCCCCACGTCCCATGATGATGGGGCAGAGAGGAAACCACTGCAGTGCAGAGAGAATGAAACAACATTCAGAAAAGTCGAAGAACCTAGAGCTGTGTTCACGTAAGAAAGGAAGAGGAAGGAAAGAAGAGGGCAGAGAGAAAGAAGGAGTGACAGAGAGGAAAGCGACAAAAAAAAAAAAGAATGAGAATAAGAGGAAGAAATGATAGGAGCTGCTGAGCAACACAAACAAGACATCAACAACTTGTGCAAAAGAGGGAAGACTCAGCCCAATGGTTCAAACTATGCAATTTCTATCTTTCACATACTTAGCAGGAGTGGGTTTCTTGTCTGAGACATTGTTCTATTGCCTTACACACATCATACATTTAACACCTAGAACACTAAGAAGTAGATACTCTCTCCGACACACGGGTGAGGAGACAGAGCCTCAGAAAAGAAAGGGGCTTACCCGAGTCCTTCTGGGGTACTGGGGATAAAGAAGCGAGCATAACAAAGCCCCTGCCCTTGGGAAGCTGAGATAAAAATGCTGCAGGCTGGATGTGTTCTGGATTCAGAAAGATGCTCAGAGTCTGCATGAGAGGAAGTAGTGATGCATCTAATATGCATATTTAACACATCATTCACATCTATGCACTAGGTAAAGTTTTCTTTAGCTTGTGACACAGTTTTTGACATTAGAACACCTCATCAATTCTACTTTGGCTTATACAATTTCAATGAAACTAAATTTACTTAAAATGCCCAATGCAACTCATATACTTGGTGTTTTTGCCAGCTGTCAATGGGTATTTTGACCCACCATACTGTGCTGAATCTCTTTTCATATCATATATCACAGCATTTGAGTTCAAGTTCATGGAGAACGGCACTCCAGCTTTATTGACTCTTCCATTTGCTTAAACTCTATTTAGATGCCAGAGTAAACCCAGGCACAATTTTGCTGTGTAAGTCCATCTGTTGGCCCTGAATCAATTCTGCTCAACAACTGTTCCCAAAAAGCACTTAAATCAATTTGCTACAAAAGTCCTGCATAAAATGATATATGCACAAACTATACTTAGTTGTTATTCATAGAAAATTAACCCCAACAGATTCAGAACTCACATTTCAGTTCTCAGTCACGGAGGACCTTTGTGAGACGTATTCATTGATAAAATAATTCCAACACACATATGCCATTTATGTGTGCGGGGAGGAAATGAACCGGCAAAGTATGAATAGTTTTCTTTTTACAAGATCTTGGGAAATTTTATACCTCTTAACAAAACTCAGTATAGCCTTTTCTTCTAGTATTTTTTTTTTAGCGTCATTACCAGGGAACACAGGGGCCATCTGCAAAGGAAACAGTGTCTGCACTCAATGAGGTTTAAAAAAACTCAGTGGATCGAAGTTTTCCTTCATCAGAAACGCGGGTGGAAGTTTTCCTTCAGGGCACGTGTTTGAAAATAGGACAGTGTCCCTTCCATCTGCAGTGATTTACATGTTCTTGGACAGGTGGTCGGTGATGGAGTGAAGTGAGACTTCCTGGCCCCTCTACTCCGATGGTTATCATTTCCTCTTTCTGATATTAGAGCGATGTACCATGGGAAATTCGGGTAGAAGAAAGTGGAATAGAACTGTAAAGATCTAAAATGCGCTTACAATACAAAATCCTAACATACAATTCGTTGGGGATGCTCCGTTTTTAATGTCCCATTGAAGGAAATGTGGCCTAACACACAGGGTATCCCCCGGCTCAGTCCGTCTGATGGGATTTCACAGTCATTCCTGCAGCACCACTGGGGGGGGAGTGACATTACTTTGATTCTATGTGTGGACAGACAGAAGTACATCTACTTCTCTCATGCTCTGCGAGAGATCAAAGAAGTATCGTGAACACAAGATGAAGAGTCAGTTAGCCAACTCTATTTCAGCTAAGCTCAGACTGTATCAAAGGTACGTTTCCTCTCCTCAGGAAACGGAAGCTGATGACACTGAACATAAAAAAGGCTACGGGTTCTGTCACTGAGTCTATCCCAGCAGGCTGGCGACGTCAAGTCCTGTCGTCAGGAACACAGGCAAAGGCACTGAGCTGTCATTCTGGAAATAAATCGCAGCAGAGGGTTCCAGACTGTATTTAACTGGTTTATTAGCAAGGTATACGTGAAATGGCTTCAATCTTCCTTTTTTTTTACATTTAAATACTCTAGCTTTCTCCCTGGCCGATGCCGCTCAGTGGGTTAAGTGTCATCCTGAACACCAGAAAGTCGCCAGTTTGGTCCCCGATCAGGGCACATGCCTGGGTTGTGAGTAAGGGCCCTGGCTGGGGCTGTGAGAGGCACTGAGCTGATGTTTCTCACACGGGATGTTTCCCTCTCTTCCTCTCTTTCTCCCTCGCTTCCCTCTCTCTTAAAATAAATAAATAAAACATTAAAAAATACTCTAGTTTTGTACTTCTTTTGTTTTCCCTATGATGTTACTAGTTTCTAATTATCAGTCATTTTTAATTCCTCAGTAGTTTAGTTAATACTTGTAATGTTGATGTTTTATTTTCTTCTTTTTTAAGTGAATCAAAGTAAAGAATTTGTTTCTCTCTGTAAGTGACAAAACAATGCAATAGAATAAAACATACATTGTCTCTACTTTTAAAAATAATATGACTGAATGGAAACTCAACAATTCCCCACGGACAAAGTCTCCCAGTAAATACTAATAATAGTCAAAAACTGAGCTAAGTTCCCAAATGATCTACCGAGATTTCCTTCAGTCCATGGGCAGACAGCCTACCATGATTTTCATGGCTAACTATTAATAACAATTAGAAGCAATTAAATTGTCAAGAAAAACAATGAATATCCATAATCCAACACACAAAATAAGCCTGAAAACCCTTTTACAAACGGTTGGAATATCCTTTTCCTGTTACTCCTTATACTTTAGGGTGCTGAAAACACTATGGACACTGGGTAACATAAAAGTGTAATTGTTACATAAACAACCAGAACATTTAATACCATTAAACAAGTACAACCTTGGCACTTCAATACCAGTGAAAAATTTTGAAACATTAGGAAATGGTGGATTTATATCTCTCGGAAAGACAATGGGTGGCAAATATGTAGACAAACATAGCCTGAACCATGTACTCTCTGAGCTCCAAATGGTAAAGGCTTGACAGAAGCCCAACCAGTGAAATTTCCATTTCCTTTTGACAAGTCATTTCTTTTCCTTAGACTCAGTTTTAACACCTTGCTATTGGGGAAGAGCTGTGGATTTCCCTAATACTACTCCCCATTCCTTCCTTTCTCCTCAATTATCCAGTGAGTAAAATGGCCCCAAACCCCCAATGGTTCTCATTGTATGGCTATGACAAAGTACCTGCTTCTGAATAAAGTTTTCTGCTTTAGTGTGTGTGTGTATGTGTGTGTGTGTGTGTAAGTGGGAGAGAGAGAGACATGGTGGGGGGGTGTGGAGAGAGGAAGGGGAGAGGAGAGGGGAGGGGAGGGGAGAGGAGGGGAGAGAGGAGAGGGAGGCTAGACTCTTTTAGTTTTTTTTTCTTCTTCTGAAAACGTGTACCTTTCAAACTAGCCAAGGCTCGGTGAATAGAGATGCCCATCCCTTCTTCTCTGTGCAGAGCCCCTCTCTGCAGAAAGGGCAGGGTACCTGCCTGTGCGTTTTCTCCGACAGCTCGCATCCCATTTCCTCCCAGGAAACACAGGACATGGCATACCCCCTCTGACAATTTTTTACCCAAGGACTCCATCTTTTTCTCCCCAAATCAGGAAAGGATATTGAGATTCAAATGAAAGCAGTGTTACAATAGGGGTAACCCTCAGAGACATCTGAAATAGGAATATTTTGAAATCAAGCTCCTTTAGCTGCTATAACTGCTAAGTGACTCATGACGAACCACATGATGATCACCATGGCGCCCAGCGAGACCCTCTGGGCCTTTGGTGAGACAGTTGCACTGGCCTGTCCCCTGCCTCCTCGCTCACCGGACGCAGCACCCACCCCTCACCGCCAGCTCCGGCTCCTCACAGACTGTGCTGCCTTCCCAGCTGACCAACCCCGCTAAACAACAACAACAACAACAACAACAACAAAACTATAGGGTTTGAAAGTCATTGCCAAAAAACCTAGGGGTTTTTATTAATAGCCCTAGGAAGTCAGAATATTATAGATAGTGTGTGGCTAGCAGGGAAGGAGGACCAATGTTGTCTGTTTGAGGGATGGCGGTCTACAGACTATCTTTACCTTCAGCCAGCCAGCCACTCTAAGCAAGCATTCAGCGGGGCAACCGCTGTTTCTGTCCTGCTCACAGTCCCTGCGTAGCACGGACTCCTGGGTCCTGCCTCTAAGTGTCCTCCTGCCTTTGTTCTGGGGGAAGCACTCACAACAAATCGGACCCCAAACTGAAATGTATAAGATATTTTCATCTACGTGATCTCATTTGATACAATAAAGAAGACCTAGGTGTACATGGGAATTTCTGAACATCGTTTACCTTGATGACATTATCTATTCATTCTCTGAACATACAGTTAATAATGTGAAAAGCTGAATTTAGGTCTTGAATTTCAGGTTGTAATATTTTGCACTTAAAATTGAGTTAACTGTCTGAACAGGTGAACAATGCGGAGGGGCCTTCTTGATGCAGCTATTCATTCCAAATAGTGCACATTTTCTTATACTTGTTCTTCATTTCAACTTTGAAGTTGTAAAGTGCTTGTTTTTAAAAGCTGCATGACTCATTTCTGATAATAAGGAAAGAGATATTTGGACCGTTAGTCTTGCATACTGATTTTGGCTTTTCTTGGCTCCAGACTGCCTGGAAATCCTGGATGCAGTTTCAAACCCTTTCTCCAAACTTGCCCCATCATTGCTGCTGCATCATTCTTTCTTCTTTATAACCCGTGTCTTAAAAATGGAGCACTTCCTCACTCCCACTCCCCACTGATGGGAGAACACGGTGTCCGGGGCTGACGGGAAGCTCAGGACATCCCACTGAGTTGGTCCCTGCCTTACTGCACAGCAGAGACAACCGGGCTACCACAGAAAAACGAGAAGCCCATGGCTCAGCTCCGTCATTAGCAATGCCGGCTTCCTCCTTCAATTGCTTGCCTCCAGAGACATACTGCTTTAAGTGGGCAAACCACTGAGAAAATTCCCATCTGACAACTGGCTATGAAGCAGGGTCAAAGGAATTAACCCGCAGTTGAAGAGGCAAGGTTTGCTTAAGTACTTAAGCACACAGACAGTTGTTGTGCACAGAGACTGGAGCAGCTGGTTTCTGTCCCTGATGGCACATGAATGAGAGGGGTGCTACGGTCGGAATGACGACTTCTGCACAGGAAGGAAGACGTCTCCGTAGCATTTATGGAGCATCCACTACGGGCCAGGACTCGGCGTGCTCTGCCTCATTCTGCCCATTCGACATCCTTAGGGAACTGTAAAGGCAACCAAGGTTAGAGGGTCACTTCATTTGTCCAAGGTTGCAAAAGTAGTAAGGAGTAGAACTTGCGTTCAAACCTAATTTCATGGAACTGAAAGGTCTATTCCACTCCAGCAGCGATTCTTATAAATATTTAATGAGAGAAAAGGGCACCAAGATCCCTTGGAAACTCTTAAAAATCTGTGGACCTGCTCCTGGAGAAATATATATGGATACACCCATAATGTAATATACACGTTTTTAGCTGGTATAGGAAGTACAGACTCTAATAATAATTAATAATAATATTCCCCTGTAGTTAAGTATGTTGCTGTTCATGGAATAATGGCAAAAACTGAGCCGAGTTACAGGATGAAAACAAAGTGTCATAGAAGAAATGACAACGTCTAAAAGAAGAGATGGCATAAGTCCCTGGCAGTCTTCCGATTCTATGTCCATCCTTTTCAACATGCCCCATAACAGGCATTCCTACAGTTCTGACTTGCGAAAAAATGCATTAAATTTTGAAACGTTCTAGAAAATGCCTTTTAAAAATGGCTCCAAATTAATTGTACAAATACATAGTGAATTCTTTAAAGTATGATTTTCAGGTTAAGGAATATCTTTGTTTAAGGTAACACATTCATGTAAAAACATGATTTTGGAAAGAGTAGTCTTCAAGCACATTGAGTTACTGGGGCAGAAACCCATTTATCATTTTAATAGCAGATAATTTGGTAACAGGGCTGGGTGTAGAGCTCGCTGTGTTAATGGCCAGGAGAAGGCTGAGGAGGATGGAGGACATGGACATGACTGTTAGCAGGCCGGGCTGATCATAGTTGCCAGCGCTCCACTGAAGCACCCCTCTTGAGCTCCCTTTGCTGCACTGGATATGGGGAGCACTTTTACTTTGTGTCCAAGTAATGGGGTTGATGCTATTGCAAACATAAAGAAAGTGTGGGCTACAATAGCCAGACAGAATGCAGTTAAATGTCAAAGTATATAATGGAGACATAGGCCTGGGAAGCAAGTACAGAGATGAGCGGCATCACAGAGGACTTCCTGGAGGAGGTGGACATGATCATGCAAAAGGTGTCTAAATGCAGTAGCGGGTAAAGACGGGATTAGAGAACTGGCAAGTTGAGAGACTTTAAAGAAGTTTTCTCTTAACAATGAAATGAGAAGGCAAGTACTATGTGATTAAAAGACAGCGATAAAAATGACAATGACAATACCAAGTATTTATCACACTCATACTGTCTTGGGCAGCACTGTTATATCATTGCTAATATATTTTTAAAATAAATACTTTGATGTGGTCACAATGTTCTCCATTTAGAGTTGACAATGCCTCCCAAATCATAGTTTCGACCCAAATTCTAACATAGCTGTGCCTGACTCCCAAGTCCGAAGGCAGAGTGACACCTGCCAGGAGAGCCACTGTCACTCTGTAAAACCTACAAGTCAGGTAGGTACCAAGCTGATTTTCTTCCTGAGGGAGACAACTTTCAGAGAAAACAGTAGAATAAACACAGAACCAGACAACAGCATCACCAGCCACTTATGGAGTTCAGCATCGCCCAGCAGCCCTCCCTCCTGGAGCCTGTCTTGTCCTTTCCCATTTGCCACAATGGCGACCGGCGGTGGTGGTTTACACGGTCCTTCTCTTTGAGTTTCACACCCTGTCCTTGGCCTCCTGAATCCAGAAGAATGAGTCTGCCTTCTAATTCATGCAGAAAAGTGGAAACCTTCCACAAGAACTTTCCTCCTCTCTCCACATTGGCAAACGTATCTGTACCCCCACAGCAATCCTGGTCCAGTTTCACCCTGTCTCCAAGGATAGCATGCTTGACGCACGTCACCATAGACCTCTCCCAGCAAGTGCTGAACTCGTCTTCCTGTTGTTCTTGCTGATCAAATGGTGTTGTCACCAGCGAACCCAGCCCAGTGCCTGACACTCTGGACTCCTTTGTCTTCCCTGAATGTCTGTCTTCGTCTTCTGATTCTCTCCTTGCCACACAGCACACTCCCTCTCAATCTCACATTCTGTTCCCCTTGTCCAGGGAAACCATTACATAGTGATGCTCTGCAGGGGTTACTCAATGATCTTATCAACTTCCAAGGCTTCAGGTACCCTCCAATTTCCACGGTCACCTCTCGAACAGAGACTTGCAGCACCTAAGACAGCCTACTACATAGTAAGTCCTCAATAAATACTCACTAACGGTGGTGAGTGAAGCCATTTATGATCTAGCTCCAAATTGCATTTTTAGTTTCTTTTTGATCTTTTCTCCTGTTCTCCTCCGGTAGCTGGTGACTTGATACGTTAGCCATGTTTCAATCAACGTGTGATGAATGAATGAATGAATGAATGATGCACTCTAGCGCCTTGAGCTAAAAAGTTATCAGTTTGAGTCAAAATGCATTCAAACGTTATGAGAAAATGTATCATTTCCATGCCTTGTCCCCTAAAGCACCAATCACTTCAGCCTTCAGTCTTCAAGGTTCCGTCCCTCAGAAATATTTTAGGCCTTTTCCAAGAAGGCGGCTGTCTCTCACGTGGAAAAAAAATTAAATCCTATCTGTTTGTGTCTGTACACAAGGAAGTGTATGTAAGTCACAATTTCAGTGGTCCTTTTAAGAAGACCAAAGTGAATCCTTTGTGCTCTTCTCAATACTTCATCTTTTAATAAAAGACTTTCTAATCACCAAAGCTGTGTGTGCGCCCTCAAATAATGTGAGCCGGATAGGCTGAGAATGTCACTGCATTCCCTGATATATTGCTATAAGGGACTTGGAGATTTCCCAGGCATGATATGACCTATGAGAAACAAAATT
Source organism: Trachops cirrhosus (assembly GCA_028533065.1). Classification (NCBI taxonomy): domain Eukaryota; kingdom Metazoa; phylum Chordata; class Mammalia; order Chiroptera; family Phyllostomidae; genus Trachops; species Trachops cirrhosus. The sequence goes on along the minus strand of CM052538.1, from coordinate 9,552,721 downwards.
CTATTCAACTCCAAGATTCGTATTCACGTGACTTAGTCTAGTCACTTGTAAACTGCTGGACCAAGAAGAAGTAGCCTTTTTTCTATTTCAATATGTTATTAGCAAAATTCCAGCTCTCATTTATTTTCCTCAGCCTTCGCTCACATCTGAAAAGAGCCTGAATTCATAACATATTTAAACACTCCCTAGAAAAATATTAAGTAGACATGCAACTTGAGCCATCATTTCAAGTGAAAGGAAAATTCCATGGAGGTAGCTGGCAAGGCAGCAAAACATCCCAATCTTTCTCCTGCACTCTCTAGACAGATCTCACACCGTACATGGCATCTCTACGTCCAGTCTATGCCCTCTTTAACCTGTCGTCCATATTTCTTGCCAAGGAACTCTTAAAAATGCAAACACAGTCATCTTGTTCCTTGCTGCAGAGATTTGAGTCTTCCAGCTGTGACTTCGCTCCTGTCACATTGTGGCCTCACCCATATCCATACCCTTCACGACATTGCTCCCCGTTCCTGTTCTCGAACAAAACCCACCTCCCCCATGTGGCCAAGTGCCTTTGGACACACCCCCCCGCTAGCTGCTCCTCTGCCCCCGCACATACCTCTCCACTGACGAGTCACTGAGCTCGTGAAGATGCACCCGAACCTGACTTGTGTTTCCCTCTAAACATTTTCCTTCTCTACCACCCACAACGTTCACATTTGTATTTTTCTTCCTCTGTTCCTGAATAGCAACTTACCTTGACTGAATCATTTGCATGGTTGTAACATTATTATGTGCATTTCTTATTGAAATGATGTTTAAAACATATGCATTGGGTTTTCTTATGAGGTTATATTATGCCCAGGACATAATAAGTACCAGCAAAAGTTGCTTTTTTTCTAATAAAGTATTTCATGGTTCTTAGAGAGTGAAAAAGAAATGGTTAAACAGTAACGTTTTGGCTGTTGTACAGTAGATAGAATATGTGATAATCTACAAGGGAATCATCACAGCCGTGACTTGTGAGCAGACAGGACACACTTGCTGAGTTCCTCTTTAGCCTGGAAGTTACTCTCCTCTACTTGACCCTCAAGGGCTATGACATCCTTATGCAAAGAGACAGGAAGGGAATGGGTTTTGCACGTGTGTGTACATTGTGTATGTCTGTGTGTATTCTTTTAAAGATTTTATTTATTGATTTTTAGAGAGAGGGGAAGGGAGGGAGAGAGAGAAACATCAATGTGTGGTTGCCCTCACGCACCCCACACTGGAAACCCAGCTGGCAACCCAGGAACGTGCCCTGACTGGGAATTGAACTGGTGACCCTTTGGTTCACAGGCCAGCACTCAATCCACTTGAGCCACACCAGCCAGGGCTGTATGCGTGTATTTATGAGAGAGAGGGAGACACAGAGACACAGAGAGAGAGACTGGATGGCAGTACATGATCCCCAGTTACCAGTACGACTATTACCTTGCAGCGAATACATACCGGAAGCAAGCTCTTGGTAGTCTTAACAGTGTATGTTCGAGACAAATTTACATAAAAGATTGAACAGTCCTTGCTAGAGGTATGAAGACTTGGTGTAAAAAAGAAAAGGAAAGACGGAAAAAGACGATACAAGGACATGGTCGCCTGTGACCGGGACACAGAATGTGTCAGCAAAGGAGACCTCAGTGAACGAAATGAAATGCAGGTCACAGAAGAAGAGCATCTGCACTGGGCCGGGCACTGCCGTCCCCTGTCCCCCTGAGCGCCACAGCCGTGTTGGCGTTGCTGTTGGTTTGTTTGTTTCCTTACCAGTTCTTGTCTGAGGAGGGACTGGAAGTTCGTAATGAGTCACGCTGTCTATTCTTTAAAAGTCTGCTATTTATAAATCTTTTATTTTTTTTCATGTGGAAGCTTCGGCCACTTTCAATGACTCTTGCTGTGGCCCTGAGTAAAAATTCTTATTAAGGCAAAGTCAGATATTTTAGTCGGGGGTGGGGTTCAATGTTAAGTGCAGGGGAAATCTGTGCTCAGATGTGCAGAGGAGCTAAAATGCTTCCTAAGGCCTGACTTTGGGCTTTCTAACTCCTTCACTCGTGCATCAGCTAAAAATTACGCACACGCCACTCCAAATAGGAGAGTGTAACTGAATGCATGTTAGGTGGATGCTGAAAACATGAATGGCATCTCAATAATTGCGTCCATCACACTTTACAAATAAATCCAATCTGTTACAAAGTAATAAGGGCTACAAAAGAATCCTCCAGAATTTAAAATCACAAAGATTTGGCATCAACCTGAGAAAGTGGCAACTTTAACTTCAGAGGTACTACTGTTTAGAGGACGTCACTGAACAGATGAGATCATTTCAGCACAGCTCTCGCAGTTCCTGTTTTACTCTTTGCGTTGTTTTCGATTGCCCCACATTGCAGTGTTTTCTTAGGCTGTATGCATCAGCTGGGGCTCGCAATACACTCCACCGTTTAAAGACCTGTAGCAGCCAACATCTGGAGAAAGGCTTCAGACATTGATTTAAAACCTGCGACATAAGCATATCCAATCCTAATAGGACACCAGACTATCTGTCTTCTCTGGGAGACGGACACATGGTTCCCACTCTGCTGGTGATAATGCATCCTTGCCAAGGCCAGATGCAGCTTCAGCTGCAGGGAGAGGCAACCTAGTGATGGATCGGTATAACCCAATCATGCCATCATTTGTATCTGGAAACCCTGCCGTGTAGCACTGACTATATATATTTACTTTCCCTACCGTGTTTCTTCAACTATATCAAGATGTTCTGCCAGGATGACAAGCATAGGATGGAATTTAATGGTATAGAAAGATATGGAAGACTGCCTTCCAAAGCAAAATTTCATAGTTGGAACTTTTATCTTTTATCAATTAATTGCACTTCTGGCAGCCCCACTGAAAATTAAATTAAATGGTGAAACTATTTCATTAGAAAGCTTTGGCAAAATAAACTCAATAGATGGAAAGCTCTATATAATTTGAAATGGAAAGTGAGCTGCTTGCTGGGTGCTTTTAAATCATAAGTCTTAATTTTACATCCTTCTCTCATGTTATGTAACGAGTTCCTCAAGAGCGGGGGCTGAATTCTATTTATCTGTAGTTCCTGGCAGCATTCACTGCACAAAACAGGCGTTCAGTAAATATTAGCAAATCCACACAGGGATTCAGATACTAGGATGCTGTGAGCTCTGGAATCCGAGTTTGAATCAAAGCTCCTCTACTGATGAAACGAATGGCTGCCATGGGCTGAATTGTGTCCCCCACAAATTCCTGTGTTGAAGTCCTAACCCCATGTACCCCAGAACACGAGCTTCCTTGGAGGTGGAGCCTTCACAAGTTAAAATGAGGTTGTTAGGGTGGGCCCTTACCTGATATGACTGGTGTCATTTTAAAGAGGGGACATTTGGACACCAAGGGAAATACACACAGGGAGAAGGCAGCATGAAGACGAGGACAGGGTTGGGGGTGACTCTTCTGTGAGCACAGGCACACCCAGGACCGCCAGCACCAGCAACTGGGAGGCATGGGGGCAATGCTCCCTCACAGCCCTCAGAAGGAACCAACCCTGCTGGCACCTCGGTCTCGGTCTCCCAGCCTCTGAACTGTGGGACAGTACAGTACAGTTCTGTTGTCCAAGCCCCTAGCTTGTCATAGGTTCTAAAAAAGCTAATACACTGGCTTAGAATGAGTCATTTCACCTCTGTGAGTCTTGTGGTAGGATGGAAGTAATACCTGAGCATTGTGTCTGACACACGGTTAGTACTCAACAAACAGTAGCCTTCAGAAAGGCAAAGAAATAATAATCCACCCAACTAATATGTATTAACCACTGTGTATGTGCAGAGCCTGCTGTGCATTTGGGAAACAGCTATTAGTAAGGCTTAATCCTCACAGAGCCAACATGTTAGTGAGAGAAGGCAGACAACAGCACACAGGTGAACAGTAGAGTATTTCAAATGACAGGGATTAAAAAAAATTGATTTTAAGCCCTGGCTGGTGTGGCTCAGTGGGCTGAGCGCCGGCCTGCAAACCAAAGTCTTGCTGGTTCGATTCCCAGTCAGGGCGCATGCCCAGGTTGTGGGCCAGGTCCCCAGTGAGGGGAGAGCAAGATGCAACCACACATTGATGTTTCTCTCCCTCTGTTTCTCCCTCTCATTCCCTCTCTCTATATATAAGTACATGAAATCTTTCTTAAAATTATTGATTTTAGAGAAAGAAAGGAAGGGAGGGAGAGAAACAGCGATTTGTCGTTCCACTTATTCTTGTATTCACTGGGTGATTCTTGTTTGTTTCCTGACTGGAGATAGAACCCACAACCTTGGTGTCTTGGGAGAATACTCTAACAACCCACCTGGCCAGGGCTCAAATGATAGAAATTCCATGCAAACACTTAGAGGAGGGAAGCGGAATATGAAGTAAGAAGATGAAGAAATAAAATTTGATATGGTCTTGTCTGCATTAAAAACAATCTGAAAAAGGTTGTAGACAGTGTGAAGGAGGCGGCAAGCCAGACGGCTCACCGAGGGAACAGCGCTGTAGGCAGGGAGAGCAGCAGGTGTGAAGGCCCTGACGAAGAAACATTCCTGACGCGTTGCAGTATCTCACGGCCAGGAAGCAAGCGTTTCTGAGCACGGGGAGCCGGGCGAGAGCTGCAGGAGATGAAGTCCCAGGGGGGCTGCGGAGGTCAAGGGAGGGACTAGCGGACCAAAGACAAGGCCGCCAGGCCGCTCGGAGGCCACTGCACGGTGGATCGCTGCAAAGGGGGTGACGTGGTAGAACATGTTTTAACAGGATCACTCGGGCTGCTGCTTGGGGAATCACAGGGAAGGAGATAAAGTGGAAGCAGAAAGACCAGTTAAGAAGTTGTTCCTGAGGGAGATAAAGTATTGATAAATTATTGATAAATTGCAAAGGCGTTCCTTTGTAAAAGCTGGCATTTAGATCCCACTGGCGAGCTGGGCATCCTTGTGCAAAGAGTAGCCTACCCGACCATAAAATGGCCCTGAATTACTGCTCTCTGTTCCTGAAGAAAAGGATCTCAAACTGCATCCTGAAATCTCAAACTGCCTCCTGAAACTAAACCTAGCACAAGGACTGAGGATACAATGGCAAAGAAGAAAAAAAAAGGCTTTGTGTATGTGGAGAGGGAAAATAACACGATGTTTTAGGGTGACGTGAAAAGAACACAGTGCACGTAACAGCAAACTCCGGGAGTTGGAACACACATATCGGGGCTTCTGTGTTTCGTTGTGATGTCATACTTTAACAGCCTGTCATTATGGGGTTGAGCTGCCTCCCTCGTCCTGCAGGTCCTTCTGTCAACTAGCCTTCTTTCACCTCCAGACAGATCATGACAGCTCCAGTTCGTGAGGCCAGGGGACAGTTTACTAGGCAGAAGTGCCTGCTGTGCCCCTACCCGTCCGAAGCCAAAGCTCGCCAAGGCCCGGCCGAAAGGCCCTCAGGGCTACCGCTGGCTTGGATCTGGCTGGTGGCCGCTGTAAGGCTCAGAAGCTAACCCAAATCTATGTTTTTCCTTTTTTTTTTTAATATTCTTTTGGAACTATCTTTGACTCAAAGACAATACTAATCCGGTTGATAACACCATTTTTCTAAGAAGATGGAGAAGAGATCTCATGGGGCTATAAAATAAAACTTTATGTTTGTGGTAATTTTTAAAAATTCCAATGGCTCTTCCTAAGCGTATTCTACCACAGTGAAAACTGCCCCAATTAGAACACGAGTCCTTCAGTAAGCACTCTGAGGACGGAACACGCCCCTCACATTTCTATTTGTATGATTTTTTTTGCAACTAAATTAATGAAACTATTCAAGTAAATCAGATTTTGCAAAGAGTTCCCCTAGTTGTACATTTTTTTCCAGCTTGTAAAATGCCTGATAAGAGCTCTTCAGATTTTCCAAAACCTTCCCTCTCTGTGAGTCGTGGGAATGTGCGTGCACGTGGAGCAGGACACTGTGTCCAGGAGCAGCGCCTGTCAGCTCTCAAACGCACTCAGCCCCTTCTCTTCACACCTCTGGTGGCCAGGTCGGGGGTGGGGGGCGGGGGGAATGGAAGGCAAACAAGTCTGGGGCCATGAATGAAGGCTCCGCAGTCCTTTCATAACATTCAAGTTGGTCAGGGTCCTCGCTGAAAGGTCTTACCTCATTTCCCACACATTTTCTGACCTATTTTGTCTGCTTTTTCTCAGAAGGATTTTGCTTGCTCTGCTGTCGACTAAGCAGTAAACTAATTATCTTGTTCAAATCCCTTTGTAACGCCCCTAATCCTATTAGTTATAAGAATTTCTGAATACTGATTGCAACCCCCCCTCTTTTTTTTTTTAAAGAGAGAGAAAGGTCCAGGGTTTGGTCTTGGAGGAGGGACTCTAGCCAGTTCATTGAGCCGAGGCAAAGGCAATTCTGGTCCATGAAAATCCCAGGCCACCTAGCATACAGGAAAAAAAACACTCTCCTGTGTTCATTCATTGTCTCCCTCTTTCTCTGCCTCGGTCTCCCTCTCTCTCACACGCACAGTGGAGTCAGTAATCACGTGTATCTGTGTGACTGCCTTACAAAAGTCAAGTTCTGAAAACTCCTCCTCCCCGGGGAGCCCAGTGAACCCGGGCCCCGAGAGGCACCCGACTTCACTTTCCTTCTTTTATCGGGAACGTTTTAATGAAGAGGGTGATGCCGTCAGTACAAGAAGTCAAAGACGCCATAGGAAGTGGAGGAAATGAACCAATGTTACGGCAGACCTCCACCGGCCGGCGAGTCTTAGCTTCTCTTCTTCAAAGGACTGTCACGAGTCTTGTTAAAGGACTCTCTCTCCCTGGCAGAAGACGCCAGGGCCATTGCCTCCTGCTGTCTGTGACTGAGGGAACTTTAATCACTTTCCCTTTTTGTTCCCACTGGGGGAGAGGCCGGTCTGCGGTGAAAGGCCTGCGGTCAGAGGCGATGCTAAAGAGCATGAAATCTATCTGACTCGCACAGAAGACGCGTTCTGCCCTTCCACTTCCATTTTCGCCGGGCGGGCTGCTCGGTCTTAGAAAAAACAAATATTTGCTTTAAACCCCGGAGCACAACGCTACTTCCAGGATTCTGTCTGCCTCCCCAGCCCCCTCTTTTCCACCTACAAAGAATGTCTATGGTCTTGGCATACAAAGTCAACGCATTTTACATCCCTAAGACAGGATCTCCCCCCTGCATTACTTCTTTTTCCTGTTAGCAGAAGCCATCACTGTTTTAGAAATGATCTTGAAGGGAATACAATATGTGTTAGAGCAGAGTCCTGCTTTAACAAATTTCTAGGGTCTAGGAAAAATGTTACGATCGAGAGAAAAGTACAGAATGCTTAGATAAGGCTGTACGACTGCCAACCTAACATATTTCAAGTACTAAGTGCTTATATTTTGATATATCACCATCTGCAGTAACCAACAGAATCTGTTGAAGAGACAGAAAGTTGGGTTTCTCCTGGACAGTCTTTGGCGTATAAGAAGGCGTTAGTGCGTGTGCCTGGTGGGTGCATGGACGTCAGGGTGCAGCGGGTGCAGGGTACGGTGGGAGAGATCCACCGCTCCTGCCCATGGCCTGCTGCTCTAGGAAAACAAAAGGCCTACAGTAAGTGTCACATACATTTTAGCAGCTCTTTTAAAATAATTAGGGGTGTTGCACAAGTTTTATGGTACCTATATATCCCGTTACTTGATGCAGAAAGGATTCTAGGTAGTTTACAGAAATGTGTGTGACACAGTCAGATGCATCCATAAATAACATGTGGTGAAGGTTAAGTTTAGGGTCCTTGTTCCCAAAAAACCCTTAGTGAGAGGGTGACTTAGTTCTGTGTCTCTGACAAAGAGGAAAGACACCCTGTCTTGATACTGAAGGCATTCCAGCTACCCAGGGAAAACACATTTTTTCCCCGGATGCTGCAGCGCATCTGCTTGAGGGTTCACATGGTGAGACGGTGGGTAATGTCCTCAAATACAAGGGCGCCGCAGCAGTGTCTTGCATTATCCCTCAAGAAAGTCACGGGTACAACAACCACTATCCCCTTATGCTGGGACGCACACCACGCAATCGAGTGGGAGCGTGTACGTCTCCGGCAGTCTAGCTTGTGAGATTCTATCTAAATCACAAAGCACTCAGTACGTGTCAATAGGCAAATACGAAAGAAACAAGAAAAAAAGAGTTTTGAGAAAATGTGTACTAAGTTTAAAATACTAATTCTCATATTATGCTTCCTCATTTGCATTGCTGGTGTCTGCTTCATTATGATAGAATGAACATCCTATGTCCATTCTACAGACTCATAAACTTTCCCATTAATTTTAGTCTTGCTTCAGAAGATCTGCATGAAAATGCCATTGGTTATTACCACTCATTAAAAACACGAGGTGGCGAGGGTGCTGCTGAGCTTAACACCTCCAGGGATGGCGGCTGCCCGTGGAGGAGAACCCACCCACGGTGCGAGGGGCCTGGATGTGGCGCCTCTCCGCGCTCCACCTCGTCCTCACCCCTCTCTTCTTCCCTCGCTCGTCATCTTTCTGTTTCTCAGTCACAAAGACACATGCTGCTGGGATTTTGCATCGTCTTAGTCTCTTGGTCTCAAAGGCCGTGCGATTTCCGATTCCCTCTCTGCACCGATAACTAAGCTCAGGAGTCCTGTCCTCAGAGCGGCCTTCCCTCTTTCACCTAAAATACCTTTTCTCTCTTCCTACTCACTCTCCAACGCAAAAACATCTTTGATTTTCTTTATGTCTCTTACTGTCATAGTAAATGCTCTCATTTATTTTTTAGTTTATTCACTTACTTAATCATTACTTCTAGGTTCTCCACGATACATATCAGTGTCATGAAAACAGAGACCTTTTAAATTTATGCTGATAACTTTGGTATCTAATAGGTCCCTCCAAAAATGTCCGTTGAATATGAGAATGAACAAATTTTCCATGAGGCAAGATTGCTTTTTTCCAAAACATAGTGTAATAATTTAAATTAGTATCTACTTTTTCAACCTTTAGAAAAATGAGGGTTGATTATGACAGCAGTCTCCAACCTTTTCGGCACCAGGGACCGATTTTGTGGAAGACAGTTTTTCCACGGGCGGGGATTGGGGGAGATGATTCTGGGAGAATTCCAGCGCATTACATTCAAGCCCACCTCCTGCTGTGCAGCCTGGTTCCTAACAGGCCAGGATGGGTACCAGTCTGCAGCCTGGAGTCTGGAGACCCCTGGCCCACAGGACTCCGTGGAGACACATAAAAAATATTCTGTCTTGATTGTGAACCAGGAACCGATAAACTCCCACCAAGGGTAAGTTGTAAAAGTGCTATGCAGTTACTTTCTTTCCACAAACTGCCTGTGTTCAGAGGCAGCCCTGTCCCCATGAAGTGGCTTCAAAACAGAGTAAATATCCAAAGGCCCATCTGAGCCCGTAAAGGACCCGGCAACTCGAAACAAAACCATAGCCGATGGACACAGGGCTTCTTGAATGTGAACGAAAAGGGAGGCACATGCCCTGACCGGCAGGTGGCAGGCCACAGACCCTCCCCCCAGTCCCCAATGATAAGAGGACTGCAGTGCCAAGGGCTCAAGGGGAGTGCCCAGTGGACAGTGAGACAGACAGCCACATTAGCTCACCAGTGACTTCCCATTTAAAACCAAGACTGCACAAGCGCCCTCTGTAAGCAGAGGCAGACCAAGGTGCTCGGAAGGCTCGCAGGAGCGAGAGCAGGAACCCAAAGGCAAGTCTAGCCGTTATGAACGAGAACAGCCCAAGAAGGATAAAATGCTGTATTTTCCGTTCCAGCCACTTAGGGGCGCTCCAAGGCTGAGAAACGGTCCTCGGAGCCCGCACTGTGGGAGTCCTGACCTTCAGTGTGAGGACAGCAAGTGCTGTATCATAAGCATATTCCTGGGCCCTGGCCTAATGAATTCCAGTTCTCCTTACCTGTGAAAACAACCAAGTGCCCCTCGTTCGGTAACAATAACAAGAAAAAAGAACTTCAAAAGCTATTTCAGAGAAAAGCAAGGAACTGCCATGGATCAGAACAGTAGTTTGCTCCACGAAGGCAAGAGGCAGGTATGACAGGAAGAGACAGGAGGTGTGATGTGGTGGGAGGGGGCCACCTGGGCCCCGAATGGTGGCTGTTCACTTTAAACTATCCTGTACATCTACGTAGGATATTCCCCGTGTGCGTACATTTCACAAGATAGTAATTACTTCTGATCACGATTATGTGTCACCATAGAAACTTTAAAAATACACATTACACGGGAATTGGAAGGAGACTTTAAATACGGAGATAAAAAGCAGGGCGTGAAAGGTCGAACACGGTTTTGAATGCTCCTCCCTTTTCCCTGGGAGACTCTGCACAAGTTACTTCTTTTTCCAGCTTCCGTTTTCTTTCTGGTGTAAGGAGATGTAAAAATACTGCCTTCGCAGGGCTATTGTGTGAACTAGTTGAGCGTGAAGGCAGCCAGCACAGCGTGGACCGTGAGTGGCCTCAGGACGGGCTTCTGCCCGTCTCCCTCCCCACTGCCTGCCTCTCTTTAACTCCTCCACATTAGCGGTTTAGATTGGAGGCCTTAGCAATGAAGGGGAGCGAGGTTAAAAGTGGGAGAGAGCACAGGTTGGAGGGGCGTGATTGCAGATAACATTTTGTTCGTGGCCTGGGAAAGAAAACAAAGACGTGGCGAGATAAAGCAATAACCTGTTGATCATATCACATCTAATCATCATTGGTAAATGTGTAGAGGTTATTGTTACCATCTGACATTGCTGTAAGGCTCCCCTTGAAAAGAATGCAAACTCACAGCATTCCCTTTGTGGGGGCTTCCCCTCACTTGCTCAAAGACACCTGGTGCCTGCTATACTGGGGACAGTAGGACTGAACTAAGATGGCATCAGCCCTGTCAATGCTGAAGCCATGTTTACAGCATGTGCAGTGGGGTCTGGTTGAAGAAGGAAACTACCGAAATCACGCCTGGCAGGGTGGAGAGTTCATGATAATCTACACACGTGACCTGAAGAGACACATCGGTAGAGGTGGGGTTCCCCAGGATAAGCGCCCTGGGAACTCCCTGGCAATTTATCAAGGGTCTCTAGGCGTTTATTGAGAGACGAAGAAGGGTGGAGTACATGACCCTCAGGACATACGCAGTGGGGACCTCAGGCCGCTGCCGAGACAGCCCAGCCCCACACACCAAGGGGCTGCTCCACGCCACGCCGATCTCCTGATGGCCGTGCTGCCCGAGGCTCTGCCCTGCTGGACTGAGGACTCCGTCTGCCCCCTGCCCACCTGGCTCCGGACACTGTGCCTTGTAAGACACTGACGGCCCCCCTGCCCACTGTGCCGTCTCCTGGACCCGCAGACTGAGACTCTGGGACTCGGCTTCGTCATCCCCCACTCCTCTTGTGTGATGTTACTGCTGATCGTTTCCATGCGGTTATTATTGTTCTTAGGTCAATATGGTTTGGGGCTGAGTCTGCATTATTAAAAGCTGGGTCAATAGCATAGTCACCTGTGTTGGCTGCCTGTTATTTCTCTGTGCTGCTGTCACCTATGGGCCTGCTAGTCATGCAGGTGGCTTGGCACTTGTGTTTCTTGAGCCTCAAATCAGATGACCCGAGTGGGGATCCAAGGCTGGCTTGTAGGAAAGACTACATCGTGAAACACACACTTGCGACAGATACACTGTGGAGCATCATGCATTTTTAAATCATCATCACCCTCATTATTAAATACGTGGTCATCGTTTACTCTGCATCAGTGGCTTTTCAGCCAAGTTTCATTCCCTGCTCTCGAGGTTGTGGCTCTGCTTTCTTAAGTTACGGTTTTCAGGCTCTCTCTCTTTTTCTCCTCTTCAATGCATTTGCAAAACCTAAAGCTGTACTATTTATCTGTTCCTTACGATTTTAGTTATCGCCAGCATACAAATGGCCCTAGCTGCCAAAATCTGGAGTCTTTGCAATACTACACAGGAAAGTTTCTCCAGGTCATCTCTGATGGAATAACCCACTGCCAAATCAAGGGGCGTACGATTATTTTTGGAAAACTCTTATTCTTCTGCCACCCTCCCTTAGAGTCCCTGTTGTCTAAAGAATGTGATTCCCGGTCGCCGCGTTCATTCTCCTCCTAGCTTCAACTGTGTGCTCACACACGGAGAGCATCCTACAAAGCTTCCCCCTCTCTTCCCTGTCCTACACAAGGAAGGCTTCAGTCGCTGCCTTGCCCGTCCATCGGCAGTTCGGGTGGCATCCTCTCCTTCCCCACCGCCTCTGCCTTCCGGGCTCAGAGCTGCGTCATCCAATGTGTGTGCTGGCTGAGCCACAGTCAGCAGGCATGGGCTCGGTACCACACAAGTCGCTGAGAACTCAGTGACGAAGCAGGCCGCATCCTTGCCTTCAAGAAGCTCATGTTCTAGAAGGCAGCACTGACCCGAAACTCTCATTCAGACATTGGTGCGATAGGGAAAGACCGCAGGTCCCCAGAGAAGCACCACTGACCCGAAACTCTCATTCAGACATTGATGCGATAGGGAAAGACCACAGGTCCCCAGAGAAGCACCAAAGACTGCATCAACACCCCAACTGAGGGGCAGGGAAGGTGGGGAAGAGTCCCGAGAAACACAGGCCATGCAAAGGACGTGGTGGGAGGGCGTGGCAGGTGCCGGAAGCGACGCCCCGACAAACCACGGAAGCCACCTGGGGTGTGCAAATAGTTCAGGGTAGCTGAAAATACACCCGGACCTGATTTCTCCATACACTACCTAACATTTCAGGCGAAGAGCCACTTTCCAAAATAAAGTATCCATATAAAATCTATAAGAAAGACCCAAAGAATTTCCTAGGAAGTTATAATTAAGCTTACTAAAGGTATTTCTGATTGTTGAAGGTGGCTTTTTATTTTATGTCAAACTGATTATAGACAGGAGGATTTGGGAAACATTTTTAGAAAATGATCTCTGGTACGTTTTAATTGTATTTAATCAATATATTTTGTGTTTAAATAGGAATTTTGATTTCTACCACAGATATGCACCACACACATATTTACAGACATTTTTCTGACATTATTTCATGTATATAAATAAAAGCCACCTGACAGTTGGGCAGTATATACTAAAAACAAAGCAAAAAAAATTATTGAAAGCTTGGAAATATATGGGCTACAGATTTTTTAAAATGACACTAAAGAAACCTCAAAGCAATAAAAGAAAACACCTCAAAGAAAACTGAACAAAGCATAAAACTTTGTGACAAAATAAAACACCCTTTTCTATAAAAAGAAAGCCATCCATTAAATGCATCAAGTTGGCCCAAATCCATGAAGTCTGAAGCTCAATACTGATCTAGAAATAACTAGAGCTAAAACAAAACTTCATGAAACACTTAAAACGAACTTAAAAGTGTTTAAAATGCATAAAGAATCCAATCAGGGAAAAAAGCACATGAACAACTCCTTGGGAAATAGATGAGCGTTTTCATGGGGTAAATCACATCTTCTCCGTCGACTGGGGCAATCAGCAACAAGACGCCTGTCAGCAAGCGGACACACGCAGACGCACTTGGTCTGGACTTGCAAATCCGACGTGAGTAAAGTCCCATCCACCGCCACTTCGACATTCGAGTTACTCCGGAATTGGGGCAAATGGAAACTGACGGCCAGAAACGTTACAAGGGCCATGGTGGGCACACAGGGCACAACGCGGATCCTGTCACACAGAAATGTGTGCCTGACACCGGTGCGGCCCTGGGAGCCCACGTCGCCCCAGGACACTCAGTGGAAACCTAAGAAAGAAGAAAGCAAAGCAGGAGGCTGCCTGCAAGTCTCTGAGCGCAGAAGGGCGCCCTAATAAATGCTTCTGTGACTATTTAGATAAATATGTAAGCCCCCCAAAGGAGGAGGAGTACACGAAAGTGGGATGTTTCTTAGTAAAAAGTATTGCAGAAAAACAAACTCCACTACAAAACTGAGTTTGACAATATTGCGTTGGACTATTGTATTTTGGTTGTTTATCCTAAGTATTTTATTTCATTTTTTTAATATTTTATTTATTTATTTTTAGAGAGGAGGGAAGGGAAGGAGAAAGAGAGGGAGAGAAAAATCAAAGTGTGATTGCCTCTCACGCGCCCCCTACTGGGGACCTGGCCTGCAACCCAGGCATGTGCCCTGGCTGGGAATCGAACCAGCCACCCTTTGGTTTGCAGGCCCACACTCAATCCACTGAGTTACACCATCCAAGTATCTTAAGTATTTTACTACATTTAACAAATAATATGAAACGAAATTTGACACAGGAATCTGCTATAAAATATAAGTGCTGTTATTAAAATTATTTGGATATACTAAGTATTAAAATCTACCATGTGAAACTGCAATGATAAAATAGATCTTCAAGCAAAACAAAACATACCTCTAATGATTAAGATGTGACTTTATAACATAAAATGCAGATGTAAATAGTTATTAAACTTTTCAAGCTTTATTTGTGAATAAAGAGTCCATACAATATTTGGAAAAAACACGTAGGTTTAATTTTATTATATAAGCTGCTATAACATGGTTGGTATTTTTGAACCTATGACAAATTTCATGGGTCTTTTGAATCCTTTTAACTTTATGACTTATTTTCTCAGATTATTTTTCCATATTTTTCTTTAATAATACTTTATTCTAGGATTCCATAGCTATAGAGGGAAATCTAAATCAGAAGCAAGAACTGGCAGAGAACAATGAGACTTTGTCATTTTCATGAAGTTAACATGCTCGGAAACTGATGAGCAGATAACAGTGTTTTATAGTTAGTTTGATTCAATTTAACATTCCTGGAAGGTGGCAACAGTCGACGGAAAGGGTGCCAACAAAAACATTTGTCCCATGTATCTTACTTTGGGGCCAGCTCTGGGTAACTTGACAATGAATGGTTTCATTTATACATTTAATTTACTAATTCTATAAAGCAATGAAAAATACTACCTTTGCCTGAAAGATCATTCTAAAAAAGTTAAGCAATAAAGAGAGAGACAGCTCCAATAGATCCTTTAACCATGAAGTGGTGTATCAAATTGACCACACGAGCCAAGATTACATTCCCTTAATAAAGGACATGCAATGGAAAGCTATACTTAAAACTCAAACACTTAAAGGAACCTATAATCATTAGTTATTAAGGGTATAAATAAACACAAATTAAGCTTACAACTTTCTTTACTCATAAAACCAATTTTATCACATATCATGATGACTAAACATTATATTTGCATTGTGTTTATACCTTATAGCTACTTTACTTCATTCATTTATTCAGTAAATAAATATTTACTGTATGTCTATTAAACACCAATCATAGTACTAAAGGCTTAAGAGAAAGATCTCCTGTGAAATTACAGGCAGTAAGAATCAAATGCTGACCTCGTGTGGTTAATGAGAACTCGATCACTTAACCATTTATAATCAAAAGAGTACTCTTGCCTTCTACCTACAAATATCGTTTAAATTCTAAATAACTACTCTGTATATAAATATGTTCACACTGAATTTCTCAAATTCTGAATTAGTCAGAACTACACAATTATACTTCTAGAACTATAGAATATCTATTTTATAGGTTTTTCACTTTGGTAAATATTCGGGAAAATTGCAAAGAGTAGAGAATAAGTATTTGTGATCTGTTCACTATAGGTACTTATTTATAATCTTTTCATTGACCCAAGTTTCTTTTTCTGGTTTTTAAATATCCCCCCTTATCCCAGTTAAGCTGTTTTTTAGGAAATTTAACAAAATAAAGATCCCCCCAATCTCAACATCTCCCTTTTGGTCTATCTTTAAATTTACTTTGGGTGCACTCTAAAAATCTGGTTGCAGTGCAAAGCTAATTGTGAGTCACTTCTTTGGTGGCACTGGGAGGGGTACGGGGTAAACCAGATGGCTGAGCAAGAGCGGAGATTAGATAACAGTGCCTTAGAAAGTATAAAGTAACCTAAGGTAGAGGAAACAAAAATAAGATGAATAGATAAAACACACATTATCTAAAGCATCCCCCCTCCAAGCAATTTTAAATAGAATTTTAAAATTTAATTTAAATTTAAATTTTTGACTTTAATTTCTTAATTTCATATTTTTTCCAAATGGATAGAAAGAACCCCAAAAGATAAGTGGATATTCTACATGCTCACTTCACTCCAACCTCCTTCGCCATTCTCATTTCCCACACCTCTCTTGCTTCCTAGCAACGGGCCTTCTTTCTGTTTCCCCAAAATCCAGTCTTCTTGTTTCAGATGCCTTAGAGGTGAAGTCACCTCTGTGATATCCTGGCTCCATCTCATTCGGGTCCCTGTTCAAAAGTCTCCTCACCCAGGCCTGCCCTGACCAGAGCATCGAAGAGAGCCTCTTCTGCCTCCTTCTGGTGACTGTCTTTCATTACATCGAAGTCATCTCAATGCATTTAACTTTACATTAGAATGTAAGCTTCCTGAGAGCAGGGACCCTGTTTGATCTGTCTACCCAGTATCCCTAGCGCTTAGAATAGTGTCCATCAGACAATAAGAATAAAGGAAATGAAGAACTAAACGCAGAGTATCATTAACCTTTATGCATATCATTTGCAATAAAAGTTCTTTTACATCTGTATGGAGGGAGAGAAATGCAAGAGAATCTCCAAAATTCCCTTACCAACAAGAAAGAATATGTAGAAATCAATCGTTAGGACTCATTATTTCTAATTTAAAATGCATGCAAAATCATCATCAATATCTATTTTGGCAGTGTGTTATTTACAGAGTAGAGCTTTCTTGGCTCACTGAAATCTCCCTTACCAAATTTCTTCCAAATGGTCTTAGCATTTCAATTATGTGCTCTCTTATTATCAGATGTTTTTAGAAGCTACAACCTTGAACCTGAGGGTTGTATATAAAAAAGTGTTGTGTATCAAAATTCAAACAGCCCAAGAGTAGCACAAACAATTACGTTTAAAGCGGCTGATATTCTTATGTATAAAGCAGAGCAGTTATGTATCACTGACACAGAAGTCCCCCCAGTAACTTTCATGGGAACGTGCATCCTTCCCCCACCGGCCCCAGACGGGGGACGTGCTGGGCCCGTGTTAGACGTCCGAAGCATGCTAATTCTCGCCTGGGTTCATTTCTGATTTCATACCGATGCCTTGACTAAACCTTGTGCAAATTAGAAAATATTTTGATGTTCCTTACAATAAATTAGGTAATTCACATGGGAAACATCCAACTGGTGAGAACTTTTGTGATACAGATATCTTGATATGTCCATTTGGGTCATCTCACTAAAAATGCCAATTCAAAATGTATTAGAAGGCTAGTTGGGGGAGGTGAAGGGGTGGAAGGACTGAGTAAAAAGGATAAAGGACTTGTGGACAAGGACAACTGTGCAGGGACTGCTGCGGGGAGGGGGAATAAGGGGACAAAATGGTAATGAAAAAATATAATAAAGATTAAATTTTTAAAAATTTCAAAAAATATATTAGAAAGTATGAAGCAGGATCACAAGGAAGATAAAAAATGGGCCAAGAAATGACCTTTGAGCCCTAGCTGGGCAGCTCAATTGATTGGAGTATTGTCCCGTGCACCAAAACATCGAGGGCTCGATTTCTGGTCAGGGCGCACACTCAGTTTTGGGTGTGATCCCTGGTCGGGGCACGGGTGGGAGGCAGCCAGTCGATGCTTCTCTCTCACACTGATGTTGATGTTTCATCCTATCCCCCCTTCCAATCTCTCTGAATCAATAAACATATCCTCGAGTGGAGATTACAAAATGAAGACATGACCTTTGAAACACACTCGTCTCCTCGGGACAAAGCACAGGGACAGGGACGGGCAGGAGCACACTGTGACCGCGTTCCATCCATGCTGTCCCATGTACCACTCTGCAGCAATTCCTGCAGCTCTCTGCAGAGTCCGGGTTGAGTAATCGGACAAAGACGAACATCAGACCCAAGCTCAGATGACATGCCAAGTGATCCTGTCACGGGGGGACAGGAAGGAGACGGAGGCCCACAGCAGCATCCCACTGGGAATTCCGGAATGCCGAGGGAGCCAGTGGACCTCAGAGCTGGACTCCATAGGCTGTGTGTTACGGAATCCTAAGACTCTTATCAGCTTCTCACAGGACTCCCCTCCTCTTGTGACACTGTAGAAATAAATCCATCGATGACATTTTTCTTAGCCTTTTGGGAGCTCTGAAGAAGGGAGAGGTTTCCAATACAACCACCTCCTACAAAATGGGAATGTGAGACAATTCACAATGCATTTTAATGAATTTATTAAAAATCTGACCTGTGCTTTTTAAAACTCATTCAACTGAAAGCTTTAGAATCATCACATATAAAGCTTTTGTCCTAATTCTTCAATATGTGTTGCTCCTTTTAATGTCAACAGGAAATCAACACTGAGGAGGGGACATATGGTGAAGACGGGGACAGAGGAACTCATCATGAATCAGCTCTCTTCACTGCAGGAGAAAAATAAAATGTTTATATTTTTAAAGGTTACTACAAAATGTTCTACCGGCACGACTGGGAATTCTAAGCAGCCTGTAATGATCAGACTTAAGTCACTTTCAGACATACTTTGGATTCGAAAGCTGTGCTTGACTTCCTGGAAAAGGCGAAAGACGAATAAATACGTGGCATTCATCAGAGTCTGCATCAGATTCTGCATCCGATTTAGGGACTGAAGGTTATCTCTGTTTTAACGGCAGGGCTAAGCGCTGGCAATGCTGATTAACTTTTGTTTTAGTTCCTTCTCTACTAGTTCCGCCACCCAAGGCGGCCGCCCTCTCACCGTGCCCTCACACAGACAGGGGATGGGCAATCAGAATGAACCACCCGGTGTCTCTGCTGGTCCCGTCACAAGGCTCCCACCCTCATGACCTCATCTAAACCTGGTTACCCCTGAAGATCCCATCTCCAAATATTGTCATATTTGGGGGTCGGGCTTCAAATTTGTGAGGGAGAGGCACAATTTGGTCCTTTGCAAATGCAGAGAAACTAGATGAAACTATTACAAAAATCATAAGATTCAGGAGAGGTAGAAGTGAGAAAATATAAAATTAAGATAGAGCAAGGACTGTGCAAAGCACACCTGTGCCTTTGTTCTCCGTTGGTTAAGAAAAGTCACCGTTAAACGCCTGAGCTGACAAGTCAACCCAGCGACTGGATTCTAACTTTGCCAAGTGCCCAATGGCTGCGGGCCATCCATGATGTACGCAAAATCTCTTAGTAAACATTCTCATTATCTCCGAGAGTCAAAATATATCGATTTCCCCAGCAGATCTGATCTTCCTAGGAAAACAAAATTCATCTGATACCTACAGGGTTATGTAAATAACATCGACTGTTTGGGAAGAGGCAATACTGGTAGATGTCACATTTTCTATACACGCAACATAACAAACACAGTACCTATTCTGGGACCGCTAATGCATAATATCAATAATTATCAAAGTTATTGTGACTAAGCATTTCAAACTGTCTAAAGCGGCCCTTCATTTGTAGGTATGGGTAAGTAGCTGGACAGCAGGGATGTTCTTCTGTTGTGTGTGGTTTCTGTTTTTGTTTTGTTTTGTTTTTGACTCAAATGTCACTAGCAATATAAATACTTCATCCCACAAATGAGTGTAAGGTTTCATGTTTTCCCTAATTCGGAGTTGTCATATGTTCCAGAAGGAATTACATGTGCAAGTACTCTAGATATTGTACACATCCGAGGGATCTCTGCGATTCTTATATTTATTTACAAATGCAAAACCATGAATTTTGAATACCTTAAAATGGGAAAGAGACAAAACAACTTATTGCCAGGGATAAAAATAATATCACAAAAGTAGCCAAAGTCAGATTTAAAAAGATAAATGCAGCAACAATGACTTTCACTTTTTCTGTCCCCATTTAGACACAGCGCCCCCCAATTTCTGCAGCAGGAGCTGGCAGTGCTCTGCCAGGTCTCCTTGGGTGGGCCCCTTTACCATTTCTGCTCCCGGCATGCTTTCCCTTTCCCCCGCCGACACCTGACACCTCTCCCAACAGCCCACTCTCAGAAGGCCAGAGCAAGCTTTCCCTGGGTGCACACAGTGGACAGGGAGTGACTGGGAACTGACGTCCCCTGACCCATAACACCTGCCCTTGAACCAGGACTGACTCCGCACCACAGCTCCCAGTCCCTGATCAGAACCTGTCTTGGTCTGACGTACGAGCTCCAGGACTCGCCTGTGGGATCGTGCCAGTGTGATTCTCTGCTAATCTTGGTATCTCAGCCTCCTGCTTCCCAGTCCCCGCGGCCTTTAGAAACTCTTCCTACATATTATTTCTCAGGCACCTGTGTATCAGAGTTTGCACCTGAGGAACCCAATCTGACTTATCCCCTCGACTTTCACATCTCAACACGCAGCTCGTAAGCTGGTCCTGACACCTGGCCCCAGTGACTCTTTTGAACCTTGCACCCAACACCAACTGTCACCTGCTGAGCAGCACCTGCTTTGACTGACTTGCTCCTCAACCTCAAGCCATGACGCGTTCCTCCCTTCATGTCTTTGTCCAGACAGAAGCCTCATTGCTCCTCTGCAGGGCTACATAAAATCTTTATGCTGATGCTTCTTTTAGCCTAAAACCTCATTCACCTTGGTGCCTATTGCTCAATAATATTTGAATCTGGTTTGCATGTACCTAAATGGCTAGAGTGTATTATAAGCAATATTTGAAACAGCTGCATACATTTGAATACTCATGAGCTCATTAACATCCCATAGTCAATCTCCCCTTTTTAACACAACTTCAATATAAAGAGAGTTAATACGGCTAGGTAAGTACCATCTTGTCCCATTTTGAGGATGGAAAACTGAGTTTCCGGGAAGTCATGTCAACTGCTTCAGGTCACAGGGGTAGCAAGGAAAGTAGGCAGGGCCCAGTGCTGGTGTCTGGAATCACTGTCCTGTACCTGTTGGGCACAGGAACAACTTCGGCACACGCTCCCTGAAGCCCACGAGCATTTTCCGTGTCTCTAAGTGACTTGCCAAAAGTCATTTGAATAGCCATCCTTAGTAACAGGAGTAAATAATATAAGTAAATAATAACAAATGGTAAGTCGATAATTAGCTTGGCAGGTACTGAAGTCCACAGATGTTTATTCGACATCACTCCTTTCGGTTCTGACCACTGCGTGCCCTCTTTCCTCAAAGTCACAGAGGAGCTATCAGAGCACAGCTTAAATGTCATTCCCGGCTACCCAGACAACCCAACAATCATTAGGTACTGTTCCTGGAGAAAAAATGTGTTCCCAATTTTCAACAGAAACCTTGCACATAAATCTTTAAGACATAAAATGAGGGAACTGCTTTCAAGTTAGGAGCAAAGTCTGACTGTATATTACTATGAACACTGAAAGCACAGAAAACCAAATATGACATCTCGCCACTTTGAGAGATTCATAGATTTGTAGGCCTAGAAGCCTACTGTGTGAGTCTAGGTGATTCATGTGCATGCAAGCAGGACGAAGCTCAGTCCACCAGGAGGAAGGGAAGTCCACCGACTAGATAGGAAAACGTGACCTCTACTGCAGTTGGGGGAACGTGTGCCAGTGTGAGGAGTTCGAAATCTCTGTGAAAGCTTTCAGCATTTGGAAGAGAGAGAAATCAAACGTGTGTGTCTCTCTGTGTGTGTTCACATTCTTTATAAAATAATAATAATTAAATTTAAAAATAACAAAAGTCATTAGATGTAAAAAAAATCACACAAACACACCAATTGTGGAAGTTCTTGTCACAGTTATTGGCTTTTAACAGCTGACTGTCTTCTGAGATATTGTAGCAGCGTTTGTGCGAATGCAGCACTGCGAGTGTTACTATATTGCAGTATCTACAAATGTTTTGAAATGAGAACTGTTTTATAACACGTCCATATCAAGAGGGAGCAATGTTGTGAGTCGCAATGGTGCCATCTACTGGGGAGATCTTGAACTAAGAAAAGAGAGAGAACACTGTGGAATGCACGTAATGGAAACAAAATAATATTCTATGATATTCTTTTAATAAAGCCCACTAATTAGCATTTTTTAGTTGGGGGGTTCATGGGTACAGTTAGTTTCCTGAGAAGTAAAACGTTCCCACCACCGTTCTCTGGTATTTGTTTTCTCTCTTTTAATTTAACATCATATGTGTATGCTATCCTTTCTTCCTATTTACCTTTTAAATTAATGAGTGATTTTTAAATTAATATTTAATTATTAAAATGTAAACATTGTAATGAATAATTAAAGACATATTCCAATATGAGACAACTTAGAGGGGCTGTTCTGAAGGCCAATACACAGTTACTTCTCCCAGAAACTTGACCTGTATTTAAAACGTCCTTATGTCTTAGTTTGTGCAACACAAATATCAGGGCTTTTTTTTCCATAATATCAGGTTTGAGTCAGTGAAATCATCTTCGAGTTTTCACTACTGTCTGCCCAAAATCATCTGACATCTTATATCAACAGGAACAAAATATTCAATATTTCCCCTGGGAGATTAACTTGTCGCCCTCAGCCTATAACTGGTGTTTTGGAATGAGAATTATGATAATATATTGCATTGCCAATTTTTCAGCAAAATATAACAGAAAAATGTTTTCTTACATGGACATATTCATAGTATGACAGGCAGTAAGTCTTAATTAACCACGTGTGTTTTACCTACTTCGTAAATTCACCACCTTCGATTCTGTGTCTCGGTTTCCATCACCTAGAACCTTCCTGGACCACTTTACCTA
Source organism: Trachops cirrhosus (assembly GCA_028533065.1). Taxonomy (NCBI): domain Eukaryota; kingdom Metazoa; phylum Chordata; class Mammalia; order Chiroptera; family Phyllostomidae; genus Trachops; species Trachops cirrhosus. Next base: position 9,529,939 of record CM052538.1, on the reverse strand, counting down.
CTACTGTAACTTCAGAGAATGAACACACTAACAGCCCGAGGGATGAAATATGTTCTTAGAGGAGATAAAAAGACACTGAAAGAGTTATCTGTACGGCTACATATGTATCGACTTATCCATTCATAGACCACTTCAACAGATATTATCAAACCCCACGGTGTGCAAGCTGCTGGGCAGAGACAAAATGCCTCTGTCTCCCCACGTAGCACATTCTAGCGTGGGAGACGCACAGCCAACACTGCAGATCCTTGCACAGGGCGCTGGCAATGTCGCAAGGTGAGGGATAAAGAGCTACTGTGTCCAGTGCTGGGGGTGGAAGGGAGGCATGTGCTGCTCAGGACAAGTGGGTTAGAGGCCACCAGAGGTGATTTTAGTGAACACGGGAGGTATGAGAAGGAGGGTGCTTTGTGCAGCTCTGGGGCACAAGTACTCAAGACAGAGGGAAAACGCATCTGAAGTCTTGCAGTGAGAGTGAGCTGGGCAGGAAGAAGGCAGCTCTTAGATTATTAATAGAGGCTGAGAGTGGTAAGCAATGTGTTAGAAGAAGTGGGAGCCTGATCTCCAAAAAAATGAGGCCGTAGATAAAAATAGGACGACTAACAAGACACATAGCTGGTAAGTATGAAGGGAATGAGGGTGGACCAAGCAATGCAATACACCCTCATACGTATAACTTTTTAAAATCTCCATGCTCACCGTCTGTGGTGGATATTGCTATTCCCATTCCAGAGATAAGGTAACAAGAGACAACACAAAGTAATTTTCTCGACGTCTCCCTGATTGGGGAAGAGGGATGCTCAGGTTTGAACTCAAGGATCCATTCTGTTTCCAGCTTGCTGATACAGACATATTCAAACTTGAGCGAAGAAAAGATTCTTTAGAAGTTTAAATGATTGGCATGGAGGAATTTCCTGTGGCTGGAAAAACGGAAGGCAAGTCGGATACATTCACGAACAGGCTTTGCTTGTTTAACTGCACAAGGAAACTTCTCTAAGCAAGTCACGTGTGAACTGGATGAGAACAGAATGAAAGACGTGGACAGGGATTGTACTCTTCCTCTTGTTATCAGAACTACTTATGCTTAATTTTTTTAATTGTTGCAGCACTTGTGTTCAACTCAATTAATGGGACTGATAGGCTTTTAAAAGCATGCCAGAATAAGCATTATTAAAACAACGAATACTTTAATATTAACTTGAACCTGAAATGTTAAATAAGGGGTGATGTGATTTTTCTTCATTTGTAAATATTTTCAAGGGACTACTTTCCTCAGTATCACACAATCATTATACCAGACAAGGTACCACAGACCACAATCTGCCCCCCATTCATATGTTAAAGCCCTAATCCACATGCAACTATGTTTGGTGACAGGGCCTTTAAGGAGGTAATTGAGGAGGTCCTCAGGGTGAGACCCTAATCCACAGGGCTAAATCTCTCTCTCCCTCTTTCCCTCCCTCTCTCCCTCCCTCTTTCCAAGTGTGCACTTGATCTTAGACTTTCAACCTCCAGAACTGTGAGAAAATAAATGTGTTGCTTAAGCCGCTTCCTCTGCAGTATTTTGTTAGAGCAGCCCTCACGCTTGGATGTACCAGGTGGACTGAGTCCTCATGTCCTCTTAGACGGAGGCTCTCTCACTATTTACTCAACTATACACTGGATTCTAGACTCAAAATCTGGGCTTCCATACTGAATAAGATAAGAATGTCCTGGCCCCCAAATGAATTTATAATCTAATAGAACCAGAAGGTGGCAAAAGTCAAATGCAATGTCATGGGGAAAAAAAAGAAAAGAAGGTTAATTAAACAGGGCATAGGGTCAATCAACTGAAATTTTAGCCCATAGGAGAAGGAGGATGAGGCTCAGCTTTGGGGGCAAAGCATCCTCAGTCTGAGATCTGAGCATAAATTGTAGAGAGGGGAGCTAGGGACCACAGATTCACCCCTAGAATATAAAACCGAATATCCCAGTGCTGAGATTCAAACAGAGATAGTAACACAAAATGGAGGCCTGAGAGGGGGTTTTGGCCTGAGATTAAAGTAGGGGATTATGTTCTCCTGGTGGAATACTTTTATTTTTGTCTATTTTATTATATTATAGTGCAATAATTTGTTTCTATCCAGCATCTTTCCCCAATCAGCTGACTGTGAGACCTTGGTGGCATGTCATACGGATATCGTGCCCCCAGCTGACCACTGAGATTGAAAGCTGTCCAACAAGGCTCTGGCAAATAAGTAAAAAAATAATAATAATCAGCATGTAACCGTCTATGCCTCACATGCAACTTTATAATGGACTTAATTTATCACGCAGTATTTTGATGCAGGTGGAGATAAGGAACAATCGCTGACCACCCTGGTGTCCTCACTGTCCCCTGCCTTTATCTCCCTGGAGCCCCGTCTCAGCGTACGCCTGAGAAGACTCTTCTGTCAGAAGCACTGCCCATCAAAGCACTTAGTTTTGCGTTTGCTTTGGACCACAGAACAGGCCTTTCACACTGCCGCAGACAAGCACTTTGGTGTTTGGCTCTCCCCGCACTGGGCGAATTTTTCATTGGCTACTTAGGAGCTTGAACTTTACAAAGAAGTTTTCAGTTTTCCCCAGCTACTTGCAAGTCTAGAGCGCAAAAGTCCGGGAATATGGGAATCTCATAGTGTGCTGAAATCATTGCCCAGTGAGCTTTGCTCAAACAAACAAGTGGAAGTGGCCGAAGGGAGCTTTCGCAATCGGCACTTTCATGCTTCTATAGCTGAGCGTCCTGATGTTTTGCTGGCTTGTTTGGGACCGAGATGCCAAGATCCCAAAGTCACGTTCTGCAAGTAGCAATGCTGAATGAGGATAGCGAAAGCAGAGTCAGTGAAAGGGAGGTATTATTTGGTCAAAACCAAAAAGAACTAACAAAGACACACAGGTCCAGAATGGGTTTTAGTCCAGTTCCGTTCCTCACAGCTGGGAGAAGGAAGTATTTTGATCCCTATCACCTGGATTGGAGACTCAGTGTTACCAGATCTGAGCACACGCATCTGTGCATTGTCCCCCATCATTTCTTTTCCCTAAACTTCTAACCTAAAAGGGAAATTAAAGAAGAGCAGGGGCTGGGGAATTAAAGTCCAGTATTGGGGAGACAGTCTGCACTTTTAAAGACCATTCTCACCACCATCAGGCCACTCGTGTTCATGTAACACATTGTGGCCCTTTGAAATCTCCTCAGGACAGCGGTCTGGTACGTGTGGAGACAGCAGCGTCCTGGGGATGCGAGCAGTGCACCAAATTCTGACTCTCAGAGTGATACCATCTGGCTGATTGGAGAGGCAAGGAGGTGTTTCTAGTGATTATCAAAGCAGTGCCTTCAGTAAGTTGCTTACAGATTCAGCGTTGAATTTTATAGGGATATTACCTATACAGGTGAAAGTGCACAAGTCCTAAGAACACTGCTTGATGGAGTTTAATGAAATGAATGCACCATGTAACAACACTAAAATAAAAACAAAACAAAATCATGACCAGTAACTCCCTGTCCCGTGACTGTCCGGTTATTTATATCCCTGAAGGAAAACACATTTTGAATGTTATTAGAGTAGATTCATTTTATCTATTTTGGACTTTATATAAATAAGATTCATAGAAAAGAAATCACACAGGCTGAACTACAGGGCTTATAAAGCATATTTTAAAAAAAAAACCCTGGGTATTTTTTCTTGTCATCCAGACCTCATAGAACACTGCAAATTAACCTCCACATTCTTTAGAAAACACAGTAATGACTTGGGATAAGTATCACCTATCTAAACATAGATCCTAAGCTCTTCAGAAACTTTTCTACATTTGCCTATTATTTTATAACTATACAGATACATATTCTTTTGTTTACATGTATAAGACTGGCATGGATTTGTAATGATTCTAGGTTTGGGCATTAGATTCAACACTTTCTCTTGTCCATGCATTCATTAATTAATTCAGTTATGAATTCTCCATTGAACACATGACTGGCATCAGGTTTTGTGCTAGATTGTCAAGCAATACATGACTGCAAACACCCACTGAGCAATTCTCATGTGCTAGGCACTCTTCCAAGAGTTCTTCCAAGACCTTCCCTTGTATTAACTCTCATCATTTTTAAGCTAAGCATATGAGATTCAGAGAATTAAGCCATCTGCCCAGAGTCACAAAGCTAGGGACAGAGCAGAGATTTAAACCAAGCCTATCTTTTTCCAGAGTCCAAGTTCATAATCACTATACTATTCTGCCTCTATTCTCAAGGTAAGTGGCTTATTGCGTGGCATTCTAGAAAACATTTGATGTTTTAATTTAGAGGATATTTAACTCACATCCCAGGAAACTTCCTTACTACACTTAAGAATTTTCTAAGATACAGTAGAAACCAGTACTAAATTCTAAAATGATGTCAAATAAAGGTATTATTCAACTTCACTTATCATCATACTTAAGTCTATTGATCTCTGTGGTTGTCTACAAGTGCTCATAATATTGAAAAACAATGCAGCTGGAATATTTTGAGGTTTTTAAAACTTCAGGAAAAATAGTTGAAGTCAACATTTGGACACGGCTATGGACAAACAACTCATCTTTACTGGAGAGAAATTGAAATTTCAAGTGTGTATGGTGCAAAGAATTAACCTTCTGAACTTCATACTTGTGGGTGTTTTATTCAGTTCTTTTAAAACCAATCAAAACCATTGACTTCCTTTCAACTTCTGCATTGGATGGCTCACAATCACCAAAGCTGCCAACCGCCCTGGGAGAGGGAACGAAAGTTTCATATAAGCCTTTCACCTGCACAGGGCCCCAACTTGGAGACTTGTGAATCAAAGATGAATCTAACACTTTGCGAACAGCACGTATCATCTTGCATCAAAAATACAGCACACTCTCGCCTAATAAAGTCCTCCCTTCTTTGCTAATTAAGATAGTACCAGATAAATAAATAAATAAAGTCTCTCATTCAGTCATGAGCACTGAGTGCTCCCAGTAGGCAGCCTTTTCACAATTCAATTTCCCCGATGGGACGAGAAGAGGAAATGAAACAACAAATTGTACTCCCGATGAACTAAGCAGAAGCTGCTCTTCTACAGGGAGCCCTGCTAGGTCAATTAGTTCATCATGCTAACAGAACGGGAATCCAGAAACCACTGCCCAAAAACAAAGGTTCAAAAGCTGAGGCAGTTCAATGGGCTCTTGTCCACTGTCTCCGGTGGGGACTCCTGGAAACTGGTGGGTGGACTGCCCACAATATTTTAATGTGTGACACTAAGCAAAGATTCATGGCAAGTCAAGATAGGAACATTATTGCATTATTATGCATCTAGGTTAATGTAAGTACCATCTATATGTATTTTTCACTAAAGGGTACTTTCTTGTATTTCCTGAGTCAACTTGAGAAACACTGTAGGGAATATGGTTTCTTTCCAATTTTTCCAACTGTATCTTATTCAACCCCAAAATACAAAATGTAAAACTAGCCTTCATTTTTTAAATAATCCTCCAAGCATATATTTATTCATTTGAGAGAGGGAGAGAGACATTGGTGTGTGAGAGAAACCTTGATCCCTTGCCTCCTGTGGGCACCCCGACAGGGGATCGAGCCCGCCCCCCAGGTATGTGCCATACTTCGTACTGGTTACAAATAGTATTTAGTCTGGTCTTATCTCCATCATCAAATTAGCAAGTTCATTGGGCAAAACCTTAAAGTCATTCAAACCTACGACTGAGCTACCTAGCATGAGAGCGGCCCTAGGTAAGGACAAACGTCATTGCCCGTGGCATTCACACAATGGTGTGCACTGTGCGCTGGGAAGAGCCGGCTCTGGAGGCACGTGGATGAGAGTCTAGCAAACTGTGACAGGCGCTTAACACGTTCAGTTGCTGCTGTGACCGCTTACTTTACATGTATCAGTCTGATCAAAACCGCCACTACGTGTGAGGTAGGGACTATGACCAATCCCACCCTCTAGATACAGACACTGAGGGTCAGAGAGCCTAGTGGCTCGTTCAGCGTCACTCAGTTCATAAATAGCAAGGTCAGGATTTAAATCCAAATGTCTGTCTCCAGACTTAAGACTGTGGTGTGCACACCTTCAGTATAATATTAGCCCAATCAATACTCTTCCACAGCAGAATGTTTTTCTCAAACCAGGTAGTATAATATTGAAAAGTTATATTATGCCAGGTACCATATTTTGATGTGTATAATGTGCACTTTTTTGCCCAAGTTTTTGAGGGAAAAATAAGGATATGCATCATACATGGCTAGTACTAATTCTGCTTCTATGTAAGTGTTTTTAATTCTTTTATTTATGCTTACGCATTAAAGTGTAACTCTAGAAAGCAATAATGATAACCATATGTAAAGTAATGCCCTGGAATATGACAATAGGTTTTATTTCCACATATAAATAAGTAAAAAATCAAATTAAAAATTAAAACAAAAGATTGTTTTCCTGAAAGTTTTGGCCAAAAACGTGGGTATGCCCTATATATGGGAGCGCATTATACATGGCAAAATATGGTACTTCTTTTAAAATCCAGCCATAGTATGAAAAGATTAAAGTTTAATTTCCCTATTAGTGAAATGTTTGATATACAGAGAACACATTTCTTATAATTTTTTACCATTTTGCATAGTTTTCATTAATTATCTTAACATTAAGCTGCTTATAATTTTCATGCCACAAAGTACATTTGTATTACCCTAAAATTAATCCTTTGTTTAATGTTCTATATTTGATTCAGTGATAACCTTGCGTGTTTGCCAATTATTATTTAAAATACAATTAAATCAATTTATAACACCATTAGGATTTTGTAGTATGTGAAGGATGAATATTATTCATTGAAATGTATCCCAGATATTATACAAATTAAAATTAAATATACCTGGTTGCTGGATTAAATTGATAAAGGAATCACAGAGTAGAAGAATGAAATATATGTAAACAGCAGAACTAAAAGGTAGAATACACAAATGAATCGTGTGTTGTTTACATTAGGCACTGGGAAGCAAAAAACAGCATCCTTGGGTAATAAATCAGAGACCATTACACGGCCCTTAGAGAACCAAGTCCCTTGCTGAATTCCAGACGATAAGAGATAGCTCAGCCTAATGCACACAAGGCATCCCCCAAATTCTGGCCAGAAGGCCGTTTCTCCTGCCTTGATTGTCAGGGCCATTTTCAACACTAAGTTTCCTGTCCTCCCTTTCAAACCCTCAACGGGGACCCTTTTGTACCACTGTGCTCTGCCTCTCAGGTCAGACTGTGCTGGGCGTGCTCTGCTGGAATGATAAAAGCCAGCGCTGCGGAACCAAATGCAAAGACCCTTCCCCTCCTTTGGTCTCTCTCCAGAAAAGAAAACAAAGCCAACCACAACCCGATTTTTCTGAATCATTCTCCTCCTCGGGTTTTCTTTTTTCAGTCTTTCTAGGTCCTCTTCTAGCTCCTCTTTGAGGCAGAGGTCCGCCACACTCCCCAAGGTGTCTGTTACTCTCATGCTAATAACTCTGTGATGTCTCTTCCCACTTAAGAGCTTTTACTCTGGAGTTCCGTGATCCCAGGTCAAGTGTCTCAGGAAGCTGTCTCCATGGCTATCTCACAGATACATCAAGCAATATGTTGCAAACTGGAAGCATCCTCTGCTCTTCTGAATTCTGCTCTTTTTCCTGGACACCTATGAACAAATGATTGTACCACTCACACGCTCCTACAAGCCAGGAACTTGGGTGCCATCTTTGACTCTTCCCCTGCCTTACTCTCCACAGTTATTGATGACACCTGAAATGTTTCCAACTTTGACAACTATGTATCATTAAAAAAAATTTGAAACTGTATGTGGGAGGGAGGAGGGTAGGTAATATGGTGTCTTTGTACTTGCTGTTCAGTACCTAAAACTGTTCTAAAAAAATAAAGTCTATTCATTAAAAAACATGTGGAAGTATACAGAGAAGAGGGCTGATGGGAAGAGACTTAAAACCACGTCATATAAAGAAGAGAGGCAGGCACTGGAACTATTCATCCTCACAGAAGAGATTAGGACGGGTCGTGATAGCTGCCTTACAAAACCGCTGCGTAAGAAGGAAGACGCATCCAGCTGGCCCCACGAAAGCAAAGCGGCACCGGCGAAGGAGCAGGAATCGAGAAGCGGCTTTCGGCTTCGCACAAGAGAACAAATTATTTAGTAAACAAAACCTTTGAGAGATAGTAAACTACTAAGCCATTTATTCACCGTAGCCCCTTGGAGTTTAGATGGTGCTTTTCAATAGCTGTGATTCTATTTAATTACCAGCACAACTCTGTTCCTCATATATAATTAATTATATAACAACTCCACAACTATAATTATCCTCATTTTATTAATGGAGAATAAAGACAATGGGCCTCAGAGCGTTGCAGCGACTGGCCACCGTCAGTCAGGTAGCTCCCTGCACATGCACTGAAATAATTCTTCGTACACACAGAGTGGTGTTTCACCCAACAGATTCTCTGTTTCTGGGGTCGCCCACCAGCGTACAGTTAGTGTTCAAATGTGATGGTTGGAGAAATAAAATAATTGATTACTTACTGCATAAAGCCAGCTAGGGTTTAGCATAAAGTTGGAGTTAGCAAAATATATTCTTGTTCTTGAGATCTACTCCACGACCTTGCACCTACTGTCACCAACACTGTATTGGATACTTGAAAATTTGTTAAGAGACTACATCCCATGTTGTGTTCTTCCCATAATAAAATAAAATTTAAAAACAAGAAAGATAAAAAAGATTAGATTTCAGAAGAAAAAGCGCCTGTTATGTGTACTACGCTTGCCAACTATTCACCTTCTCGGTAATAACAAGGGCGCAGGACCGTGGTGAGGACGACACGGCATGTACACGTATGTGGAAAGCACTGCAGGTAAGACCCCTCCCCCACGTACGGAACTGGTTGAGGGACCCCCCTGGAAAGCAGGGCGTGTTCAGGAAACAGAAGCCGCCCAGAGTGAACAAAACACCGGAGCATGAATGAGCTATTGAATTAGCGTGTCTTCATTTTTATGCATTCGCTCACTTATGCTTTTAAATAAATAAGTTAACCTTAAAAAGTGCTGGGAATGTATCTTACCCACAAGGCCAACATGATCTTTGTTAAACATATGCAGTCAACATAAAACAAGTGTTTAATAGACACCTACTAGATTCGGGTTCAGGAATCTAGAGTTAGAACAAAGCCACGATCCACTTGTGTTTCTGTCATTGCAGGCTTCGGTCCAAGACATCTCCAAGGCGCACAGATGGATACAAGAACAATAAAATACAGTCTTGGAGGCCTTTTAAATACTTACTATAGACCGTATGTCCTTATTCACATCTCAAAAATATTATTGTACTTATATCAATTAATTATAGTATAATGTTTAATATTTTCAGAAATCAAAACAATTCTTTAAGCTGTTGCAGAAATTCTAGCATCATATAATAAATTTCTTGGAAAAGTAAAATTTTGTTTTTGTTACCTGTTTTCCTAAAATTTTCTGTAATTGGACTTTAATGAAAGTAAAAGGTCAGGGTTTAACTTATGGAATGCATATTTTCTACAGTTAAAGTTTGGCATATATGAGAGCAGTTAACTGGTTAAAATTTTAAAATTTAATGATCTATGCTGAGAGCTAGCATGCAGCTATTTACAAAGGCAATAAGCATTTTTATTAGCAATGTGGCCAATGATGCTATGATTATTTAAACAGGCCAAGCAAGAGAATGAACCCAGGGCTCACCGACCCACTGTTGCTGAAATGCTCCACTAGGTGAGATGGATCACATCACTTATCTCCTGGGCCCTAATGCCTACAGGACAAAATTCAATTTTTTTAATTGTTGTTCATTTACAATTGTCCCCATTCCCCCCCCCCCACCATGACTCTCCCCTGCTCTACCCACCCCCACCTGCCAACATTCAATCCTTCCCATCCCTCACTCACCCCACTACTTCATTTTCCTCAAAGGCATCTTTATCTTCAGAAATGCTGCCCCCTAGAGCCACCTGCTAAAACAGCCATCTGAAGTGGGTTGGATTTACGCAAACAGGTTCTCCCCATCCTCCAAATCACTGTTTGTGTCTCCTAATGCCAAAAAAGATCTATTCATCCTTCAAGTCTCAACTTAGGAATTACATTCTAATTTGTTAACCTCGCAAAATACCTACTCATGAATGTTTAATATTTATAGAATATAAAAAATTATAATTATGTAATTAAAATGGCAACATGATCATACACTTCTGGTAAATAGTTCTCCATACTCTTTATCTTAGAGTAAAGGGTGGTCAGGACAGTGGACAGGTGGGTATGCAAATACAAAGCAATATTTCTACCAGAGTTTACCGCCACCAGAGTTTACTGCCATCAGAGTATACTGTCCAAAAAAACCAGCCACTGCCACCCCCAGCAAAGATCGAGATTATCATTTCATGACCAGCTGTGAGCTATCAGGATACACAGAAAGAAATTACTCTGTCCAAGATTACTGCCATCCGCTACTACAGCATTAGACTTCAGTGCTTTATTTACAGAACTCCCAACTGACAAATAATAGAATTGCATAATGAGTACACAAATGCCTTTCCAAGAATAGAACTTGAAAGCTGTTTTCATAAAAATGCCTTCTGGCTGAATTATTGAAACGCAGCGTGCTGACAGTCAGGAGGGACAGTCACACGCATGCGCTGCTGGTGGCTAATGGAGTCAATCTCTCGCAGCAAGAAAAAGTGGAAGCTAAAGTACTTTAGCAAGGTTTGTATGGCTCTCTCTGTGTGGCCCTACAGTCTGAAGAATAGCAGGATGCATGTAAGCAGTCATCTCTTTATAAAGGAAACAGGGCTTCGAAGAATTCCCGTTTGAATGACAAGATTAGTAGGTTGCTTGGAGAGGTACAATCCCACAGAACACACCCATGGGAGTAAGACCTTCTTATTTTGAAAGAGTAATCCAGCAAAGACTCGAAACAGGAATTTTATAGAATTACCAGTTTCTTAAAGGGAACTTTTTAATAAAGTTGTATTTCTCAGGAGATACTGAAAACATAATTTTCTTTTTCTTTCTTTTTTTTTTAAAGATTTTATTTATTTATCTTCAGAGGGGAAGGGAAGGAGAGAGGGAGGGAAATATCAATGTATGGTTGCTTCCTGTGCATTCCCTGCTGGGAACTGGCCCGCAACCCAGGCATGTGCCCTGACTGGGAATCGAACCGTGATCTCTTGGTTCACAGGCCCGCACTTAATCCACTAAGCTACACCAGCCAGGGCAAAAACATAATTTTCAAAAAATTATCAAATATTCTCTTGTAGTGGGGTTTACACTATAAAAATTTTTGAGGCTTTATCTTCCCTAGTAGTTAAATGCTTTCAAAAGCTTTCTCTTTTTTTCCAACGAAAACCCTTCACACTTTCCTGACTTTAAGGTAAGGATTGCACATACACCGTCTGAGGCACTCAGGGATGGCTTCCTTTTTCACGCTTCCCACTGCGGTCCCCGAGGACCCTTTCACTGTGCGGCTGAGGCCGATGCTAATGCGAGTGAGAAAGAGTCGTCACGGTAATAACAACACGATGCTACCAAGACGGACATCTTTTATGAAGTCGTGCTGTGCACAGGCCATGGGCATACAGGTCCCAGAACAAAGGACGTGATTGATTGGGTCCCGCTGGCTGTCCCGATAAAGAGTGCTGTCCTCGGTCCTTGTCATCACCAACACAGCGAATGCCAAGGCATGTGGCTCGCAGGCAAAATGCTAATCCTGGTCCAGCTTGACAAGCCATGAATTGTCAGTAATGAGCATAAACTCTCAAAGGTAAGAAAAGATGATGACTTCATCCTCTCCTGTAGGAAGCTCTTGCAGGGAGAAAAGTGTGAACGGAGGACCGGCATGATGAACGCAGGCAAGCCTGAATTGCAGTGTCTGGAAACCTCGTAACTCAAATGACCACGCCATTTACACTACTAGGGACCCATGCACATGTGGCCAGCATTATGGGGTGGAGTCAGGGGGGCCCCAAAACAAGCCAGCGTGGCTTATCTAAATTAACTAAGGGGTTCAGGGTATAATTTAAAAAAATCAAGGTTTTAGAGATTTTCAAGGATCAAGAGCAAAACTAACCTATTGGAAAACACTTATTAATTGTAGGTTATAATGCTAACACTTTGCTTGCAAGAAACCACAGTACCCATAACTCTGGTCACTGCTTCCCAGTGGCTCAACAACTCAGGAGAATGAGAGGACCAGAAGCAAAGAAATCTAATCAGGCTTTTTGATTTGCTCCACAGGCATGCAAATGTAAAAAACTCAGAAGAAATTCAAATAGGATGAGCAAGCAAGCATTTGTATGTGTCTCTTAACTATTAGGTATACATAAATACCGTTGTTGCTGACAACTGACAGACTGGACTTTCCCCTGAAGAACACAGGCTTACTAGCATCTTCATCGAACCCACTGGTGATTGTTGGTATCCCTTTAACCCTGCATTCCTGCCTCTGATTCAGTACCCGTTTCTTCCTCTAGGGGTCAGCACACTAGTGCTGCCAATGATACCTGTTTTGAACATGATTTTTTTTAACATGATTTCTGAACATGACTAAGTTGTCTTCAAAACAAATAAAGGAAAGAAGTAGTGAGATGCCAAGAAGTCTTCGCTGAGTCTATCTTTTTAAATAACTACACTTGGAAGCCTCCCTGACAATATGAGTCAGTCTAGGGATGATCAGAACCTGAAATTCAGAGATAACCAAGTCACCAGTCACTTACCCACATGTTCTATCATTAGTATGATGCAGCTGATAAATCAGAAATCATGTCAAAATGTATTTAACCATGTACTTCAAAGTATTCAGATTTTCAACAATATGGTTTCAACAGATGAATTCTGTCATAAAAATTCTAGCTCCAGTCTAATGCATCAGCCATAACAGCAATTTCTCTGCTGAACAATTCAGTCAGTTTCTGAACCAAAAAAAAAAGTACCTCTGTGCCAAATACAATCTTCTCCACACTTACATAAACACTTGGTGCAATGGAATCACTTGCAGCTCTCCTGATGGTCTCTGTTCGTGTGTGTTTCCCTGCCTGTTACATCTCCATCTCACCTATCAGCCTATTGGTCAAAGAGCTACTCCACACATCAGGGCTACTCCACGCATCAGGGCTGCTCCACACATCAGGGCTACTCCATGCATCAGCAAAGCCATGAAGCTTCTGAGATGGGCTCTGTGCACTGTACCTGGTGCACTTCAGAAAGCTACAAGTTCTGTAGTTTAGTTTACGTAGAAAAAAAATGTTGCACCAACAACTCTAATAGGTTTTACTAAAAGGCTTTTTGGCCTTTACAACCAAACAGATATTTGCGATAAAGCAACTTGTCTGAATACTCCCCGAGGCACGGAGTATTTTCCATCTGTAAATGGATTATTTACGGATACTATAAAATTACAATTCTGACAACAAAATTACGGAGGTTTATGAATTCTGGGAATGTGAGGGGCTTTTTTTCAATTAACTTGGAAATTAACTTTAAAGCAATCAGGTACTTGTTTTAAGAATTTTGTAGTACAAAAGTAATGGATTTTAGTAATTTTCAATGAATGAAAACAAAAGCACTGTTTTAAAGTATTTTAGGAATAGTGTCATTAACTTAGTATATTAAAAAAACAGGATCTTTTTCAAAGTATTCAACAATTATGATTGAAAAATAATAAGCTAGTATTTTCAGATTCCATTATACTTTGTTTTAATACAATTTAATTTTAAAATGTCAACTAAAGAAGCACTACTTCTGGAGGAAGAACAGAACAAAAACTACACTGGATTTTGCTTTAATGCTGACGCAGGCCTGCACTGCCACGGTGACTTTGTGATGTATTTTTCAAAAGACTTTTCAGCACAACCTACTTGCATGGTTTTAGGAATCCAGTCCATGTCCTGCAATCCTTCTATCAGAAGCTATGAAAATCTATACAACTCACTTCCTAATACTGTCTCCATATTATTTTTCTGAGATCCCACTGCAAAGCATTAGCCTCGAAGATTCTGTGATAGGATTTGTCACATCCAGGTAACTAGTTTATATTTAAAGATACTTATTGATCCAGGTAAGATCAATAGTGCCCACTGTTCATTGCATTTCAGCTTTCCTCTTCAAAAAATACTTACCTAGAAAATTTTGCATTTCTGTCAGACAGATGTCTTTGACTTAATTAGAATAGTAAGATTCCATTTTTGAATTTGTCTGGTCTATAAAAATGATCGGTTTCTGGCAGGGAGATGTATTGACGTTATCTGGTCACATTTTTTGCCTAATAGGAAAAAATATTATCAAAGAAATTTGGGGGCCCCTGAAGAGTTCTGAATTCTAACTTCTTACAGAGTAAAACTTTATTTATCTGACCATAAAGGCCAGCTGGTGTTCTTAGATGCAAAGAATAGAACTCTGGGTAATTTAAGGGAGGGAAGGGATTCACCGAACAACTGGAGAACTCAGCTAATAAGCAGGTAAGAGCCAAGGTATTCAAGTTTTACAAAGAACCAGATGTCCATAAATGTCTGGCCAGGAAGCCTCGACTGCTGAGCAGCGAGGAGTGGACAGGCTACAGGCACCTGGGCGTCCTACTCTGGCCCCTAGGTGAGTGGACCGCCACCACCCCGCTAGAATGAACCTGGCCGTTCCTCCTGCTTAACATCTGTCCTGGTTTCAAAAAGCCACAAAGAAATCTAATCTGCATTTAAGTCTTGTGCCTCTTTGTACACCCCGATGTACACCAGCCGCGTGGGCATGCCGCGTCTCCCGCAATGGAGACATCCACTCTGTCTAGTTGCCATGTCAGAGAGAGTGAGTTTCTAATACAGCCATCCTCAAGGACCATAATAATATTATGATGCTATTTGTCTGGCTTTTGTTTCATTTTGATGATATAACAATTCCTCTTTAATAATAATTACAATAACATATTGACAATACCCCATAATAATAATTAAAATATATTAATGATGATAATCATACCTCCTATGGCAATTTTTGGTTATAAATTACACTCACAGAAATGATCTCATTTGATTATCATAACTTGAAAGATAAGCATTAACAGCTACCCACCACATACACACACAAACTAAAAATAAGGAGACCAAGAACAGATATTTCAAGTTCAAGGTGCAATGAACTAAAGTACACTTTTTTAAACCTTCACTTTGCTCATATCTACACAATGTTTTAAATGCTGCTCTGGGGATTTCCTTCTCTCTTTTCAGTCTGGTTTTTCTGTAAATGGCCTAAATGTATTTTATTTTATTTTAAAGAACATTTCATTGATTACGCTATTACAGCTGTTCCAGTTTTTTCCCTTTGCCCCCGTCCGCCTGGCGTGCACTTTCCCTCCAGCATCGCCCCCCTTAGTTTATGTCAGTGGGTCATGTGGGTAAGTTCTTTGGCTTCTCCATTTCCTACATTATTCTTAACATCTTCCAGTCTATTTTGTTCCTATGGATTATGCTTCTTAATCCCTGCACCATTAACCCCATTCTCCCTTTTTTCCCTCCCAGCTGATACCCCTCCAATGATGTCCATACCTATGATTCTGTTCCTGTTCTGGTTGTTTGTGTGGTTTGTTTGTTTGTTTGTTTTTAGACTCAGTTGTTGATAGTTGTGAATTGTTGCCTCTTTTTATGTTTATGGTTTTGATCTTCTTGTTCTTAACTATGTGCCTTTAACATTGCATGTAATAATGGCTTGGTGACAATGAACTCCTTTAACTTTATGTTGTCTGGGAAGCACTTTATCTGCCCTTCAATTCTAAACGACAGTTTTGCTGGATAGCGTAATCTAGGTTGTAGGTCCTTGCTTTTCATCACTTTTAATACTTCTTGCCAGTCCCTTCTAGCCAACAAAGTTTCTTTTGGGAAATCACCTGATAATCTTATGGGAACTCCTTTGTAGGTAAGTCTATGCTTTTCTCTTGCTGCTTTTAACTTTCTCTTTTTATCTTTAACCTTCGGCATTTTAATTATGATGTGTCTTGGTGTGGTCCTCTGTGTCCATCTTGTTTGGGACTCTCTGTGCTTCCTGGACTTCTATGTCTATTTCCTTTGCCAGATTGGGGAACTTTTCTTTCATTATTTTTTCAAATAAGTTTTCAATTTATTGCTGGTCTTCTTGTCCTCCTGGCATCCCTATGATTCAGATGTTGGCATTTTTGGAGATGTCCCAGAGTCTTCTTATTCTTTCCTCATTTTTTCTTTTTCTGTATTCCTATTTCTTCATTCTGTTCTGGTTAACTGTTTATTTCTTCCTTATGTCCAAATCATTGATTTGAACCCCAGATTCCTTCCTTTCATTGATGGTTTCCTGTGGATTTTTCTTTATTTCACTGGGTGTATCCTTCATTTCTTCCCTTATACTTTTATTGTATTCAGTGAGTTCTCCGAATATCCTTATCACCACTGTTTTGAACTCTGCATCTGATAGGTTGGCTATTTCCATTTCACTTAGCTGGTTTTCTGGGGTTCTGTTCTTATCTTTTATTTGGGTCACATTTCTTGGTCTACTTGATTTGGCAGCCTCCCTGGGTTTGTTTCTGTGTATTGGGTAGCGCTGCTTTTACCCCCTGTCTTAGTAGCATGGCTTATGTAGAAAAGGCACCTGTAAATCGTGTGGGGTAGAACCTTTGGTGATCGCCATGGCAGGGCAACCCACTTCACCGCCTTGTGGCTCTGTGTGTGGGGAGGGCTCAGAGATGGGACAGTGCCGCCTGGAGATTCGCCCGGCACTCGCCCCATTTCCAGTGACTTCCCCCACTTCCTGTTTGTGGCTGGTGCCCTACTGCTGCTGCCCTGGCGATGAAACCCAGAATGGGTGGGTTTGTGTATTATACACGGGACATTTAAGTGGCAAAATTCTGGCATTTCCTTCTGCCTCTCCAACTCCCACTGGTTTATACAGCCAGAGGTAACAGGGGTGTATATTCCCAGTGATGGAACCCTGGGCTCTGCAGGCTGGCCTGGGGCTGGGATTGCTCATTCCCAAGGTAACCCTCCCAATTTTTACCCAGCATATGTGAATGTGGGACCATCCATTCTGCTGCCAGCACCTCTCTGCACCATACCACCTCTCTGCTCCTTCTACCTGCCTGGATGAACGTGGTTTCTTTAAAGCCGTGGTTGTTAGACTTCCATACGCTTGATTTTCTGACATTTCTGGGTGTTTTTTGTTTTAATATTTGGTTGTAATTCCTTCTATAGTTGTTCGAGGCAAAACATGTCTAACTATGCCTCCATCTTGACCAGAAGTCTAAATGTACTTTAAAATTTAGCTCACAAGTTACTGACTTTCACTGGGTTATAAAAAAATAAAATAAATTTGTTTTCTTATTTTGGAGTTCTGTGAATTTCTATGTATTCTGGATACAAGTTAAGTATCAGATATATGATTTGCAAATATATTCTCCTACTCTATGGCTTGTTTTTTCATTCCTTTAACAGTATCACTTAAAGACTAGAAGTTTTAAATGTTAATGAAGTCCAGTGTTTCAGTTTGGTCTTTCAGGGTTGTGCTTTTGGTATCATATCTGTGAAATCTTTGCATGCAGTCTTTCGTCAGTAAATTTGATATTCTATGTGGGTTTTCATAGATGCCATTTATCATCTTGAGGAAGTTCCTTTCTCTTCCTAGTTTCATGAAGTTTTCCTTTTTTTAAATCAGGAAAAGATGTTGGATTTTTGTCAAATGCTTTTTCTACACATACAGAAATGAGCTTATAGTTTTTCTTATGGTTTGTTACTATGATGAATTAGTATGATTTTTTGAGTGGGAGTGGCCTAAGACCACATAAGTTTATTATATTACAGCCACAAGTCTAGCATCCACTGAACCTCAAATCTCTCAGAGAGGAACTCAAGGTGTTCACAGATCTGAATTCCATTCTGGAGGCAGTAGGGGAGAATGCACGTCCAGGATTATTCAGGTTGTTGGCACTGTTATATGTGGTGTTATAATGAGGTCTCCATTTCCTTGCTGGGTCAGCTGGGTGCCGTCCATGGCTCCTAGAGGTCTCTCTCTGGACCCTGGACATATGCGCCTACATCTGGGAACCAGTAATAGCACATAGGTCCCTCCTCCTGTTATCACATCTCCTCCGCCTCCTCTTAGGCTGTGCCTAGTGTATTTTCCTTTTGTGCTTTCATTTTCATGCTAGTTAATGTACGGTGGAATTTTCTAGAGGTTACATGACACTGTGATATTTCAACAGATTGAGTGTGGAAGCTCATATGAGCATCCAGCTGCCTTCTTTTCAGCCAGAAATCAAGATTCGCAAACATGTAAAACAATGCTACTCTTTCCACTGTTTATTTTTAGTGCATGTACTATATCCATACAGTATATACATTATTTTAGCATGTATATATAGAAATACATTTAATAACTTTAACATGCCATGGGAATATTTTGCCATTTAAAATGATGGACACACTGTGCAATATACAGATCTCATATCATAGAGATGTACACTTGAAACCTATATGATCTTATTAGCCAATCTCACCTGAATAAATTTAATAAAAAATTAAAAATAAATAAATTAAAAGATTGGTGAAAGCAGAGGTTAAATTTTTTTAATTTAAAAATGATTTATTATACGTTTTTAAAATCTCTGTTTTAATTTTAGTTCCAAGTAAATGTAGACATCTAGATATAGATATAGCATAGGGATAACAATCCTCAAAACTTTTTAAAAGTATACAGGAGTCCTGAGACAAAAAAAATTTTAAAATTTTAGAACCTCTCTAGTGGGTCTCACATGAACAATGAGATAAGCCGGTTCGAAGACCCTGTCACTGCTGCTCACCTCTGATTGGTCAGCAGTGGTCATGGGCCCAGCCTATCAGAGCACAGCCAGGAGATTCTATCCTGTAAGGCAGAGAGCTAAGAGAACTTTGCTGATCACCACGGAAGACACATCCTGCCCCTCCCCTCCAAAAGTCAGTTTTTTCCCCCCAAAGGAAAGTATACAAGAGGCTGGGAAGCTAAATCTATACAAATGCCACCACATACTCTGTGGGTTCATCTGAATGAGATTACTATTCAGAAGATGCTACCTTTCAGTTCCGCCAATTAGAACAAAGTACTTAAAATTATCTGCATACAAGAGAGGTAATGATGTCTTACTACACAGCCTGCTAATCTAGTACTTTGGTCCTTGTATGTGATAAATCCCAGATTATTGTCTTCATTATTTATGTGTCCCATTTCCAGATCATGCCTGGGGTCAATCTATCCCAATATCCATTTAGGAGAAAGTGGACTGTATGATATGTATAAATAGTTCTCAATAAATCAGTGGCTGAGACCTCAAGAATAGAGTTCTGATGTTATGTTTAAAAATGGAAAAGTTAGGTTTTCACCTCATACTTATAGTTGGTTCTACTGCAGGCTCATCACTATCCATATTTCAGGAAGCTAATTAACTTTATAGGACTTCAAATGCTGTTTAAAGAAGAATATTTTCTGAGAAATTTTTGTTTGAGAAGACTTGTAAAGATACAATGTGTTGATTACAGACACAACCCTTCACAAAAGAAATGGGTTTAGTGTAAATAATATTTAAGTCTCAGTAAAGCCACAAACATTGTATCATCAGGGTTAATGAAGGGTACCACCTGTGAAAAATTATTAATTCCCACTGTTGTCAGTTTCCTCGCCTCATTTTGATTGGCTAATTTTAGTCAGATTTGTGTGGGAAAATAAAAAAATTCAGTTTAGTAAATTTATTTTTAAGAAGAGTAAACAGCTTTGAGTAAAACCCGAATTACTCTCCTATGAGTCAAATGTGTATGCTTTATACACATAGACTCCTCATACATATTGCAGAACTTATGTGGGGTGAGGCGAAAGTACTTTTTGGAGTAATTATTTCCTTTACTTCCTGGATTTTGGCTATGTTATACAGAGCTCAAATGAAATGACACCATACGTAGCTTCTAGAGAAATGATATTTTACTAAATTTAGTAAAATGTTTACTAAAAGTATTTGAGATGTTATTCAATTGCAACCAAATAAGTCACACAAGAGCACACAAATTGATATCTAGTAATAAGCAAAACTGCAGAAGGAACATAAATAAACTATATGGTTTTATTTCTGCTAAGAAAGCAACTATGTTCATTGTTCCTTCTGTGCTACAAAAGGAACATTCACTTCACAAGCATGGTGCCATGGTAATCACAGACATTATAACCAGGGGTTCTGACTCTTTCCTGAGGCGTTTCTAAGCGCCTGGCATGTGCTGTGGGTTTGCAGGCATTTCCTCACAAACTATTTCTTAAACTGAACGATGGGTCCTACCACTGCCTTCATTTCACAGATGAAAGAAATAATCAAAGCTTAGCAAGTTAAGGTCCAAACCTGACTTTGCAAAACCTGTCCTAATGATACCAATAAACTCACCGTACGCTACTATCTTTTCTTTGACGTGTGCCAGACTTTGTGACCTTGGTCACTTCTGATTCAGACCTGTCTGATTTATCCCTCCCTCCATTCATTGCTTCATAAATTAATTTAACGAATACTTACTGCCTGATTACAAAGAGCCACTCCCTGGACAAGATGCTGAAAAGACTCATCTGTAAAAAGAAAAGCTGAAATAAATGTTATCGGGATCAAATGAAATAATGTACGGAGGAGGTTTGGTTTTTTAAGGTGCTAGTAGGCCAAACGGCTTCTTGATGAAAATCGCCATGAGTGTGCTCGGTCCACTTGACTTTGTCACAGCCACTGGATCATGAACTGGTTCCCCTAAAACAGCACCTTACTCTGGGCAATGAAGGGATGTGACACAAAAACGTTCCTCAGTGAGCTTCCTCTGTCTTAGAGAATGATTCGCGCTGGTGATCCAATCTCGTCTCAGGGACTCGGAAGGTGGGATCTCCAGAGAGACGCTGAGCAGGCGGGAGCTGCAGGGGCAGGCAGGCCAACGGAGATCTGAGAGTTTTGCATTCCGAACCGCATTCCAGTTTTCCATGGTGTTTATCTGACACACGTGAACATATGTTCTTGCTCCCACAGCCTTAAGACCTTTCAGGTAATGCGGTAATATATTCCAACTTGCTTTCAGAACTACAAGTCATATACAGTATGAAATTTGTCACCACCATTATAAAACAAGTGACACGTTTGGCCTGAATTCCTTAAAAACTAGAGGATTGAAACTTTTGGCTAGGATTTACTGAACTCCTTATGTGGCTCTATTCCAGACTTATCTTTCAAGGGCTGCTTTCTAAAATAATATTAAGCTCTTGCCTTGATTTGCTCTAATCCATTTATCAGCCCACAACTCTGAGCCAATTACTGAAAAAGATCCTTAGGGACACATCTGTCAGTGTGACTGTGAAGATTTATCTGAAGATAGACTTTTAGATCTTATTTTTAGGCAGCTTTACAGAGGTATAATTAATGGGAAAGAAAATTAACTAATTTGAAGTGTGCAACTCAGAGTTTTAACAAATGCCTGCAATCATATAACCCCTACACCTACCGCGGTGCAGAGTTATTCTGTCCCCCCAAAAAGTTCCTTCATGCTCATCTGCTGTCGAACTCTCCCCTCGATTTTGAGCCCCAATGACCACTGGTCTATTCCTACCACTGTCCCTTTACCTCCTTTAGAATATCATATAAATGGAATTGCAGTTTGGAGTCTTTTATATCTATTTCCTCTCACTTAGCATAATGCTTCTTGAGAGGTTTTTATAGGTACCCACAGTGAAATCCTTTTTGCATAAATGTATAAATCTACCACATTTGTTGAACCACAGTGATGGCTGAACAATGAGTTCTATTCTGCTGTTTGGCTATTATTTGAAAAGCTAATCTGAATATTTGCATATAAATTTTTGTGTGGACAATAATTTCATTTTTCTTGGAAAAACAGCTAAGAATCATAAGCAATGTGCATATTGTAACCTTGATAAACCCACTAATTAGTTTGAATAGTTTTATAACAATTTCTAAAGATTTTCTGCCAAAACAATAATGTTAGAGAGTTCTGCTTCTTCCTTACCAAGGCATATGATTGGATTGGGTAGGATATTTTTTAAACAAGGTCAGAAAGGAGTGGTTGCCTTGCTCCCCAACTCAGAGGAAAGCTTTTATCCTATTAGAAGATGTTAGCTGTAGGTTTTACGAAGATGCCCTGGATTAGTTCGCAGGTATCACCTTCTATTTCTAGATTGTTAACAGTTTTTTTTAATCAGGAATAAGTGATGAATTTTGTCAAATGTTTTCTCTTCTTAAAGTATGTTAATATGTTGAATTGCAATGATTGATTTTTCAAACGTAAAAGCAACCTTGCATTCATGGGACAAACCCCACTTGGTCATGGTGCATGAACGTGTTCTACTTATTGCTACACTAATTCATTCAATTTTTGAAAAAGAATTTTGCATCTATGTGCGTGAGGTATACTGAATTGCAGTTTTATTTTGTTTTGGAACAAAAATGGTCTGATTTGTCATAGAATGTGTTTGGAAGTATTCTCTCCTCTTCTATTTCCTGGAAAAGTCTATGTAGATTTTACATTATGTCTTCCATAAAGGTCGGTAGAGTTCACCAGTGCAGACATCTGGCCTTGGAGTTTCTGTTTGTTCTTTAGCTTGTGGAAAGCTTTGTTCTTCAATTTTTCATTTATTTTTAGAAGAGTTTTAGCTTCACAGAAGAACCGAGCAGAAGGACGGAGCTTTTCTTTCCATTTACCCCTTGCTCTCCCACATGCACAGCCTGCAGACCTGCCAAAAAAACACTGAAAACTACCCGATGACTCCACTGGCCTGACACATCGCTTTCCCGGGCTCTCCATCTCCGTTTTACCTCAAGGGCCCTTCGCGGCCAGGGATTGGTTTCTGCTCCCGATTCCTGCAACGTCTGATGTAGAACGTGGTACCTCGGCTACTGTCCTCAAAGCGGAGCACAGGTGTCTGCAGACTCGGGAGCAACCGAGCTTGCCTGGAGCCCCTGTGCCGTCAGCCTCCAGGAGATCTGCTCCGCCTTGCGCACCTCAGAACCCTCTACAGTGAGGAACACATGGCCTCACAAGCAGCTGCTGCATTTTAAATTGCTCCCATTATGACAAATTGCTTCTGTGGGAGAGCCTCTAAGTCCAGAGAGGCTGAATAAGGTGTCTGTGGTCATCGCCATGTGTCATGGCACCAAAACCCAAGTGACCTGACTCTAAGTGACATGTGAGCTCTTTATTGCCTTTTTGGGAGGGTTTGATACAATTGCCTGGCAGGGGAGAACAGTACCCATGATTATTAGTTTATAATACTAATAATAGCTCTTGCTTAATAGATACAGAAGTAAATATTTTCATCATTTTTGGGCAAGTGCATGTGTTTGTATATTATTGGAGATTTTTTCATTCCATTTAAAACTTCCTAATAGATACATTCACTGAATGTGAATGGATACATTCTTCAGATTTCAGTGATATGACATAAAATATTCTTTTACTCAAAATCAACGATAAGTATTATAATAAATACTCTTAAAATTGTAAATATGTTTCAGCTCTCTAATTATATACCAGGAAAAAGAGAATTGCTAGAAATAATATAGGCAAAGCTGTGTGAATCCATTGTTACAGAATCTGCATATTTTATTCATCAGTCTTCTTTTGCACATTTTCCATCATCATACACAATGAGACACGACAGAGTTTGAATAACAGAACTCATCCAAAAACCTGATGATGCTGCTCTTTCTTCAACAGTAATACAATGAATAGACGTGCCTCCTACTATTAATCCACTTAAAATATGAACCGGCACATAAGCAGCACGAACATGGTCCAGTTTCCCGAGATACAAGTTTTCGAAATCTCACTGTGACTAATGGTTTAATATCCACTTGTACACATACACACTAACGCTGTAACAATGTTTCTCCAGGTCTCACTGCTCCATTCTTCCTAACTAGAATGTCGATGAAGCTGTAGCAAAAAAAGAAATGGCAATAGAACAAAGGCTCAGCCTAAAATTGACAACCTATTGATGTCTAACACGTTAACAAAGTTCACCTCTGCCGCTTATTGACACCTGTGGTTTCTCCAGTTGGCTGAAAAGTGATTAATGCCTGGAGTGAATATAAATTCCGAGATTATATGATCACAGCTAAGAAAAACACAATAATTTCTTCAAGGTGTTACTACATGAAAATTCAGCAACAACCAATGGTATGGTTCCTATTTGTTGTCTATACAAAGACCAGAAAGAGATGGGATGAAGAAGCAAAGGACAAAAAGGAGAAGGGGAAATGGAAAAAAAAGTTAATGGAGGAAAGAGAAGAGAGAGGTAGAAAGGCTAAAAAAAATGGGGAAAGTAGGAGGCAAGACAGGAAGAGAGCAACAGGAATGGGCTCTAATGGGCTATGAGATTTCAATTAGCAAAAGACCCACTTTTATCTGCTAGAGCGTCAGCAGGAAACTATTGATTCTTAGGCAATTGAAAGGACTGAACTGCGTAAGAAGAGGCTAGTCCAATACCAAAGAACAGAGAAACGGCAATCTAAAAGGAAAGTCCAAAAACCAGATCGTTAGGGTACAAGCAAAAGCAGTCAAGTACAAGTTTAATTCATTCATTCAGTGAGCACACTTTCCCTGCACACAAACATAAACAGGTTAGGAAAATTTGAAGTAGCTAAAGGTAATCAGCTTCCTACAGGGCAGGAGCACCATCCGCACCACTGAAGTCCTCTTAACCTCTAGGCGCTCCGAGTCCAGAGGGGCAGGGAGTCCGGGGCTTGGAGGGCAATGATGAGGCTGCTGGCCACTCCCCGTCAACTGTGGGGCCTGATTTCTCCTCTCTGAGTGGGGGTGTTGGAATCGCTGACCTCTGAGTTCCCTCAAAGCCCAGAACTATGTAACTAAGGCAACCCAAAGTAAAAATTTATCTGCAACTTGAAAAGTGAAAACATTAATTAGTACATAGTGAAAACACTGACTTTGACATTTTTCATATAACTATCAAAATAGACCATTTTACAGTGCTGAGCACTGATTGTTACCTTCCAAAGGAGCAGCTGTTTCCTCTCAAACATCCTCACTCTCCCCACCTACCTTGTCCCAACACGTACTTATTCTGCAATGAAAAAGGAGCACTTTCAATCGGGCACTTGGATGAGCTGAATCCTGTGCCCCGCTTTGTTCGTGCTGAAATTCTACCCTCAGCACCTCACAATGTGACCTTATTTTGAATTAAGGCTGTTGCAGATCTAATGAGTCAAGATGAGGTCAGTAGGGTAGGCCCTAACCAGTATGACTTTTACAAAAAAGGGACACTGGGACACAGAGACACATGCAGAGAGGGAAGATAACAGGAGGAGATTCAGGGAGAAGACGGCCATCTCCAGGCTCAGAAGACAGGCCTGCCGCAGACCCTTCCTTCCCAGTCCTCAGAAGGAACCAATCCTGCAGACAGATGGATTTAGGACTTTAAGCCTCCAGAACTGTGAGGCAATAAATTCCTGTTTCAACCACGCCAGCAAACTACTGAAAGTACCTTCTCTGCACCTGCCGCCCTGTTCCCTAAGCATTGTACCTTCACAGGGTAGGTATTATATTAGAACCCACTTTTATGTGAATGGGGAAGTCGGGACACAGAAAAGCGATGCTAAGAACTCACATTTCCTGAGTGGCAGAGCCGAGATTTAAACTGAGACAGTTCAGAGTGTGTGAGTTTAACTACCAGACACATTGCCTCTCACAGATAAGAGCAATTCCTGGGAGACGGGACTTCACCTGGTTTTGCTAATATTTCTTTTTTCTAGTCCTTGCTTGCTGTTCATCCTGCCTACATCCTCTTGACTTGTGGGTTCCATTTAACCCCTGCTTCTGTTATAGCCTTTTCTGAAATGGGCTGTGCCTCTTCTGTGTGTCCCTCCAGAGAAGCATGGCATTATGCTTGCATGGTATCATCATTACATTTCCACTGATTGTTTCTCCCACCAGTTTCTGAGCTCCTGGAAGAACTGGAATGGGGTCACCTAGGCCTGTTTTATACATGTGGCTCCTAGAAGCAAGACTAGCACATGAAAAGAATTCAAAATGTATTTGTCACACGAGTAAATTAATTCTGGAGGAAATTCTGGAGGAATTCACTGTATCAGACACACACACACACATTATTCACTGTATTAACTACACATACACACCAGCTATATTAAAGAGCAGACAAAATTTAGCAGGACTGACATCAAGACTTCAATACTGGGCATCATTAAACATATATGAAGAGGATACAGTTCCTTTAAAACGGCTCTTCAAAGTAAGTGGAACAGACTAGTTATGAGGCATTGCATATATTAATGAGTTAGGCATGTTAAGCATTGGTGCTTGCGTTCTCTGTAACTGGAACATGAAATACAGAGCAGCTGATCCAACAGAACGAGCCATCAGAATGGCTAAACTCGGTGGCAAAAAGTGGTTTTCCTGAGTGTGATGACAGAGGCAGAATAGTTTTTCTTCCAGCAAGGAACCATTGGTTCTTTCAGAAAGTTGCCAAATTAATTTTGATTATAAATTCCCTAGCAACTTCAAAATGCCGTGGGGAGAGAGGTCAAAGGCATGTGTTAGTTGAAACGAGTGACTCGAGCATAGGAATGCTGCTTCACATATACACATAATGGCAGTTGGCATCTAACACCTACTCTTGACAAGAAACTGAGTAAGCATTGGGAAAATAATATTCTGTATGCAAACACACAATGATAATATATCCATATCTGATGGTTCCTTTAAAGGCAAAGTCTCTTCTCCATTAGGTCTATAAAATAAGATGTTTGTCCCACTGTAGACACATTTAAAACAAAAGGGTGTTTCATGATAAAGGAGATATTATCTAAGAGATCTTTTCAAACGCTAGCGATAAATACTACTCAACATCTCTAGGCCTGCCTTCAACTGTTGCTGTTACGATGCTTGAAGCTGTGAGTGCGCTTCATCCTGAGTGTGGCCTGCTTTGTACTCTCTGGTGTTTGTAGAAGTAAGGAGTAAAATTAAGATAAAGCAAGTAAATGCACCAACAAGGGTCATCTCACCCCAAAGAAGCAAAATATACATTCTTTTCAAGTGCACATTGATCATAAAAATTTAAAAAATAAGGATTTTTTCCCAGTGTAAAGTAAAAATTTAGCAGAATCCATGATATAGAATAGAGTAAAATATAAAAAGTACCAAAGGCATTTACATTTACAAATAGCACAAAGTGAACTTGGGAAGTTAAAGAATTAACACGTAAATATAAATATATTTTTCATATTTTAACGATAGTATAAAATCATGACTTCTTTAAAAGTCAAAAGAATGGTTATATGAAACTGCATTTCCCCTTTCTGTTCTTTTTCTACCTCAATCTTTATAAAATTTAATGAGGCCCAAAAAGAATGTCCAGTAATTGTGGCCATATATAAAAGCCACTAACTCTGAAAGCAGATATACCTGGGTTTAAAGACAGAATCAGCCCTTTAGGCACCCTTTGACCTCAAGACAATTCCTCTCAAAACACTGTTTCCTCACCCAGAGAATGATAACAAAAATCACACCATCCCCGGGACTGGTTTGAGGACTGAATGGAATCAGGCTTCCAAAGTCCCTGGCACCGTGTGTGATCCTCACACACGATGTCAGAAAGCACGACTCTAAGAGTGGCTGAAGAATGACAGCCAGGGTCCTCTCATCACTCGAAGGAACAAGTGATGAGAACACGGATGGTGAACTGGGATTTGCTAAAAATGTCCTACCCAGAATAGTCCATAATGAAACCTGGAAAGTAGTTAGGCATGTTTATGGAGTTCTTCCTTACAATTAAAATTAGTAAGTGTGCCATCATTGGGCAAAATAAGAAATCCTTCAAGAACACAGTATTTTTGGCTGAATCCATACAGATGTATATATCACGCATATAGAAACAGTCCCCAAACATTCACTGCCCTTCAGTGGATGGAAAGTAATTTGCCGCGCATCTCCTTCCGGTCAGGGTCGATGACGGGGTCTGCTGTCTCCAGGGAAAGGCAAGGACACACACAGTCCGCTCGGTGTGAGAGGACTGTGATTGCAGTGTGCACGGCAGCATGGATCCTGTGGATCAGAGATCCTGTGGGGGGCTGGGGGGCACCTAATAGAGACCCCTGGAGGCTGATGAAGAAAGAGAAGAGGTGCCCCAATGACACTTCCATGTGGATTTTAAAGTGTTCCTTCCCCAGTACAGTCACAGGAATATATGTTGGGGAAAAATGCTTTGCCGTTTTGTCTTTAAAAAAATACAAATGTATGTGAATGTGAATGAGTATGAATGTGTATGGGGGGGTCTCTGAGTTTGTGTTAGTGTGTACATTTATGTGAGTGTGTGTGTGTCAATGTCCATGTGGGTGGTACGCGCATGACTGTGTGAGTGTGAGAGTGTATATGTGAGTTAGCATGAGGGGGTGTGAGTGTGTAGACAGACTTTTACAAGGTGTTATTAACATCTGATGGTGCCCCTTGAATGCGATTCTCCTGTGCATTCCAGAACCTGCCTAATGAGAGTGGCGGCTCTAAGGGGTGAGCCAACCAAGTGCAGGAAGAACAAACAGGAAACCACGCCATCTCAAAAAAAAAAATGAAGAAGGTCTTTTCTAGGAGTGGCCATCTGTTGAGAGAAAAGAAATACTATTTGAAAGGTATTTCTGATAGAGAATGTGCTATGTTGCCGAGGGACTTGGTCACTAAGAGGACATTGAGGAGGGGGCGGGTTTAGGAGAATAAATAGCATATGATCAGGTACATGTTTTACCCTAAATCTCTAAAATGACACATGGGAGTTGAGACCTCTCTGCTTTACAGGAAAATGTAGACTTAGAAAGTTGCTTATTCACGATCATGATGGTAATAAAGGGTAATAAAGGATGCAACTGGTATTTGGACCAGATCGGTCCAAATCCCAAAGTGATGCTTATAGTCACCGTCACACAGCTACTCACCAAGGCTGTGACTCCAGGAAATGGAGGCTGATTGGAGGGGAAAGATAATTAATTGCCTTTTACACCTTCCAGGTTGGAGATGCCCATGGCATGTCTAAATGAAAATGTCGGAGCAAGTTAAAGATTCCAATCTCAGAACCACCATCACACTAGAAGCCGGAGATGAAATTCCTGACTCAGCAGCTGTTGGTGCTGTTTCCAGGCATGCACTCCACCGGCGATGCTGAGGATGGCTAGCTCAGAGATGTACCAAGACAAAGAGATCAACTGAAGTACTGAATTTTCTGAATGGCAATTTCAAGTCTACTCAGCTTGTTTGTGGAAGACAAAGGAGTGCTGAAAGCGCTCTTTCACACGTCAAGAATGAAACGTGGCTAATGTAGGTCATTGCTGCGCGTGTATGTTTTGTGATACAGTCTCCTGCAAGCCAGCCTTACGTTCTCACTTAGGTCATCTGGTTTGAGCCTTAAGAACTGAAAACGCGGAGCTGCCTGTGCGACCCCCAGTTCTACAGCTGTCAGGTGACAGCAGCACAGAGAAACAGCAGGGAGCCAACACAGGTGACTGTGCTATTCATTCAGCTTTTATTAATGCAGATTCACTCCAAATCCACACTAACCTAATAACAATACTAATCAGATAGAAACAGTCAGCAATAACATCACATGAGAGACCTGGGGGATAGCAAACCCGAGTCCCAGAGTCTCAGTCTGCAGGTCTGGGAGACGGCATGGTGGGCAAGGGAGCCGTCAGTATCTTGCAAAGGAGAATCTCTGGAGCCAGGTGGGCAGCAGGGCAGATGACGTCCTCAGTCCAACAAGGCAGAGCCTCCAGGCACATGGTTGTCAGAAGATCAGTGTGGCGAGGAGCTCAGCTGTCTCAGCAGTGGTCTGAAGCCCCCACGTACACCCTTGAGGGTCGTGTACTCTACCCTTCTGGGTCTCTGGATAAATGTCTTGAGTCCCTTGATAAGTCGTCAAGAATTCCCGGTGGGCTTATCCTGGGGTACCCCACCTCTATACCTGTGTGTGTTCAGGTCACGTGTGCAGATATCTTGAATACTTCACCCTACCAGGCCTGACTTGGGTAGTTTCCTTCTTGAACCAAAGTGTCATGACTGACTGACAACCATATTGGTTGACATGAGTGACTCCGGTTTGTTTTAACGTCCTTGATGCTCTCTTGACTGGGCCAACACCAGGCTGTTGGTCCTGCTCTCCACAGTCATCGTGTCTGAGTTACAGATATGATGAAAAGCAGTGGTGTGTCCAGACTTTGGGGGAGTCACAATCTCCTGGAGGACTTGGCCATACACAGCTCAGAGGGCCCTCTCCCATATGTTTGATTCCACGGTCTGCGGCGGGCCCCAGAATTTTCATTTCTGGTAAGTTCTCATATGCTATGGCATTGCAGCATAGGAAACACCATGATAATTACTCATGTAAGAAAAGCTCCCCCAGATACAAAGTAGAAATCTTTTCACGGAAAGAAGAAGAACAGAGTTTTGGAAGAATATCACTAGGTTTGGAATGATACATGCATCTCTAAGAAGACAGCAAAACCCTTCAGCCAGGAGGGTGGAAACTTAACATACAGCCACGCACAATGCTCCTAGACATGCTGAGCAATAGGACAGGCTGACGTTAAGCTGGTGCTTTGCTTCCTTTTTACAAAAGGAATGAAGCAGAAGAACAGAGAAGTTTCTAGACAGATGCTGTGGAGCAGACCTGTTATTCCTGAGTGCCCTGGAAAAGATGGAACACACCAAGAACAAGGGCAGGCGAAGAGTGGTCAGCCCAAGGGCTCTAGCGATCAGGAGCCTGCAAACTTTTTCTGTAAAGTGCCAGTCGATAAATATTTTAGGCTTTGCGGGCCACGTAGTCTATCACAACTGCTCACCTCTGTTGTTACAGAGATAGAACTGATGGCTGTGGCCAGACTTGGCCCACAGTGGCTGGGTTTTGTTTCCACGCCACACTTGCCAACTCCTACTCTAAACCACAGGGATCTCAAAAACCAGAAGCCAAACCCCTCCCTCGCACAGCCTGTAAAAGAATTACCATCTCCAAATGGCCAGGCCTTGGTGGACAAGGACACGAGATGTTTGGGGACAATACAAGGTATTGTTGCCAGACAATACCAGATGATCCCAGAGGAAATCAATGAGACAAAGACAGCACACAGACCAGATTCCCCCCCATTCTCTTCCTAGGGGACAAGGGAATTTAGCCCTGTTCCCAAAACCACCTTAGAGAGACCACTATAAACACAGAGTGGCTGAAATAATTTATTCAATGGAGTAATTTTCTTTCTCTATCACTGTGGGCAGGGTCCAATTACTGGCAAATAAAATAGAATCTTATTTTTGTACATCTGAGTGTGATGCATAAATACCCACCCCATTATGCGATAAAAAGAAAACATTTCTGTCACCCTACAAGTTCACAGGGGCCCTCCAAACACTGGAGTCAGGAGATAAAACACTTCCTTCGAGCTCATGATGTCAAAAGTAGAGGCTTCCTGAATTCCTCACATTCGCTGCTCTCCGTAATTTTATCATGGGCCTTCTTTACTTTGTAAAACTCCCACCACTAGACCAACGGGCTCGGTGACAGGAATTCGTTAAAAGCAGTTTGCCAGATCCCAGCGAAGACCCGGGCACAGGGTAGGTGCTCGAATGTAACACTGAATTTGTCAGCACTGGTTTTTACTGGACTAAAATGAAAGGCATTGCCATGAGTCCTCCTCATTAACTCGTTCTGGTGGCACCTACTTGGGGCAGCACGATGTAGAGAGACTGTTGTGGTTGACCTCAAACACATAGAACCATGTTCAGTTAGCTCCTTAACGAAAGGTCCAAAGCTGTGTTTAGAAATCCCTTTTTCCTGAGGGATGCTGAGAACTTTCATCTGAGTCAGGCTGGTAGATGACTAGTCTTAGAAATTCCTTTGCATCTTCTCACCCGGCCCACTCCCTGCCCACTTATCTTTTTCTATGTCATCACACTGCTTCAAGAATTTGAAAAACTAACGACACAGAGCTGGATTACAAAGTGATTTCAGCTTAGCTGAGGAGCCCCATGAAAAGTCCTTCAGCCTCACGGATCCTGTTCGGGGACTGACACTAAGCAGGGCGACAGAGTCTGTCCAGTAAGACTTCCGCTGTGTACAGCTCTCGGGTTTCCAGGAATGGAGGGGAGAGAGAGAGTGTGAAAGAGGAGAGTGCCATCTGTCTTGCTTCACAAACCGATCAGCCCTCAGTGGAAAACCGAGGGGACCACGGCCACAGGGCTGGCCCACGGAGAGAACCTCCGAGCCTTACTACCCCTGGAAGGATGAGCTGAACGGATCCAGCCGGAGGAGCTTCCCCGACAGAATCAGCCCGCTTTCTGTGCAGATAATGACTTTGTGCAGCGGTGACGAAGAGGCAACCATGCTTCAGGTCCGGCCTGTCCTCATCCCAGACACCGATGGCGAAGACAAGGAGGCAATGACAGTGACCATACCACGAGTCGTTATGACCTGAGCCACTCAAAGCAAATGAAAAACTTCAGGAGAAATAAATGCTACAACCGTTCACCTCCGAACGGTTCTGAATCTGCCAAGAGGAAAACAGAGAAATGAGAAGTACAGATATAAACTTATTTTATTTGGAGTTATATGCTTATGTTTAGGGTGTTTGCCAAGAGATCTAAAAGTGGATCAAGTACTTCTGTCA
The DNA here is from genome assembly GCA_028533065.1 of Trachops cirrhosus. Classification (NCBI taxonomy): domain Eukaryota; kingdom Metazoa; phylum Chordata; class Mammalia; order Chiroptera; family Phyllostomidae; genus Trachops; species Trachops cirrhosus. The sequence goes on along the minus strand of CM052538.1, from coordinate 9,497,190 downwards.
CTGGTTTAAAATAAATACCTGAATTCATTTTTCTCGGCTTATTTCCATACACTAAAGTTGAACACGACACTATACGGTTTTATAAGAAGCTTTGAGACAAATGGCTTCCTGAGTGTACTTTGCTTGGAAATACACATTGCCTGTCAGTTTCTCTGTCAGATTAACATTTTTATTAAGTATAGAGAAAAACATCTCAATTATGGTCACTAAAACAAACAAACAAAAAAACACCTTCCAATTTGTGCCTTGAAGTAGTGTAGGCACTCGATAAACGGAAAGAGCAATATAGTTGAGGTGACATTTTTGGACGTGATTTTGGGCCCCATTTGTTATTCTATCGTCCTCCACAGTGATTTGTGAAAGCGTGGAAATGTGGCCAACCAAGGCTAGCCGTATTCCTTCCAGCAATATTTGATCAAATGCATCTGGAAGCAAGGTGGGGGTGGGGCGCCTCATGATGCTACCATCATGACAAAGCAGGTAAGTGAGGAGCTGCACATGTCTACCTTTCACACAGTGTTAAGAACCTATTTTATAAAGGAGCAGAATAGAGGAAAATAGAAAAAAGAATGGGAGAAAGAGAAGAGAGGGATGAACAGGGGAGGAGAGAAGGAGATGGGAGCAGGATGGATGAGACTGAGAATGAGAACAGACACAGGGGCTAAAAATGGATACATCATTTCAGACTGCGGTCCAGACGCACCCGAAGCCAGCCAACCCCTCGGCTCCCGTGTTAAATGAGCCAGTGACTTACAGAATACATTATTTAAAATTATTTTTTGACACTTGCAACTGAAAGAGTCATAATGCATATAGTCTTTGACCTCCAGATCAAGACACAGTTGCAGTTATTTTGCCTTTTATTATGAAGGTTAAAAAGGGATAGTCCATGGAGAATTACAAAGGGCAGCTCTGCAGCCAGAACTGGAGAAAAGGGGCAGCTTCTAAACAGCACGTGGATGAAAGTGAGGGCAGCTTCTAAACAGCACCTGAGGGATGACAGAAAGAGCGCTCCAAGTGGTGGGATGGCATGAGTGAAAGGCAGTGTGTCAGGCACTGTTCAGTGACAATCCACACTCGTATTTCCTTCTCCTTAGCCATTTTCAGGTGGATGGGCCATGAAAGAGTTTTGCATAATGAAATGTGAGCAAAAGACCATTTGGTAAGCCTTCTGAGAGGGCTTCTGCTTCACTGAAAAGACAAGAAAAAAGATGCAAAAGCTGGCATAGCCCTTTATTTTGTCCTTTTCCACTTTATGTTTTTCCTTGCCTGGAATATGGATGAAAATTTGGAAATGCAGCCGCCATATTGTGAATATGAGGTGATAATCATAAGGCCAAAAGCCAACATACTAAAGATGGTGCAGCAGACAGGTAGAAAGAGCCTAGGGCCCTGAAGTCATTGCTGAGGAGTTAGACTAACTGTGAACTACCTACCTACCTCTACACTTTTCATATCTATATACCAACTGTTTGAGATTCAGCAAATTGTTCCGTTACATAAATCACTTCTGATAGAGGGATGTAAGACATTACAGAACATATATGAAAAAAGTAGAGCTAATATCCAGCAGTTAAACACTCATAAGGTATACAAATGCCCGTTAAGAGTAGTTGGTATCTATGCTGAACCTGTTGTAAAATAACTTTAGAATCACCAATCAGAATAACAAAAAATTTAGTCAAATAAACAGCATGAAGCAGTGAGAATTAAAGCTGGAAATAGATTGGGAGTAAATTGTGGTGGATCCAAAATACCACTCAAAGAAGTATAACTTCACTTGGTAGAGAACATATAAAATTTCTCCCTATGTGTAGATGAAACACGCCATACTGATGAGTTAATTTTGTGCAATAGTGAGAACAGCTCTTAGAAATTCTCTTACATTAACATGTAAGCCAGGAGGAATTTCATAACATACTGCATTTAACAGCTTGATTTTGTGACCTCCTGGTACCTCAATTCATCCCTGAAAGTTTATTTTAAAAATTAACTTAAGAGTGTTTGAGTTATAAAATTCATAGACTGGAATTAGTTATTATATCATTGAAAACACCTGGCTTCCCACAGAAGCTATTTGCTTGCACTGGCTAATTTGCATATGTTGTGTAAGAGAAAATGAAGTTCAAGCTTTTCTCAAAATCACCTTCAGAACAGGAAAATGTCTTATATGAAACAATTTTAAATATAATTACATAAAATGGCAGTTAATATAGTAAGCATAAAAATTTGCAACTAAGGAAAAATGGAAACTAGAAACCAAACTCTTATAAGATGGTTACAAGTGGATTTTTGGTTTCTACAACTTAATTTGACTTAAGAATTTTTAGATTTTGTTATTTTTAATTATCTGCTAAAATGATAAACTGGGCAGTTTTTTTTTCCATCTTTGCAGTAGAGAGCTACTAAGTGAATGGTTCCACTATCCTAAAATGCAGACCCTTTATTTTTCAATTATTTGAGCCATAATTAAAAATGAATGCTCACACATACTTGCCTAAGTGCAGCCTGACAGGACGCAGGAAGTTGGCTCACTCCATTCACAAACACTCCACAGGGCACAAAGCCTGCATCCCTGTACTTCTCAGAGTGTAAAGTCTGCTTTTCAGAGCAAATCATTTGCACACAGGCTGACAGGCTTAATATCCCGATGGATGACAGCAAATACCAACTTTCTCTTCCTTGTTTCTTTCGAGTTGAAAAATCAATGAAGATGGCCTTTCTGAGCTGATTATTATTTTTTTTTTACGTATACACAGGAAAACAACTTTCCCTATTGCTAACTTAAAATAGAACTTTGGAAACACCACTTCAAAATACATTTGCAATTCTTCAAGCAAAAACAGTTTTTCCTCCACCTTCCACAATTCACAACAATCTCTTTCAAGATGGGACTATTTCCAGTTCTTTATTCTATCATGATCTTTTTATAATTTGTTGTAGGAAAGTAGATGCTGCCTAGTTTGTCTATCACATATCATGTTTAAATATTCTCTTTCTGGATCCTTATGGATCTAAACTAATAGCCTTATTCATAAACTTGAGTCATAAAGCTTTTAAGTCTGTGTGGCAAGTTTGTCTGTTCCTCCCTCCCTTCCTTCCTCCCTTCCTCCCTTCCTCCCTCCCTTCCTCCCTTCCTTCCTTCCTTCCTTCCTCCCTTCCTCCCTTCCTCCCATCTTCCCTCCCTTCCTCCTTACCTCCCTCCCTCCCTTTGATGGGGGCAATTCTTCTGGAAGATCTTTCATTTTATTGACTGCAGTTTATTATTATTTTTATTGTATCGTGAACTTTCCTCTGCTTTCCAGAAGAATTCTGATTAGGAATACATAGCTGTGTTACAAGAATTTCCCTGAACTGAAAGCCCAGTGGAAAACAGGTGCTCCTGCTTTGACATATTACCACAGGACAGCAGTGACACCCAAGCACAGAAACCAAAGTAAGCACATATAGATGCAAATTGTCCCCGAGTTATTATTCTCATCTGCAAAAATAATTATAGTAAGAAAGACACACTACTATCATGTAAATTATCACTGAAGATTAATAAAGTGTATCTTTATTTTGTGTTGTTTACAAAGTAGCAAGGCGCTTAATCGTATTTTTATTTTTGTCACCTAAAGATCATACATATGTTTCAAATTAAGAAAATTACATAAATTTTAAATATTTGTGTGCTCTTATTTCAAGGTCATGATCATTTAGCCTATACTTATTTTATCATGAGGTTCACTGTAAATTACCAATTTAGCAACATAATTTTAATTAGAGATCTGAAGCACAATTTAGTTCTGGGTTTATTTTTATTGTACTGCTTTTATTATCATGGTTTAATAGAACATAAGTGCTGTTATTGTTTCAGTATTTGAAGGTGTACTTAACTTACAGACAGGGTCCCAATGTGATTTATAAACATTAAAATCTCTCTTTGAAATATTTTTTATTCCTCCTGGAAAATAGATGTTAAAGAAAACACTTTAATTTTAAGAAAAATAAACTATAATATTTAAGTTCTATAACAGAAGTGTGTGGTTAAAATAAATTAATTTATAAAAAATAAACAGGAAATCTAAACCTTCAGGATTAAATTAAAAAATAAACTCATGTATATGTATTTTACATACAGTTTAAATACTTAAAAAGTCTATTTTTAAAGAAAATATACACATGGCTGACATATGAAGAAAGAAAGTTTATGAACAAAATACAAAGAACTAAAACATAGCATTCTCAGAATATAAAAATTAATTTAACTGAAATATACATAGCCCACATCAAAATTATGACAATTTGCAATTCAGCTCAGAAAATTAAACTGTGAAAAACAAGCTTTTCCATTTTGAAAATTCTCAGAATCCATTAAAAGGACTCAGAGTCCACCATTTTACAAGTACCCGATCCACTTATATTCTTTCTAGATATCGCTCAGTGTTCTTGATGGTATCTCCCTGCCCTCATCCACCCTCTGCTCCCCAACTCCAAAAGATTTAAGGTAGGTGAACAGAACTGGCTTTAATGAGATGGTTTAAAATTTCAAGAGACATCAGCAGGTCCTTTGTTCTGGCCCACTAACCTTGCAGAACACAGCTTCAGGCTCTCTCACTACCGCAGGGAAGATGTCACCCAGGGTGGGGGAGGAGGCAGGAAGGGAGGGAGAGAGAAAGCACATGCTAATTAGGCTGTCCCTGGGAAAGTACTTTCTAATCAGGTGAAACCGACCATTTATTCAATATTTCTTTCTTAATGTAGTGTAGCAGAATTGAACAAGAACAGATGAGAAAAAAAGTGGGGGTGGTGGTAATATCACACATGGTGTATTCTGAGTCAAGACTGAAAATCACTTTAAAGCTTCGGAATATGTTTATTTAACAATGTTTAGAGATCTCCAATATTTCTTATTCAAAAATATGTTTCTGTTGTAGAATCTTTAAAAGATTATCTATTCTAAAATTCCAGTATTGCATTTTAATGCGATGCACACATAACCAGGAAAGACCAACACTGTTAATGTACTGGTACTTAGTCACTAACATTTCTATAAATTTGGATTTTATAATCCTGCGGACATTAATGGAGTGATTTCCACATGCTTTAGAGAGACCCTGAAATCTAAAATTTTAATGTCTTATTCTCTAATTTGAGCTTTATTTTTAAAATACTAAACACTTTACATGTTTAAGGGTATAAAATGCAGTTAATTGAATTTTTTTATGTTTCAGAAACAGTTGTGACCCGGTTTTCCATTTGACCAATAATGTGACCACCATATGCTGATTCAGGCAGATCAGCTGGGAGCTCCAGCTCAGATCATGGCACTCAGACCGTGAGGCCTGATGTCTGCAAAGATTTAACCCCTCCAGGCTTGAAGTGCAGGAAACATTAAAAGTGGAGATAATTCTTCGTGCTGCACAGAAATGTACACGGGCATTCCCACAGCCCAGCTCTATGCAACTGTGCAGAACTGGACACCAGCGGGATCTCTCCCAATTAAGAGAGAGCATCTTCCATTCTAATAATAAGGATAGCATCATATAAGTAATAGCTCCCCAAAATACTTAATATAGACTTAGTTTTATTAAGCACAATTATGTTACATTCAGTCTCTGTGGTTTTTGAAATTTAAAAAAATCTTTTTAGAATGCAATGGCTAGCACCCACAGTGCTTAGTATACATTGAGAGTCCAGTGCATATTTGTTGATTAGTTGGCTGATTTTGGTAGGTTGGTTGGTTGGTTAGATGGTTGGTTGCATGGACGGGTATAGAGATGCATGAATGGAGAAATGAATGAACGGATGGATGGATGAATGAACAATGAATGGATAATAGATGAAAGAAGGAAAGGGAAGGAGGAAGGAAGGGAGGGCTTTAATAATGAAACCTAATATATAAAACAGATATCCCCAGCATGAATCTGGATAAAGAGAATATGATATTCTCCAAGAAATTTATAGGGATACGTGAGGCATAGTTTGAAAATCACTTAACTAAGAAGCCTTTACATTAATAAATCTACTAAAGGTAAAATAAATAATAATCTGAAAAAAATTAAGAATAGCCTCCTAAGGTAACTGAAATGTCAAATATTGAGTATGTTGATTATCACTTGTAAATCAGCTCTGATCGACAATTATTGAGATCTTTGGTTGATACAAAATGAGAATGGATTCATTTTTACATAATAAGTAATAGCTGTTGAATGTTGGCCAAGTTCCTTAAACTTTTTATTCCTCAGTTTTTTTGTTTATAAAATAGGAATGATAGCTCACAGGCGATGTAAAAATTAGAGTTCTTGCATGCAATTGTGTTAGAACAGTGACTTGCAACTAGTAAGCAGTCATTTTAAAAAAACAAGATGTCATCTCTTGCAACAGTGATGGGTTGTAAGGGGCATGATATGCATCATACACAGTTCTTAGTAAACGATACTAACAAATCTGACACCCATTCTACAAATCCTGGCTTTAACTGATCACATACATTTTTATTTATACAATTTTTACAATTTTGTTGAATTTCTACTACTCTGAAGCACTAAGTTCCAATCCACTGAACAAAGAAAATTCATTTTCTAAGCATATTATTATTTACAAAGTCTTTTCACACTGAGAACTTCACATTGAGTAGAAAAAACCTAATTTATAAAACAGAAATAAAATCATTATCCTTATTTTATGAAAGAGGGCCCTGGGGTCCTGGGTGTTTGAACAACCTACCCAAGGTCACAGAACTTCAGAATTTAGGGATTTACTTTCATTGAAGGTGTATTAATAACCGATGTTGTGCCATCCAAGTATTCCTTTTTTTCTCTCTTCTTTCTTTCCTTCTCTCCCTTCTTTCTGCTTTGTCCTTTTTTAATAAATAACTTGTCAAAAGGAAAGCTTAACATCTGTAATTTAGATTCTTGAGACTCCCTTCGTATTAAAGCCTTTCTGCATTTGTCTGGGATGAAATGGAGTGATGAAACCATTTGCAAATTCCAAGGGGAAGACTAAGCCCAAATGCGAAATGCCGTCCCTCCCACTGCCAGATGCATCTGAAACTCACTGACGTACAAAGCATCCTCTCTTCAGCTCTCTACAGAGGAGGAACAAAACTAAAAGGCAGTTACTTAATATTTGTTGATTTTTTTTAAGTAGGAGGACTTAAAGGAAAAGAGTGTATAAAGTGCTCGTATCCCTATGTATCTTTTACGAAGCGTGATGAACGTGAGGACAGGGGAGGAACGGAGTGCTGTCAGAAGACCTCAGGCACAAGAGAAGATGCAAATCTTTTCCTTCCCCATTTTCGCACCTAATACCACACCTTTTCCCACCACTGTGCTGCTCACTGAATACCCTTTCTTCTCACCCATTACCTCATCATCACGTCCTCTCTAAGGTGCAGTTCCATGCTTGGGAAGAGCCATCTCATTCCACTTGCTCATTGAATTAAGCCATCTCCATCCATCATGATGAATCTACTTCTTGCTTGAAATCTTCACAGTTCGGTTAGAGGTGAGGTCAGGTAACTGCCAGGAAAGTCACATTGTCCTTACTGCCTTCACAAACGCCTCACTCATTAAAGAAAAAAGATGAGCACCTTTTGTGGCGACCACTGGCTCCCTAAGATTATTATTATTCTTATTTTTGAGAAACATGTGTGACGTTCTGTGATAGAAAGCCCTCGCTCATGTCACCATTATAAAAGCCAATGACCTTGGCAGTTCATCAAAAAGTTAAACGTAGAATTGCCATATGATTGGGCAATTCCACTCCTAAGTATGTATCCCGAAGAATTAAAACAAGGACCTGCAGATGTTTGTTAAATACAGTAAGTGACATTAATTCAAGACTTCTCAGGACCTCTTCTTTGGTCTCATTCACAGGCTTGTTCAAGCCCTGCGCATCACTTGCCTAGAGCCAAGCTCCTGAGACTAAGGACACAGTGCCCTTACTGATGTTGTTGGCTCTTACACCTCTGCCTTTACCTGTCCTCTTGATTGTCACAAATGCAGCCTTTCCAACATAGGAATCTGAACATTTTCTGTCAATAGTTGATGAGTGTTTTATTGATCTTCTCTCTAGCTAACAAGGTGGCACGGGAATCCCTCAGAATGCGACGAAAGGCCCTTCGTAATACTCGGCCCCTTCACCTCACCAGAAACTCTCCTGAATCCCTGAAACGCAAACTTAGTTAAACGTGCGGAGCTGCTCACTGGCCCACCTACGCTTCTGCACCAGCCTGAAACCACTTCCTTCTTCCAGTACCAAGTGAACACATCCTTCCAGACCCTACTCAAATGTCACCCCCAAGTCACACTTTCTATGCTCCCACAGCACATCACACCTCGCCTTCACATATCCCAGGGGACTGAGAATGCTCCTTGTAGTAATGATTATCACGGGTAGGCGTGCCATTGGGCACAGGTCCTGTCTTATCTGTACATCTCTTACTATGGGCTTGGCACATAGTGGTCCTCAAAGATCAAGAGTATTTTCCTGGTTTCTATGGAAATAGCAAAATACCTACTAATGCTTATCTATGGAGAGCTCAAAACATGTGGTCCAATTTTACAGAAATTGTAATTGTGCTCTAGTAGTTGTGGTTGTTGCTTTGCACACAGTGAATCTATTCTTTAGTACACTATTGATCTGAACCATCTAAATCCCTGGCAATTAGGATTATCTGTCCTTATGGTGATGACTTCACAGGCCATCAGAGATGCCCTCGCTGCCTGTGTTAATGAGAAATTTGGAGATGCAGTGGAGAATTATAACCTCTGGAATGAGAAATGACTGGGTGCAGTCTAAGTTTAATTAACCTCAGTAAGCACGAGTTCTTCACTTTGTAAAATGGGAACAATGCTACTTAAGTCATAGAGCTGTTTTTAGGATTGAGTGAGGCAAGATATGTAAAGCACCTTGGAGACAGACTGTCTCACACAGAGTAAGTACTTGAGCTCTTTCATTTTTTCCTTGATAATTATTTCAAAATCACCACATGATGCTTATTTTGATATTCTACCTGCCTTACCAATTTACGTTCACATGAAAATCAGACTCCCACCCTGATGACAATGAAAACACCAGATTTCTATTTACTACAGTTCCTGTAGCCCACAATTAACTGTTCCGCATTAAAGACACAGTGGGTGCATGCTTAAACAGGCAGCACTACGCCTCTGCTTTGCTCCCAGTACCCTATACAGTAAGACCAGTCCCGTCACTCGATGGTATTGGAGACGTAACTTAACTCAAAAAGAAATTCATCAGCAATTGACAGAAAGATCCAAATACCTATCCTGAGGTACAATGAGGCTTAAAAGATAGAAAAGGAATGAGAATGTAGGGAAATATATCCAATTTTCTTGACCAATGGTTTAAATTCTTCATTTTACAAGCAACATAATGAATACATTGAAATCAGTAACCAACCATGGGACATATAGGTACTGAAAACTAAAAATTAACATTATGAATAAGCTTAAAAAGTACTCCTGCAGCAACAAGAATCCATGTGTCAGAAGTAATTATTTAAATAAAGAAGTTAGGAAATAGTATTTCAATAAATTTAAATAAACACAATATAAGAGAAGTTTCAATATATAATAATCAATTTAATCTATGTGATCTACCCATAGTTGTCAAAGGGTGTGTTGTTGGCAATATTAATATTATACAGTTAAAATTGCAGGCTGTCAGAGTTTGAAAGTAAACTGAAAGCCTTAGGAGACCAGAAGCTAACTGATTTCAGATTTAGGGTAGTCACAGCTAATGATGGCGTGACTGTCAAACAATGGGGAGCACATGTTTGATTCCTTCTTGTCTTAAACGACAAACATGCAATTTCTCACTACATACAACAAAAGAAAAAGATGAAAGCTACTCAGTGTTACTTCTAAAAAAGAAACTTTTTTTTAAAGCTAGAAATGCTATTCAGGTGTTATGCAGTGGCATATATTTAAGTCACACATGTTGGTATAATATTCTTATTTTTGTACCTCAGAAGTATCTATTTGGACTAATTGTAGGAAAAATCATACCAAAATATTTATCACTCTTATTTTGCTGTTAAAGTGATTTAAAAGAGAAAGTGACTTAATAGCAAAGCCAAGTAAGAGCAGTTGAATCAGTGTTATAAATATAACACCAACTTTATATTCCATAAAGCCCTCAATATTGACTCAAATTTAACCAAGGGGGGGAGTGCATAATGATCGCATTCTGTTGCCTAATAATGGTTCTTATTTTGAAATGTAATAAATGCAATAACATTCCAAATCAAGGTATCTGACTTTCACCTTTCCAGATTTAAAGGGGTGATGAGAATATGATGCAACTTTAATGGGAACTGGGGTAAATGTTAATTTTAAGTATATCCAAACAATATTACACATGAAAAAATGTTGTTTTAACAAAGTTTTGTACCAAGTTCACTTGAGAACAAAATTCTCAATTTGTTTTACCTCGTAACACCAATCTTATAATTCTTTGACAGTTCTGATTTTGTTTTAACATGCACGCCCCATAGACGAGGAAGCTATTTTTCTATTTTCTCCATTTACAAGATCATTAGTTTACTGGGGAGATTTTGAAAAGAAACACCAGAGGCTGGATTTCCTGAATCCTTAAGCCCTGGGCTGGGAGGTACGGGAAGTGGCTGGAAAGCTGTGCACGGAAGAGGGAGCGTTTCCAAGCAACCGTGCGCAGCCGAGCAGCCCGACGAGGGAAACAATGGCAGTACTGGCAGGGATCCATGGAAGGGGAGTCTGCAGAAACACACAGTGTGTGTTTACCCTTGCTTTAAAACACACAGCTGAAATACGAACTAGAGGAAATAATAAAGGGAGAAAGGCTGGAGAAACCAGTCTAGAGAAAATCAGTGTATCCTCCATGCTCTTTTAATGGTGTTTAACGCAATGGACACTATTTCAGGGGTGAACCTATCCGTGCGAATAAGCGTTCACCTCTCTCTTAGGTGTCAATCCACGTTGAGAATACAGCCTGTTAGGCTCCACTTCAAGGTGCACCGGTACATAACTAGGTGATCTCATCTAGTTCCACTGGCAACCTCAACTTTAGTCTGAAATGGAGACGCTATTACAATTGGTGATAAGGAAATGATATATTCTGGGCTAACTGGCTGGGATGGGGAGGGAGGAGTAGAGTAGAAGAGGGTCACATAGAACCTTTCTCTGTGCATTTGTAGAAAATCCAAGGATCTAGACTCCAAGTTTTCAAGGTATCTTCTTATGCTAGCTTTTGCTCTAACATTGATTATTTATGTTTCGTTTGATGATCTCAGGGTCCTGAATGGCACTCCAAAATGAAATGTCCATTAAAAACAGACTGAATAATATATAAAAAAAATCCATATAGCTTTATAATCATTTAGCTGACTGCATATTTAACAATATTATTTACAGGGCTGCTTGATCTGTGTATTTTACACATAAATAGAGTTCTTATCAAACCTCATATGGTCAGTGAAGTATATACATTGGGCTAATAAATTAAATGATACTGCATGACTAAAATAATAGCAGTAATAATAAACTGTCATCTCATTATTTTTAAGAAAAATTGAATTTGATAAGAGATATATATAAAAGATAATTAATTTCTAATAATTATTCACTCTTGCCTTTTTACAGGTGGAAGTCAGCCTGAAAAGACCACCTAGAACAGTAGAAATAATGTAAAGTTTAGACTTCATTAAAAAAGCACACATTATACAATCTTCTTAGAGTTAATATGTATTAGACTATATTTACGTTTTAATTCAAAGGTTTCAATTCATATGTGCTTTATACATGGCTCACCTGAATTTGCTATGAAGAGTACATTTACACAATGGAATACTATACAGCAGAAAGAAAGAAGAAACTCTTACCTTTCACAACAGCATGGATGGAACTAGAGAGTATTATGCTAAGTGAAATAAGCCAGGCAGTAAAAGACAAATATCATATAATCTCACCTATAAGTGGAACCTAATCAACAAAACAAACAAATGAGCAAAATAGAACCAGAGGCATGGAAACAAGAAACAGACTGACAGTGACCAGAGGGGAGGGGGCAGGGTCATAAGGGTGGAAAGAAGGGGAAGGGACCAGTCAAGGAACATGTATGTTTGAATGACCCATGGACATGGACAACAGGATGGGGATGGACTATGAGAGTGGGGGATAGGCTGGGTGAAGGAGAGCAAAGGGTGAAAAATTGGGATGACGGTAATAGAACAAAAAAGAACTACAATATGTTCTTAGGAAAATACTTTTTAAAAAATACATCATCTGTTATGAACACACATCTTGCAACCAAAAACAACAGCAGTATATTTTCTTGAAGAGAATTCCACAAAAGGAAATGTAAGTAGTAATTAAACACATCACGTTTTTGTCATTGAATTAAATAAAACTGGCTTTCTGTCAAGCTCTAGTAAATTTAGAAAACCCGCAAAGGCACTAAATACCCTCATTCAATGGCTTTGTAGTAAAAGAAATCTATAGAGGCAGGGTCAATTTACAGGCCATGGTCAAGGCTTTATCTGTTTACTAGTAGAGTAGGTGTTAAGCAGTATGGCTTAATAATATTCATTCAGCTGGAAGAAATGCATTACACGTTGAAGCTATATGCGATGTTGATAATTACACACCTGTTGCTATGGTAATTTTAGAAGCTGCAGTAGATATAATTAAAATTCCAAACCAATAAAATCACACTACCAAAACTTAATAACTTTGATCAATTCAAAAATTTGGAAAAAGTCTTTCCAATTATTTTAAACAATAATTGACAAATTGAGGAAAAGTAAAAAAGCAAGAACATCTAAGATGCTATTCTTTCTTGCTCTTGCTACATTCTTTCCCTCCCTCTCCCCCTTTCTCTAACACACGTACACACACACCCGTGTGCAGGTTTTTTTCCTTTGAAATTCTGACAGTAATTGTATTAATTCTGTTATCATATTTCAGCAGACGGTGACAATATATAATTAGATTTGGTAGGCTTTGCTCACTGAGATCCATTTCTATAGTTTCCTCTACCATTTAACCATTTAGATTGTTTGCAAACCCTACTTAATAAAGAGTAAAGACATTTAGAGCCTGCTGTGCTCATTCATGCAAAATTACTGGTAGTTGTTTTTTTTTTTTTTAAGTCATACAGTGTATCTCTGTGAGCCCTTCCAAACACAAGAGACGAAGAAAAGGTTTAAACATTTTTGTTTAAAAGAGCCATCAGAATTTTGGAACACTTTTAGTGCCCTTACAAATGTGCACGGTGACGGCACCGTGAGATGAGAACTTTGTGCCCGTGGCCATCCAATCAGGTCGGGACCCAGACTGGGACTGTCAGGCTGTGTCAGGGCTGAGCAGGAGTGCGCACCAGAGTGCCTTTAATCCTCCCAGGCTTTCTCAAATGTCACAGCCATCTGGAGGAAAAGGAGCTTCCCCGCTGGGCTCCACTGACCACAAATTACTTTCCAAAGAAAACGACAACAATAGAAAGCAGTTAATAAATATTTGATTTTCTTTTCCAGAAAGAGAAGGTAAAAACTACCTTGTCATCTCAATTTAGTGTTAAATGCCTTTTTTATAATATGCATAAATGAGAAAATAATACCTGCCTGGTATTTCATTTGAGATCAAATGAAAAATTTCATGACAAAATTAAAGAAAAGCATGAGAAGATATTTGAGTAACTGCTAATGTTGCACTCGCTTTCCTTTGCAATTTGTTCTGGTTTTAGAATAACTAACAATTTTCTTCTTTGCAAGAAGCATGATTATTTTTAAGTTATGAAAAGTACACATTAGTCTCTGGTCCCGCCTACTTCCAAAGCTGAATGTGCATTGTTACCAGAATCTTAGTAACTTGAGTTTAGAATAAGCTGACGTTCACTGCAACGTTATGTCAGCATCCCCATCGCAACTTCTAAGAAGAAATCTGCTTCTAGAGTCCTCGTTTAAGGATATAACTGTAATTCTCTCCTCTGAGGAAAGTCACTTCCTTTTTTTTTTAAATCATCACTTCCTTATCTGACACAAAAGACACTGGGGAACCTGCTGCTTGTCTCTTCTAAGGGGCCCTGCAGCTGCATCCAGGGTCCATGGCTTCTGACATCCTTACCTGTGCTCTCCAAGCGCACGAAAACCTGTCGGATGGACGGCTTTAAAATAGTTCGTGTGCGGTGTAGTGAATGATACCTGGGCCTGCTCTAAGCAAAAATGCTGCTTTTTAAACATTATTAAATGTTCTGAATTCTTTGCATTGGATCCTGCCTTTGCGGTTATGCAATTGTAAAGACCTTTCTATAACATGTCTGGATATAGTAAAAAAGCTCTATTATATCACAAAGAACCTTTATACTATTGCCACTATACTTGCTTTTTTGAAGGATGTCTTTTGAAGCATTTCTTTATGTTTGGAATACAATAATTGACTTATGCATTGATGTTACAATTTCACCATGCTTTAAAGTAAGATGTTTTTTTCCTATGAAGTTAAAACCTTAATTTTCATGAAGGCCTAAACTTTTACCTTTGCCACATGTTAATTATGTCAGAAAGCATGTATTTTTTTTTCTATACTTGCTACCAATGCACCCTAGTTCTGAATCAACAGAATCCTGTTTTTGTCTATTGCAGCACCTCTCACCAACAAGCAGGAGCCTCTAGGCCACAGCGGGCAAACACAAGGCCCGCGGGCCAAATCCAGCCCTCCACCCTGCTTTATCCAGCCCGGCACCCTGTTTCTACCCGGCAGCAGTGCCGAACTCCTTGCACTTATTCAGTCCTAAAATCACATTCGTCCCTTTGAAGGTATCCATGAGGCTGATGTGGCCCCCGGTGACAATGAGTTGGACATCCCTGCTCCAGGACGAAGGCAAGATGCCATGCGCTCCTAGGGCTCGCTGATGCCTCTCCCTGCTGCGCAGTCAAATGGGATCTCCTGATTATGCAACAGCGTATTCAGCACACAAAGTTTTCCTGTTTTATTGTGTATCTGTTGACTCAAATATTTTTTAAAAGGCAAAAGAGTTAAAGTATGCCATGAAATTAATATGCTGTGAGAACTAGTAAATGTGAGGTCCAAGTTAATAGGCCCTTTCCAACAGCCAAAATGTAACGTACTATTTACCCAATTTGACATATTTTTAGTTCAAAATCTCTGAGCTTGGTGATTAACATGTAACATGCATTAACAAATCGCTCCACTTTTGAGCTTCTAGGAACCTGAGTGAAAAATATCTTAACCCCTAATAATAAACATCAGAGAAATGATAAAATGTCAGTTAAAAATGGGCATAAAATTTTTTGAATTACAGCTGTCATATTAAGTAAAAAATGATTGTGAGGGGGTGGGAGGGTGGGTGGACATAGAAGAGAGTACGGAGGATAAGTAGTAATGGAAAAATTAAAGTAAAATAACATATAATCTCAAAAATAAGAAAAATAGCCGAGCAGTGGCCTCTATTCTACGCAACCTGCAGGAGTGAGCAGTACTATTACCTAATAGCTACAGTGATGATTTTAAGTTTAGTAAGTGCCAGAGCAAGTACTGCTCTAATGCAGTTGTGTAGTTGTTCAATTAACCATTGCAATCCTAAGAGAAGAACGGCTATAGGAAGGAAAAATCACATACACAGACGCATATAGCACTGGCATTTTTCTAGCATAAACTGAGAGCCTATTCAACAAGCAACAGATGCAATGCTATTCTTGTTCTATAAAATAAATTCCAATGTCTTCATGACAAAAAACACAAATGGAGCCCAGGAAGGTGACTGTCACGTGTCAATCATGAGTAAATGCTGAGACAGGAACTAAGAAAAGCTCTTCCGAGCCCCCATCAGGAGGACAGGAACTGCATTATCATTTATGGAATTCTGTTGACATTGGTGATCGCAAACAAACTCAGCTGTCCAGGCGGGAGTGTTTTTCAACACCTCGTTACGGCACCATTGTTTATGTGACATGGTAAGTACTCACAGACGCTCATTACTAACACATGTCCTAAAATATCATAGCGTCAAAATACATGTCATAGCCAAGGACTGTTTATGTCATTTAAGAAACACATTACATCAAACCTCAAAAATAAACATGTACAATGATCTTCTGTTTCAAAGTCTACTATAAACATTTGTCAGTGCTGCGCTAATACTCTCAAATATTTCCTTTGCAGTATTAAGAGATACTAAAAGGAGAACCTAACAGAAAAAATAAGCAATCTAAAATTATGTTGCTTTTATAAATAAAGTAGAAATTATTTGGATATTCAAAGAGAAAAAACACAGCATTTCTTTGCATACTGAATAATTGTTAGCACCTTTCACTTTTTAATAGAAAAAAAATAGTATTAACATAACAGTAGTGTCGTTAACATATTCAATACATTTCGTTTTCTGGACGATGGGTAGAGATTGTACCAGGTGATTCTAACTATCAGTAGGAGTCACAGCTTCATAAGACAGGGAGCAGTTATGAAACGAGCGGCAGTGATGCACTGATGGTATAACGATGGCCCATTAGATCTCGTACATCAACTAGGGAGATACTAACATTACTGAGTCTCGTAACATGAAAGTCGCACATGCTTTGCGAAATCTGCTGGTGCCAGACCACATTTAAGCTCTTTTAAAAACCAGGCCGGAGGATATTAATGCCACATCATCAAAACAACAAACAAGGGGGAAAAAGCATAATCAATGAGAAAATACTCTATCCACTACTTTAAGTCACTTTGAGATCAAAACCTTGCTCTGCTCAGTTCTTACTAATTAGGCTTTGTCATACATGGTTAAGATTAAAGGAACAAAGTCTAAAATGTCAGGCTTACAACCTAAATTAAAAATACATGGTGGCCACTTCTCATTTATTTATGCCAATAAGTGATCAATTTGGAGTTCAGAAGACAAAAACAATCTCTTTTTTGTAGTTTTTTTGAAATATAATTGAACACATAAAATGCAAACACACAGAGATGAGCCACGCCAGGAGGGTATCAGTTACACTGATGCAGAACTCATTAGATCGAAGAGTAAGAGAATATGCTGTAAAGCTGGGTGGTGGCCGAGTAGACGTATGCCATTCTTCTCTTGAGAAGAAGGGAAAGACGTGCACCATCCCGGAGGTCTCTGAGCCAACACAGAGAAGGAGGCAGACCCCTACACGGAGATGGCCCACCAGCCCAGACTTCCTACCTAAACTCAACCCTCAGAGCCAACATCTGATTCTTCATTTTTACGTAGATGTCTAATAGGAAGTTCAAATACAATACTTCTAAGACCATGATTCTCAAACTATGCACCAAGGCAACCTAGGAAATTCACAGGGGTTCTTGTGATATCTTAGCATTTCCAGGGAAACCCAGTCATACTGAAAATCTGTTGGAGAACACACAGCAATGTGCTTAAGACAGTTCACAGTTCCAAGAAATATGGTGCTCACAGTAGCTCTCTTTTGATATCATACCTTTGTAAAGCTGGGATTTAGGGATTGCTGTTAGAAAAAAAGAAATTACTAAGGAAAAAAAATCAATGTAGAATGGGATGTATGAGGGTGGCAAAATTTAACCTTAACCTGAGGTCAAAAAGTTGTGTGGACATATCTCCTTAGGGGATAAGATACTATTTTTCTTTTAATTTATACGTATTATTTATTAAATAGCTACTTAATGGTTAGGACATGCATCATATTAAGTTGTACTTAACTACTTAATAAACAGAACTATATATAGTAAATTGTCAGAATATAAATCCTTATTAAATTGTTGGACCTATCAACCAAATAAACTAACTGTTGGGTGTTTCTTTTGGACCAGGGCACCATGAACAAATTCCTAAGAAATCAAGAACATTTGTAAACTTCTGGTAGGCATCCAATCACTGTATGTAGTAGGAATCTAATCAGCACCCTGATTTTCCCCTTGGGAATGGCATACTTTTCCCATTATCAGTCCAAGCCCTTGGATGAAGTTGGCTCTACTTCTGATTCCAGGAATAGACTAACTCAGGGCCAGACAAACTAGTACATCACAGTCCTATTGCCACAGCCATTTGATCAGAAACAGACATGACTTATTTGGAGCCAAGGCAGTGTTAATGAGACTTTCCACTCGGACTGTTAGGAAAGAGGCAAGTAATTTATTTCTACCAAACCTGAACTTTGGAGGGTAAGCTACCAGAGACTGAAGAGCGAGAAAGTGAAACCAACAACAAAGGTCAAAGCTGGAGAGGGAATCAAACCGACTCTCAATGACAGAGTCAAAGCACCTATATTCCAGGCACCTGCTACCGCATCTTCCATACTTCATGCCAGTACCTATTCTTCTGGTACCCAGCATAGTGGATGTTGTCCAGACCTGTCCACCCACAGTATTGTCCAGGAACTAGAAGCTTTGGCATCATCTGGAAGTTGGAAGAAATGCAGAATCTTGGGAGTCTACTGTATCAGAATCAGAATTTTAACCGGCAATTTGGACATATATTGAAGTTTGCAAGTTTTTTACATAAAAACTTACTAAACATTCATTTATCAATCAATTTATTTTTTTAAAGTCATCACTGGCTCAATTTTGGTTCAGGACCTCAATTTTCTTGATTGGTTTATATAATCATCATCTTTAAAGTGACTTGTGTCCACTGAAATCCAATGTTCAAATTGTAACTAGTGGTTTGGGATCTTTTTTACCCCCAAACATAAATCTGTTCATAAAATGCTATTGCTTAATATCCTTCGATGACTCTTCAGTGGCTTAGAGAATGATGTCGATATTCATTAGCACAAAGTACAAAGACCCCATAGCCGAACGCCTGACTCCACAGATTCATTTCCCTTCACTCCTTCCTTTGCTTGTTGCATCTGCCACACCACGCAATGCATAGTTATCATGTTATCATACTCACCTCTCTATCCCTTCTTCCTCTTTCAAAGTCCTCCACATTCCCAATTTGTTCATACAACTCTCTCACATTCTATTCCAGTTTCTGACTTGTTCTAACCAAATGAGAGTCTAGCAAAATAGGAAATAGCACCAGTGTCTGAGCTAAGCCTGATGTTTCTTATACATGTAGTCTATCGAAGTCAAAGAATTCCTGACATAGTGCTATGCAAATTTGAATAAATTGATGGGCATTTCACATTTCAACTATAGTGAAGAACTTTTATGCCTGTAACCTAATGCCCACTACAAATGCAATATTCCGAAGTAAGGCAAAGAATGCACTCTTCTATAAAGGACACATGGACAAAACCAAGGTGGGGTGGAATCAGGGGAGGGAGGTGGGGATGGCTGGGGTGGTGGGGGAGTGGTGGGGGATAAATGCAGACAACTGTACTTGAACAATAAAATAATAACAATAAAAAAGAATGCTGTCTTCTTACATATGCAATGAAATATTTGGCCCAGTGAACTGCACAGCTGAAATAGTATATGGTATTAGGAAAAGTTTACTTGGATTATTAGGTTGGATGGATGTGAAACCTGCCTCCTCTGTCTAACAAATAAGCAGCCTTTGGATACAATCTCTAGTGATCTTTAAGACATGAATAACGTCTTGCCTATCCATAAACTCCATGCCCCTTCTTTTTCATTTCCACCCCCCTATTTGGCTACTATCACCACTAATTTTTAAAACTTTTCCCTAAAGGAGAATTAATATTTCCTAACTATGTGTTTGTTGCAATACAGTTTATTGAGAGCTTTTCATATCTCAGTAAGTTTGAATTATAGCAGTGACTCACAACCAGAGATGATTTTGTTCCCCCAGAGGATATTTGGCAATGTCTGGAAACATTTTTGATTGTCCGAATCAGGGAATGCTACTGGCCAGGGATGCTGCTAAACATTCTAATAAACAGAATTTTTTGGTTCAAAATATCAGTAGTGCTGAAGTTAACAAACCCTGGGTTGCAGGGCAAACGCAGAAATTTGTCTGGAGACTTCCTGCTCTAGGCGTCCCTTTCCAGGAAGCTGGCTCTATGAAGCCAGGGGAAACAGCACGGAGCAGTCACATGGGAAGAAGAGTCTGTTAGGGATGAGGAAAGGGCCAAAGGTCCTTAAAGCAGCCACGGGGACCAGAGGAAAAAGATCCAATTGTTCAACAGGGTGCTCACTCTGGACACTCAGATGCTCAGCCTTGGGAAAAAATCTGGTGCCATAATGGGACACAGAATCAGAGAGCTACGGGTTTTTAAGGACCCATGGGGATTTGGGGGAAATGCATCAGTACTGACCAAGATGCACGAAAGACAGCGGCCCTGCCATTATGTTCTGGGTACTACCTGATATCCTCAGTTCTTACAGGACCCTGGAGGACACCATCACAGCTGACACTTAACTTCCCACCTGCCTCGTAGGATGTGGGATTAAAATCTAATTTCTTTTACTTAAAAGATAGTGATATATCTTACAGAAATAAGTGAAATACTATCTGCATCCGTTATGCATTCTAGAAGCAGTAACTAATAGTGGTTGCCACCAACACAATCCCTCCACAAATGAATCTTCATGTATTTATAGAGCATCTATTATATTCTTGGCAAGGTATGCATTACAGGAAGTAAAATTAACCATGGTTCCTTGCCTTTCAGAAATACATAATATATAAAGAAACAAAAAAAAAAGAAAAAGAAAAGAAAGGAAAAGCTGTAAGAAGGAAAATAACTTTAGGAAGCCAGGGTTTATCAGTAGCAGTACCTCTTAACCCACTGAGGTTAAGCAGGTTTAGTACAATGAAAGGTTCTTATATTTGACTAGATGGAGATCAAGGGCAATCATTCAGGAAATAATTCACAAGAGCTAATGGAGTAAAAATCCCCAGGGTGTCAAGAAGGGAGATGGGCAAAGGATGCAAACCATGTGTGAGGAGTTTGGCAGTAAAGGGGAAGTTAAAAGAAAGCGTTGACTCTATATCCACTCTCCCTGCCTCAGTCAGTAGCAACAGATGGCTGGCTATTCTATAAATTTAAAGCCTCCTGTGACCAGGCAACAACAAATTTTTTAGCTAGTAGTAGTGTTTCAGGGAGGAGTGGAGGAAGAAGAAATATCAGCAAATATTGAAGACGACCATGAAAAGGTAGATACCACCTGAGAAAGTTTCTCAAAGAATTCTTCCTGCATTGCTCTAATCAGAGTGAATGCTCTCTCCCACCAATTCCTTCACAGCAGGTTACGTTTTCTCACGTTAGCACTTCACCATCACCACCTGGACCACTGGCACATCTCTCTGTGTTTGTCTACCCTGGTCTGCTAGGCTGTAAGTTATGATGCCAAAAGACCATGTGTGGTCTTTTTCTATCTTTGTGGATTCGATAATATTTCAGAAAAGATACTTTGCATGGACTAGGTCCTAAACAAACAAACAAAAAGGCTACTGAATAAACGTTGATGCAAAATTGTATAAAAAGTTTGGTGGTTCTAAGGACCAAAGCCATGATCAGAAATAGAAAGCTGATGGGTTTCCTAACAAGAACATTTAGGCTTGCCATCATTAACCTGTTTATCCACAGCTATGCTCTGGGTCATACCTGTTTGTCCAGCACCTGCAACAGCAACTACAACCTGTGGGGGCTTGACAACGGTTTGCTGAATGAATGAATGAATGAATGAATGAAAAGTTGACTCAATTCAAATGACCACAAGATACCTATTTTAAAAGGTTAAAAAAGGAAACATATATAAATCAATGTTTTTATTTTAAGCAGCATAACAAATTTAGATTTTTATATTAGAATGATTAGGATTGTGCTCAATATTCTAGCCTTGGTAAAACTTGATTATAAAATATCACTCAGATTTATGTATAGCATGAGTCAAACTCCATACTCACCCCTTCCAAAATCTAAATGTATGTAGAGAATCTATGAAGTGAAAGTGACTTGGTACAACCCTGTTAACAGATGTGATGAGTCTTGATTATTCCTGATATCAGGAATGAAATAACCATACTATAATTCTTCATTTTGTCATGTAACCATTATCGATCACGAAATACTTAAAAGTTACCTACACTTTCACTATTTGTATTATGTTTCTACTAATCAGAAAAAGGTGCTTGTGCAATCTACATTATTACATAAATTTTGGCACACAGTGTTAAGCAGATGTTCATATAATTTAAAGGCACAGTGGGATGAAAACTTAAGGGAAAATGCTAATTTCCTAGAAATGGGATTAATCACTAGTAATCATAAATTGTACACATGTAAAAATCATGTCCCCATCTGCCCATTTATACAAAGAAATCTGGCAACTTTATTTAACCCACGGAACACTAAATATGTTCTATTGCCTTTCTAACCTATTATCATTACTAATTAATTTATCTTTGATTATGACTCCAAGAAGCAAGAATTAATTCTTTGAAATAAATCACCTGGAAAAAAATGCAACTTTATACAAAAAATTATAAGAGCCTGTTTGAAAAATACACAGAATCTAAAAATCAGTGCATTTATAAGTGGTTTTTAGATATAAAAGGCACAAGTTATGGGATCTGACAAACACCAGAAGAAGCTACAACTATTTAAAATATTGAGTATGGGCATGCAATATAAGTCATTAGTAGTAACTAATCTTTTAAAAAGTGTATCTTTCAATACACTGTTAATTATGCACTGGAGTGAGACTGTGGTTGACGCTATTTTCCAAGCTCACAGAATTTCAGGAGGGCAGGATGCTGACTGTGAGGCGGAGGCCTGACCACTCCCCGCTGTGGTAATTACTGCTCCTGTCCCATCTCCCGTCTCCACAGCATTCCACTAGGTTAACCCACAGACACATGTGTCCCCTCACTCCTGCCCTGCTCCAGGTTCGTGTTGAATGAGGAATGGCAAACACCTCAAGGACATTTTCTTTCACTTTGTTTGAAAACAAGTGGGTTACAAAGCACAGGAAAATGTGTTTATGAAACACCAAAAGGTCCCGCAAACAAAGCAACGGGTGGAGCTGTGTAAGCAGCTTGCGCAACTAGGTTAGGGTCTGTTGGAGGGAAAAGAAGTGGTTGAGGTCCAAATCCTGACTCAGCACCGTGTCTCAGCCAACTCTTCCTTACCCAGCAGGGGACACGTTCTCCATGGCTGTCGAAGGGGAAGGCCACCGCTCTACCTTCTCTTTGTGAAACTCTATGTGGAGCAGGAGGACAATGCCTTCCTTGCTTTTTATTTCGATACTCTAGAGACACACCTGCAAAATGCAAGACCTTCACCATCTGGGGTACCATTAGTGACCCCTCCTTCATGTCCCTACACTGGTTGTCATCTCTGTCCACCCCCAGCCATCTGGATTGCAACCTCCCTCTCCACCTCGAAGTACTTCTCACCTCACCTTCTCAGTGGGGTTTACCCAGCCACCCATTTGAAATTGAAACCAACCATCCCAAGCCTCCTTATTTTTTCCATCTTTTTTGCCCAAGAAACTTACCATGTTCTAATATATTATAATTTACTTACTGATTATGTTATTGTTTACTCTCTATCTGGCCATAAACTCAGCCCCAAGAGGCTGGGCATCCTTGGTTATTTTGTTCATTATTATATCCTAAGCACCCCAAAGAGAAGCAGCACCAGATTTTCAATAAATATCTCATGAACAAGATAGAGATAGCCTCTTGGTTTAAAAGAGATGATAACATATGAATAAGTAACTCTAACTCACAACTGAATGTGTCATGGAATTGTTTTGGTTTTGTGGTTGTTGTTTCCCCCTCTCCTCCCCACATTGGAAGGAGATGAAGAAAAATGGGTAGAAAGAGAAGGGAAAACTAAGTCTGGGACAGAGAGGGAGAGGAAGAGGGGCAGACAGAGAATAAAGGAGAAAACAAGGTTTGGGAAAAGGTATTCAGAATACAGGTAGATGCGATAGCAAGGAGGTGCGAACACACTACTAAGACTTAAAGATAATTACAATGATGTCAGATTCATTCGACTGTGTGTTTGGTATCTCTGGAACCCTAGAAAGACATATATATATTGGGGCTCTAGAAAGATACACAAAGGTATTTCTGCAACTCAGATTTTTTACACTGATTCCCAAGTTTTTTAATGACTTGGAGTCTTTAGGATAAAAACGTAAGAACCTGGCAGGGTATACAAGCTATTTCAGGGTAACAGCCTGGGCAATCCCTCGACCGGAGGTTTGTATCTTCTCACTGCCTTCAAAACAATCCGTGCTCCAGCTTCGTCCACTCCCCTAGGAGATCTAAAAGGGTAATGCCATTTCAAGTTTGTCACTGTAAGTCTGCACTCGTCACCCCCTCCTTAAAAGGCCTTTTGCCCCACAGACCAATTCATTTGCTAAGACTCCTTTTAAAAATTCCCTCTGAGGAGTCTACCCAAGTAGAATAAAAAATACCCCATTTTTCTCCTAAAATCCTTTTTTTTTGTATGCCTGTGTTGCTATTAAATTTTGAGCTGCTGGAGAGCAGAGGGAGTCCAGTTAGTGTTCACACCCCCGACACTAAGATTCTTCTGGCACACAATGGCTTTTAACAAATATTTCTTAAATAAGTGAGTAAGTAGACTCTTGAGAAATTGTAAAATGCTCAACTGCCTTTTAGAACCCTCCCCTTCCTTTTCTACCCCCAAATTAAATCAGGTTCAGTTGCATTATCATGTTAAAGAGCCGGCTATTATCTTTCAACATTGGGAACACATGCAATCCACAGGGAATGCATAATGCACGTCATTTTGCCAAAATATTCAGTCAACCACATAGTCCAATTATTGATCAAGGGGAAAAGAGATTGCTGGTATTTGTTCTCATAAATAGAGACTGTATAAGCAACAGAGGAACACCTCCCCGATATCTTCAATAATACATTCCATTCTTTTTAAGTGGAAAAAGTTCAGGCACTGGGCTATGAGCCTACTTTTCTGGACGGTATATAGCCATTATCCCAAAAGAAGCTTCACTGTGTCTGTCAGGAAATAACGTGGATTTGTCTTGATACATGCAGGGCCTCTGCTCACGTCTGCGATTTACCCAGAGGCTCCATGGGAGTGAGAGATATGAATCGCACCCCCGTGTACTCTCCATATTTCTGGCTAAATGGGTTGCTGGCAATAGCCTGCCCCAAAGCTGACATCAAGGGATCATGTCCTGAATCTTTTTAGGGACATAATGCAGCACCAGCTTAATTCACCCTGATGTTATGGAAGTCATTTTTGCCATCAGAAAGGGGGTCACTGTGGCCAACAACGCACTGACCTACAGGCTGGAGAGCACAGCCCCTCTTCAGCAACATGCAATTTTAAAATACTTTCATCCACTGTAATTCTAACACAAGGGGAGAAAAAAGCCTTCTGAGCAACCCTGTCAAGCTGGGACAATGTGAATGAGAAAAAAATTTAAATTTCGGAGAGACTGCAAGTAAATCATTTAAATACACATACACACAAAAAGCCCTGACTTATGAGTAATATCCTTGAAAAATTACCTAATAATTTATCCAAAATGAGCATCTCCATTTAAATGAGTGACATCTGGCAGGTTTTCTTGCTTTTCCCTTGGATTTACAACTACTAATTTATTCAGCAGGTTTCAAGTGATTGCTCTGAACTTAGGGTTTTTGATCCATAAAAAATTGGCATATGTGGTAGCATCACTTTTTTTTCTTTTAAAGTAAAAAGCAACTTGTACCTGTGCAATTCGTTTGGTTCTTTTTAACCCAGGAGAAGCAAAGTGGAAAAGGTCAAAGATGGATTGGCCGAGAAAAGAATGGGTAAGCCATTTGCTAGCTCTGGAGATCAGCCTTTTTGCTTCTTACCCGCTCAGGTAGGTGTACATTAAGCTGAAAATATTTAGTAATTCATATCTGGTGTGGTTTATATACAGATATCATTATTATCCTTTAGCACGAACTGTAGAGAGACAACTGAATTACGTGTCAAGTTATCAAAGTTAGACTCCTGACTCTACCACCAACTTCCCAGTTAATCTAGTGACTACTCCTTAAACTCTGCTAGCTAACCTGCCCTTTGTTAAAAAGCAATAATAATAACTATACTCCCTATTGCAGTAGTTTATTGAAGGGATTCTAATAAAAAACTTTGAATACTCTTATAAGAGACATAGGAAAGCAATTAGACCCCTGAAAAAAATGTATGCAGATTTCTTAACCATTTAATCAGAAGCCAAGCTCAAACAAAAATTTATAAGGCACTAAACATGTTGAGAAGAAAATAATTGGGAAGTCCTACCTACACAGTATTGACGCTGTTGAATTGAAGATGCCGTGAATGTTGATCAAATGGCCACAGTGAGGATGGAAGAGGGGTCAGCAGTTCCAAGTTAATGGGATGCAGACAGCCTTTTTTCACACTTTGAGCACATGAAAACTATTCCTTAGTGGTGTTTACGGCTCATATGTATAGGTCCACATCTTCACATCGTAAAGGAGAAACAAATTCCAGCTCATTAGAAGCGAAGAGTGTGGATTAGAGAGGCAACACAAAAAGCGCATTGTCCTGAGGAATGTGCTGGAGCTGTGTGCAAACTCTGATGTGCCTACATGTCACAAAGGGATGAGAAGGTACACGCAGTCACCCTATAGATCCGGGATGCAACCTGGATTTCCGAAATGATGCTCTCTTAGACACACCACAGATAACATGTTGGTTAGCAAAACTCAGCTTTCTCGCTTCTTCTACATCAGCGATGAGGAGCATGCTGTCCCACAGCAGAACAGTGCTGGTCCTACCTTGAGGGATCGGAGACAAGAAATTAAGCGAGCCCTGCAATAAGGCCTTGGCACTTTCTGTTCTCAAATACATCTTTCCTGATGTTCACATACTTTCTCATCTCAAATATCACTTCTTCAGAAGGCTGGTTCCTGTCTACTCTACCTAAAACGACACCTGCCATCATTCTTGTCTTCTCTGTTTTCATATTCTTCATAGCACTTACCACTCAGTGGCGTTGTAGTATGTTTTTTTAGTTTTTACAGTCTGAGTCTCCCACATGATAGCAGCGAGTTATCTGTTTGGTACATGCTGTCACTGATGCGCCTAGCACGTTGGTCCTTAACACATAATGGGGGATGGATCAATACTGGGATTAATGAATGAATGCCTGAATTATAATCATGGACAACAAAGTTCCTCAAGGTTATAAGCACAACCTAACGTAAAGGTTACAGCATGGCGCAGTCCACAGTGAACCCACGACTGAGGGGTGTTTAGTTGACAAGTAGGATCTGATAATAAAAGTGAGATCAGTGAATCAGGAGACGAAGGAAACTAGCAGCTCTTGGGATGGCAAGAATTTTTTAAAAATGGTCAGCAAATCAGGAGAACACAGTATGTGAAGATGAGGGGCGACAGACGACTCTCCACCAACTTAGGGACCCGTGAGTGCATGTTTACACCCCTGTTTTCTGGGACACACTGCTCCTGGGTGCACTCTTTTCCCTGCCTCAATGGGGTTTCTCTAGTTCTTCTCTCTTTAAATGTAAGTAATCTCTGAAATGTGCTAGCCTTAAGATTATCCTCATTGGTCATTGCACCAAAACTCCGACGAAAATTAACAGCTTGATAGTACTATTTCCTCTCTATATGTATACTATATAAATTCCTGAGTTCTTTCATTCTTTTATCAAACCAATCACAGTGAACTTAGAAAAAAACAGCTGAGTAACATTTCAAAAACTACAACTAATTAGGTCAACGGGCAATAAACTTTGGAGCAGGTATCTATTTCTTATGATCTATTAAGCAACATTCTAAAGTACAATAAATGCAAAAAGGGAAAAGGACTCATGGACATGGACAACAGTGTGGTAATTGCAGAGGGGAAGGGAGATATAAGGGAACTAAGTAGTAATGGAAATAATACAATAAAGATTACATACAAAAATAAAAGGTAACAAATAAAGTACAATGAATACTACTGAAAAAATATTCTAAAATCATCCATAATCAAGTTCTCCTCTGAATCTATTCTTCATAACGTTTTCTCATAAATGCTCACTACCTATACACATGAAATAAAAACAATACAATACTGTGTACTGGACCTGTATTTTTTTTCAAACGAATTAACAAAAGAACTCTCTGTGGCTCAACACTGGAAACAAATATGAAATAGTCAATGTCTTGCCAACTTCGCTTGGCCTAAGCACCTTTCCTCTTTGTCCAAGGCAGCGATGCGGGACTACAGAGCAACATCTATCCGCGAACACATTTTGAGAACAGGCTCCTCAGAACAAAGTAAATTTCTCAGCTGCTGGAATGTGACTGGCAAAGCAGACTACACAGTGTTCCAAAGTCAATCAGTTCTCTATGAAAAAAAAGGAGGTGAAAAGTATGTAATCATACGATGATTTAAGAACGAGGCTTAAAGAATGATTCAGGGGCATATGCTGGATTAGAAGTAAGAAATTGAATTTCATCCTCAGTTTCACTGAGGTTCACTCCACCCAAAGAAACTCATTGTTCAAAAACAGTGCGTGCTGACAACCGCAAAGTGAGCACTTTCCCGACTTCTCTGCTCACAAAATAAAACATGAAAGGTGTCTCGGTCAACAACTGAGAACAACAAAGAAACACTGAAAGTTTCTTTTTTCCCCAGAAGGATTTAATGGCACACAATAAAGTATAATGATTTTAATTTTAAATTAGTAGTAATAAAAATATTCTGTAAATACTTCATTTTGAATAAAATGATAATTTCTATAAAGTCATTATTCATTTTGTAACTGAAAATTTGTAGATACCCTTAAATAGACATTTTCAAAAAATTAAAAGCTGTTATATTTTAAGAAATATTTCTGTCCAGAACTGAGGAATACACGGAGGCAGAAAGCGATGGCCAGGAGCACAGGGCTATGGAGATTGAGAGCCAGCTTCTAATGGACACCGAGTTTCCTTTGGGGGATGATGATAAAGTTCTAAAACCAGATCGTGGTGATGACTGCCCAAATCTACGCACATATTAAAACACTCACACACTCTGAAAATTGTATTGTTACAGTCTGTGAATTATACCTCAACCAAGGGCTTGAAAAAGCCTCATGCCAAAGATGGATACAAAAGAATTAATGAGAAAATTAATGTAAACTCCCCATGGCACAGTGACAGACACAGTATTTAAGGATTGTTAGCTATAACTACCTGCAATTACCACTGGAAAACATAAGTGTATTTATCATAATTGATACCTCATTTATAACACAATATAAAACATTTAATTTCCCTGTTTCAAAATGAATGCAATATGCTTACCCACTGCTTGACTAATTTACTCTTGCAAATTCATAATACTGCTTTTATGAATAAATACCACTACAGAACAACAGATGTAAAGTGTACTTCATTCACTTTACACCTAGATAGTCTTATCTTGTGTTATAACTTATTTTGTCTCTAAGTAGTACCATTTTTTTCCTGTATCACCATACATTCCTTTGTCTATAATGTTGTTTCTTACGTGAATGTAAAGTAATCCATACGGAATTTTAATGAAAGTTACACATCAATAAACACACCTGGTGTCAAAGACACTGAGTAACAACTAAACACCCACTGCCTTTAATAGTGCTTTTGGCACACAAAAATAAATTATAACACAGTGTCGCTATGTCCATCGCCCACAAAAAGCCGAATTTTCTTACATATGAGTTTAATAGTCTACAGCGAGTTTTGTTTGTTTACTTGTATTTGCTGACTTTCTTACCGGTTTACTCTGAAGACAATTGCAACTGGAGGTCAAATTTTGACATGGGTGTGGGGACCAGTCCTGGCTCTGCAACTTTGCAAAGTCACCTATACTGTGTGACTCCTACTTCCTGTCAATGACTGGACTGTGTGGTCTGCAAGATTCTTTTAATTCCATAGGCCACGGTCTGATATCTTAACTTGTGAGTCTGTAAGTACAGATTAATCCTCAACACTATACAGGTCCCTCCCACCTTGTCCTTTTTCTGCAGAACTGGAGACGGAAGAAAATAGCCTTCCCAAATCAAAAGAAGCCCCCAAACCAAGTGTGAGAAATGGTTAGTGAGTATACGCTAACAAACATTAATAACTCTCTCGGGGGATTATATAATTATTATGTAGGTAACACTTCATGCTTTCCAAGTGCTTTAAAGCTATTAATTAGTTTTTCCTTTCAAACATGCTGTGAATCAGCAAGTTACTACTCTCCCTGACTTCCAGGATAGGACACAAATGAAAAGAATAACTGGTTGCTCAACATCCAAGACCACTGCTGTGTTATCAAATAGGAATAGTTCACGATAGTGCTAATCTAACATCAACCACATCATTATCGCCATATACATTATCTTTATTCATGCTTTGCAATTACATTTAAGATTCAGTGGCATTCGGAGACCTCAAACCAACATCAGGTTCTTTAAGGAGAGGAAATTGGTAAACACATCTGATTTAGATGTGCTGTCTCCTGGAATATTGATTTATTCTAAACTAGTTGAAAAGAAAAATCTATACACTAGTTGATGAAAAAGAAAAAAAATAGACTGATCATTTAGCTAGATTTTCAGAGCCAATATTGCCTAAGTTGTGGTCACAGAGGAGTAAAATGAGAAAGTTTGTAGAGAGCTGCTGATGGTGTAAGTTTTAAATGAGAAAACAAAACAAAAACCTAAGTTGTAAAAGGAAAAAAAAGATGCAAGGAAGACAATGAACACTGAAAGAATCAGAACAGCTACAGAACTTGACCAAACCCTAGAGAAGGTGGGCAGGCCAAGGAAAGCCTGTCCCTCTGCAAGGCAGTCATGGTCACGTCTCAGGATGGCTGGGGTGCAGTTACAACCTGGCTTCGTCTACCAGTGGAACTCCTTATGACTCTAAGCACATTATTCACAGGCAAATAATTAATACCTTTCTGGTCATCTTCCCTGCCCATGAAAACCAGAAGGATTCAAAGTCTGACTTTGAGGGGTATGAGCAAAATTCATTTCTCAGTCCAAATATACACCTAATTGGTCTATTTGGATCAAATCTATTCTCATGGTTTTCCTCACAGGCTAGAAATAAGTTCTGGTACCATGCATCCTCAGCATAAATGCCACCTCCATTGTGAAGCCTTCTAGGCAGTATAAGCTGCCCTTTCTTCTATGCCATAAACACACTTAGCAAATATCCCCATTAACGCTAGTCTCTTTATTGAATTATAATGCAATAGGATTATTATATAATTATAAAGCACTGTAATTATTGAATCATGATTACACATACATTTTTATTATGAGTTATGATAATTCTTTTAATAACTAAATAATAAAGCTTGTTTACATGTCAGTCCTGTAGTGGACTAGACACTCCTTGAATAAATCACCCATATCTTTTCATCCTTGTATTCCCTTCCTTAACATCATGACTATTTTATTGTCTGAGGCACAATTAACACTTAATAATATTGAATGAATGAGTAATATCACCAGCCTTAATCTCTTGCCTGAATGCAAGCTATTTTCTGTTCACTGGATATGTCCAGGTAATATCTGGGACTGGGCATGTGCTATTCCTCATACTCTGCCCTATTCTCCAGCTTCCATACTTAGTTCAATAGCATCATCCTGAATCAATTTCTCTCTGCGTCTCTATCTTCCTTATGTCTGTCTTTCTCTTGTCCCTTCCACCAACCCACACACTCTTATTTCTGGAACATCATCTTCAGTGCAAGGCCCAGCTCCAAGTCATTTATCCATTAAAGCATCACTATTATAAATTCTAACACAGTCCATTTTTTGGTTGCCTCTCCTGTTGAATTGTGGACTCCTTTCTCCTAGAGTCTGTACTCTGCCCTTTGTTTTGAATCTACAGTGTCCAGTAAAGTGCCTAGTAGATAACTGAAATCTAATTACCATTTCTTAGATTTTTATTTAAAATCCAAATCCAGTTTTTCTAATGAATGATGTACTTATTCCATCCTATTTATTGTGGCAAAAAAATGTCAATTAGACCTAAAGATAAAAAATAGACAAGCTGCAAACAGAAAATGCAGTGTATCAGCTAACTTGTTTGAACCTTATAGCAGATTTTAGGAGATTGGTATTTTCACGCATTTATTTATTTATTTATTTTTAGAGAAAAGGGAAGGAGAAAGAGAGGGAGAGAAATATCAATGTGTGGTTGCCCCCCACATGCCCCCAACTGGGGACCTGGCCTGCAACCCAGGCATGTGCCCTGACTGAGAATCGAAACGGTGACCCTTTGGTTTGCAGACCTGCACTCAATACATTGAGCTATACCAGCCAGGGCTTTTTGCACATTTTTTAACTAAAAAACTAATTATTTGCTTAGTATTAAAATATAAATATATATACACACATATATATACGTGTGTGTGTGTGTGTGTGTGTGTGTATTCCTCCTCTTTGCCTAATGGGCTTTTTTCTACTTGTAGTGAAAAAGAAATATATCATCTAAGAATTCACAGAAGAGGGCTCACATTCAAATGTTAGCAAAATACATTTTATGTGTCATTCATCAAATTACTACACTTGTCTGGATAGTTTCTCATCCACAAAAGAAGTTTTTGGACTCTCAGTGCTGTTTGAAATGTATTAGTTGAATCCTACATTTCCACTTATACCATTCAAAGAACGACAATAGATATGGCAACCTGCCACCATCTCTCCTCTTGTCCCTGGAAATCCCTGGGACAGCTCCCCAGGACACACTTTGATGACCATTGCACTCCAGAGAATGCCGATGGCTCTCCTACTCTAACTCTGATGTAGAATATGCCCTAAAAGCTACATGCATCTTATTCCATGCAGTCTTGGAGACTTTTTGTAAAATTATTATGTGGCCCTAAGATTAAAATCTAAAGGTCCAGCCCTGGTCACATGGCTCAGTTGGTTAGAGTGTCGGTCCATGCACCAAAAGGTTGCTGGTTCAATTCCCGGCCATAGCACATGCCTAGGCTGCAGGTTTGATCCCCAGCTGCGGTGCACATGGGAGGCAACTAATTGATGTTTCTCTCTCCTTTCCTCTCTCTTGAAAACAATGGAAATGCCCTTGGAGGAGGATGAAAAAATAAGTAAATACATAAAATAAAATAAAAAATCAAAAGTCCAAATTCGCACACATATACGAAACAGGCGACATGGGAATGGCTTTGACAGGAATCAGAGTGCCGTAATTCAAACAAAATAGATGATGCCAGGGTAGGGACAGTGGCGACAAGCACTCTACAATTTCATAGTAGTTTAAGTCAATAGATACATAATAAGTATGAATTATACTTACACATTTACTGCTTAAATTTGAATTACAATAAGTTCTTAAAAATTTTATCACTCAGCAGAGTAAGAGTGAGTTTTGCTATTATTTGCAATGAAATAAAATAAACTGCTTTTAATTTTAAAGCATTTTAGTAATAGCCTTTGCCTATAAATAATTAACCCACTAATTACAAATAATGGTTGCCAATTCATTAAAAGAAGGAAGCAAAAACAATTATTCAATGTAATTTCCAATATTTAAGGTACTAAGTAAAAGCAGTATAGCTTCATGTACTCATTTTTTAAATATGTTTTTTCAGAACTTTTGTTTATTTACTTATAGGCTTTTGCTCAGCCTAGCTATCAATATTATATAACCTAACTCACTTATACTGAATTCTGAGGTTTCATTTTATAACCAAACCAAATTAGTTTCCTGGAAAATAAATAGAAGTTAGAGGGGAAAAACGTATCATTCCCAATTAGGCAGACCTGTCTGCTGGTCCATGTTTTATGTCATAAAACAATAAAATAATCTGGCAAATGTTGCTGTTAGGAACTAGCTTCATTAGAAAAGGCAGGAAAAAGCTGTAGCTCTGCATGTCCTCAGCATATACTTGATAATTAAAGCCATATGCCTCCATCAATCTGGAAAGCATATGAATAATAGGAGGAGAAACAAAGAAACTAGCTTAGAAACCTGTTTGAAAGGTTGAATGTATTAACATTAGCAAAAATTGTGCTGCACCTCTCTCTAAATTTAAACTTTCTGGAAACATTTCTCATGTGAACTCCTAATAAAATGTTTGTCAAAACGAACATAACATTCCATGTTTTAATCTGAAAATCTATAAGGCAACATCATTTAATGAGTGTCCCTCAGTCTCACAGATCATTGAATTGTGTGGTTTGGAGATAATATAAAAAAGAAAAGAAGACACAGTCTAGAAACACTTAGCAAATTTTCTAGTTGGAGAGACAGAACTCATTCTCCTGCTTCAAAGAAAGGCTTCAGAATGCTTTCAACGTGTCATACAAATAAGGGCAAATTAACAGAGTAAAAACTGAGTAGATAATTCCAAGGAGACTTGGAATAAGAGTCACTTAGAGTTCATTAAGTCTTACCAAAAGAGGTTAAACCTAAGCCAGCTTTTGAAAAACAAGACAGAAGAAAAATGGTTG